>JAJTWQ010000008.1:4392500-5035716 GCA_029007595.1 Solanum commersonii
ATCAACACACCTAGAATTACTACATTAGGCATGGATTATAACATGATTCAAGTAATCAATACATAACATTCATAATTCTATAATATTCTACTTGCATCAATCAATACCCACACTTTAAGATCCAATTTGAGAAAATAGGGAAATTCGTGGATTTTTTTACGAATTCAACTTAAAATCATATAAACTCATCAATATATCCATAAAAAAACATAATTCAATCATTAAAAATGAATTTTAAAGGAATCCATAAGATTGAAGTCAAACCCTAACTTTTGGGTTTTCTAGCTTCGAAATTGCGGGTTTTGAAGGGGTTCTATGGGTGAAAGTTACCCATAGATGAAGATCTACCATACCTTATTGAAGAATTCCCATGAATTTGAGGATAAAATATTTATTGTTCAACCCTAGCTTCACCTTTCTTCTTTCTCTTCCTTGGAGTTCTAGAGAGAGTTTATTTTGGGAAAGATGGTTATGGATTTGGGTTTTGAGATTTTATGAAGTGAATGGGTTGGTTAATGACTTAAAAAGACTTATATAAGTGTATTAAAACAATACAAAATGACCTCACATCATACTAACTAACATAGGAATTACCTAAACTATTCCTAGACTTAACCGATCGAAACCACCTTACAGTCCCCATCCACGACACCCACCTATGGGGTGTAGACTAGCCCACGGCTCGTACTGGTAGGGCGTGGGTTGGGGTTTGCAGCTTCTCATCTTGGCCCTTGACCCAGGACACCCAACCTTAGGGGTGGGTCCACCTACTGGGCGTGTATCCCATCCGTAGGTGGGCCCCTTTTGGGAAGTTTTTAGGGAATGTTTTGGTTGGTCCTTGGTGGGTCGTACCTTGATGGTTAACCCCTAAACCCTTCATTCTAAGTACGAGAAGCAAATTTTACGACTTTAACCCTTACGACAAGCTCTAGTTAAGCCTACCAGTTTCCGGGGTGTTATATTATCTCCCCCTTAGGAACATTCGTCCTCTAATGTCAATCTACACAACTCACAGAATTTAAGACTCAAGACTAGCAGCCCATCATGCATGAAACATCAATATAATGCACAGTTCAAAGAAGGAAACATCAACTTCATCTCAACACACTCAATGCAACACAAGCAAGTAGGAACTATATCTAACAACCCATTATGCATGAAAACTTCTACATTTCACAAATTCATTGAAGGAACTACCTTCTCCAACTCAAAGCATGTTCAACACAATATCATGAAACAACTTATGCAATTACTCTCAAAAGCATACTAAAGCATGTTTGACAATTTATCTCATGAAGCATATAGGCAACTTATACTAATGCACAACAACATGAGAAATACATAAATCATGACAACTCATTTTCTTGCTTATCATGAACTTCTGAAGAACATGCATAACATAAGGAGATCATGGAAACTTCTAAAATACACGCGACTCCAAATCATAAAACAAGCCAAGAGGAACTCTTTGTCTCAAGTAAGAATAGGAATAGAAGAAGAGATGAGGATATCAGGACTCACAACCATCTTTATATCTAAGCATACCATCTCCCCCTACTAAGGCTAGCATCAAAGTCTAACAAGTAGCATAGGAATCTTAATAAAACATTTACATCTATAGGGAACTATCAACATACCAGTTCCTTCATCCAGAAAGTCTTCTTTGTCCTTTCTAGACTGGAGTGCATAGAAGCGACCTTAACTTGGAGCGTTGGGATTCGGGCCACTAAGAGAAGCTTGCTTGGCCTCTCTCTCTTTTCCCATGAGTGTTGGGAAATCTCTCATCTTATGACCTTTCTTGCCAAACCCAAAGCACCTACCCGTGCCAGCTAGGCACTTACCCACATGTTGTTTCCCACATTTAGAACATATAGATCTTTCAAAAGAAGAAAAACCTCCATTTCACCCTTGAGATTTTGGGTTAGAAACCCTATCCTTGTTGACCATAGGGGAAGCATTGCAGGAATATTGGTTAGAGGACCTTTTTTTGAACATTGATTGACCTTGTTCATCGGACCTAGCGCTTTTACCTCTCTATTCTTTCTCTTGAGTTTTGACTCCTCAATTTGTTAGGCATATGATGTTTATCATGACCAATTACACTAACCTACGGTATGAGTGTCTACGATCATCGATAATATAGTAACCCAACCAAGGGTTGGGGTCGTGTCCCAAAGGAGTGGTTTTGAGAATTAATAGAAAAATAAAATTAAGTTCTAATTAGTCGTAGCTAAGGACATTAATGAATAAAAACATAGTAAATTAAGGGGGTGACACAAAAGAGTCAATTAACAAATGGGGGTTTTCTCACAAGTAAGCTAAAGGCAACAAAATTTAAAAGAAAAGCAAGTATGGGAAGAAGTTTTTGGGGTGTGACCGCAATACAAGTTGAGACAAATTGTTGGGTACATGTTTTCGATAGGAAATTTGCAAGATAATGGTGACTTGGCTAAGCTTTAGATGGAAATAAGTTCTCTCTTGAGCAACTTACCTCGTTTCAAATGCGTTCCTCTCAGACACCCATTTGCCGCATGAAGGCCAGCCTACGCCTTACACACTCACTCTCTCGAGCTGAGTGTTAGGATATGGGACTAGGGATCACCCTCTCGGGTTGAACCTCATGTCAACCTACTCTTTAGGCCATCAGTCTAGCGGTTTTGGTTTCGTGACCTCTCTCTCTTGCAAGCCAAAAACACATGGGTGGTTTAGTATTTGTAACTACAAAACCATTAAATTAAACCACAACCACTAGATGAAATCACCATTAAAATACATCTAACCTATTAGCAAACAAGACCATACAATAATATCAACACATATTTGCTAAATCACACCCGAAGAATGGAGGTTTTAGCTAGACATGAGCATGAGATAGAAATTTATACCTAAATGAGTTTGCATTCAAATGGGTATGAAGATTTAAGTCTTCTAATGGGCCAAGAATGAAGAATCCAAGAGACCCAACTCCAAATCTTGAAGATGAAAACCCACTTCTCCTTCAAGTCTCCAAAACCCTCTCAAGCTTAGAGAAAAAATATCAAAAAAATACTATTCTATTGTGAAAATTAAAATAATGGTCCGACTCTCTAAAAATGAATAAAAAGTTTAGTATTTAAAGACTTCAAAAAATAGTGCTGGCGAATCGCTCAATGAAGTTAGCCGAAATTGTCGATTAACTCGGTAATTTGCCCTTTGGTGTAGTTCATCGCCGTCTTGCACTAGCCTTCAGCATCATCGTACTCTGTGTCATTGGACGACATAGTACTGCTTCACGGAACTATTTGGCGAAATGCCGACTGCTCCTTTCATCACCTTTTCGATCCTGCTCCTTCAAGGCTTCACGTACTAGAATAAAACGTAGAGTGCATCCCTTCGGCAAATTGCCAAGCGTGCTTGGCGATGCTCAGGCTTCAGCCTCTTCATTCTTTTCAGCCTTTTTGTTCCCTTTTGCACCTAATTGTCCACGCTTCCACTAAAATATCAAATACCTGAAACTTAAGTGTTTTCATCAGATATTTAGAATAAATAAGCATTTAAGGACACTATTTATATTAAAATAAAGCCCTAAATGGGTCTAATTTGTGGACTCATCAACACCCCCAACCTAAACTTTTGCTTGTCCTCAACCAAACTCAAGTTCAGCTGATCACAAAAGGGTGTCTCAAACAGTGTTACATAAGACTCAATCATGAATGAACACAACAAGACTCAAATTACTCATGCAAAGATCAATTGTGTACCGAAAGATTCAAGTTGTGACACACTATTACCAAATATTCTCATGCTTGCAATACTTGCTACTTGTGCAAGTTCAAGCTCAACAATAAGTATCTAAATGCCCTCACGTAAAGAATGATCCTTATTCACACAAAGAGGTTAATCAATTAAAGATCAAGAATCAGATGCAACATTCACACTCAAAAAGAGGAAAACAATGCATGTTTTCACCCATAGGATTGCCCTTATTTTCCAATTGATCTTCAATTCGTCTTAGTCAAGATCAAAACGATCTTTCTAAGGCTTGTAATGCGGCTGAATGCAAATGTATGGTCATTTAGGCTCAATGACTTTTCATACTTTATCTTCTATCTTTTGCCAGTTCTACTATCTTGTAGTCTCTTTTAAAATCTCGTGTTCTTATATGTCGGGGTGGCATATATCTCTCTGCGACCAAGTCTAGCCATTTCTATCGAGACAAAGTTAGACAATATTTACACAGGGGCAGGGGAGTCCTGGGTGTAGAATTTGCTTCACTAAAACAGTTGGTGATGTACACATCCAATAAGGTGGTTTGCTGAAAATGATGCATATACAAGTGTGCAAACAAAAGGGCAGATAAGGAGGCTTTTTGTGAGTCGCCGAGTGTGCTTAGTGACATCAGACTTACCACCTAAAGTAACATATCAAATTAGGTTAGAGGTGAAATAGGAGCGTTACGTGAACCACCGATCAGTTTGATAAGCTCGATTTAGCTCGCCAAACTACCCAACATGTCTATTGTCAACCCATTTCTTTCAAATTCAATCCCGCAACCCCTGATAATGCAATGTAAGTTTGTACACCACAAATTCACCGAATATCCAACACAATTTTAGCACTCCCATAGCAAAATAAATTCAACTCAGGGCACCGTCAAGTGGGATTTTTCTAATTACGTAAATATCATCGAAGACCAATCGATAATGCATGTGATCCTATTAACTCAGAGACTCGGCAGAGATTTAATCAATATCAATAGAATTATACAAATAAGTAAAATTTTAATATCTTATACGCTGGGTTCGAGTTACCAACCTTTGCTGTCGAATAGATACGAATGAAGTGCTATGTAGCAGTGCAATCTAACTCCGAGCACAATTCAACAGATAAAATACTCTAAAAGTATAAGAAATAAAAGGCTAGAGTGAAGGTGTGAGTTTAATAGGATGAAGTAGTGAGAGAAAATGAATGAAATAGAACTTTTTAAACCTGTAGCTTGCGAAAACCGTTCAGTTTTCGCCCATTCGGCAATGTTAGTCAAGTTCGCCCATTCACTCGGCGAAGTTAGAAGTGTCTAGTTTCTTTACCAAGTGTAACAGGATCTGCAACTCATGTGAGGATTCTAATCGACGATTTTCATCGAGATCCCTGACATGGTCGGTGATGCACCACTAATTTTCTTCAGACCGCCGAGTTTTACAGGATCCAAGTTGACAGTGCCTTGAGTCATACGGTGGAAAGAATCATGTTCGCTGATCTTATCTGTGATCTGCCAACGGGATTTGTTGTTTGCCTCTATATACTATTTCAATCACCTCCCTTACTTTAATTTGTACAAACAACACACCATTATTCTACTAGTGATTTGGAAATACGTAAAGGGTTTTGGGTTGTCACCCAAACGGCGCCTTTGTTAATGTCGTGGCATGACACAAGTCCATCTTTAGAGCTCATTCTTGGGGTTAGTCATAGTAACACTAGGCAAACCCCCTTGTTGTCTCAGATTGAGATGAGATGAGATATGACCCATTTGGGTCTCTAACTGCTTGATTGAAACTGAATGAGAGGTGGCAGTCTGGCTGAGGGTAGACACGTCTTCTTTCATGCCTTTCAGCATTTTGTTTGATCCTTCAACATTGTTTAGGATACTTGAGGGCATATCCTCGGACCTACCACCTTCCGAATCCTTGGGCTTCTGACGCCTGTGGGGGGGGGGGGCACATATCTATGCTTCTCCCCATCATTCTAATTTTGATTACAGTCCCTCCATTCACAATTTCGATCCTTCCAGCCGTCGTCTTTAACCCTTCCTTGGGTAGGTTGAACGATAGCCCCCACAATGGTTTGTTAGAAAATTTACTTCCTCGTCATACATGGCTTCAAACTTCATCTCTTCAAGATTCGCACCCCCAACTCCCACATCATTGACACCACGGGCACCAGCCCCCATGACATTTTTGGATAAAATGTCAAGCTGCGTCATGATCTTGGCCATGTTTTGGTCTTTGTCATTATCTTTTTCAACTAGTTCCGAAGATAACTAAAATGTGATTGGTGAGACCTGGTATTTGCGGGTGTACCACGCCCTATTGATAGTTGTCATGCCATCGAAAATTTAAGCTGCTACTCCATATGGTTGCTGCATTAATCCTTCGAGTGAGAGTTGGTCAGCTACACCTTTGTTTATCGAGTCTAGTCTCCGGTACAAGTATTGAAGGAGCACATTATCAGGTAGACCATGGGTTGGGCATTGCATCACCAATTTCTTAACCGTAGCCAAGTTTTGTACAAAGGCTCTCCATTCAGATGCCTAAAGCTTTCGATGCTATCCTGAATAGTCATCATATTTGAGGGAGGGAAAAATCACACATTAAATATGATGACAAACTCCTCCCACGAAGCAATCAAGTTACGTGGCAACTCACCTAGCCATTTGCACGTCTCCCCATCAATGAAAAAGGGAATAGCCTTAATCGAATCGACTCCTAAGAGATGTTTTTGAATGAGAATGGTCCACACACATCTACGAAATTTCTAAGATGCTAATGTGGCTTCTCATGAGCTAATCTACTGAAGAGTCCCTTTAGTTACAAGAGTTTCAACATGGTGCTCATTATGTGGAACACTGCATTTCCCTCTGCTAGAGGTAGACGGATGGCTCCAACACCTCCCATGAGATGTGGATCATTGATGTTGGGCTCTTGGACATTGTTGAGGTTTCTGATGTCATCTTGGTGGCCTACCTAAGTACCGTTATTACCGTTAACACTCATGTTTTCTGAAAAATTTACACAATCAATAGAACAAAACTAAAAATTAAATTAGTAAACTACATCTAAGAAAAACATAAATTCTACTAGTCTAGGAATTCTCAAATAACACCACTCCCTGGCAACGGTGCTATTTGAGGAACAACAAAAGTTTGAGTTGGGGGTGTTGATAAGTTAGATAGTTTGACTCAATGAAGGCCTTATTATTTCAACAAATAGTGTCCTCAATGCATATTTATGTCCTTACCTTATGTTATTTTGATGTTTTGCAGCTATGAAGGATAAAGCACACAACATAGATTAATCTATGAAAAAGAGGCAAAAAACATTATAAAAGAGTGTAAACTCCCAGTTGAGGATCTCGCCTAACACAAATGGTGGATCGCCCAATAGGTTAGACCTCCCCTAAAGTTACAATGTTCACTTTTGAAAATAGTCAAGGTAGGTCGGCGAAGCAAAGTGCAAACTCCATTTCGCTGAAATAGTTGGGCGAGCTAGAAGTTCCATTGCTGAAGGTGACATACATTTGAGTTAAAATGATAGCTCAATGGGAGAACAAGGGGCTAATCATTGATTCACTGAAATATTAAAGACTTACTCAATCCAGTTGGCCGACTGAGGTTCAAACATCTGAAGCCTAAAGCTAAGAAAGGGCGAGCTGAGAATCCGCTAAATCATGAATATGAGCCCAACTAATATCACCGATCAGGTCTCACTTGAAATTTTAGACTAATTTTTATGGAAATTATAAATAGCCCAAAGGAAAGATAAAATGTATTTTCAATATCTTTTTTTTTTACCTATTTTAACTTTTCATATTTAGAAATATACTTTTTCTTCTTTCTGCTTCATTTTGGGGTGTTGAACAATCTTATAATTTACAATTGCGGGTTATACTGAAAGTGGGTGTCGAAGATTATTGTTCATTCCCAACTCTTTAATTTTTGAAATATAACTGGTACTCTTTTTTCGTTTTATGATGTTCGCCTAAAACCCAAATATTAGGGGTGTGATTATGGGGTTAGGTCATAATTTAATTTTCTGGGTCTAGTGTCTTGCTTTGTTTTACTATTTTCATTCATAGATTTGAGTTATTTTGCATTAGTTTAATTTATGGGTTAATTTTGCAAACTTAATCCTAGCTGAAATCTTTGATTGATGCTCAAAAGATATAAATTGAAGTGGGTAAATCGATAAATGCTTGTAATTTAGGTTTGATTTATGTAGGTTTCTCGAAAGAGAAATTGTGGTTCAATTCTAATTGTTTAATCTGCTCGAAAGAGAGATTTTAGTATGGTATTGGGTAGATTTGAGATTTACATAGATGAAACCAAGAAGTGATTCTATGATATGATGCTTTGAGATCAGAAAAAGAATAGTGTCATTAAAGATTACCCATTTTATCCATGTTTGTCTAGCATTATTTTGATAGAACTTGTACCCTTTATTGACATTATTGACACCAACTCCCACACTCCTAGATCATCTCATACATGTTTAAAACTATGCTTTTAGTTGGATTGTGATAATTGATCCATAAACTCTTTTATTCGATTTGGTGCCATTATCCACCCATTTGTCCTAATTGCTATAATGAATTTGTTTGCATCTTAATATCCTGATTGGATACTTATCTTTAGATCACTCCTTGTGGGATTTGACCCTAACTTCTTTGTTTGGTATATATATTGTTAGCAATTTCTTAATCATTTAATTATTTTGGTGAGTAATTTAAGCGTTATCAACGTGCTAACTTGTGTGGACATTTGAAGACTAAGTAAATTGGTGGGAGTCAGTATATTGTTTTTTATCCTGATGACTACATCCATATGAGTTGGGCTTACTTTCTAAAGTTCAAATTTGAAGCGTTTGAGAATTTAAGGAAATTCAAAGTACTTGTGGAGAAGCAAAAAAGTTGCAAGATAAAATCTCTTCACACAGATCATGGTGGTGAATTTTAATCGAATGATTTTAATTTATTTTGTAATGAGAATAGTATTTTCAAGGAGCTTTCTGCACCATACTTGCCTCAGCAAAATGGAGTTGTCGAGCTAAAAAATTGCACGATGGTTGAGATTGACAGAAGATTACTTACTGGAAGGGGACTTCCAATTCACCTTTTGAGAGAAGCAACGGTAAAATATGTGTACCTTGTGAACATCTCTCCAACAAAGGTTATTTTGGATCGAACTCCATACGAAGCTAGGATGGGTCAGAAACAAAGAGTTGGCTACTTGAAAGTCTTTGGTTGTAAAGTTAATGCTTTGGTTAATATACGTTCTAAACTAGATAACAACTCAGAGAAATGCATTTTCATTGGTTAGAGTCCTCAATCGAAGAATATGGACTAAATAATCAAACTATTGGAAAATTGCTTATCCACAAGAATGTTCTTTGTAATAAAGAAGCATCTTGGGAGTGGAATGGCAAGAAAGAAGATTCAGCAATCCATATTCTTGTTCAATTCAAAGGAAAGCATACTACAATTCTTGAATCAGCAGGTTCTGATCATTCTACTCCTTCCAATAGTAATACTAATATTTGTCCACTTAGTAGCAACAATAACAATTGTTTACATCCCTACTTTATTCAAAAAAGGAGAAACGTTGTGGTGTCTCAAAAAATAATGAATTAACTCAATTTTAAAAGATTTATAAGAATAAACGAATTTTAAAGGAGCCGCCACCTAATTTTTGAAAAACAATAGGAAACCAATTAAATAATCTACGAAACCATTAGATTCTAGATAAGGGGTTCAAGTTATTCCGAAGAGAAGGTGTTAGGCATCCTTCGAAATCCACAATTGTGGGTCCCAACTGAATTCATTTTTTTCAAATTGAGGAGGAGATAAAAACAAACACAAGTATAATAACATGCAATATACACAAGTACTAAAATAAAATAATAGTATATAACACGACCTAAAATTTGTCCAACATCGATATATACAAAATAATGAAGAAAGAATATAATTCGAATAGCTTCAATGGGGAAGCGACTCTGGGTACCTGTAAAGACACTTAATAAAAGTGTTAGTTATGAATAAAAATGAGTAAATCAAATAATAACTTAAAAATAAAAACCTGTCTTATTAAAATGGGAGGCCTTGGAAATCGACGGTAATTTCTTAATCGGCTAATTTTAACTTGTGACATTAACACTAATCGAAAGAAGTGTAAAGTGATATATAACATAACAACAATATCCAAAACAAACAATTGAATAAATATAGCCATAATAACACGACTCACTGGAAAACTTTAGAAAATGCATCAAGGTCAATTTTAATAATCAAGACCAACCAATGACCAAATTGGAGCAGTAACAAATAATATAAAATACAATCAAATCCAAAATCATTAATAAATATAGAAGGAAAAGAAAAAAATGACATACATAATTAATTAAACCAAACAGATGAGTCACCACATACATTCATAGAAGCATCTCTAAAAATAGTGAATACATTTATAGAAATCATTAACGGAAAAGTCAAATAAAAGAACCGATCATTAATACCACAGTCAAAAAGAAGTTTTAGCAAAACAAAGTGTAAAATATATAAATTAAGCCATAAATATACAACTATTTAAAAAAAATAACTCAGTCGAGTTATAAAATAACTAAACTTAGCAAAACTTAAAGTAAATAAGGAAGAACAATAGAGAAAACATGAACATAAAGAGAGAGAATGTATTGTTATTACTACATATCCTTTGTAAATACATTTGATGAGTATTTATAGGCCATGCACATGTCGTAATTTCTGGCTTGCAAAGTCAACAACACTTTTGTATGAGTTAATGCATTCCAAGCATGCTAACTCCACACTTAACCACCTGGCATCCACCATTTCACAACACTCCCCATTGGCTGTCCATGTAAAAGAAAAATTGAAGGAATAAAATATACATTAATATTCATAATACGCATTACTTGCTACCTCATTTAAAGCCTTTCTCAGAAAACACAGTGGGACAAAACCTAGACTAAGCAAAAAAGAGTGCATCGCGTATTTTCATCCCCCTGATGAAGACCACGATTTAGATGGTTAAGTTTTTGCATTCCAATCTTGTGTACCATCTTCTCTAAAGTTGAGGCTGGTAAAGACTTAGTGAATAAATTTGTTGGATTATCACTTGAGCGAATTTGTTGTATATCAATATCATCGTTCTTCTGAAGATCATTAGTGAAAAATCATTTTGGTGAAATCTGCTTCGTTCTATTTCCTTTTATGAAGCCTCCTCTTAATTGAACTATGCATGCAACATTATCTTCAAAAAGCACTGTGGGTACCTTGACATCACACTTCAAATCACATCTTTCTTTGATGAAATGTATCACTGATCTCAACCATACACATTCTCTACTTGCTTCAAGAATGGCTATTATCTCAACATGATTTGAAGAAGTAGCGACAATGGACTGCTTCGTAGATCGCCAAGATATAGCAGTACCTCCGTATGTGAACGTATAGCCTGTTTGAGATCAATCTTTATGTGGGACAGATAAATAATCTGCACTATCTTTGTTAGTATAAAATAGACCCATATCACTAGTCCCCTTTAGATAACGCAATATATGTTTAATTCCATTCCAATGTCTTCGTGTAGGGGTTGCTAATAAATTAACATAAAATGCTATGTCAGGTCTCGTAGCATTAGCAAGATACATAAGTACACCAATTGCACTAAGATAAGGTACTTCAGGACTAAGAGGTTCCTCATTCTCTTCTTGAGGTCGGAATGGATCTTTACTCACTTCAAGTGATAGGACAACCATGGGAGTACTTAATGGATGTTCTTTTTCCATTTAAAATCATTTCAAGATTTTCTTAGTATAGGCAGATTGATGGATGAAGACCCAGTCTACTAAATGTTCTATTT
The DNA here is from genome assembly GCA_029007595.1 of Solanum commersonii. NCBI lineage: Eukaryota > Viridiplantae > Streptophyta > Magnoliopsida > Solanales > Solanaceae > Solanum > Solanum commersonii. Next base: position 4,404,136 of record JAJTWQ010000008.1, read on the forward strand.
GTAGACCAAGAAAAAGTTTTGTCTTTCCAAGGTCATTCATCTCAAGTTCTTTCTTTAGCTATTAAATTGCCTTTTGGACCTTTTCTGGAGTTCCAATGAGATTAATGTCATCAACATACACAGGAAGAATAACAAACCCCGATGTTGCTTTCTTACTAAAAATACAAGGACAAATGGCATCATTTATATAATCTTATCTTATCAAGTAATCACTGAGGCGATTATACCACATGTGCCCTAATTGTTATAAGCCGTATAATGACTTTTGTAATTTGAATGAACACATTTCCCAAGGTTTTGAACTATATGATTCAGGCATTTTAAGTCCTTCTGGAATTTTCATATAAATTTCATTATCAAGTGAACCGTAAAGATAAGTTGTAACCACATCCATCATATGTATTTCATGGTTTTCATGCATGGCTAAACCGATGAGATATCAAAAAGTTATTGCATCCATAACCGGTGAATATATTTCTTCATAGTCGACATCGGGTCTTTAAGAGAATCATTGTGCAACAAGGCGTGCCTTTTATCTTACAATTTTATTTCTCTCATTTCTTTTTTGTTCAAACATCCATTTATAGCCAACCGATTTTACACTATTTGGGGTTTGGACTATAGGTCCAAGAACCTCACGTTTAGCAAGTGAGTCTAATTCTTATTGAATTGCCTCTTGCCATTTTTGCCAATCACATCTTCATCGACATTCTTTGACATATATAGGTTCAAGATCCTCACTATCTTGCATAATCATAAGTGCAATAGTATATGCACAAATATTATCCATCATAGTTTTCGATCGATCTAAACTTATCCTATCACACGTAGAACTTATTAAAAGCTCTTCATTCACTTGAGTCTCAGTTCACTGATTTCTTCAAGAATATCAGGATTAATCAGATATTGAACTTCTTTATGAGACTCTTTTATAGTGTCATCTTTATTACTTTTCGCACTTCTTTTTCTAATTATTTTGTCTTTTGAACACAATGGTCTACCACGCTTCAGGCGTGTTTGTGATTCAGAAGCCATACCATTTGTAGATTGTCCTTTTGGGACGTCAATCCAGATAGGCACATTCACTGCAGGAATATGTGACTTTGTTATCCTTTTCAAATCAGTAAGTATGTCTAGCATTTGATTTACTATGTTTTGCAAATGGATGATCTTTTGGACCTCCTGTTCACACAGGGAACGTGGATCAAAATGAGATAATGATGAAATTTTCCATACAATTTCATTTCTAAGTTCCTTTTTCTCTCCCCCTAATTGCGGTAAAGTTGTTTCATCAAATTGACAATCTACAAATCTTGCAGTGAGTAAATCTCTCATCAATGGCTCAAGGTAACGAATTATGGAGGGTGAATCAAACCCAACATATATGCCTTACCTTCTTTGGGGGCCTATCTTAGTGCGCTGAGATGGTGCTGCTGGCACATATACAACACATCCAAAAATTCGTAGATGAGCAGTATTTGGTTCATGACCAAATACTAATTGTGATGGAGAGTATTTATTATAATGAGTCAATCATAGACGAACAAGTGATGTTGCATGTAAGATAGCATTATCATAAACTGTTGTGGGGAATTAGTTTTCATAAGTAGAGGTCTTGCTATCAATTGTAAGTGCTTAATAAATGACTCAGCAAGGCCATTTTTTAGTATAAACATGAGCTACACAATGTTCAACTTTTATCCCTATTGATAAGCAATAATTATCAAAAGCTTGGGATGTGTATTCTCCAGCATTATCAAGGTGAATTGCCTTAATGGGATACTCTGGAAGAATCTTCAGGTTCTTTAATGGATGTCCATTTGAATTTTCAATGATTCGTCTCATCATTATTGATCCAGGAGGACCTATTCAGTCATGCCATAGCATAAACACATTTAAATAAGTAAACTTCTGGTTTATGATAGAATGTGCTTCGATTATACTAATTTTTGCATAATATAAACCAGCAGATAAGGTCGATAGTTTCTCCAAAACACATTTCTGGCGTAAGACATTCATCGTTAAACCAAGGTATTCAATATTTATTTCATTTAGCGTCTTAATATGATATCCATTTCAGCGGATATCTTTGAAACTTAACAAGTTTCTTGGAGATTTAGAAAAGAATAATGCATCTTTAATAACAAATTTTGTCCCCTTAGGCAGAGATATAGTAGCTCTTCCGGAGACTTCAATCAATTTCGAATTACCAAAAATTGTAGTAACATTTACTTTTCTTCTAAGCAAGTAAGAAAAGCATTTCTTATTCTTTCAATATGGCATGTGTTGTTCCACTGTCAACTACACAAATATATGCATGATCGACTATTGATCCAAATGAAGTTTGGGGTATATCCATATTTTCTTCATAAATAGATATAAACAAAGTAAAATATTACTATTAAACAGGGGATATTATATTTACAAAGATTAGAAATACATAAACATACCAACTAAACAAACAGAAAAGGAAATTATCTAGATTATCGCAGGCTCGTCACTGATCATTTTTCCTTCAGGGAATACAAATAAAACAGCTGCATCTAGATGCATAGGCTCAACATTATCTTCAGAGATGAAATTTGCTTTTGCATTATTATCCATCTTATGTATAGGCTCAACATGATCTTCAGAGATAAAGTTTGCTTCTGGATTAATAACACCCTTTTTCAAGGACGCCTGATAGAGCTGAACGAGGTGCTTAGATTATCGACATGTACGTGACCAATGCCCCATTCCTCCACATCTATGACATACACTTTTTGAAATTTTCATTTGCATAACTTCTTATTTTTCACCCTTCCTTTTATATTGCTGGTCATTTTTTGGTGCAAGAAGACCATCATGATTATAATTTATTTTACTGCCACGGGCACGATCGGGGCCATGGCCATGATCGGAGCCACGATCACGATCGAAGCCACAACCTCTTTCTCGTTGGTGTTAATTTGCCTGATTCACTTTAGAGAGTGGCATAGAACCAACGGACCGACTTTCATGATTTTTCATTAAAAGGTTGTTATGTTGTTCAACAATAAGAAGATGTGAAAGTAATTCAGAACATTTTTTAAAACCCATTTCTCGATATTGCTGCTGCAGGAGCATACTCGATGCAGGAAATATGGAGTATGTTTTCTCAAGTTTAGCATGTTCAATGACATCTTCTCCGCATAAATTTAACTATGATATAATTCTATACATGGAAGAATTATATTCAGTTATAATTTTAAAGTCTAATAACCTCAAATTAAACCAATCATGACGTGCTTGTGAAAGAATGACATAACTATCTTTCAAATTATTCCACAGTATAAGAGGGTCTTTAATAGTGAGGTATTGCATTTTCAACCCCTCATCAAAATGGTCGTGCAGAAATATCATAGCTTTAGCCCGATCTTGGCTGGATGCCTGGTTATTATCTTTGATGGTGTCTACCAGACCCATCGCATCCAGGTGGATTTCAGCGTCTAGTATCCATGAAGAGTATCCTTTGCCTGATGTATCCAAGGCAACAAATTCAAGTTTAGCAATATTAGACATTTTTTAGAAATTAAAATTCTTACCTTTTTTTACCTATTTAGAGTAGTTCAAATTGACAGAGTCTCGTGCTGATAACATGTTATAAAATAACTAAACTTAGCAAAACATAAAGTAAAATAAGAAAGAACAATAGAGAAAACTTGAACATAAAGTGAGAGAGAATGTATTGTTATTACTGCATATCCTTTGCAAATACATTTGATGAGTATTTATAGGCCATGCACATGTGGTAATTTGTGGCATGCAAAGTCAACCACACTTTTGCATGAGTTAATGCATTCCAAGCATGCTAACTCCACACTTAACCACATGGCATCCACCATTTCACAACAAGTCGAATAAATATTCAAACACAATAAACACATTGAACAATAAAATTACTAAAATAATAGTAATAAAAATTATGAATACTATATGATGAATAATCAAAATAAAAAAAATGATTAAAGGAGACAAAAGTGAGGTTTCGACCGGAGCTTGAAGATCATCTGGTTAATGGGTTGCACCGGTGGAGTTTTCTTATCAATTTTCTTGTTTGACTTGTGCGAATATGGGGATTAGATGGTTGTTTCCGGTTGTTGACCCATCGAATCTTGGTTGAGTGCTCGCTCGAGTTTGTTGTTGCTTGAGAAAAGAGGTGAATGGGTTCTTGTGAGTGTTGTCTTCATTGGAGCTTGAAGTTCACAATAGTTGGGTCGGCGAAGAGGGTTTTAGTGGTTGTTTGATTGGGGTTTTGATTGGAATGGTGGTAGCGGTAGTTTCAGATAGTGGGTCTGGTTTGAGTGTGGTTCTCGCTGTCGGAAAAAGAGAAAAAAAATGAAAGAGGGTGGTTTTTTTCTCAACTAGGAGCTCACTTGATGGCGAAGGAAAGGAACAATAGGGGGTCGTTTGAATGGTATTCTGGTTGGAGAAGAGAGGGAGGTCTAATTTGGTTGTTTTCTAGAAAATGTGAGGAATGGAGGCCGAGCTGGTGGGGTTTCTCTGGAAAAAAGGAGAAAAATAATGGGGTTTTGGGTGGTAGACTTGTTGGATTTTGGCGGAACTTCGGTGAACTTATCATCGGAAAATTATGAACACTAAAGAAATTTCTAAAAAGATCTAAAAATTACCCCTCAAATTTTATCCCCCATCCCTTAACTTAATGAGCAAACTATTCTTTAAATATGGAATTGAAAACAACCAATATTACAATACCACTATCTTAAAACCGTGGGTCAAAATCACCGGTTGATAAATTATCTGTGTATGAAATCTTATCCATATTTGAATTAATTTCTAGATTGTGCAAAATGTTAAAATGAATATTAAAAAATATAATGAATAAAATGAATATTAAAAAATGTAATAAATGTAACTAATGGCATGTAAAAAAATGCAATAAAAATAAAAATAATGATTTTATCAAAATGAACAAATATTTGAACGTAGTCAACTGGCTGTGACAAAAATAATGTAATTAGAATTAACTAATAAAAAATTCTAAAATTTTGACAAGCAAGGATAAATATCGATAAACTTATTTTAAAATATAAAATATATATTTTGAACTATTGAATAAATAGAACTTAAAAGTTATGAATTTTTAAAATGTTAGGCCAAAATTGGGTGTCAACAACAATTCTATTCCAGCGAGCTCTCATTCTCAATCTTCGGCTTCATCCTGTGAAATGCCACCAATAAAGTTTTGATCATTAAAAAATGTTTATGCAACTTGTGTTTTTCCTTGATAGTTGCTGAACAAACATGTTATGAGGAAGCGGCAAAAAAACCTGTGAGGGAAAATATAATGATTGAAGAGATTCAAGCCATTGAAAAAAACCAATCCTTGGATTTAGTTGATTTTCCTAAAAGGAAGAATGTTATCGAGCTAAAGTAAATTTTCAACATGTATAATTTTGATGGAAGTATCAAAAGGAATAAAGCTCGACATGTGCAAAAAGATATTCCAAGATACAAGAAATAAACATTGAAGGGACATTCTCAATAGTAGCTCACTTTGAAAGTGTTAGAACTACTCTAGGCTTGGCTGCTTAACTTGGTTGGTTGCCTTTACGTTGATGATATTATATATATATTGGATCTTGTGATTCAATTGTTTATGTAGCGCCCCTCAAAATTAAGTAGGATAAAGTAGAGCCTCACATGGGTTTTATGCATTAATAACCTGTTAAAATAATGAAGAATAGCCTTTTTAGTCTGTTTTAAAGAGTTTGGAAGTCAAACGTCAAGGGACGACCAAGGTGTTCGGAAACTAGTCGTTTACGTGTTGGTGTGTTATAGTATGTTGTTCATGTTTTTATGTGTTGCTTGGATCTAAAAATAGTGGAGGTGACCCTAGTGTCTTAATAAATGTTTTTAGGGTCAAAACGTCTGGGTACACTCCCCGGGACCACCCTAAGGGTCCCCGAGGAGGACCCAAACCTTGGTCAAGCAACCTGTCAAGGCAACTTGCAAATTGCACTTGGAGGGAATAGCTCCGAGTCGGGGACTATCTCCCCCTAGGAGTAAAAAATTAGTTCATGACGCGGGTATGTCGCGGACTCTACTATCTCAAAATTTAATTTCCATAAACTTGTGGGAACACCTCCGCGTCACGGACTTGTTTCCCGATGAAATCTGCGAAAATTAAACTCAAGTTTGACTTGTTTAAAAGGTCCAACTAAGTGAGGGGTGGTTTGGGTACTTTGGGGACTTATTATAAATGGTTATTCTACCTATTTTAGAGTATTTTAAGTGGTTAAAACCCCAAAACCTAGAATTAGACCTCATTATCCAATTTGAACTTTCCCTCTCAAATATATTCTCTCTCTAGAACTCCATGGAAGACATTGATGAAGCTTCAAGCTAGGGGATGGGTTCCTACTTATTTCTCTTCAAATTCCTAAGGAAATTTAATCACAAAGGTATGGAGATTTTATCTTTGATTCTCCTTTCAATCAAAGAGCCAAATCAAAGTGATTTCAATGTTTTTCAAAACACTAAAAACCCCAATTTCAATCTAAGCTTGGGTTCTTGCATGAAAGTATTTCAAATGATGATTTATGTTAATATTGATGTTTTTAAGATCAAAAACTCCATATACCTTTCCATATCTTGAAATCCTAATTTTGGGGTCTAAAGTGGGTCTATTGATTATGAGCTAATAAAGTGATATTAATGTGTAGATTATTATGGGCTATTGATTTATGTATTGTTCTTTATTGAATTATGAGGAATTGATGGTCAATTGTGTTATATTGGATGTTGGCCTTAAATGGGCAATTGTGACCTAAGGCTTATGATGATGCTGAAGTTCTGAATAGATTATTGATTCTAGTATTATATATATGCTGAGTTATTAGAATTGTGAGGTTTGATCCCTTTGAAAGTGGGGAGGTGTTTACTTTATAAGCATGTTGTGATCATGGCCTTGAAGGCAATGTTGGATGATTGTTGTTTTGAGTAATGTTGATTATGTGAAGGTAATGTGATATGATGTGAATTTGTGTATGGTCTAAGAGCATGAAAGGTGACCTTGTGTTAGAGACTTTATGTGTTATACTTGGTTGTTCTCCTCTTTGAATGACCTATAATGAAGGTGAGGCTAGGATAGACTATGTTTACCTATTCTCACACCTAGTGAAGAATGAATGAATGTGTGAATGAATGAAAAGAATGGGAGTTAATGCTAACGAATGAAAGTTGGGTCTATTGTAAGGATAGTCTCATAAAGTACTCCTTTAAATGAATGGGGTTCCTAGATGAAAATATTTTTTCTCATCTTTGAATCCAAGAGCTTCCTTAATGAATGAATGTGGGTTCGGATGGGTACTCCTTCGTGAGTTGAAATGAGAGTACTTAGTGGCAATCCTTATCCCTAACTGAATGAATATTGGGCTAGGATGTGTACTCATTCGTCTATTGAGATGAGAGTACTTAGAAGCAATATTTATCCCTAAATGAATGAATGAAATGAATGTCCAACTCCCTGGGGGAGTACTGTCCAACAACAAAAGGATATGAAGATGGGTGGATACTCCTTCGTTAGTTGAGATATGAGTATTTAGTAGGAAACCTTAAGATGGGTGCTCCTTTATTAGTTGAGATAAGAGTACTTAGAATCAATCCTTCTAACCCTTAACTATGTGCCCACATAGGACTAGCTAGTTGTCTCTACCACGTAAAGGCTAAAAGAATGACCCTACCTCAGGCAAATAGGGATCCCTCATCTTGTAAGAGTTACTACCGGGATTCCATGTCAAGCTCCATGGTCTATGTCGGTTAAGGCTCTTCCCCCACATTAATGAATGAATGAACTAGGGTCTCTTAAGGATGTACTACTTTGGATAGGTAGCGGAATGGGACATCATCTAGACATTGCACAAGTAGACATTTAGGGGAGATCTTGGTATGTCTTAGTAATGATAATGAATAAATGAGTCTTATTAGGCTAATTAATGAAAACATTGGTGTTTGAGCATGCTAATGTGAAAGTGAGTCATATTGAATTGAATGTAAGTGCTTATGTTGAATTAAATGCATGTGATGTTCTTATGTCATTAATGAATGAAGTTGTCTAAATGCATTTAGTTGAATGAACAATTATGTTCAGATGTGAATGGCGCTTTTCTTGTGTAGCCTTAAGGATCACTTGGGTGTGGTATGGAGAGGTAGTATGGGCTGCCTCACCATGTCTTACTTAGCTGAGTCTTGGGATGACATTTGATAAGTGTTCTAGTTTTATGAAGTGACTTGTTGGCTTATGTACTTATATGGCTTATGTTATTAATTGGTGAAGGTTGAGGTATGCATGGTAAGTGCACTTTGTGTGACCTTAAAATGGTGCCTTTGTGTGGGTCATGGTATGGGACGTTGCCCATACATTGCAAAAAGGTATTGCTTAAGGGTTACTTAAGGTGGAGGTCCAAGGCAAGAAGGTAAAGGTAAATGGGTTATGTATGTTTATGAGGTATAGTGAATCATATGACTTTGTTTTGTTGGTTGTGACTTGTAAGGTGCCTATTATGTTGATGTTCATGAGATTTTATCAAAATGGCATGAAAGCATAACTTCCAAACAAGTGTCCTTTTTAGTATGTTTTTCATATCCTCATAATTAGTACGTGTGTTTTACTTACCCCTTTCTTCTATTCTACTACAAGTGTAGGTTGTGGTAACTAGGACATTGTGCTTCAGAGTTAGTTGGATTCCTTCACTTTTCCAAGTCTTTGGTAAGTCCTCAAGATTTAAGGACTATGTTCTGAAGTTTCTTAGTCATTGTAATAGACACTTTATTTTCAATTCATTTATAAAGGGTCATGTCCCTTAGTACGTTTTAAGTTCTTGTCTAAGATTGGCTAAAGAGACTTAGTAGTTCAACTTGCATATTGATGTTTTCAAATGCTTATGACTCTTGAAGTCTTATGGTTTTATTGAATACAAGTTTTAAAGTCTTAGTGATTTTTATGATATGTGCAATGAATGAATGCTAAGGCTTGTATAAGACCTCAGAGAGGTCAAATACGCATGTAACTGCTAGGGGGTGCTCTCGGGTCGTTACAAACTTGGTATAAGAGCATAAGGTTTAAAAGATTGCTTTTAGGTTAAAAGTCTCGAAAGCCACGATTAGTAGAGTCTTGTTCATCAGTGTGAGTCGCGACACATCTATGAGCGAGAGGCTATAGGATGATAGAAGTTTCACTTTATTTCATTATTTTTTGATGTCGTTTGTTACAGTTTGGTCTACAAGTGTCCTTTTCCTAATCAGTGTCTTGTGTTTATAGGATATGAATATTAGGGTTAATCGGAGGAGAGCAGAATAGGAGATAGATGATGGGGGAGTTCCTCCCCAAGAAGTGTAAGCTGACCAAGCTCTTTTAGGTAGGCAAGAGAATGTGGTTCCGGTGGTTCCCTCTAATATGACTAATGGGGAGATTAGAGAGTCTTTTCTCTCCCTGGCCCGTGCCATGACAACTCAGGCCTAGGGTTAATGCTATTTGAGAGTACCGTGGCCTCAAGGTTAAGGGATTTCACAAGGATGAATCCTCCTACCTTCTTTGGTTCTAAGGTAGATGTGGACCCACAAAACTTTATAGATGAGGTGTTTAAGATTGTGGATGCAATGGGAGTGACTCCTAGGGAGAAGGGTTGGCCTCCTACCAACCCAAGGATGTAGCTCGAGTGTGGTTTGAGCAATGGAGGGATGAGAGGCCTATAAGGGCTCACCCAATATATTGGGGAGTGTTTAAGACGGCATTTCTTGATAGGTTTTTCCCCTTAGAATTGAGGGAGAAAAAATTGGTTGAGTTCATGAACCTACATCAAGGGAATATGAGTGTGAAGGAATACTCTCTCAAGTTTACCCAACTCTCTAAGTATGTTCCTACCTTGGTAGAAAATTCTAGGGCTATAATGAATAAGTTTGTGATGGGGGTTTTCGGTTTGGTTGAAGAAGAGTGTCGTACGGCCATGCTTCATCATGATAATGTATATCTCTAGGCTTATGGTTTATGCTCAACAACTTGAGGAGACAAAGCTTAGGAAGATGAATAGAGATATGAAGATGGCTAGGCCGAATGAACAAAACCAATCTAGGTCTAAGAAGAGGCTCTATAACCAAGATTCTTCAATGGTCAACAATGATAGGGTGTCTAACTCTAAACCTCAAAGAGGGAATGGAGGTGGTTCTACTTTTGAGAGGCCTAGGTGTGCTACTTGTGGAAAGTAACATTTGGGCAAGTGTCTTGCTGGTACGGATGGATGCTTTGGATGTGGGAGTAAGGGTCATCAGATGAGAGATTGCCCTACACTTAGACAAAAGGAAAAGGGACCAATCAAGTTGCTCATGATGGCCCGGATCCAAATGCTCCTAAGAGGAACCGTTTCTATATGCTTCAAGCTAACAAGGATAAGGGAACAAATGAAGGTAAGTCAATTTTTTTGTTGTTAGATGAAAACCTTAGATGGGTTTACCGCAAGTGGAGGATGATGAGTTGAGTAGTAAGGTTGTTGATATCCTTATCTTTTCCTTTTATTCTAATTCAAGCTTGAAACAAAGAGTTCTTAGTAGCATGTTGCATGTTGGAGTCTTATGTAAATTGAGTTTGTATATTCTCCTTATGATGTGCATATTTTAGTTGAATTCTTTTTTAAATAAATAAACGAGCTTTCATGATTATGTCCCTCATGATTTATATGCATTATGAGGAATTGTTTAAATTGCTCCATGAGATACCTATTTGAGCATGCCTTGATGTGATCTTGATGTTGCATGATTATGCTTTTGAGAGAAATTGTAAGGTGAGCCTATAAATGTTGTAATGAGCATGATATGCTATGGAGAAGGAAGTTCCTCCAAAGAAATGAGAAATGGTAAAGTTTTGTGCATAGTGAGTAGTAGATGTTATTCCTACTTCCTTGAATTTCATGAAAGTCATGTTGTAATGCTTTTTATGTGGAGTTGACATTTCCTTCTTGATGTGTGTTGTAGTAATGAAATTACATGCTTCTTGTGAGCTGCTAGTTGGGCCATTGAGTCCTCGGAAGTATTTTAAGTGTCATTGGAGGACGAATGTTCCCAAGTGAGGGATATTGTAACGCCGCTCAAAATGAAGTAGGATAAAGTAGAGCCTCACATGGGTTTTATGCATTAATAACTTGTTAAAATAATTAAGAATAGCCTTTTTAGTCAGTTTTAAAATTTTTGGAAGTCAGATGTCAAGGGACGACCAAGACGTTCGGAAATTAGTCTTTTACATGTGGGTGTGTTCTAATATGTTGCTCATGTTTTTCTGTGTTGTTTGGAGTCAAAAAATAGTGGAGGTGACCCTAGAGTCTTAATAAATGTTTTTAGGGTCAAAACGTCCGGGTACGACTCCCCGGGACCACCCTAAGTGTCCTTGAGGAGGACCCAAACCTTGGCCAAGCAAGCTGCAAATGTAGCTTGCAAATTGCACTTGGAGGGATTAGCTCTGCGTCGCGAACTAGCCCCCCCCCCCCCCCCCAAGGAGCAAAAAGTTAATTCGCAACGCGGGCATGTCGCGGACTCTACTGTCTCAAAATAAAAATTCCAGAAACTTGTGGGAATACCTCCGCGTCATGGACTTGTTTCCCAACGAAATTTGCAAAAATTAAACTCAAGTTTGACCTATTTAAAAGGTCCAACTAAGTGAGGGGTGGTTGGGGTACTTTGAGGAATTATTATAAACAGTTATTCTACCTATTTTAGGGTATTTTATGTGGTTAAAACCCCAAAACCTAGAATTAGACCTCATTATCCAATTTGAACCTTCCTTCTCAAATATATTCTCTCTCTAAAAATCCATGGAAGACATTGATGAAGCTTCAAGCTACAGGATGGGTTCCTACTGATTTCTCCTTCAAATTCCTAAGGAAATTAATCACAAAGGTAAGGGGATTTTATCTTTGATTCTCCTTCGAATCAAAGAGCCAAATCAAAGTGATATCAATGTTTTTCAAAACACTAAAAACCCCTATTTCAATTCTAAGCTTGGGTTCTTGCATGAAAGTATTTCAAATGATGATTTATGTTAAAATTGATGGTTTTAAGATCAAAACCTCCACGAACCCTTGCATATATTTAAATCCTAAGTTTTGGGTCTAAAGTGGGTCTATTGATTATGAGCTAATAATGTGATATTAATATGTAGATTGTTATGGGCTATTGATTTATGTATTGTTCTATATTGAATTATGAGGAATTGATGGTCAATTGTGTTATATTGGATGTTGGCCTTGAATGGGCAATTGTGACCTAATGTTTATGATGATGATGAAGTTGTGAATAGATTATTAATTCTAATATTATATATATATATATATATATGTTATAGATATCAGAATTGTGAGGTTGGATCCCTTTGAAAGTGGGGAGGTGTTTACTTTATAAGCATGTTGTAATCTTGGTCTTGTAGGCAAAGTTGGATGATTGATGTTTTGAGTAGTGTTGATTATGTGAAGGTAATGTGATATGATGTGAATTTGGGTATGGTCTAAGAGCATGAAAGGTGACCTTGTGTAGAGACTTTGTGTGTTATACTTGGTTGTTTTCTTCTTTGAATGACTTATAATGAATGTGAGGCTAGGATAGACTATGTTTACCTACTCTCACACCTAGTGAAGAATGAATGAAAAGAATAAAAGAATGTGTGAATGAATGAAAAGAATGGAAGTTAATGCTAATGAATTAAAATTGGGTCTATTGTAAGGATAGTCTTATAAAGTACTCTTTTAAATGAATGGGATTCCTAGATGAATGGTTTTCGCATCTTTGAATTCAAGAGCTTCTTTAATGAATGAATGTGGGTTAGGATGCGTACTCCTTCGTGAGTCAAGATGAGAGTACTTAGTATCAATCCTTATCGCTATATGAATGCATGCAATGAATGTCCAACTATGTGGGGGATTAATGTCTATCACCGAGAGGATATGAAGATGGGTGGATACTCCTTCGTTAATTGAGATGTAAGTATTTAGTAGCAACCCTTAAGATGGGTGCTCCTTTGTGAGTTGAGATGAGAGTACTTAGAAGCAATCATTTTATCCCTTAACTATGTGTCCACATAAGATTAGCTAGTGGTCTCTACCACGTAACGGCTAAAAGAATGACCCTACCTAAGGCAAATAGGGATCCCTCATCTGGTAAGAGTTACTACCGGGATTCCATGTCAAGCTCCATGGTCTATGTCGGTTAAGGCTCTTCCCCCACATTAATGAATGAATGAACTAGGGTCTCTTAAGAATGTACTACTTAGGATAGGTGGTGGAATGGGACATCATTTAGACATTGCACAAGTAGATATTTATGGGAGATCTTGGTGTGTCTTAGTAATGATAATGAATAAAGAGTCTTATTGGGCTAATTAATGAAAGCGTTAGTCTTTGAGCATGCTAATGTGAAAGTCAGTCATAATGAATTGAATGTAAGTCCTTATGTTGAATTGAATGTATCTGATAATCTTATGTCATTAATGAATGAAGTTGTCTACATGCATTAAGTTGAAGCAACGATTATGTTGAGATGTGAATAGAGCTTGTCTTGTGTAGCCTTAAGGATCACTTGGGTGTGGTATGGAGAGGTAGTATGGGCTGCCTCACCATGTCTTACTTAGCTGAGTCTTGGGATGACATTTGATGAGTGTTCTAGTTTTATGAAATGACTTGTTGGCTTATGTGCTTATATGTCTTATGTGATTAATTGGTGAAAGTTCAGGTATGCATGGTAAGTGCACTTTGTGTGACCTTAAGGTGGTGCCTTAGTGTGGGTGATGGCATGGGAGGTTGCTCGTACATTGCACATAGGTATTGCTTAAGGGTTACTAAAGGTGGAGGTCCAAGGCAAGAAGGTAAAGGTAAATGGGTTATGTATGTTTATGAGGTACTGTGAAGCATATGTCTTTGTATTGTTGGTTGTGACTTGTAAGGTGCCTATTATGTTGATGTTCATGAGATTTTATCAAAATGGCATGAAAGCATAACTTCCAAACAAGTGTCCTTTTTAGCATATTTTGCATATCCTTATACTTAGTATGTGTGTTGTACTAATCCATTTCTTCTATTTTACTACAAGTGTAGGTTGTGGTAACTAGGAGGAGATTGTGCTTCGGAGTTGCTTGGATTGCTTCACTCTTCCAAGTCTGTGGTATGTCCTCGAGATTCGAGGACTATGTTTAGAAGTTTCTTAGTCATTGTAATAGAAACTTAAGTTTCATTTCATTTGTAAAGGGTCGTGTCCCTTAGTACGTTTTAAGTTCTTGGCTAAGATTTGCTAAAGAGACTTAGTAGTTCCGCTTGCGTATTGATGTTTTCAAATGTTGATGACTCTTGAAATCTTATGGTTTTATTGGATAAAAGTTTTAAATTCTTAGTGATGAATGAATGTTAAGGCTTGTATAAGACCTCCAAGAGGTCGAATATGCATGTAACGGCTAGGGGGTGCTCTCGGGTCAGTACAGTTTATGAATTTAAGAGTTGCATGATGAGTAAATTTGAGATATCTGACTTGGGTAGGCTGCATTATTTTCTTAGGCTTGAGGTGAGAAAAAGTTTGTATGGAATTTTATTTCACAGATAAAGTAGCAGAACTTTTCAAAAGTTCAATTTGATGAATTGCAATCCATCTCCCGCACCCATTAATATGAATGAGAAATGGGTACATACGGATGTGCAAGTGCAAGAAATTCTTCTCATTTGAGAAGCTTAGTCTAAACTACTTATCCCACCAATGGCCTGATATAGCATTCTTTGTCAGTTTAGTTCCAAGGTTCATGCATAGTCTTTCTAAGCAACACCTAGGTGTAGCCAAAAGGATCTTGTGATATGTTTCTGGCACAATAAGTTATAGAATTGGGTAGTAAAAAAACTATCACATTTCATATTACTTGGTTTTACTAATAGTGATTGAGCAAGTAGCTTGGAAAATCTATGGAAATTAACCAAGAGCTGATTGGTCCAACAGAAATATGGTTGTTACAACAGAGAGACGATTGCTATGATGAAACAATCCTACTTTTAATAGTATAATGAAGCACATCGACATCCGTCAATACTTCATTCGCGATGTAGTTGCTGGTTGAATAATCTCATTGAAATTTTAATGCAAAAATCATCATGTTGCTGATGTTCTTACGAAATCTCTTCAGCACGACAAACATGATTTTTTCCGACAACAAATGAGCGTTTGTTATTTTTAAGAAAGGAGGAGTGTTTACTAACTCTTCTACTTAATTCAGTTGCACAAAATATGTTTGTGAGTCTTGTTTTTTGGATGATTGGATTTATGTTTTACCTAATCAATGAATTATCTTCTTACTTTAGTGGATCATGTTTACCACTTTCCCCTTGTTTTTCCATCATCAGTTAGTGCTTTATTTTAGCTTTAGTAGTTAAACGTATGCCTATAAATTACAGCATGTGTTCTAGTTCAGTAGTAAGAAAATTGAGCACTTCAAAAATATTATTTTTGAAAGTTATTTCTTTGCCTTTCATGTCTTGATCCAACAAGTAATAATATGATTCGTGGTTTGAGACCATTGGACGAAGGGAGACTCGTACATAAGAATATCCCACAGATAAAAAATTACAATAGTCAAAATTATTCATGTGATAAACTTTTTAGCTATTTGTTTTGGTTATTATCTTGAAGTTTTGGGGTAACTTTCAATAAAATTATGCTGCCAAGGATTTTCAGGACCTAAACTTTCTATAAGTGAATATTTTGTTAATAGGCACAACTTATTTAGGTTACATCATATTTATCATTTCTAATGATTTAAAAATATAAATTGATTTAAAACACTTGTCTTTCATTAATGTTATTAAATAAATTGCATACACACAATTTCCTTTTGATTTGCAACTATTTAATATAATCGACATGCTATTATCGTACAATGCACATTCATATAAATCAATATCTAATGAACACAAGAATTTCAAAATGTTAAATGTTTATTGAAAAAAAATCTTTAATGTGTTGATTGACTTTTCTACCCTTAAAAGCTAAATTTAAAAATATAAAACATTTTCGATAAAAAATTATTCAACTTTTCCTAATAATTTGAATATAACTAAAATTTTGTGTACTTAATTGAATTCTTCATCTATGAGTCATGAATTTGATACTAATTCAAATTGATCAAATGGTTAGACTTCTACTAGAAAATTGCTATGAAATTTAATTGAAATTAAGCAAAAGCATGCCTATGCCTTTTTGCAAAGGTAGATATTTTATACATTTGGTAATCAAAAGTATCAGATTGCAGATTTCTTAGTTTTATTGATAGTGATTGGAAAGGTAGCTTAGAAAATCACAGGTGAACAAATGGGATTATTTTTAATCTTTCTTCCAGAGGAATCTCATTGATTTCAAAGAAACAAGATAGAGAAGGATTATCATCTCTAGAAGAAGAATACATGGCTGCAACTTCAGCAAGTTGCCAAGCTATCTAGTTAACGAATTTGGTAGTGGATCTTCAACAAGAGAAGATTGGTCCAACTAAAATATTTTTTGGCAACAAGGTGACAATTTCTATGACAAAAAATTCTTCTTTTTACAGTAGGACGAAGCATATCGACATCCATTATCAATTCATTCGTGATACAGTTGTTTTTGGAATAATCTCATTGATAGTTTGGGGCACAAATGATCAGTTTGATGATATTTTTACAAAAACCATTCTTCACAACAAGCATGACTTCTTCAGACAACAAATGAGAGTTTGTGATTTTGGAGAAAGGAGATGTGTTGACTTATTCTTCATATTAAATAAAATGCAAGAAATTAGTTTGTGAGTCTTGTTAATAGGAGTCGTTGGTTTATGTTTTTACCTAGTCAATGAAATATCTTCTTATTTGTCGCAGCCCAACTTTTCAAAATGTCTAAATTAACTCGTATCTTCCTGGAAAGACAAAGAGGGTGAGTAATAAATTAAAAATGATGTGATATGTCTTATTTTAAGTGTTCAAGGGTTGTATCTCAAGTTTTGAAGTTAAGTAAGTGGCAAAATAAAAGTTGGCGAAAGTTATCGTAAGTTCCTTTTTAAAGATTTCTCTAAAATTTGGGTCAAATGTATTGGACGTTTTCTCCCAATATATAAAGAGTTAGAAGGCCTATCACCCATTAAATTGAAGGCCTCCAAATCTAGTTTGCAACGCATAAAACCCCGTATGAAATCGACATCGGAGTAAAAGGTTATGAGGATTTTACTAGGGACTGTCGGGGCAAAATCTGGGTCCGGTCAAAAATATGGTATGTCAACTTATTAAACGTTTTAAGCCATGAAAACATTTTATTTCACTTCCAAACCAAATAGAAAGCTTAAGAGAGGGTTCCTATGGAGTTCTAGCATGATGAAGGTTAGTTTTTGACAATTTCTATCATTAATCATTGCCCCCGTGCCTAGAAACGTAATCCCTACACGTGGCATTCATTTTTCCCTTCTATTAGCTGTGTTTAGAGCTGGTTTTTGAAGATATAAATTTGTAGCTATTGGTGTTTCTTCAAGGTTTACACTTGGTGAACTAAGGTAATCATCTTGGGACCCTTTTATGGTTGTTTTTATGAATTTCTATGGATGTTTCGACAAGTTGGGGCAATATGGAAAATCTGCCGATTTAAGATTAATTATGAACTATTTATAGGTACGTACCAGCTATGTATAAATAGTATTTGCGAAGCTTATTACATAAAAAAAAACTTTCGTGAAGGAACTATGGTGTTTTGAGTGTTCATTGGAAAGGTATGTTAAGGCTATTCCCAACTTACGACATATTTCCTTAAAGCTTAGGAGTAATGTAATTGGGTTGTTATCCTTGTTACACTTGGAGCCATTATTGTTGATTGTTGGCTGCTCAAGTTGATATAATCCTCCTTTGTAGGGAATCTTATTCAGTTAGTAGCGTTCCTATTTAGGACACGACTTAGAGGCTATTTGTATAGGTTGCTTATAACTAAATTGCTCGCTTTTAGCGATTGGATTTTTATTGTTTCCCTTGGGGTTATTGTGGTTAGATACAGGAATGTGATCCATTCCTAGAAGGGCTATGTTTTGCCTGAATGGCTATATAGATGCCTAAAAGGGCTATGAGTTGCCTACAGGGCTATATGGATGCCTAAAAGAGCTATGAGTTGCCTACAGGGCTATATTGATGCGTAGAAGGGCTATGAGTTGCCTACAGGGCTATGTTGACATCTAAGAAGGCTATGTGCTTCCTACAGGGTCATGTTGATGCCTAAGAGGGCTATGAGTTATTTATAAGCTATGTTGATGCCTAAGAGAGCTATGTGCTGCTAATGGGGCTCTATTAATGCCTAAGAGGGCTATGTGACTGCCTACGGGGTTAGGGGACTACCAATAGGGGTATATAGGCTGATTGGCACCTTCCGGGCATATGGAGGCCTGAGAAGGTAGTATTGTGTGTTGTTTGTACCTGCCGAGCTTATGGGGGGGTTGATTAGGTTGTTGTTTTTATTATTTTTGATAAGTTTAGAGATAGGAGAAAGTCAGTACACTTATCTTATCCTTGATTTATTTATCAGATTATTCCAGTATATCAGGGTACCTTCTCATAGTCAATTGCCTTTCATAATCTGTACATTATTTTGTACTGACACCCCATTACCTTGGGGGAGCTGCATTCATGCATGCACGTCCTGACAGACAACCGAGTAGACCTCCTCAGCAACAGGATTGACTTTTATTCGGTTGGCTAGCCCTTTTCCTCCGAAGCTGCCAAAGTTGGGAGGTTTGTTACCTTTTGTTCTATATATATTTATGGGTATGCTGGGGGCCGGTCCCGCTAATCTCTTCTACTCTTAGAGGCTTGCAGACTAGTGTGTGGGGTGTATATCTACGTTATGGCCATACTGGCCTATGTTGTTGGTTTGCTGAAGTTTGTGAGTTGTTTGATGTATTGTATTGATATATACCTGCTTTTAGTTTTGGTATAGATATCATGGTGGCCTCGACGGCCCAATTAGGACTTCTGTGCTAGTTGGCTATTTATTTATATGATCACCTGGGAGTAGCTGTCTCTTTTAAAGATCAGTTGAGACGGGCCTTGCCGACCGAGGGCTTAGTTTTAAGCCGAGATATACTTTTTTGTTTTCTTGATTGCATGTGCTGCCATGAGCTAGTAGCAAATGGTTCAGCAGGGTCAGCTCAGGCCTGAGTTTTGGCATTAAGAGCCAGTCGTGCCCCTCGAGTTTGGGGTGTGACAAACTTTGTATCAGAGTAACGTCGTATCCTAGAGAGTTTATAAGCCATGTCTAGTAGAGTCTTGTTTATAAATGTGTTGTGCACCACATCCGATAAGCAAGAAGCTACCAGGCATGTTAGAATGACTATCCTTCTTTTGCTCACCTTATGCTATAGAGCTGTGTCTTAAGGGTTGAGGTTTCTCGCTTATAATTGATAGCTTTATGCAGATAGAGATGACTGACGCTAGACAAACCACAACTAGCCAGGGGCTAGATACAACTGCAACCGAGGGTATCGGTAAGGTATCGCAGGTGGAGGTAGCCCATTGTGAGACCCAGGGGGAGACATCTTCTCTGCCCCTTATAGCTTCTCCACCGCTTCAAGAGCCCCCGAGGGTTACAGGACTTCCGGCTCCACCAGCAATACCACCTATATTTCCTCCTATTCCATCTAATCAGGATTTCAAGAGTGCAGTATGTATGTTAGCACAGTTAGTAGCTGCAAAGTGCCAACCAGTTGCGCCAGATGTTGTCGGACCTTCTGAAGGGCCCGGAAGTTCGAGAGTTCATGAATTTCTTGCCTTGAATCCTTTACAGTTTACAGGGACAGATAGCAGAGAAGACCCTCAACACTTTATTGATCAGCTTCATAGGATCTTTAGAGTTATGCATGCCTCAGCGATTGAGTCAGCTGGGTTAGCAGCATTTCAATTGCGCGATGTTGCAGTATTATGGTACGAGAGTTGGGACTGATCTAGGGGAAAAGATGCATCCCTACCCACTTGGGATAGCTTTACAGAAGCTTTCATAGATCACTATTTTCCTCGAGAGATTAGGGATGGCCGGGTGGACCAGTTTCTGAACCTTCGACAGGGCAACATGAGTGTCCGAGAGTACAGGCAGATATTTGATTCATTTGCTAGATATGCACCATCATTTGTTGATATGATGCGTGATAGGGTGCGTAGATTTGTGGGAGGGCTCGACTCAGACTTTATCGATACTTGTTCTACCGCTGCACTAAATGATAATATGGATATCTCTCGAATTCAGGCATTCGCACAAGGCATAGAGGATCGTCAACATTTAAAGTATATGAATGAGAAGGTCGAGAGAGAGACAGAAGAGGGCTAGGCCTGCTGGTTCGTAGTGACATTTTCAGGGTGGTCCCAGACCCTAATATTCTATTAGACCACCTAGACCTCCACCACAGCAGTTCTAGGGTAGTAGATTTGATCCTTAGGAATAGTCAGGCCTAGGTGAGGGTCCACGAGCTTCAGGCTTAAAGCAGCAGAGGGGTTTAGGCCAGGCTAGGACAGCCTCGCCGCGTTGCGCTACTTGTGGTAAGATGCATTTCGAGAGTTGCAGACAGGGTTCCACAGGTTGTTATTCTTGTGGACAGGAGAGGCATGGGTGGAGAAAGTGCCCTACCATAGGTCAGGGTGGTATAGGATAGTCAACCAGGTCAGTAGTAGGTTCCTCCTCATTAGCATAGTCTATAGGGCGTGGACCCTAGACTTCAGCACGTAGAGGTAGAGGCGGAGGCAGAGAGGGAGCATCTAGTACTGGTAGTGGACAGAATCGTACATGCTCATTAACCGGCCGACAGGACTCAGAGTCATCACCAAATATTGTGACAGGTACATTGATTATTTGCTCCCATTGTGTTTATGCTTTGATAGATCCTGGATCTACTCTATCTTATGCAACTCCATTTATTGCGGGGAGGCTATGTATAGTAGCAGAGTCATTAGATCAACCATTTTTGTATCTACCCCAGTTGGTGAGTCTATTGTTGTTAGGAGAGTCTATCGAGGTTGCACGGTAGAAATTATCGACCGTCAGACCTTTGTAGATCTCGTAGAGTTAGATCTAGTCGATTTTGACGTCATTATGGTCTGGACTGGTTAGCGTCTTGTTATGCTAATATTGAATGCCGAACAAAGAATGTTAGATTCCACTTTCCAAGAAAGGCAGTTCAGGAATGGAAAGGCGATACAACAATGCCGAAAGGTAGTTTTATTTTCTATCTTAAGGCGAGGAGGATGATTACCAAGGTTGTATTTATCATCTTATTCACGTTCATGATATATATGCAGAACCACCGACTCTTCAGTCTACTCTGGTAGTTAATGAGTTTGTAGATGTATTTCCAGACAAACTCCCTGGTATCCCTCTAGAAGGGGAAAATTATTTTGCTATCGATATGCTACCAAGTACACAACCAATATCTATCCCTCCTTATAAAATGGCTCCTTCTAAGCTAAAGGAGTTGAAGGATCAATTGAAAGATTTGCTGGATAAAGGCTTTATTAGGCCTAGTGCTTCACCATGGGGTGCACCAATGTTGTTCGTAAGGAAGAAAGATGGCCTACTAAGACTGTGTATTGATTATCGATAGCTGAATAAGGAAACTATAAAGAATAAGTATCCCCTTCCGAGGATATATGACTTGTTTGATTAGTTACAAAGTGTTAAGTGTTTCTCAAAGATTGATTTAACATTAGGGTACCACCAGATACGAGTTCGGGAGAAAGACGTTCCAAAGACAGATTTAAGAACTAGATATGGACACTTTGAGTTCTTGGTAATGTCTTTTGAATTAAGTAATGCCCCAATAGTGTTCATGGACCTGATGAATAGTATATTCAGGCCGTATCTAGACTTGTTTGTGATTGTATTTATTGATAATATTTTGGTGTATTCACGTTCAAAAGATGAGCATGTAAATCATCTGCGAATAGTCCTTCAGGTTCTTCGAGATCGAGAACTTTATGCAAAGTTTTCTAAGTGTAAGTTCTGGTTGGAATCTGTAGCTTTCTTAGGCCATATTGTATCAGATGCAGGCATTGCGGTTGATACATAAGCTTGAGGCCGTAAAGACTTGGCCCAGACCCATGACTCTAACTGCGGTATGTTGTTTCTTAGGGTTAGCTGGTACTACAAAAGGTTTGTAGAGGAGTTTTCTTCAATTTCAGCCCCATTAACGAAGCTGACTCAAAAAGCAGCTAAGTTCCGGTGGACTGAGGCTTGCGAGCATAGTTTCCAGGAGCTAAAGGACAGGTTGACATCAACACCAGTTCTTGCATTGCCAGACGGTTCAGAAGGCTATACGGTGTATTATGATGCTTCTGGTTTTGGGTTGGGATGTGTTCTAATGCAATATGGTAAGGTTATTGCATATGCTTCAAGGCTATTGAGAAAGCATGAGAAGAACTATCCAACCCACAATTTAGAGTTGGCTGCAGTTGTGCATGCGCTAAAGATCTGGAGACACTATTTGTATGGCGTTCAAGTTGACATCTTCACAGATCATAAAAGCCTTCAATATATCTTTAGACAGAAAGAGTTAAATCTGCAACAACGTCGATGGTTTGAGTTACTGAAAGAGTACGACGTGGATATTTTATATCATCCAGGAAAGGAGAATGTGGTAGCTGATGCCTTTAGTCGAAGATATATGGGTAGCTTATCATATATAGGTGTTGAGAAGCATGAGCTAGCGCGAGAGCTTCATTAGTTAGCTAGCTTGGGAGTCAGATTTTAAGAGGCAGAAGATAATGCGGTAACAATTCAGGACACAGCCATATCATCTCTAGTTGTAGAAGTAAAATCACTGCAACAAGAGGATCCAAGCTTAGACCAGCTCAGAGCCAAGGCTCATAATCAACAGACTTTGGCATTTGATATAGCAGGAGATGGAGTCCTTAGATATAGTGGTCGATTGTGTGTTCCAAATTTTGCAGGGCTTCCGCATCGGATTATGGAAGAGGCACATCATTCTCGTTATTCAATTCACCTTGGTTCGACGAAGATGTACCATGATATTAAGGAGATATATTTGTGGCACGGGATGAAGAAGGACGTTGCTGAGTTTGAGGCACAGTGTCCTAACTCCCAATAGGTGAAGGTTGAGCACCAAAACCTCGCTAGGCTAGTTCAGGAGATTGTCATTCCTTTGTGGAAGTGGGAAACAATTAATATGGATTTTATTACAAGGTTACATCGATTGCGTCATAAGTTTGACTCTATTTGGGTAATTGTTGATAGACTACAAAAATCAGCCCACTTCTTACCAGTCAGGGCTACTTTTATAGCCGAAGACTATGCATGGCTCTATATTAGGGAGATAGTTAGGCTACAAGATGTCCCAGTATCTATTATCTCTGATAGAGGAGCACAATTCACCGCCAACTTCTGGAAGTCCTTCCAAAAAGGACTGGGGACACAGGTTAATCTTAGTACAACCTTTCACCCTCAGACAGATGGCTAGGCTGAGCGCACAATTTTGACACTTGAGGATATGCTACGGGCGTGTGCGCTAGACTTCAAGGGGAGTTAGGATGACCACTTACCTCCAATAGAGTTTGCATACTATAATAGTTATCATTTCAGCATCGGGATGGCACCTTATGAGGTTTTGTATGGGCGGAAATTTAGATCCCTCATTGGATGGTTTGAGGTAGGTGAGTAAGGATTGATTGGACCCGACTTGGTACAATATACGGTGGAGTAGGTCAAGCTCATATGGGAGAGATTTCTAACAGCTTATAGCCAACAGAAGTCATACTCAGATGTGCGACGAAGGGACTTAGAGTTTTGCATCAATGACTGGGTATTCTTAAAAGTCTCACCTATGAAGGGGGTTATTAGATTTGGAAAAAAAGGCAAGCTTTGTCCAAGATTCATTGGGCCATACAGGATCCTTCGGAGGGTAGGACAAGTGGCTTATGAGTTAGAATTGCCTTCGGGGATAGAAACTGTTCATCCTGTTTTCCATGTATCTATGCTACAAAAGTTTGTAGGAGACCTTTCTCGAGTTGTCTAAGTTGAGGATGTTCAGATCACAAAAGAGTTGTCATATGAGGAAATTATTAGATCGGCAAGTCCGTAAATTAAGGACCAAAGAGGTGGCTTTGGTTAAAGTATTGTGGAGAAACAAGAATAGAGAAGAGGTGACCTGGGAAACTGAGGATGGCATGAGGTCCAAATATCCTCACTTGTTTCATGCCCTTGGGTGATGGCATATCAGTTTATATTAGTTCAGTGAGGTAAGATACCTATTTGAATTTTTTTTTATATTGTTGCTTATTATTATTGTTCTTGTCATTGTATATTTGCTCCCACTGTTATTGCGGAGCTATAGTGCTTACCAATTTATGTCTTCATATGAGACGCCTAGGTTAGACTTTTTGCATTTTAGGTTCCTGGATAGTGATAATGGCAAAGGACACTATGCCAAAATTTTGGAAACTCCTTAGGACTTAACCGCGTGACTCAGATTTTATTTTATTTTTGTTTTTCATTAGAGGACAAATGTTTCTAAAGGGGGAAGGATGTAATAGCCCAACTTATCAAAACGTCTAAATTAACTCGTATCTTCATGGAAACACAAGGAGGGTATTTATTAAAATAAAAATGATGTGGTATGTGATATTTTAAGTGTTCAAGGGTTGTATCTCAAATTTTTGAAGTTAAGAAAGTGGAAAAATAAAAGTTGGCAAAAGTTATCGTAAGTTGTTTTTAAAGATTTCTTTAAAATTTGGGTCAAATATCTTGGATGTTTTTTCCCAATATATAAAGAGTTAAAAGGCCTATCACCCATTAAATCGAAGGTATACGAGTCTAGTTTTCAACGCATAAAACCCCGTATGAAATCGACATCAGAGTAAAATGTTATGAGTGTTTTACTAGGGACTGTCGGGGCAAAATCCGAGTCGGATCTGGGTCAGGTCAAAAATATGGTATGTCGGCTTATTTAATGTTTTAAGCCATGAAAACATTTCATTTCAGTTCCAAACTAGAAAGAAAGCATAATAGAGGGTTCCTATGGAGTTCTAGCATGATGAAGGTTAGTTTTTGACGATTTCTACCATTAAACATTGCCCCCGTGCCTAGAAACGTAATCCCTACATGCGGTAATCATTTTCCCCTTCTATTTACTGCATTTGGAACAGGTTTTTGAAGATATAAATTTGTAGTTATTGGTGCTTCTTCAAGGTTTACACTTGGTTAACTAAGGTAATCATCTTGGGACCCTTTTATTGCTGTTTTTATGAATTTCTACGGACGTTTCGACAAGTTGGTGAAATATGGAAAATCTGCTGATTTAAGATTAATTCTAAACTATTTATAGGTGCATACCAACTGTGTATATATAGTTTTTGCAAAGCTTAGGACATAAGGAACAACTTTCGTGAAGCAACTACAGTCTTTCGAGCGTTCATTGGAAAGGTATGTTAAGGCTATTCTCGACTTACGGCATGTTTACTTAAAACTTAGGAGCAATGTAATTGGGTTGTTATCCTTGTTACACTTGTAGCCATTATTGTTGATTGTTGGCTGTTCGATTAGATAGAATCCTCCCTTTTCAGGATTCTTATTCAGTTAGTAGCGTCCCTATGTTGGAAACGACTTAGAGACTATTTGTATAGGTTGCTCATAACTAAATTGGTCGCTTTTAGCGAGTGGATTGTTATTGTTTCCCTTAGGAAGATTGTGGTTAGCTACAGGAATGTGATCCATTCCTAGAAGGGCTATGTTCTGCCTACAGGGCTCTATGGATGCTTAAAAGGTCTATGAGTTGCCTACGGGGTTATATTGATTCCTAGAGGGCTATGAGTTGCCTACATGGCTATTTTGATGCCTAAGAGAGCTATGTGCTGCCTACAGGGCTATATTAATACCTAAGAGAGCTATGTGACTGCCTACGGGGCTTGGGGACTACCAATAGGGGTATATAGGCTAATTGGCACTTTTTGGGCTTATGGGGGATTGAGTAGGTGGTCTTGTGTGTTGTTTGTACCTGCCAAGCTTATGGTGGGCATGGTTATGTTGTTGTTTTATTATTTTTGATAAGTTTAGATTTAGGAGCAGGTCAGTACACTTATCTTATCCTTGATTTATTTATCAGATTATTCTAGTATATCAGGGTACCTCCTCATAGACTATTGCCTTTCATACTTTTTACATTATTTTGTACTGACGCCCCATTGCCTTGGGGGAGCTGCATTCATGTATGCAGGTCCTAACAGATGACCGAGTAGACCTCCTCAGCAGCAAGATTAACTTTTATCCGGTTGACTAGCCCCTTTCCTCCGGAGCTGCCAGAGTTGGGAGGTTTGCTACCTTTTGTTGTATATATCTTTATGGGTAGGCTGAGGCCATATCCCGCTAATATTTACTACTCTTAGAGGCTTGAAGACTAGTGTGTGGGGTGTATATCTACGTTATGGCCATACTGGCCTATGTTATTGGTTTACTGAAGTTTGTGAGCTATTTGATGTATTGTATTGATATATACATGCTTTAAGCTTTGGTACAGATATCATGGTGGCCTCGATGGCCCAATCAGAACTTCTATGCTAGTTGACTATTTATTTATATTATCTCCTGGTAGTAGTTGTTTCTTTTATAGATCAGTTGATAGGGCCCTTGCCGGCAGAAGGCTTAGTTTTAAGACGAGATATACTTGTTTGTTTTCTTTATTGCATGTTGCTGCCATGCGCTAGTAGCAAGTGGTTCAGCAGGGTCAGCTCAGGCCAGAGTTTTGGCATTAGGAGCCAGTTGCGCCCCTCGAGTTTGGGGCGTGACATTATTATAGTGGGTCATGTTTACCATTGTCCCCATACTTCTCCATTAATAGTTAATTTCTTTATTTTAGCTTAAGTAGTTAATGGTAAGCCTATAAATGGCAGCCTCTATTCATGTTTTAGTAGTAAGAATATTGTGCAGTTCAAACACTTTGTTTCTAAAAGGGATCTTCTTTAGCTTTTATCTCTTGATCCGACAAGTAATAGTATGACTCGTAGTTTGATCCCAATGGTCATAGGTAAACTAATACATAGGAATAAACAACTTTTAAAATCACATTGGTCAAAATTCTTCTCGTGATAAACTTTTGAACATTTTGTTTGGTTTTTATGTTAAAGTTTTGGGGTAAATTTCTATAAAATAAGTGTGCAACGATTTTCATATCAAAACTTTCTATAATTAATTTTTTTGTTAATAGGCACATCTTCTTTAGGTTAAATCATAATTATCCTATCTAATGATTTAAAAATATATATTGATTCAAAACAGTTGTCTTTCATTAATGTTGTTAAATCAGTTGCATTCACACAAATTCCTTTTTATGCAACTGTTTAATATAATTGTCATGGTAATATTATACAATGCACGTTCAAAGAAATCAATATTTTATGACTCATAAATTTCAAAATGTTAAATGTTTATAGAAAATAATATTTTTATATTGTTGATTGAATTTTATATTCTTAAAAGCTAAATTATTTGTTCAAAGAGATAAAATATTTCGGATAAAGAAATTATATTTAGCTTTACCTAATAATTTGAATTCAACTAAAATTTTTACTGCTCCATCAAATTTTTGATCTATTAGTCATGAATTTGATTCTAATTCAAACTAATCATATGTTTAGACTTCTATTAGAAATATTATGATGTTTAATATAAATTAGGTAAAAGCATGCATATTCCCTTATGATGAGGTAGTAATCTATATTTTAAACTTAATAGTTTTACTAACACTACCTTGCTTATTTGATTTTATAAACATGTTTTATAAGTTTTTCCCTTTTATTCATATTGTTCACTATTATTACTATAAAATAAAAATAAAAATGAAGTCTAGGTGTTAGATATCTTTATTGTTGTCATTGGAAACAAGTTTTTCAATCATGGTCATTTATATGATTTAAATTAAAAGTAAATTTTACATAAAATCAACTCTTTTGTATGTTGGTATAATTAGGGAGTAGGAACAAGGGAACGGTGAAGTGCTCAATGACCAAAAGGGTTTTAGTTTTGTTATTCATGATGATGGTCGTGATAATTTTTTATTCATCAATTTGGTATTAGATCTGAAGGTTTTCATAGTTTAGGTTATTCTTTAGTTTTTGAATTTGATGTGGAATATGGGAATTACGGCCGTACTAAGGCTGTCCATGTTACCGGCCCAAATGTTGCTCCTATCAAAGGAGGATCCCATGATGGTGGAGGTGATCACTATGGTTGTGGTGGTTGATATGGATGTGGAGGTAGGAGATATGGTGGTGATGAAGGTGGTTATGGTAGTGCCAAGAAGTATGGAGGTGATGGTTGATGTGGCGGCGCTTGCGGGAAGTATTATGGAGGTGGCGGTATGTATGGTGGTAGTGGTGGATGAGGAAGTGGGTTTCACAAGTGTGGGGAAGATGGGCATTTTGCAAGGGAATGTAGTCAAGGTGGTGGATATGTCCATCTTACCAACTTTTGCTACATTCCCTTTCTAAATGACCACCTTCCCCACACTTGGAACACCCACCTCCTCCTCCACCACCGCCACCTCCACCACACTTCCCACCACCACTGCCATATGTACCATCACCTCCATAGCCTGCCACTACCGTAAATAGCTTCATCACCACCATATCTCCCACCTCCACATCTATATCAACCACCACCACCATAGTGATAATTCCCACCACCTCCACCATCACGGGATCCTCCTTTGACAGGAGCACCATCTAGCCGGTATCATTGACTGACTTAGTGCAACAAGCATTCCCAAGTTCTACATCAAACTCAATAGCTTCACTATCAACTAAGCTACGAAAACAATCAGATCTGATAGCATATTGATAAATAAAAATCTCATCACCACCATCATTAGGAGTAATGAAATGTAAACCCTTTTGTTCACTGAACAACTTCACCGTTCCCCTATTTTGATGCCTCTGATTATAGATATACTACAAGGAGAAGAATACAATGATTATACCTTGGATGCTAGAGGCAAGAGATAAAGAGGTTCAAGCAATCCTTTAGTTGAGCAAAAGTTGTCTTTTTTTTTTTTAAGAAAAAGGGTTCGAAAGTGGTATTGTCTTATAATTTATGTGTTGGTGTTGCACATAACAAAAATAGGAAAAAATGGGATTAATATTCCTACCTCTGATTCAAGTAAATATTCTTGGTCCTAGTTTTCTCTTCTTCTTTTTTCTCGATATTAAATTAAAAAACAATACCTAAGAGATGTAAACCTCATATTGTGGACTCTCGTAGTTATGTATGAATACATATATCAAAGCTATCCCAAGTATGATATTATGGAAAAAAAATGTGAATCCAAAAGACCTTATCCTAGTTCTCTCTAAAAAGAATCATATACAAAGTTATAGATAACATATTTTGTTTCTTAGAATAAGGACACCAGACATACTTAGATATGAGAGAGATACACCTTAAGATTCCATTAACAAAAGTTCTATTTGAAATTTCTCCAAATTTTTTTTATAAATGTAATATACATATATATATATATATATATATATATATATATATATATATATATATATATATAGAGAGAGAGAGAGAGAGAGAGCATATAAGGACAATCCATGCAGAAGATCATAAGCCTTTTGTATAAAAATGAAAGGGGGGATTCAATGTATGCAGAAACTAAAGAGATACACCACATTACTAACATAGTAGTAGATAATAACATTGTTGATTATCTAGAAAAAATAAGCAAAAT
Organism: Solanum commersonii; assembly: GCA_029007595.1. Taxonomy (NCBI): domain Eukaryota; kingdom Viridiplantae; phylum Streptophyta; class Magnoliopsida; order Solanales; family Solanaceae; genus Solanum; species Solanum commersonii. The sequence goes on from JAJTWQ010000008.1 coordinate 4,433,906, forward strand.
AGACATTGCATCAATAATTGCAAAATGGAGGTTATAAAGGAGATGACCGAAGCTTATGAAATGAATCTCCTTTATACACTATTAAATTAGGCTTTCTTAGTTTATTATTACAAATTTATAAAATAAAATATTTTCCTTATGTAGATATATCTCTAAACCTTTCTAGTCTTACTAATAAAATGGCCATGCAAAGGTTAAAATCAATGAAGATGGAGACATGCAAATCAAAAATTAAGATTTATACTTACTATTCATAGATGAGCAACAAAGGAGTACGAGGAAGAGCTTAATAACACTGATGTGCAACAACATACCGAGATGAAAGGTTTTGATCTACTAACGGACAAACATTTTAAAATGTGGTAGGTCTTTTTGAGAAAAGGAGAAGAAGAGGTGGAGAATAGGAAACCCTAGTACAAAGGAAAATGTCTAAGGAAGATGGTTTTTTTTTTAAAATTTTATATAGAGATGGGGTTGTTCCATTTTGGGCGGCCCAATCTCTTTTGTGTGGTAAGTAGATTTGGTCACTAGGCCTAAATGATTTTCTTTTTTGTTTAAGCTTCTTTCTCACATCTATAAAAGACCTAACTTTCTCTAAAAAAAAGGGCCATGTGGTCATGAAACTTTATCAAACGACAATAGTGTGGAATTCATTCCCAACATTAACCCCAAATTTCTTTGGGAAATAACTTTTTTACTTACTCTCTAAAGTTGTTCAAACCCAACACAAGGATTATAAAAATACATCAACAACTTATAATTAGTATTATGGCTTTGATATAAGTATGTAGTTATTATAAAATAAATACTTTAATATGAATATAATTAAATAGGGAAGGAATAATCTACACAAGAAGAGAAGGAAGGGAGAGCTATGTTTATTTCACCTTTTATTCATTTCTTTTTCCCCACATTAAGGGGCAATTCATAAGCCAAGAAAACATTGGCCTAAAGAATATGTGGGACCCATATTCTTGGGCACAAAGTAAAAACATGTGGACATCATATTTTACAACACTCCCTCTTGATGTCCATGTAAAAGAAAAATAATAGTGAAACAAAAAGTGTAGTAAAATGCATTGTTTCCTACCACATTAAAAATCGCTTGAATGAATCCAGGTGTAAGCTGATTGTGAGAAACTACTTCCAGAGCTACTTGTAAGAGGCTTATAAGAACATTATGGTTTAAGTTGCTTATAGGAACTTTCTTGCGGAGCTGATTTTAATTTGCTTATACAAATTTGCATGCGGAGCATTTTGTAAGTTGCCTTCTTGATTTCAAACTCATCCAGAGAACTATGTAATCGACATCTTCAATTTGTTGTATTTATTACTTGTTGTAGTTCATCAATAAGTAATATGTCTCGTCAAAATCTTGTTTGGAAAAATCCCATGAGAAAAAAGTTCTACTAAAGGAAAAAGAGTACACATATCTAGTAATATGCATTGAGAGTTGCCTCATTAAAAATCATAACAGAAAACCAAGTGGGACAAAAACCTTGATTAAGCGGAAAAGAGTGCAGTGCTTATTTACTCCCCCGATTCAAAATAACTTAATTTTTGTAAAGGATATCTCACATTCTTATACTTAGACTTCCAAATGTTGATATTAATTGTGTCTTTGTTACAAAAATCACTTTCACGAAGATGTTGCATCATAGAGTCTATTATGTTATGTTATTTTCTTGTCGATTTGATATGTTGAGTTTAGCCAATGACAATTAGTTAGTTTGTGACCTCGTCGGTATAGAAAATTTTCGGATTCAACTTGTTTGTAGCAATAGACAAGTGACAAATAGTTTATTTGACTGTATTGTAGAGTAATATAATATGAAACTATTTCTACATACAAACAAATAGCTTTCTTGAGATCACACTTTATCTATATCCAATGGTTTCTTGCAGTTTCATAACCAATAAACCTTTACTAGATTGGTTAGATAAATTTGACCTTCCAAATGTTTATAAATCAATATTTCATTCTCTTTAAAAATCTCTATCAATAGGAATAATCCTATATTTGCAAGAACATCAATAAAATTATTATACAATGAATAATAATCGTATGATACGTAAGTGTCATGCCCCGAAGCTATGCCCTTGACGTAAACACGGGACCTAAGATCACGATTGACCCCAAGCTAAACATGAGTTTGCATATCATAATCATAAAAACATTTTCTGAAATACGATATACTGCGCGGAAGCTTAAAACATGAGATAAACTGAAATGGTGGGGAATACCCACACTGGTCTGAATATAAATATTGGAAAAGAGTAAATAATAGTGGACTATAACTCAAAAACTAAAGTTGAATCTAACTATGTCTGAATGTAAGCCTCTAACTGACTAGAGATGCTGGGACATGCCCCGGCTAACTTGATGAGTCTTAAATTTTGACTCATTTAGGGCTTTGTTTTTATAGTATAAGTGTCCTCAAATGCCTATTTTATGGTCTAAACTGATGTTAAAATGTTGATTTGCAACTATGGGGTCTAAGGAGCAAGGCAAGAACATTAATAGACAAAAAGGAACTAAAAAGCTGAAGAATTGAAAAAAAGCGATCCTGTTGATCGCCAAGACCACTAGGCACACCGCCTAGTGGCGTTTTAGCTCGCCTAAAGTTTCAGCATGCCAGCCTTGGGGGAAAACCATGTTGGCAAAAAAAATGGACAGTCGACGAATCACCGATCTGTTCCATGACAACACACTAGATTGTGCAAAGTTACAAGACTTGGGATGCTGAGGACTAATGCAAAATGCCAATGAAAAGAGAGCAAATGGCGGATCATTGAACTACTCGACGAGGGGCAACTTATCCTACCAAGTAAACTTTTACGCCAAAACGCTGGCAACTATAAATTGGATTCTAAAAGGAATTTTAAGGAGTTCTCTCCCATTTTACTGCAGTTCCAATTCTAGAGTTAGAGTTTTCTCTTAGTTTGTAGTTCTTATTGTAGACTTTGAGGATTTCTAAGCTTAATTTTGAGTATTTGCAAGTGTTTTGTAAGTTCCTACAATTTGGACCATTGTAAAGACTTTGGAACTTTTACCCAAATCATGGCAAATATATTTGGTAATTGTTTCTCTATTTTTATGATGTGTGGCAAAAACCCCAATTCTTGGGATGTGATCATGTGATTATGGGCTGAATTAGCTTGTGGGTATTGTTAATTACTGATTTAAATTCTTAATCAAAGTGGGTTTTAATTGTTAGCAATATTTTAAACTATGAGTTAGAGTTGCTAATGCAATTCGAATATAGAATTCTGGCCTTGCTTGAAAAGAAGGTTTTAGAATCAAAGCTTTCAATTGATGATTATCGTTATTGGGGTGATATGGCTTTACATTGAAAGCGTAAATCCTAACCTTGATTCTACCTATCTAGCTCGAAAGACTAGATGAATTAAGGTGTGGGATGTCCTTATTTGCTAAGCCTGTTCATGTTCAATAAAAATCACTTGATTCGAGATAGTTGTTCGAAAGAGAGCTATTTCATTCATAGCCTAGCCTACCGACTAATATTTAGCTATTTATTAGTAGTTTCAATTACCCATATAGTGAAATTTGCCTATAATTGATCACATCCCAAAAATTCCTCTCTATATTATTATTTGCTTAGTTTTTGATTGTGTTGCAGTTGATAATTGCAAATCCAAAAACCACCTCATCTGACATTTGTGTCATACCCTTTGACTTGTTTACATGTATTTTTTGATAATTTCTATTTCTATAACTAATTAAACCACATTTGTACTTCATAATTGAATTTGAACACGTACTGCTCTCTGGGGTTCGACCCTAACCTTTTGTTGGGTTTTATACTAGTTAATGATTGTTTACATCTGGAATCAAATGAGGTATTCTTGAAACGTTAGTCAAAATGGTATCGCTGCCAGGGAGTTGTGTTGTTTAAAATTCTATTATTGAAGTTGAATTGTGATATTTTTGTGTTATAGTTGAATCGACTTAATTTGTTTTGTGTTTGTATTGTTTGTGTTGAACAGAGGAATAGATAAGCGTGAACGGGAGTAATGGTAGCGAAGTGAGCAATCAAGACGATAATGGGAATCTTATTGATGTGAATGACCAAATCTAATTGGGTGGTGTTGGTGAAATATGTCTACCACCAATTGAAGGAAATGATATCTTCCATGTTACTAGCACAATGCTACATCATCTCCAAATGAAAGGTTTATAGGGAGGATTGGCTCACCAAGACCCCCATGAGAATATCCGGTACTTCGTGGGCGTTTCTGGTCCGTTCTCATTCAAGAGCATATCATAAGAATCAGTCCATCTCAGATTGTTTCCATTCTCTTTAATGGGTGAAGCTACCAAATGGTTAGCTGAGTTACTGAGGGATTCCATCACCTTTTGGGATGAATTGACAGTAGCGTTCTATGTGACATTATCCCCCCTTATCAAAGGTGATGATGCTCAAACATAGCATCCAAGGTTTCAAACGCTTGGATGATGAACCTATCCACGAGACGTGGTTGTGGTTTTGGAAGTTGGTACTTCAATGTCTGGCTCACAGATTGCCTAACCATATATTGCAGCAATACTTTTATAGGAGTCTTGACTCGATGAACAAAGGAGTTGTTGATCAATTTGTTCCCGGAGGTATAATGCAACAACCCTATGAAGTATCATATGAACTCCTTGATGGAATGACCAAGATAAATAGAGCATGGTAAACTCGTAAGGACTAAGTGTCTCATCTCATTTTTAGGATAACAAAAGAGAAGATCGAGAAGGATCAAGAGAGAGACCATAATATTGCCAAAATGATGACCCTTCTGGATATTTATGTGGAAAATATGATGGGTAGTTGGTTGAAGAATGTAAATGTTTTGGGTGTCGGTGGAGTAAACCCTGATGTAGCCCAATTTGAGGCGTTGTACCATGAGGAAGTGAACTTCCTAGCAAATCAAGGAGGAGGTTTTCATTCAAACTATCCAAGGCTATGTGGAAATCCAGGATGGAATAGAGATGAGGGATGGAGAGATAGTGACAGGGAATGACGTGATTGCAATGCTACTTGGAATGAAAGGGATGGTGACAAGGATAGATACGTCCAACCCCATGAACGTCAAAAGCCTAAGGAGTCAGAAAATGTCTGTACGGAAGACATGCTCTCACATATTCTCAATAAGGTAGAAGGGTCGGACAAGGTTTTGAAAGAAATGAAAGAAGACGTATCTACACTAAATCATATGGCCACCTCTCATTCAGTGTCAATCAAGTAATTGGAAACACAAATGGGTCAAATTTCTTCTCAATTAAACCTAAGGCCAAAAGGGGGCCTACTAAGTGATACCTTCTCAAGCCCGAAGAATGATCCTTGAAAGTGTATCCACGTCATGCCATGAAATTAAATAAGGCGCTTCTTGGGAGGCAACCCATGTTTTTGATGCTCTAGTTTTTCTTTTGAATAATGGGTGTTGATTGTGTAGGGTGAAAAGTAAAAGGTGTTGGAAAATGGGTAGGTTGGCGAGTAAAAGTCCAGTCAGCGACACGCTGACCAGGTTGGTGAAGGCCGACTTGGACCACCATCGGAACCACCCAGCCTGATGGGGAACTCTATAAAACCCAGCGAACTAAAGGCTGAGTCAGCGACTAGTCGAACAAGTCAGTAAGCCTGACTTTGCCCGCCGTTTGAACCCCCAAATTGTTGGGAGTTCTATAAAAATTGGCGAATCAAAATACCACTCGGCGCATCACCGAGTGGTTCGACGGGCACGACTTATACCACCAAATAGAGTGCGAGCTGAAAGGTTTTAAAGGACAAGCAATTTAAAATTTCAAAATCCTTTCCCTTTCTTAAATTTTCAACTCCCGTTTCCTCTCACCCAATTTTAGTTCTTAAATATTTTCATGTTTCTATTCTCGTACTCTTTGGGTTATGTGCTCAATATTGGTTTTGGATACGTTGCCGCCTCGCGTTACAATCTAGTTTTTGGCATCAAGGTTGGGTTTCTAGACCCCAAACTTCATATGTGGTTGAACTTGAATGCAAGTGTTAAGGTGTTGTTGATTGTTGTTGGGTAGTCATCGTTTGTGTGTTTGTTTGCCTAATTTTAATTGAAATAAGTTTTAATCAGCTTTTAATTGTAAGTCCCGTGTTGTGCTTGTTTAAAATCGAGTCTAAATTTTTGTGTTGCAGTGAATTTATGTTGAGTCTACCGGGGTGAACTCTAAGTAACCTCGGATAGTACTAAATGACGTATTTTTCCCAATGATGGAGCGGTTGACGTCATTCTTAAGGACAAAAGACGTCAAATGGCCAATCTTGGTAAAATCAGGGGAAGTCTGAGTACCTCGAGGACATGGGTAGTATGGGTATGACCTTAATTTCATAGTTTATGTGTTTAATTTTCTTTTTGGGTGCTGCGGGTTTGATTTTGAAAAATAGGGTAGAAAACTAGCTTCATTTGGTGAGCCAAGTCGCGCTCACCGAGTAGTTCGACGGTTCGCCAAAAACCCCATAGATCGCCCTTATTTTCCAAAGATTGTTAAATTGTGTTTTGTAACTTTTGGCGAGATGCCTGAGCTCACCGAAAGTCTTTTTGATCTCCCATCTGTACCCCTAAACCCCTAAAATACACTGTAACTTTCAGCAAGCTCTTTTGGCTCGCCGAATGGTGTCGGCGATCTGCCGAAATTCCCTGAGCATCACCGACCAGCTTTGAATTTAAGAAATTTTTTTGCTGGTACTTTCGGCGAGCCCAATCTGGCTCGCCAAAGTGATTCAGTAACTCGCTGAATGGTTCGGTGAGTCTTCCTGCATCTTATTTTCTATACATTTTCTGGAATTTTTTCTAATATTTTTCTATGTTGTTTACAGGAATGGCTAGACCCAAAGTGTACCAATCAGACATGCTGCCCTACAAGCGGGCTAAGGGAGTGATTATAGATGAGGATATAGCTGCATCCAGAGTAAAGCCAGCCAAAGTTTCAACCAAGGTAGGACAAAGCAAGGGCAAGGCACCTATAGTTGAGACATTGGAGGCCAACTCCGTATGAGGAAGTCTATGAGACTTGCCTCAACTCATCAAATAGCGATGGGGAATCACAAGATTCTCAAGCATCTCTCTTTGAGATTGAGGATTATTAGTTGTTGCAGGCCCATAGAGCAGAGCTTCTCTCCAAGGCCATGAATGATCCATCTAGGATCCTGGTGGCCTAGACTCCTCCTCCTCTGCAAGCTATAGCTCCAGCATAGACTGTGGTCCCGACACCACCCGTACAAGGTCCTCTACCCCGATCACTCAATCGACTAAAGGCCGAGGTCTGAGGACTATTCTAGAGGAGAAAAGATTTTCCACAGACGGAGTAGTGGACACGTATCCAGAGATATGGAACATTCTAAAGTTCCATAAGTTTGAGATCTTCACTAAACCCCAGGGCACCTACATTCCAAATTGAGTCCGAGAGTTCTATCCAGCTTACGGACACTTGGTACAAAAAGGGAAAAGGAATGCCAGTGCCTTCAAACTAGTTGATTCTATGATAGTCCGGTGCAAGAAGGTTAAGTGCGAAAGTGGAGACATAAATGTTGTTTGGGATGTATTTATAATTTCATTCATCAGTATATCAACTTGGTGTAGAAAAATACACTGGAGGATCTGAAGGGTTGGCTAGCACCCCTGTTAACTGATGCAACCCCGAGGTGGATAGAGGTTGTGCACCAATAGAGAAAAATGACCTTTAATGTGGCTGCTAGATACTGGTTCAATTTTATCAGTAGTACTATCATGCCATCCCAGAATGAGTCAATCGTCAAACACCCGAAGGCAGCATGTTTAGGGTCCATCATTTCTTGCCATTCGTTGAATTTGGTATTATTGATTGAGCAGGAGATGGCCATGAGGGCCAAGTAGAGACAAACTTTGCTTCCATTCCTGGTGTTGATCACCGAGCTATGCAGACGGTCCCATGTTCCTCGAGATGAGAAGATGGATTTGGTGGTGACACCTACCTCTTTAAGCGATATTAGCCGTAATGAGGCCGAGTACCAGCGGGATGAGGTTGACAAGAGAAGGGCAGCCTGGTGGACACACCCTGAATGTTGATCTTGCTTTAATACCTATAGAAGCAGTCATGCCTTTTTAGGTTAGTAGGCCTTCAGGTACATCTGTATTTCCTTCTTCTGAGACTCCTAGCTCTTTTACTTCTCTCCCGCCCCTATATTTGTTGGTGGTACTTCTACTTCTAGGCCTCTGATTACCAAGGCGATGTTGTATACGATGGAGCATTTAGCCCAATCCGCTGATGTGCGTGCCTCCTAGTTAGAGGCCGATGTTTCTGGGATGGTTGAGAGAGCTATTTATGCAACACTGACAACTATCATGGCATCAATTGATTCCCTTATGGCGAGAGTAGATCTATTTGAGAGAGGACAATGTGCTACTTAGGAGGTGACAACCTTGAAGGTCGACATTATTGGGTTGAGGAAAGATATGGACTAGCAGAACTCCATTAATTTCAGCTCATCAATTTGGACGGTGGAGATCCCAAATTGCCTGCGCATAGATATTCCAGCGTGTTTTGAGGTGCCTCCGGCTACCACCAAAGATGAGGTTAGAGCTGATGTTATTGTTGTTGAGTTTGAGGCTGAGATTGATATAAAGCAGCTTGGTGTTCATGAGGATGTTGTCTTTGATGATTTGGCAGAGCTTGAGGGTGCCATGGAAGATTCAGTTGTTCAGGCCTCTTTGAAGGATGCTTTTATGGTGGGCTCCAGTGCAACCAAGATTGCTCAGACCCCGAGCACTAATGCCTAGACATATGGAGCGATGGAAATGCAGACTTCACCCCAGACTTAGCCTGGTAGGATGACATTTCCCCTCCCTCTTTATTACTTTTTATACTATTTTGGTTTTATATGCATTTGAGGACAATTGCGTATTTCGTTAGATGGGGTGAGGTACTTCCATACCTATCTCTTGTGACTGTTTTGTGAATATTATTTCTATTTCGATGATGTTTTTGTCAATATTGAGACTATTGTTTTATATATATCTTGGTTATGATATTGCATATGTTCTTAGGTTGTGGCCCATTGTTTTGATGTGAAAATGGTTTTGTACCAATTTTACAAAATTTTGCCACCTCTTATGTGTGTGATTGTGGTTGTTCTTGTATAAATTTGAGTGTCGATTATGGTCAACACTGATAACTTGAATAGTGCTCTTAATTGAACAAAATGAATGTGGGCTACGATGAACTTAACGAAGTTACATAGGCAATTTGTGAACTTTGAACATCTTGTTGTTAGTAGCAATTGTCAATGAAGTCTCTTGTGATGAACATTGCACGTTAGCTAGAAAGTCTGGAACCTTGTCAGATGATTGTATCAATGCCTTGTTTAGTGAGATCATCTTGAACATGGTATTTGATGACACCTAGAATTTACCCCATTGGTCTGATTGATTGAAGTAAAGCAAGCAATTGAAATGATCTTATGCGAGAATTTTGAAGAGTGAACCAATTTTACAATATAACTCTTTTGTGGCAACTCTTGTGAGTTGTGTGAACCTTGCTTGGCACCTTTTGAGCGTATCCTTTTCGTGGAAGAAACTTGAACAACTTTGAACCCCTTATCCAATCACCCATAATCTTCATGAAGTATTCTTATGTTTGAATATCCAACTTAGGCCAAAAGCCTATGTTGGGGATGTGTTGAAAAAAGAATGAAAGTCAAGAAGTGTGAATAATTCCCCCTTTAGATCAATAGTTTTGAAAATTATTGAACCCCTCCATATAAAAAGAAAATAAAAAGGAAATGAAGGAAAATAAAACAAAATGACTGAAAAAGATAAAAAGTAGTGAAAATTGCAAAAGAAATGGGGTATCTGGTCGTTCATATGAAGTTGAACAATGAGGTGGATTATGAGCATGTTTGAAATGTTAAAGAAAAGGAGGAAAGTGTTTTTTAGAACATACTTCATGAAGGTAGAAGCCAGTAATCCTAAATGACCATACTTTTACACTCAGCCCCATTACAAGCCTTGAAAGACCTTTGTGATCTTGAGTAAGCTGAAATGAATGTTTATTGGAAAATAAGGGCGAACCTATGGCTGAAGTCATGCATGTGTTCATCTTTGTGAGTGTGAGAGTTGTATGCATTTTGGTACTCTAAATTATTGAGAAATTTTATGTGAATATGGAATCATCTTTGTTGTGAGTGCATTTGAACATTTTTGTTGAGCTTGAGCATACTTGATGATGGTATGTCATAATTTTAAACTTTGAGTGCACAATTGATCATTGTATGAGTAGTTTGAATCTTGTTGTGTGCATTATGTTTGATTCTTATGCAGCACTGTTTGTAGACATCCTTGTTGAACTGCTGATCTGGAGTTTTACTTGAGGACAAACAAAAGTTGAAGTTGGGGGTCTTGATGAGTCCGATATTTTGAATCGTTTAGGGCTTTGTTTTTATAGTATAAGTGTCCTCAAATGCCTATTTTGTCCTCTAAACTGATGTTAAAATGTTGATTTTCAGCTACGTAGTATAAGGAGAAACGCAAGGACATTACCAGACAAAAAGAAACTAAACAGCTGAAGAAGTGAATAAAAACGATCTTGGTGATCGCCAAGACCACTTGGCGCACAGTCCAGTGGCGCTTTAGCTCGCCTAAGGTTTCAGCGTGCCAACCTTGGGAAAAAACTAACGTCGGTGATAGAAATGGGCAGTCGGCAAATAGTCGATTGGTTATGCGACAACACTGGATCACCTAATGATACATGACTTGGGATGCTGAGGACTAATGAAAAATGGTGATGGAAAGAGAGCAAACGGCAGATCTTCGAACCACTCGGCAAGGCGCGGCTTATCCTGCTTAGTGGACTTTTTGGCCAAAATGCAAGAAACTATAAATTGGATTTTAAAAGCAATTTTGAGGAGTTCTCTCCCATTTTATTGCAGTTCCCATTCTAGAGTTAGAGTTTTCTCTTAGTTTGTAGTTCTTATTGTAGACTTTGAGGATTTGCAAGTGGGTTTATATGTTTCTTTAATTTGGACCATTGTAAAGTCTTGGGAACTTTTACCCAGATCATGGGGAATGTATTTGGTAAATGTTTTTCTATTTTTATAATGTATCACTAAAACCCAATTCTTCTGGTGTGATCATGTGATTATGGGTTGAATTAGCTTATGAGTATTGTTAATTACTTATTTAAATGCTTAATTAAAATGGGTTTTAATTGTTAGTCGTGTTTTGAACTAAGAATTGTAGTTGCGAATGCAATTCGAACTTAGAATTCTAGGTTTTCTTGAAAAAGACGTTTTAGAACCAAAACTTTCAGTTAATGATAGCAGTTATTGGGATTATATGGGTTTAACTAGAAATAGTAAATCATAACTTTGATTCTACCTATCTAGCTCAAAAGAGTAGATGAATTAAGGTGTGGGTTGTTGTTATTTGCTAAACTTGTTGATGTTCAAAAGAAATTACTTGATTAGAGATAATTGTTCCAAAGAAAGATATTTCACTTATAGCCTAGCCTACCAACTGATTTTTAACTATTTATTTGTAATTTCAATTACCCATATAGTGAAATTTGCTTATAATTGATCACATCCCAAGAATACCTCTCTATATTGTTATTTCCTTAGTGTTTGACTGTGTTGCATCTGATAATTGCAAATCAAAACCCCCCATCTGACATTCGTGTCATCCCCTTGGACTTATTTAGATGTCTTTTTGGATAATTTCTATTCCTTTAATTAATTAGACCACATTTGTACTTTATAATTCAATTCCAACACGTACTGCTTCCTGTGGGTTCGACCTGAACCTTTCGTTAGGTTTTATACTAGTTAAAGATCGTTTACACCTAGAATCAAATGAGGTTTACTTTAAACTTTAATAATAACTTCAGTAAAAACTGAATCTAAAATGAGAGAGTGAATGTAAAAGAACATGTAAATCATCCTCGAAGATTGAGGAGTCACCACTAATGTTGTTGAATATGGATTGGGATCCGATCTACATGTGATCTAAATGCTGTAGACATGAACCTACATCACGAAAAGATGTAGCGCAGAGTATGCATCAGTACTTGAAAGGTACATAGCATGCAGGATATGATAAAGTTGAACAACCATATAACTGAACAAAGCATACTGAGCAATGATATAATCTTAACATGATAAAGATACTGAGATATACTGAAAATGAACTAAAATGAATGCAATGACGAAGTACATAACATGCTGAAATTGAATACTGAAATATATCTGAAACCAAGTCAAACCTTCATATTCCACTATTCCTCTTCCTAATGTGCTGGGCACAAATGCCTTAATCGATGCTACACCACTACTTCCACCTTTCAGATATGTGGGGTACTAATGCCCAATGTGATACAATCCCTTCTAATCATATGATCAAAGTTCTTGACATCCATTATCTATTAGAGGGACCTTTTTTTCATCTTGTTGCAATACTTATTTTTATAGCATTAAGGACATTGCTAGTTAGTTTTTGGTGGGGTGAGGGCATCTATGCCTATATTCACCTTTTGACTGTATTTTGTTTATTTTAGTTATATTTTAATATTTTAGCATTTTCGTTTTATTATATTTGGTTAGTTTTGGTCATTTTTGTCTTTCTATCAATTACCCCATACATTTTAGAGTAGTGAAATGACTGAGATTTCTTGTATTTCATTATATATTTTTGGGGATTGATTTTGTCGTATATCATTGTCTTAGATAGTACTCTTGATAAGAAATGTATTTCTGCTTGTTTTACATGATCAAATCAGTGTAGCTCTACTTTTGAATCATCTTTTGGAATCTTGTGTTGACTAGATGTGTAATGATGTGAGCCTTCTAATAAACATCACACACAAGGTTAAGTTTTTAGAGGTGTGTTATATGATTGTGTTTGAAGTTCTGTGTGTTGTGACATACTACTTGAAAGCATAATTGTTGATTCTTAAAATTTGGATTGTTTATTTTAATCTTTGGTCAATGCAAAAGATGATCTTGGGCATAAATTTTGAGAGGGAATGCCACGACCCAGAGGTACATCGTAGATGTAAGACGTCGTACTTGACCCTAAAGGGGTCTCATACAAGCCCTTAGCATATCATAACATAAGATAAAAGAAATGATACGAAAATTTTAAAACTTTATCCATACAATCGAAGTTTTTTTTAAAAACAAGCGGAAGTCTAGACTTGTCTCAGTTAGCCAAAAAATACAATCTTTGAATGAAATAAGGACACAACCCTTAAAATATAGTCCGTAAATGAAATACTAGAAAGAAACTACAAATGACTCATATGTCCTGGAATCATAAGGACTCACCAACTAGCAAGGAGAATGACCAATTCCAAGCTCTAGCCACAAGGGGAATCAAATTGAGTGCCAATTACTGCACATGGAGAAAAATGTAGGAGAAATATGGGTCAGTGCAAAAATGCACTAAGTATGACAGTCATGCATAAAAACCTTGAAAACATGCTAAAAAGGACAATTTTGTTGAAAAGCATGTACTTTACCAAGTATGAGAATCACCATACACTTTAGTGTAAAAACATAAGTCACAAACATATTCAACATATAGATCATCATAGAATAATAGAAACATCTCATAAGAAACCCTAAGACGTACCTGTGCAATGCATAGATAAGATCCCATAATCCCATCTACACTTAGTACAACTTTAATTCCACCATAATCATACTAACCATTCTTTGATATCATCCTTAGTTAATACTTATAAACAACGAAACATTGACCTTGAATAAGTCATATTAAGGAAAGAAACTCATATCAACAATCTACATTAAGAATACTTTTATTTCATAAACCATCATAGCTTAAAAGGAACACACCATAACTACTCTCAAACCCTAATTGTGCAATGCATGAATGAGATCCCATACTAAGTAGTGCTTCTTGAGAAGCCATAGTTCGTAATCATTCATTGTGGGAGTAAGCCTTAACTGATATAGACCATGTGAGCAAATCATGGAATCTGGTGTTACCCACACCAAAAAGGGTGTCGTACTTTCCTAAGGTAGAACCATTAATTTAGCTTTTAGGTGGATCCACTAGCTAAATACATATGCGGGAACATAGTTATGGGATAAGTAGATTGCTACTAGATACCCCACCTCAACTCACGTATGAGTTTCCATCTCAATCAATATCCACTCAGTACTTAGCATTATTCCCCACAGAGTACTTATCATTTAATCACTTAAGTTCATTATTATGGAAGAATGTTTTCACACTCAATCCAACATCATTCATAAGATAGCTCATACATTCAACAGGTGAGAATAGCCTTTCAACTAAAGAATCCCCATATTGTGAGAAAACCTTTCACAACATGTCTTCATCACTCATAAGTATATAATTGAAAATATCCTTTCAATCAACACAACATCATTATCATAATCATTGAAACTTCATTCATACTTTAATCATAAGTGTGTGTATGTTAGAATAGCCTTTCAACCACATCACAATTGCATCATAGTCATAATCACTTTATTCTCAAAGTATTCATAAAGCATGTACATAAATGTCATGATCATACATAATTCTCATAATTTCCCCTTCAAGGACCATGGATCACATTCAATCAACACACCTAGAATTACTACATTAGGCATGGATTATAACATGATTCAAGTAACCAATTCATAAAATTCACCATTCTATAACATTCTACTTGCATCAATCAATACCCACACTTTGAGATCCAATTTGAGAAAATAGGGAAATTCATGGATTCTTGAGGAATTCAACTTAAAATCATATAAACTCATCAATATATCCATAAAAAAACATAATGCAATCATTAAAAATGAATTTGAAAAGAATCCATGAGATTGAAGTCAAACACTAATTTCTGGGTTTTCTAGCTTTGAAATTGGGGGTTTTGAAGGGGCACTTTGGGTGAAAGCTACCCATAGATGAAGATCTACCATACCTTATTGATAAATTCCACTAATTTCATGAGAAAAGATTGATTCTTCAACCCTAGCTTCACCTTTCTTCTTCTTCTTCCTTGGAGTTCTAGAGAGAGTTTATTTGGGGAAAGTTTGTTATGTATTTGGGTTTTGAGCTTTTATGAAGTGAATGGGTTGTTTAATGACTTAAAAATACTTATATAGGTGTATTAAAATATTACAAAATGACCTCACATCATACTAACTAAAATAAGAATTATCTAAACTACTCCTAGACTTAACCGATTTAAATCACCTTACAGGCCCCATCCACGACCCCACCTACGGGGCATGGACTGACCAACGACCCACACTGGTAGGGCATGGGTTGGGGTTTTCAGCTCCTCACCTTGGCCCTTGACCCACGACACCCAACCTTGGGGCGTGGGTCCACCTACTAGGATTGAGTCCCATCTGTAAGTGGCCCCTTTTGGGAATTTTCTTAAGGACAATTTTGGGTCCTCCACAAGGACCCTTGGTTGGTCCTTGTGGGGACGTACCTTGATGCTTAACCCCTAAACCCTTCATTCTAAGTACGAGAAGAAAATTTGACAACTTTAACCGTTTGACAGGTTCTAGTTAAGCCTACAAGTTTTCGAGGTGTTACATTATCTCACCCTTGGGAATATTCATCCTATAATGTCAATCTAGACACCTTATAGAATTAAAAACTCAAGACTAGCAGCCCATCATGCATGAAACATCAAAATAATGCACAGTTCAAAGGAGGAATCATCAACTTCATCTCAACATAGTTAATGTAACACAAGTAAGTAGGAACTACATCTACCAACCCATTATGCATGAAACTTCAACATTTCACAAATTAATTGGAGGAACTACCTTCTCCAACTCATAGCATGTTCAACACAAAATCATGAAGCAATTTATGCAATTACTCTCAAAAGCATACTAAAGTATGTTTGACAACTCATCTCATGAAGCATATAGGAAACTCATACTAATGCACAATAACATGAGAAACACATAAATCATGACAACTCATTTTCTTGCTAATCATGAACTTCTCAAGAACAAGTAACATAAGGAGATCATGGAAACTTCTAAAATACACATGACTCCAAATCATAAAACAAGCCAAGATAAACTCTTTGTCTCAAGCTACAATATGAATAGAAGAAGAGATTAGGATATCAAGACTCTCAACCATCTTTATATCTAAGCATACCATCTCCCTCTTGGGAGAAAACCCCTACTAATCCTAGCATCAAAGTCTAACAAGTAGCATAGGAATCTTAATAAAACATTTACATTTATAGGGAACTATCAACATATCGGTGCCTTCATTCAGAGAGTCTTCTTTGTCCTTTCGAGACCGAAGTGCATAGAAGCGACCATAACTTGGAGCATTGGGATTTGAGCCCCTAAGAGAAGCTTGCTTGGCCTCTCTCCCTTTTTCCATGAGTGTCGGGCATCTCTCATCTTATGGCCTTTCTTTCCACATTCAAAGCACACATCCGTGCCAGCTAGGCACTTACCCACATGTTGTTTCAGACATTTAGAACATGTAGATCTTTCAAAAGAAGAACTACCTCCATTTCCTCCTTGAGATTTAGGGCTAGAAACCCTATCATTGTTGATCATTTGGGAAGCATTGGAGGAATCTTGGTCAGAGGATCCCTTTTTGAACATTGGTTGACCTTGTTCATTGGATCTAGCTCTTTTACCTCTTTATTCTTTCTCTTGAGTTTTGAATCCTCAATTTACTGGGCATACACCATAAGCATAGAGATATCCATGTCATGATGGATGATGATTTCGAGATTTGGACTCATTTAGGGTTTTATTTGTATGGATTTAGTCTCCTCAAATGCTTATTTTGTGCCAATAACTGATGTTAAATCCTTGATTTTTAGGATTATAGCTTGAGGAGCAAAGCAAGGACACTAAGTTGCAAAAAGGAACAAAGCAAGCTGAAAGAATGAAGAAAAGAGAGTCTGGTGATCGCCAAGTCCATTTGGCGAATCACCAAGTGGCCATTTGACCGCCTAAAGTTCCGTGATGCAGTGTTGGATCTCCTAAAGTTACAGACCCTGAGGTTTCTGAAGGCCAATGCAGAAGGGCGATGGAATGGACCCAAAGGTTGGATCGTCAAGGGGATCTGTAACACCCCAGATTCGAGAAAGAAAATTATTCCTGATTTTCAAAAGTTACAGGTGCCATCGACGGAGGTCACCTACGTACTGTCAGTCGATTGACGACGCGTCAGTCAGCTCCATAGATGGGCCAGTCAACTTTCAGTTTAGACCCTAGATTTCAGCCCTCTGATATCCAAACAACAACTGGCATGACTGACCGTCAGTCAACTCACTGCCCGTCAGTCAGCTTCAGCGATGGGCCAGTCAACTTTTAGTTTTAGAACCCAAATTTTAGCCCTCTAACAGCCAAACGACAACTTATAGGACGAATCGTCTATCAACGTATGGCCCGTCAGTCAGCTCCATCGATGAGCCAGTCGACTTTTTAGTTAGAGGTAGTTGGGTCATTTCCTAATTATTTTAACCCTAAAGTATTTCGTTTTGATTAGTTTTAGCCTATTGTTCTAGTTAGATTTTACCCTAAACCATTATTCTCTAGAATTCACCAAGCTTAGAATAAAAGAGGAGAAAGAAGTGCCAATTTTTCCACAAGAATGACAAGCATGTTCCTTCAAGTTCAACCCCTAAAATTGAACAATTTCTCTGTAAAATTCGTCACCAGGTATGTGGGATTTCACTAGTGGTTTCCTTTCTCCCATTAGGTCCCTAGAATTCAGTCAAATTTTTTATTCCCTTAATATTATCTAGACCTAGGGTTTCTAAAATTTCAGCAGATCATTATAAATTAGTTGTTTTAATGTTCCTAATAAGATTATCATGATTTTAGTATGTTTTGCATAGATTCCTTCATAAAATTAGAACCCTAGCTATGTAGTTCTTTTAGTTCATGAATTACACATGCTAGGTCAGTTTATTCAGATATACATGCCTCAAATTTGAATGTTTCATTATCAGTACATTAATGTTGCACTTTTAGTTAGCATGTAATTATTTTGAGCTATCAAGAATTATAGTATTTCAATCATAAATTGCTAAATTATATATATTCTAATTGGGAGAAGCTTAAAACCAAGTGGACTAGGGTCAGTCACTAGTAAGTCGCAGAACTACATGCCCTGTAGGTTGTCAGTCCCCTCTGTGGGCAACATTTTAGTGATCACGCTAGTCATGCCTCTATACATCTTGCAAGGTATATTGGGTCATCTCGATAGAGCGTATACATCATACTCCACATTTAGCTCATGTGGTTTTATGTCGGTTATTAGTAGCTCCCACAGTTTAGTCAAATTCTATTACATTGACCATGTTATCAATACAATTCACTATTTAGTCTCACTATATTATAAACTTGGTCATTGCATTCAGTTTAGTCATGTTTAGTATTTTCAGTCTCCTTATCATGTTACGATTATATCGTTGCTTTATTGCTTGTTTAGTTATGTTATTATTCAACTTTACTCTATCATGCATGCTCAGTACCTTGTTTTCAGTCTTTAAGTCGTCAGTATTTGCTAAATCTAGCTGGGGCATGTCCCAACATTTCTAGTCAGAAGAGGCTTTAGTTCAAACATAGTTAGATTCAGTTTTAGCTTGGATTTTGATATTTCTTTTGTTTCTAAACTCTTAGATTTTTATATTCAGACTTAGAATGGGTATTCCGCATCATCTTCAGTTTACTTCATTTCTTATGCTTTCGCTCAGTATTTTATATTCCAGTTTATACTAGTTGCTTATGATATGGTAGCTCAAGGTTAAGTTGGGGTCACTTGTGATCCTATGTACCATGTCTGCATCCTGGGGCTAGCTTGGGGCGTGATAGGATCGGAGAACGCAACTTACTGTACCGAATGGCCCTTCGCAGCATATATTTGACGACTATAAATACATTTTTGAGCATTTAGTTTAGTAATGAGTTATCAATCTGATTATTATTATTTTTCAGCTCTACATTTTTGGGGATTGAATTTTGAGTATTGAGACAAGTTTTCCTTTAGCTTTGAAGAATTGAAGTTTTTTAGTTTTGAGAAATTGGAAGTGGGTCTTTGAGATTCTTCAATTTGGACCTTTGTAAAGACGAAATCAATCTTACCCCGTTGATGGAAACTCAATTTGGTAATGATTTTTATCTTTTTATGATGTCAAGCTAAAATCCTAATTCTTGGGGTGTGATTATGTGATTATGGGCTGATTTAGCTTATGTGTATTGCTAATTATTAGTTTAAATGTTGTTATAAGTTAGTTTAATCAATAATTGTGGTTTAATTTACGAATTGTAGTGGAAAATGCAGTTCTACCCTTGTGTGTTTGGCTTGCTCGAGAGAGGTTTTAAAACTAAGATTATTGGACGATGGTCTGTGGGTATTGAGTTGTCATGGGTTCAACTCAAGAGAGTGAATCCTAAACCATTTTCCACACATTCATCTCGAGAGAGTGAATGGAATAAAGCATAGGCTGTTTTTATTTTTCATGCTTATCGATGTTCAAGAGAAATCAGCTTGATTCGTAGTAAATTGTTCGAGAGATAGCTTACCTTCTCTAAAGTCTAGCTTACTCACTAATATTTAGCTATTTCCAAATAGTTGCAATTACCTATTTGTCTACATTAGCCTATAATCAAATCACATCCCATGAACCCGTCTCATTATTGTCATTTTCGTATTTTTGTGTTGGTTTTGTAGTTGATAATTAAAACAAAAACCTTCTTATTTGACATTCGTGTCACTCCTTATTTGAATTATGTTTTTATTCGATAATGTCTATTCCTATGACTGATTTGAGCATGTCCACACTTTACTATTGAATCTTAAACACGTACCACTCCCTATGAGATTCAAGCCAACACATTTAGTTGGGTTATATATCGACTAACGATCGCTGACACTTAGAATTGGATGAAGTGTCTTTGGTAGCGTTATTCAAAACAAATCAAAATGGTGCCACTGCAGGGGAGTGGTGTTGGTTAAGATTCTTCGGTTAAGTTGAATTTTGTTCTTTTTAGTCATAGCTGAATCTACTTACTCATAGTTTTGGTTTGTGTGTTGTTTTAAGCAGAGAAAATAAGTGTGAATGGAAGCAATGATAGCCAAGTAGGCCACCAAGATGTCATCGGAAACCTCAACGATGTCAATGAGCTGAATATTAATGACCAACATCTAATGGTTGGAATTGGTGCCATTCGATTGCCTCCGGCTAAAGGGAATGTTGTGTTCCACATTACAAGCACCATGTTGCAACTCTTGCAATTGAAAGGATTGTTTGGTAGGTTGGCTCATGAGGAACCCCATGAGCATATAAGAAACTTTGTTGATGTTTGCGGGCCATTCTCCTTCAAGAACATTTCCCAAGAGTCGATCCGATTGAAGTAGCTCCTCTTTTTGTTAATGGGAGAAACATGTAAGTGGTTTACTGAATTGCCAAGAAACTCCATTACTTCGTGGGAAGAGCTTGTCACTGAATTTCAAGTGCAATTTTTCCCTCATTCGAAGATGATGACACTTCGAGATAACATTCAAACATTCAAGCGTTTGGAGGGTGATCCAATTCATGAGTTGGCTAAGATTCAAGAAGTTGGTGTTGCAATGCCCAACTCTTGGTTTGCTTGACAACGTTTTGCTGCAATATTTTTACCGAAGCCTTGATTTGGTGAACAAGGGCGCAACTGACCAACTTTCTACGAGAGGTTTGATGCAACAACCTTAAAGAAATGAAAGAAGATGTGTCAACCCTTAGCCGGACAATAACCTCCCATTCAGTATCGATCAAATAGTTGGAGACCCAAATGGGTCATATCTCGTCTTACTTAAACCTGAGATAGCAAGGGGGTTTGCCTAGAGACACTATGGTCAACCCCAAGAATGAGGTTTGAACATGGAGTTGAATCATATTGTGACATTAATTAAGGCGCTTCTTGGGAGGCAACTCAAGTTTTACTTGCTTTCTTTTTTAGTGTGAAATAATGGTGTGTTGATTATGCAGGTCAAAGTGTGGAAGGTGTTTGAAAAGTGCAGGTTGGTGAGCTAAAAGTCAAGTCAGCGACTTACCAAAGAGGTCGGCGAGCCTGACTTATACCGCCATTGGACTCAAGAAATTTTGAAATTGGAGTCTGTAAAACTCGGTGATCCCAGGAGCTGATTGGCGGATCGCCGACCAGGTTGGCGATCATGATTTATTCCATTGTTTGGACATCCACATTAACTGGAGGTCCTGTAAAACTTGGCGAGGTAATTGCCCACTCGGTATGTCGGTGAGTGGGTTGGCGAGCAAGACTAATGTCACCGAATGGGCGAGAACTGGATAGTTTTTAAAGCTCAAAGGTTTAAACTTTAAAACTCTTTCACTTTCCTTCTCTTTTAAACTTCCCAAAATCACACCCGCACAATATTTTCCATATTTTTGCATTTTGTATCTCGTATTAGTCATCATTTTTGTGTTTGGAGTTGGATTCTTTGCTGCCTAGTTTTACATCTTCTCGTATTCGGCATCTAAGGTTGGTTTTCTGACCCCCGAATTCAATTTTAGCAATTTTTACTCTCATGCATTGATTTTATCTTCGTGAAGTGTGTTGGGCCTCTCTGATCGTAATTGTATATGTGTGTGCTTATTTTAATTCGAATATCTTGCCTATAATGCCTTTATTGTTGAATCCACGAGTACTTTGTGCCTTAAAATTGATTAAAATTATGGGGTTGTGCTTGCATGTTATTGGGTCTAGTCAGGTGAAGTCTATGTTACCCACAATTGTGCCAAATGACTTATTTGGCCCAATGGTGGAGCGGTTAACGTCATTCTTAAGGGCAAAAGTCATCAAATGGCCAAATTTGGCCAAACTGGGAGAAGTTTGAGTATCCTGGGGGCATGGGTGTAATAGGTCTTAGTTTAATTAGAGGAGTGCATGTTTTGATTTTGTTGTTGGGGGCTGTGGGGTTGAAATTGGAAGTTGGGGTTGAAAGTAGGCACGTGGGGTCGTTTGGCGAGCTAAGTTGAGCTCGCTGAACCACTCGGCGGTTCCCCAAATTCCCCCTTATAGACTTTAATTTCATGCTTAATCTCCCAAGGACCCATGTATCCCCCTCTATTGCTAAATTGTGATCTTAATTAAACTAATTGATTTTAGAAACATGTAAATGGGTCTTATATGAATTAATTGAATTGATTTAATTGTGTTATTACCCATATCTAATGTAGAAATTCTAGATGCTTGGTTGAATGTGATTCATGATTGTTGATGGGTATATTATGAGAATTGGTACATGAACTTGAGAATTATGTATGTGCTTCAAGATTTATGTTGAGAATGAAGACTCTATGATTATAGTGTAATTACATGATTTTAGTATAATTCTACATGTATACTTGATTAACCTAAGATTCTAGGGTGAAATTGATATAGTCTAGTGCTATGTCATGAAAGAGGCAAATTGAGGGTTTAAATGTGACCTTCTAAGATTGATGAACTTCTTAATGAATTGCCTTAGATTAAATCACCTAGACATCAATTGCTTATAAGTAAAGCTTGTAGATATGAACTAACTTGATTAGTGCTTACATGATAAATCATGGTTGAAGTAGTATTGAGATTTAGTTTACTTAATGTTAAGTGACTATAATTGAGTAAGAATGAAGCATGAGTTTAGTTACATTGAGATTTAGGTTTATATGATGACCCTGTGAGGTTTGGCTTGAGAGAAATGCCCATAATATGAAAAGGACTCCTAAGGCTTTAAAGGTAAAAGTTCAAAGGGGTGAACTATGAATATTGATTATGAAGAAAGCTATTATGCATGTTGAAGTGTATAGGATGCTATTGTGGAAGGACTTCACCCACATGACCTACAATATGAGTATATGAGCTTATACATGTAATGAATGAACTACTTGAATTACGATTGTATCCATGTCTACTATAATGAATGTTAGCTCTATTGATATATATGGTCTATGATCTTTGAATGCAATGTATGTGAATTATGCATGATTGTGATATTATGTACATGCTTATGAACACTTTGAAAGAGAAGTGTCTATGATGATATTGTTGATGTTGTGTCATTGCAAGGACAATTACACACACACATCGTGCATGATTATGAATATGATGTATATATGGTGTCAATTGATAGTCTAGTTCTCATATGCACCTTTACACATTATTATGCATGAAATGTAAATGACCATGATGATCATATTGTGTTGATTGAAAGTCCATTCTTATGCAAACACATGATCATAATGTGAAAGTTTTCCTCACTTGCTAATGATGATTCTAAGGTTGAAATTCCATTCTCGCCTACTTGAATCTATGAGCTATTTTATGAGTTGGGTTGAACGAAGGGTAAAATACTCCTTCAAACATGTAAATCCAATTCAAGACTAAACAAGTAATTTTGGGAAATAATGCTTAGCACCGAGTGGATATGGAAAGTGAGGTAGAGGCCTTCCCGTCAATACAAGAGGCCGGGTTCTCTAAATTATTCTCATGAGATGGAAACTCCTCCGTCAATACAATAGGTCGGTTTCTAGAAGCAATCTCCCTATCCCATAATTATGTGCCCACATAGGTCTTTAGCCAGTGAATCCACCTAAAAGCTAATACATTTAGTTCTACCTTAGGCAAGTAGGACACCTTTTTTCGGTGTGGGGTTACACGACACCGAATTCCATGTAGCTCACATGGTCTATGTCGGTTAAGGCTATATTCCCTCTAATGAACATGAACACGAATTATGAACACGAAAGTGAGTTATGTGCTATGGTTCCTCAAAAGGACCTACTTAGTATGAGTGGTATTATGGGATGACATTCATACATGGCACAAGTAGACTTTGAGAACAGTCATGGTGTGTTTCTCCTATGTAAATGAACTATGAACATGAAACGTGAACTATGGCTAATGACTCCTCAAGAATATCTACTTATTGTGAGTGAGGATATGTGACTTCACTCATACATGGCACAAGTAAACTTTGAGAGTAGCCATGGTGTGGTTCCCTTACATTATGATGATTTATGAATTTATGCATGCTCCTTTTGGATTGTTGTTATGATTGACTTTCCTTGACATGAACTAATAAATATGAATGTTTCCTTGTCTATGAGTATTAACTATGGATGAGACTAATGTATGATAAGAATGAGCACGGTCACCTAAAGGTGGTACTTAGCGTAGATAGGGTTATGGGATCTTATCTATGCATGGCACAAGTATAACCTAGGGTCACTTTTGTGATGGTTCTATTGTGATGAGATGGTCTTGGTATTTGACTTTGTATGCACACTATGTCTTATGATGATTGATATTTGCACTATGTCTATGATTGGAGACTATACTTATGTTCATGTTGTTATCCTAGTGCTATGATGAACTATATATGAGTTGCCTTGAGTGATGTTCTCGAACTCTTTCAAAGAAGATGTTAAAATTGGCATATAGCATGGTTTCAACTAAAATGTCCCTTGTAGCATGTTTTAATGATTTTTATGCATGGCTACCATACTTAGTGCATTTTTGTACTAACCCATATTTCTACATTTTTCTGTAAGTATAGGGTTTGGTTCTTGAAGGTGGTTTTCTATTGATTCGAGCTTGGGATAGATAATCCCCCTTGCTAGTTGGTTAGTCCTCAAGATTCAAGGACGAGTATCTTTACTTAGTAGTTTCTTTTAGTATGTCATTTGAGAATTATTGTAAGGGTTGTGTCCCTATTTGTTATTCGATTGTATTTAGATGGCTAAATGACACAAATGTCTGGACTCCTATTCTCTTTTATGAATGACTTCGATTGTAAAGAAACTTTTAATTCCGCATCATTCTATGACTTTTTATGTTTATGATATGCTAAAGACTGGTATGAAACCCCTTTGGGGTCAAGTACACCGTGTTACGTCTAGGGGGTACCCCTGGGTCATTACAAGAAGCCTGAGTTTGCTGAGTGCACTCGGCTACTCGCCGAAGGTCTTCCTTGATCGCCTTTGACTGCACCCCTAATTCCTAAAATCATTGTAACTTTCGGTGGGCTAGTCCTTGCTCGCCGAAAGGCCCTTCCCATCACCGACATACCATTTGTCTGACATTCGAAAGATTAAGGTGGAGTATTTTAAGGATAAAGTAGAGAAGAAGAAGGCAGCCCCGGTAGACTCTTCCCTAGTTATGGATACAGAAACATTACCTGCAGAGGTACCTTTCCCTACTCCGGCCCCTGGGCCTTCAGGTATTTATAGTGTTGTTCCTTCTGATACTCCCAGTTTCTCTACTGCTCCATTGCCTCCCAGATCTAGTACAATTGTTTTTGCTGCCTCCCGGCCCCTGCTTACTCAGGCTGCACTACTTTGAATGGGGCAGCTAGCCCATTATGCTGATCGTTGGGCCACCAGACTTAGGGCCTCCATCCCGGGCATGATTTAGAAAACCCTCATTGATGCTGTGACACCTTTGAGTGCTACAATTGATGCCCTTGTGGCTTGGATATGGATGTGCGGGCATGGCCAAGGGGCCATCGAGAAGGTGATGGATCTAAAGGCTGCCATTGCTGCACTGAGGAGAGATGTGGACAAGCTGAAGTCCACCGACATGTCTATGATTTTTGGGACGGTAGAGATCCCAGATGTTCTAGTTGAACCCGATATTCCTCTGGATACCACCAGAGATGATGTTAGAGTTGAAGAGGCAGTTGATCCTGAGTTTGAGGAGGAGACGGATGAGGAGATGCTTGAGGTTGCTGAGGAGGCTTCTTATGAGGGCCTCACGGAGACTGAAGAGACCATGGTAAATGCAGGTATGCAGACATCTTTGGAAGACACACCTTTGGCAGCTTCTAGTAGAGCCGGTATTATTGATGTAACACCGAGCAATGACGCACTGACAGACGGAGCGATAGTTTAGACAAGATTCCTCTTTACCTCCCTCTCTATCTTATTTTTATTGACTTTTGGATATTTTCTTGCATTTGAGGACAATTTTGTTTTGTTTCATAGTGGGGTGAGGCCCACCTTTTGTGATTATTGCTTTTGTTAAATATTGGGTTTTTGAGCTATAAATTGTGTTTAGCACTGTTTTTATGGATGTTTGAGCTTGTGGCTCCTTATTTTGAATGTAAATGATTTTTGGACCCTTTTTGAAAATTTTGTGCCACCTCTTAATTGTGTTTGAACATGGCTGTTCTCTTGAAAATTTAAGTATCGATTTTGATCAATACCGATGACTTGAATAGTGCTCATGATCAAACAAAAATAATATGCAGCTACGAAGAGGCCAAATGAAGTTACATAGGCACCATGTGAACTTTTTGCATCTCGTTGTGACTAGTTGATTATCAAATTGAGTCTCTTGTGATGAACATTGCACACTAGAAAAAGTGTGGAGTCTTCTTTGATATTGGTGCTAATGCCTTATGTGATGAGCTTACCATAAACCATGTGTGATGACACCTAGAATTTGCCCCGTTGGTCCAGTTGACTAAGTGATGAAATCTCTTGAAATTATTTTAGGGCAACTTTGAAGAGTGTCAAACAATGTGACATGATACCTCTTTTGTGGCCAACCTTGTGAGTTTGTGATCTTTGCTTGAACACCCTTTGAGCCTTAGACTTTTTCTTGGAAGAAACTTGATGAAATTGTGAATCTTTCCTTATCCATTACTCATAATCCTCATGACTTGTGGTTTGTTTGAATAGCCAACTTAGGCCAGAAGCCTAAGTTGGGGGTGTAGTGAAAAAAGAAGGTAAATCAAGAAGTGCAAAGAACTCCCCTTTGACCCATGATTTTGAAAAAGATGGAACCCCTCCAACAAAAAAAAAATAAAAAAATAAAGAAGAAGAATGAAAAAGTTTGAAATAAAGTTGCAAAAGAAAATGGGGTGTCCGGTATTCCATGGAAAGTAAATAATAGGGTGACTTTTGAGCATGAATAAGAATGATGAAGAAAATGGAAGAAAGTGTTGTTTATACCACCTTTCATGAGGATAGCAGCCACTGAGCCTAAATGACCATATCTTTACACTCAGCCCCGTTACAAGCCTTGAAAAGACCTTTGTGATCTTGAGTGAGCTAAAACAAGTGTTGAATGGAAAATAAGGGAAAACCTATGGGTGGAGTCATGCATGTGTTCATCTTTGTGAGTGTGAGTGTTGATTGTGATTCCGAAGCTATAAATTATTGTACCATTGTGTATGAATATGGAATCATTCTTTGTGTGAGGGAATTTGAGTACCTTTGTTGAGCTTGAACTTGCATTTGAAGCAAGTATGGTAAACTCGAGAATCTTTGATAATGGTGTGTCACAACTTGAATCTTTGAGTGCACAATTGATCCTTGCATGAGTAAGTTGAGTCTTTTTGTGTGCATTCATGATTGATTCTTGTGTAGAATTGTTTGAGACATCATTTTTGAACTGCTGAACTTGAGTTTTACTTGAGGACAAGCAAAAGTTTAAGTTGGAGGTGTTAATGAGTCCATGATTTGGACTCATATAGGGATTTATTTGGATAGATTTTGTGTCCTCAAATGCT
This sequence comes from Solanum commersonii, assembly GCA_029007595.1. Lineage (NCBI taxonomy): Eukaryota > Viridiplantae > Streptophyta > Magnoliopsida > Solanales > Solanaceae > Solanum > Solanum commersonii. Next base: position 4,461,452 of record JAJTWQ010000008.1, read on the forward strand.
TGTTTTGTGCTAATAACTGATGTAAAACCCTTGCTTTCCAGGTATTTGGATTGAGGAACAAAGCATGGACACTAATTTGCAAAAAGGAATGAAGCGAGCTGAAAGAACGAAGAAATGAAGGCCTGGTGATCACCGGGTCCCCTTAGCGAGTCGTCTAATGGCATCTTGCCCGCCTATAGCTCCAGTGTGCCAACTCTAAAGGAGAAAGTCAATTTGGAAATAGAAAGGATCAGTCGGCCTGTTGTCGACTGGTTTCGCGATGTAGTGTTGGATGGCCCAAAGATGCTGAAGGCCAAAGCAAAAAGGCAATGGAACTGACCAAACGGTGGATTGCTGAGTTGATCGGCGATCCTGACTTACTACACCAAATGGTCCTTCGTAACATATTTTTGGTAACTATAAATAATTTTTCAAACATTATGTTTAGTATCAAATTTTATTTTGAACATTCATTAAAGTAATTTTTGAGTTTGAGCTCTATGTTTTGAGACTAAATTTTCCTTAACTTTGAAGAATTGAAGTTTTCCATTTTTGAGAAATTGGAATTGAGTCTTTGAGATTCCTCAAATTGGACCTTTGTAAAGATGAAATTAATCTTACCTAGTTGATGGAAACACACTTTGGTAACCATTTCTATCTTTTTACGATGTTTAGCTAAAACCCCAATTCTTGGGGGGGAGGGGGGGTGATTATGTGATTATGGGCTGATTTAGCTTATGGTATTGCTAATTGTTAGTTTAAATGTTGTTTAGAAGTGATTTCAATTAGTAATTGTGGTTAAAATTAAAGGATTGTAGTTGCAAATGCAGTTCTAACTTCGTATTTTTGGCTCTTGCTCGAGAGAGAGGTTTTCAAACACAGATTACTGAATTAATTGTCTATGGGTATTAGGTTGTCATGGGTTCAGCTCGAGAGAGTGAATCCTAAATCTTTTTCCACACATTCAGCTCGAGAAATTGAATGGACTTAAAGCGTAGGCTATTCTTAATTGCTTGCTTGTTGGTGTTCGAGAGAAACCAACTTGATTCGGGCTAAATTGTTCGAGAGAAAGTTTATCCCCACTAAAGTCTAGCTTATTCACTGATTTACAACTATTTACTATCAATTTCACTTACCCATTTGTCTATATTTGCCTATAATCAAATCACATGCCAAGAACCCGTCTCAATATTTGTTACTTCGTGTTATTTGTTGTTGTTGTTGTAGCTTATAGTTAAAACCAAAACCCCATTTTTGTTATTTGACATTCGTGTCACCCTTTAATTTGAATTATGTTTTCCTTCAATAATTTTTATTCCTGTGATTTACTTGAACATATTCATATTTTGCTATTGAATCTTAAACACGTACCACTACCTGTGGGATTCGACCTCAACTCATTTAGTTGGGTTATTATATTGACTAGCGATCGTCGACACTTATAATTGGATGATGTATCCTTGATAAATTCAATCAATACCTAATTCTCAAGATAATCCAACAACATTCTTCATTCACAACCAATTATACTCACATGGCATCATATAAACTCAATCAATACAAACATAATCTATTCACATGCTTCCTTAATCAATCAACCCACATCATGAATTCACAACTTTGTAAATAAAGGGGATTCATGGGTTCATGGAGGGATTTCATCATAAATCAACAATAAATAATTAATTCAATCATAAATCAATCATTCAAAACATTTTGAAAGAGAACCCATGACTTAGATTGAAACCCTAGCTTTTGGGGGAAAGCGGAAGCTTTGAAATCAAGTTTTGAAGGGACTCTATGGGTGGAGACTACCCATAGATGAAAAGCCACCATACCTTGATAATGAATCTTCAAAGAATTTGAGGAAGAAGTCTTGAATTCTCCAAACCTTAGATCCAATTCTACCCTTCTTCTTCATGCAGTTTTAGAGAGAGAAATATTGTGAAGAGGAAGAATTTTTTGATTTGATTTGGGTCTTTGGGGTTAATGAAGTAATTGAGGTGGTTTATGACTTAAAATAGTTTATATATATGCATATAGTCCATATAAAATGATCCCCACTTGAAACCAATTAAAAAGGAATTTACCAAAAAGACCTTCCTAAGGCAGCCCACTCACAGGCACCATGGCAAGGCTCACGAGCCGTGGTCCTTGGGCAGCGGCTAAGCTTTGGTGCCATGGCCTCCACCATGCTAAGGCATGACCACGAGCCTTCCCACGATTCATGGTCATGACCACTAGCCGTGAAGTGTCTCATGGTTCCTAGGTAGTGGCTTGGCTTTAAGGTCTTGTTCTCCACAATCATAAGGGACCTTCATGAGACCCTACACAATCCGTCAAGGGAACCACGGCCCGTGTTGGTGCCTGTGGTCCCTTGACAACTAGCTCCTCCAACTTGGAAAGTCTCACATGAGGCTAAGGAAACCCCACGAGCCTTCCCATGGTCTGTGGTCATGACCACGAGCCGTGAAGTGGCTCGTGAAGGGAAGCCTTGGCTTTGGTACTTTTGGGAGCACACTGCCTCACCAACCACGAGTGGCACCACGGGTCGTGAAGACCCTCGTGGTCTTGGTAGGCAGTGGCTAGGTGCTCTTTAGGCAGCCTTGTCCCCCTAGACATGGCCCTCACCCAAAATCCTTGGACCTTGCCCTTAACCCTTGACGTTAACCCTCACGTTTAGGCTCTAGTTCATCCTACTAATTTTTGGGGTGTTACATTTTCACTGATAATTATTCGAGGATCGATTGTGTTCAATATTGATGTCTTGAAGAGTACTCATAACGAGCATTATGTATAGTGTTGGTGTTGCGAGAATGAAATTGATATAGTTGCACTTTTGACTGATCTCTTTAAATCTTTTGTTGACTAGCTGCATTTTGATGTGAGCCTTGCAATGAACATCGACTGTACGCTCTTGATCTCTTGGGATGTGCTAAATAAGTGTTTTTTGAAGTGCCATATATGGTAAGGTTTTGCTTGAAAGCATATGTGTGGAGTCATAGAATTCGCTTTGTAAGTGTAATTGTTTAAATCATGGTAAATGTTTGGCATGATCTTGGGAAATAATTCAAATAGAAAACCAAATGTCCATGATCTTTTGTGATTACCTTGTGAGGGTGTGCATCCACTTTGACACCAATTGAGCCTAACCCATATTTTGGAAAAACCAAAATAAAGCCTCTTGAGCCAAATTATCCTTGCCTTCTAACATAAAATCCTTTCTGAAGCATCGCTATGGTTGAATAGCCAACTTAGAAGTTGGGGTGTGGAAAGTAAGGAGGAAACAAAGCCAATTGAAGGGCAAAGAAAGATGAAATGAGACTCAACTTTGAAGTCCGTTACAAAAAGAATGAACCCCTTCTTACAAAATGAGTCATTGTGATGAAAATACTTTAGGAAAATAGAAATTAAAAATATAAGTGATGAAACAAAGTGGATCCCAAATAAAATGAGTGATAAGTCAAAGTTTGAGTTCTCAATTAGAAAATAATGAAAAGAACTCGAGAAGAGGTGAAGTTGATTCCAACAATGCTTTAAAAAGGTGAAGTCACTAAGCCAAATTGACCATACTTTAACCCTCTCCCCCAATACAAGCCTAAAAGACCCTTGAGATTTAGCATGAACGAGGTTGTGTAATGATTGGAAAATACGGGTAAACCTATGGGACAAAATGAAGCTTGCATGTGTTTCTCTTTTGAGAGAATTAGAGTCGCATTGATTCCTTGTTTCTTTGTTGATTTACTTTGAGAGAGAATGGAATCATTCTTGATGTGAGGGAACTTGGATGCATATATAGAAACATGATCTTGCATTAGAGAGGAAGCTAAAGTGAGCTTGTGTGGAAACCGGCTACTCATCATTTGATGCTTTTTTTTAGCATGATTGAGTATATCATGTTGTTGAGAGTAATCTTGTAATGACACTTGCATGTTAGATTTTATTGAATGTTGTTGTAGACACCCTTATTGAACTAATTGTGTTCTTGAATTACTTGTGGACAAGAAAAAATTTAAGTTCGAGTGTTGATGAGTGGTAGATTTGCACTCATTTAAGTTTAATTTAGCTTAATAAGTAGTGTCCCAATACATAATTATATCCTATTCTAATGAAATCTCGATGAATTGAAACTATAAAGGCTAAAGGACAAGGCAAGGATGAAAATGTGAAAGAATGGCCAAAAACATAAGTAGAAGTGTAAAACTACACTATTATGATCGCTAAACAAGAAGGGTGAATCCCCTAACAAGCTTGTATCTCCCAAGTTGACAATGCACCGACCTTCTCTCTAATGGCTGGTGGGATAAGTCATTGAGAAACGACGATGCGCCGATTCAAAAAGGCAAATAGAGTGAACATCGATGTATTGATAGTGTATGATGACAAAATAGAAGTTCAAAAGGCAAACAAACGTGTCAATCGGTGATTCACTGAGCAAGAAAAGAAAACTTTAGCAGGATCGCCAAATGAAGATCAAACACCTGAAGCCTGGACAGAGAAAAAGGCGAGGTGAAACCTAATCAGTGACGCGCCGAATGATTTTGGCAACCCTGACTAATGTAGCCAAGTTAGAAGCATATTATCTTTGGGTTGAAATTTGGGAAACTATAAATAGATCAAAGGAGAAAGAAAAAGGTGTTCAAAATTAGAAAGAAGATTTTGGACATTCTAGAGAAAGAAACACTTTAAATTGAGTGAAAAACACTTTTATCCCTTGAGGCTTTTAAATTGGCAATCTCGGATTTCTTAAATAGAAGTTAAATTTAAAGTGGATATTCTTATAATTACTCAAATACATGTTACCCACAATTAATTCATGCAATATATAATTTCTCTACATTTTGTGATGTGTGGCTAAACCCCCAATCTCTTAGGGTGTGATTATGGGGTTGCGGTTTGATTTAAATTAGTGTGTTTATTAAAATGCTCTGTTTATAGCTGATAATCATAGATTCGAACTGTTACCAAGTGATTAATAAATGAATTAAGGTGACAAACTTGATTTTTGTTTCAAATCTTGTATGGGTGCTCAAAAGAGACTAATATAAGTAGGTGATAGGTTTGATGTTTGAAATTTACTTATCCTTAATTGTGAATCCAAGGTCATGGGTTGTTTAAAATTGCATGTAGATGAGACTGAGAGTAGATTCTACGAAAGGATGCTATGAGATTGAAATAAAATTAGCGTTATTTAAGATGACTTAACTTATCTCTGATTTTATAGTCTAATTGAGAAATTCTACAATACCCCTAGTGAGATCAACATTTAATCCCCACACCCCTAGAGTCAATTAGTTCGTGAATCTTTGCTTGTTGAAATAGTGATAATCGTGTGTTTAAAATTGTGTTGTTGAATTTGGTTAAATCATCCACACATTTTCTATTTGACTACATTGAGATTAGCTGCAATTTAGTTCATCAATTGGATCCTTAACTTCATACTATTCCCTGTAGAATATGACCCCGACTCTTAGTTTGGTATTTTTATTGAAAATGACTAATGTCCCCTTTAATTGGTTTTAGAGAGGACATTTGAGTGTTATCCAGTCCTCATGTTTCGAGGACAATGTCACTTTATTCTTTTTCTTATTTCTTTACTTTTAGATTTTATACGTGGTGTACGGGTTACATCTCGACCACTTATTTTCATGTAATACATGGCTTGTCAAGACTATGTTATACTTTCGCTTCATGTTAAAACTCTTCTATTGATATTACATGTTTTACTTTTGTATATTACTATGTGTATATGTATGTTAAGTGGCTTGTGTAGGGCCTTTCAAGTCTTATATGTCATGTCACATCTAGGGTGTAGTTTAGGTCGTGACGTTGGTGTTGTAGGCACATCGTAAGATTCTCATATGATAATGGGGCACAAACCCTAGGTCAATAGTATAAGGCTTTGATTATTCATGATCAGGTGGGCAACCACCAGTAATTCCCACATTGGCTTGACTATAAACAGATTACTCTTGAGGTTATTCTGACTGTAGATGATCAACATAGATATGAGAGGTTGAATAAGATGAGACCACCTTCGTTTCAGGGTGGTAAGAGCAATGATGCTCATGGTTTCCCAATTTTATGCCATGAGATGCTATAGGTAGTGGGCTAATGCGCGTAGTGTTCATTTTGTTGCACTCTAGCTCTTCAGACCCGCTAGAGAGTGGTGGAGGACATGTGTGATGTCTAGGCCAATTGGGTCTCATTCGCTAGAGTGAGATACATTCTATAGTGCTTTCAGGACTAATTTATCCCTTGGAGAGTGAGGGAAGAGAGTCAATTGAAATTTGAGGGCTTAACATCAAGTATCTTTTCTGTTACAAAGTATGAGGCCCATTTTGTGAGTTATCCAGGCATACAATGACTATTTTTCCTAATTAGGTGGAGAGAGTCCGCAGATTCGTGAGGGGCCTGACTTTCACCAATAGATCTTTTTGTGTTTAGAGAAGTCAGAGAAGGGTATTCCTTCCGGTCCATTATGAGTACTACCAAGATTATAAAGTTGATGGTTAAAGAGAAGTTTGGGTACCCCAATAGGGCCCATTCTTCTAGTTATTTTTTATCGCTCATCAGGAGGCAGAGGTTTGCATAGAGGTGGTAGCTCTTTCCAATGTCATACGCCCGTGCATACATCTATGATAACAATCGAGAGCGATTAGACACCATGAGGGTCTTACAGTTCTGTCTATGGTAGCTCATCTAGTTTGCAGAAGCACTCTTCGACTTTAAGATCTTTTTGTGTTTTGGGGATCTGGCTACTTGATACGATAGGGCCGTTTGCAAACCCACTCAAGACCCAAACACACTTATTCAGTGTCTCCAGCTAGAGATTCACTGCCTTCGGCTAGGGATTGAGGCAGAGTTTAGTCTATTAGATATGGTACGACTTCTTGTAGTGGTGCTACAACTCAATAGGGTAGAGGTCAGGGTACTAGTCAGAATAGAGGTGGTCGATAAGAACAAAGTTATGTTTTTTCAGGGAGGCCATAGGTTGAGGTTTCTGATGTTGTGATTATGAGTATCATTGCAGGTTGCAACCGACCTACATCTATATTATTTGATCGATGGTCTAATTTCTTGTATCATTTTGCTGCTGGATTTGATATGATGTCTAATAGCATAAATGTGCCTATTTGTGTTTCTACACCAGTGAGTGAGTCCTTAGTGGTGGATCGAATGTATTGATTATGTCTTATTTATCTGGCTTGGTTTGATACTTGGGTAGACTTGATCATTCTAGCATGGTAGACTTTGATATTATCTTCAATATGGATTGGCTCTTCCCGCATCATGTTATTATTGATTATTACACTAAGATTATGACCTTATCTATGTCGAGTGTCCCGAGAATTGAGTGGACAGGTGCTAGTGGTTCTTACACTAGCAAGATTATCTCCTTCATTCAAACATATGGATTGGTTGATAAAGGGTGTTTATCCTATTTGGCCTTTATTTTGGGATATTATTATTGAGACACTGCCATAGATTATGTTCTCGTGGTTCAAGAGTTTTCAGATGTTTTTTCTACTGATCATCAAGGTGATCCTCTATATAGAAATATTGATTCTGCTATTGAATTGGAGCCAGGTACCAAGCCCATATCTATCTCTTCCTATTGCATGGCTCCAACAGAGTTGAAGGAATTAAAGGATCAGTTATATGACTTATTGAGTAAATGGTTCAGTCACCCTAGTATTTTTCCATGGGATGCCCTGTCTTCTTTGTGAAGAGGCAAGATAAAACCATTAGGATATGTATAGACTAACGGCAGTGGAAAAAGGTGACACTAAAGAAAAAGTATTCTCTTCCTCATATTGATGATTTATTTGATCAGCTTTAGGGAGCCTCTTTGTTTTCTAAGATTGATTTGAGGTCCGGGTATCATTAATTGATGATTAGTGCATATGATGTCCCTAAGACAGCTCCCCAAACTCGTTATGTGCACTATGAGTTTCTTGTGATGTCTTTCAGTTTGACTAACACCCATGTAACATTCATGGAGTTAATGAACGGGGTGTTCTGACACTATTTGGATTCCTTTGTGATAATCATCATTATAACACCTTGGTGTACTTTAGAATTAAGGAGGACTATGATCGACACTTAAGGATTGTGCTCTAAAGATTGAGGGAAGAGAAGTTGTACGCCAAGTTCTCGAAGTGTTATTTTTGGCTCAATTCTTTTGTATTTCTAGGACACATGGTCTTCAAGAAGGGTATTTGAATGGATCCATCCAAGACTGAGATAGTTAAAGGTTGGACGAGGCCTACTTCAGTTACTGAGATTCAGCATTTTGTGGGGCTAGCAGATTATTTCAAGTGCTTTTTTAGAGCTTCTCCAATATTGAATCTCCTTTGATTAGATTGACTCGACATATGTGAAATTTTAGTGGTCTGATCAGTGTGAGGAGATCTTTCAAAAGTTCAAGACCTTATTGACTTTAGCTCGTATGTTAACTTTACCCGGGGAGGGTATGGACTTTATCATTTCTTGGGATGCTTCTGTAGTCGGGTTGGGTGGTGTTCTAATTTACAAGAAGAAGGTGATTCCCTATGCTTCTAGACAGTTGATGGCCTATGAGAAGAACTACCCTACTCATGACTTGAAGTTGGTTGTCGGAGTCTTCGTGTTTAAGTTATGGCAGCATTATCTATATGGGGTACATTGTGAGGTCTTCATGGATCATCGGAGTCTTTAGTACATTTTTAGTCAGAGGGATCTAAACTTGAGGCAGTACCAGATGGCTTGAGCAACTGAAGGACAATTATATCACTATCTTGTATAATTTGGGAAAGGCCAACATGGTGGTTGATGCTTTGAGTATGAAGACTTCTAGCACAACAAGTCTTGTTGCTATTAGTGTTAAGGAAGACCATTAGCTAGAGATGTTTAGAGATTAGTCAACATTCTAGTCTGGTTGTAGACTTTTTTGGAGAGTGGTGGTTTAATTACTTTTATAAACGTATGGGCTTTCTTAGTTGAGAAAATCTGAGAGCACTAGTTCGATGATGAGAATTTGTGTCTCATTCGAGATAACTTTTTAAGAGGGGAAGCCAAGGAGGTTGTCCTTGATTCTGATGGTGCCTTGAGGATCAGAGGCAAAATTTGTGTGCCTAAAGTAGGAGAGTTGATTAGATTGATTCTTGAGGAAGCTCAATGTTCTCGATATCCCATTTATCTGGGAGCGGCGAACATGTATCATGATCTAAGCCAACATTATTGTTTGTATGACATAAAGAGGGATAATACAGATTTTGTGTCTAGTTGCTTGAATTGCCAATAGGTCAGTGTGAGCACAAGCTGCCCGGTGGTGTATCTTAGAGGATGCCTATTCCTACTTTGATGTGGGAGCGTATTACCATGGATTTTATTGTGGTTTTTCCTACCACTGTGGGTGTTAATGACTCCATTTAGATGGTTGTTGACAGGATAACCAAGTTCGCTCATTTCATCCATGTTTAGTTGAATTATGCAGTGGAGAAGTTAGCCGAGCTTTATATTAGTTAGATTGTTTGACTTCATGTGGTGCCTATTTCTATTATCTTTGACTGATGAGCATTGCTAAGTTCTCACATTTGTAGGGCTTTACTACATGGTTTGGGTACTCTTTAGATATAAGTACAACTTTTAATCCACAAATAGATGGTCGGTCCGAATGGACGATTCATGTGCTAGAGGATAAGCCCCGATCATGTATTATTGATTTTGGTGCGCCATGGGATCATCACTTACCCTTAGCAGAGTTTACCTAAAACAACAGTTATCACTCCAGTATTTAAATGGCCTCATTTGAGGCGTTGTATGGTAGATGGTGTAGCTATTTGATCGGTTGGTTTGATTTGGCAAAGATGGACTCTTTAAATATAAAATTTCTTAGAGATTCTATGGATTAGGTCTGCGTGATTCAGGGTAGACTATTGACAACCTAGAGTCAACAAAAGAGGTATCTAGACTGGAGAGTTCGAGCCTTAGTGTGTATGGAGGGTGATCATGTTTTTTTCTGTTTGTCTCTAAGTGTCATCCATGAATGGTGTAATGAGGTTCGAGAAGAAGGGAAATCATAGCCCTAGATTCATTGGTCATATTAAGATTCTTAGCCAAGTAAGAGAGGTGGCCTAAAAGTTGGCCTTTCTACCTAACTTGTTAGTTGGGAATCTAATGTTTCATGTGTCCATGCTTTGGAAGTACGTATCGAATGAGTCTCATGTCTTTTCACTTTATTTGTAGTGTTCGGTTCAGACTTGTCATGAAGAGGATCCTATAACCTTCTTGGATAGACATATTCGAAAGCTTAGGATCAAAGATATTACTTTCATAAAGCAGTTGAAGCACTATTCAGTTGGTGAGGCGACTTTGGAGATGGAGTCTGACTTGTGTGCCATATATCCCCGAGTTTTTGAGGCTTTAGGTACTTTATTTTACATTTTGTTTTAGGACAATATGGTTTTAGTAGTGGATAATATAATGACTCGGAATGTTATTTTGGGAAAATTACCATTTTACCCCTCTCAATATCAACCTCGAGTCATTTTTAATGGATTTTGAAATTGGTTTCGAGCTTTGAATAAAAGTTGTGAATTATGAAAGTTTTTTTCATATTTGGAAGGCTAAAGTTGATAAAAAGTGATTTTTGATATAATTTGGAGTTTCAACTCTTGAAATGGAATTTTGTCGATTTCATGAGTCCCCTAACGTGGAAATTGGTCTAAGCGGGTTGCCGGTTTCAAATTTGAAGTCTTTTCATGGAATTGAGGTCCCAAGTGAAAATTTGTGAAATTTTAGCCTTCGGGTTGACTTTGGTCAACATTTCAGGTTCAAATGCTTGAATCTAATTTATGTAGTTCCATTGGATTAAGGGGATGATTTTTGGTCTAGAGGAGGTCTTGGATGAATTTTCTAAGGTCCTGAGCTTGATTTAACATTTTAGGTGTTATGTTTGTTCCTTGTGACTTTCACAAATTTTGAGTCAAGGATAACTCGGATTCGTGTTTCAATGGTTCCATTCTGTCCAGAACATTATGTTTAGTCGAGTTGAATATTTGGTATGTGTATACGGGGTTTCGAACAAATCTCTAGGGTCTTTCCTATGAATTGAGAGTTGGCTGGTTTGCTAATATTGGTGTGATTTGCTTTAGCAAAGAGCAGCTCGCTTTCGCAAACGTCGCTTCAATAGGGATCTAGTCACATTCGCGAAGGGTCAAGTTCCCCCGACCCTTGCATTTGTAAAGATCCAATCACTTTCGCAATTTTTTGTGTTAGCGAAAGATGGCTTGCGAAAGTGAAAGTCCCAATTTTTGCGGGGTCTCGATCGTGATGATTGTGTTAGTGACCCTAGGTTCGCTAGAGTGATACCTGAGAGGGTTTTGGCCTGTAATTTCAGGGTTTTACCCCATTTTTCTCTATTTTGAGTTTTTGAAAACCCTTGGTGGCAATCTTAAAGAGATTTTCCATGGTGAATCATTTGAGTAAGTCTTTGTGACCCTAAAACTTCAATTCCCTATTATCAAACGTGGTTTTTAACATAAAAAATTGGGATTTTGATTGGCAAAGTGAAAGGTTTTTCAAAAACTTGAGTTATAAGGTAAAATGGAGATTCTGAACTGATTTTAACTTAGTTTCGAAATAATTTTTACTAATGAGTTCCATAGGCCAAGGATAACATTTTCAAGAAAAGATTTTCTGATTCAAACCTCTTTTGGAATTGGGTTTTTGAGTTTATTTGATCCATTTTTCAAAGTGTATAATATGGGTGTTGTTATTTCCAGAATCTTATTGTGATTAATTTTTTGATTAGGTTGTGTGGATTTGGACATTGCTTGAAAAGGAAAATCTCAAGTCTCGGATTTACTTTTGATTGAATTAAGGTAAGTTATATTCTAAACCTTGTAAAGCATGTAGAATCTTGTACTCCCCTTCATTATATGTGTTAAGGAGTGATGTGAATGAGGTAATGGATTCAATTGCTACACTTGATTGATCTTAATAAATGAAAAGGGGATTAAAAAAGGTAAACGTGTTGATAGTTGTGTTTTGGTGAATTGCCTAGATGTTGATCCTAATTTGTTAATTGATGAAATGCTTTGATGGCATTATTGTAAACTTGAGTTGCTTGAGTCTATTGTCTCTTCCTTATGGTATGAAATTGCCTATTTGCATTGATTTTTATGCGTTGTGATGAGACATGTGGTAATAAAGCCGATGAGAAATGGTTCAGGCTAGTGGTATTATGCCGATAGGAAATGGTTCAAGTAAGTGGCTTTATATAAAGCCGATGAGAAATGGTTTCGGCTAGTGATATTAATCCAATGGAAAATGATTCCGACGAGTGATTTGTGCCGATGGGAAATTGTTCCGACAAGTGACATTATATATAGCGGATGAGAAATGGTCTTGGCAAGTGATATTGTGACAATGGGAAATGGTTCCGAAAAGTGTTTGGCTTTTGAGATTTGAGAAACTTGATACTTATTGATTATTGAACTGTGATTGTTTGACTATGATTGTTAATACTTGTGAGTACTGATCGTAAATTGTTAGGTTAGGTTGATTTCTTTGCAATTTGTAGTTGAGGCAGGTTTGGTTGGGATGAAAGGAGTATTCACATTCTATCTTAGTTTTACCTTATTTGGTGGGTTGCTTGTTGAGTATTGTGTTATTTGGTACTCACTCCTTGTTTCTATACTCTTATAGGTTTCGAGCCCGGACCCGTGTGATCATTCTCCGAGGCTTTTAGATAATACATTGAGAGGTATCTGCTTGTCATTTTGGGGGTTCTCTTGTTCCTTACTTTGTGTTTTGTTCTATTCAAGAAACAAAGACATTTAGACTTGTATTTATCATTCAATTCCATATTTTATATATTAAAGGCGTGTACACGTGCCAACCAGATTCTAGGGTGTTTATGAAATTGGCTAAGTTTTCCACACTTGTGCTAATGTTAATTTATTTTCCTCTATTCTTTTGTATTAATGGGCCTGAGGCTGACTTGTCTTGCTGAGAGTAGATGAGTGTCAATTCCATACTTTATATATTAGAGTCTTGTACATGTGACAACCATATTTTGGGGTGTTTACGAAGTTGGATGAGTTTTCTGCACTTATGCTAATGTAGATTAATTTTCCTCCTTTCTTTGTATTGATGGGTATGAGGCTGACATGTCTTGGTGGGAGTGGATGAGTGTTATCATGTCCATTTTTTGATAGAGACAGAAACATTCCTCGACATATTTATGATGATGTGAGTACACTCTCTTTTGTTTAAACATTATGTCACATGATACTCAACGTAGAAAAATAATTTCATTGTGGAAATTATAAATGAATTAATATTAGGTTAAAAGTTAAGTTTAATGGTAAAAAATATCACCGTATAAATTAATTTATATTAAGCGTGACATTCATCATCTTCTTCTCCACTTTTTTAGTCGTGGTCTTGTCTATGTCGTGACATCGATATCTTCGACTATAAACGGGAGAGTTCAGGATTCTAATAAAGTCAACTAAAATATTATTTAACAATTAATATACCATTATATAAAGCCGTCATATATGCTAGGTGGATGAAGATTCGATGGACAAACTCTCCAACAAGAATTTCTAAACAAACATGTAAGGTGTGTTTGGTATGAAGGAAAATGTTTTACAATTTTCTCATGTTTGGTTGACTAAAATATTTTGAAAATGTTTTCCAAATCAAGTAATTTCCCTCAAATTTAAGGAAAATTACTTCCCTTAATGAAAAGATTTTTCAAAATCATTTTAAACCTCACACCTCTACTTTCATCCTAACTTAAGTCTCAGGTACGATTTCCAATCCAACTCCTGATTCTTAATTCAAGACATGACTCTTAACCTTGATTCGAGACCCAACTACTGAGTTTCAAATTAATCCAAGTCAGGTCTCAAGTTACAATTAGAGTTTGAATTTCGAATCGAATGTCGGGATCGAGGTCGGGTGTCATAAGCGGGTCAGGTCTCAGGTTGAAATTGGGGTAAGGAGTTGGGTCTCAAGGTCAGGGTCAAGTCTCAGGAAGGGTCTTGAGGTAGGTGTTGGGTCTCGATTTGAGGTTGGGTTTTAGGTTTGGGTTGGATCTTTGGCCTCCATCAGGGTAGGATATTAGGTTGGGTCAAGTATCAGGTCGGGACTTAGGTCTAGGTTAGCTAAAAGTCGAAAGCGGGTCTCAGGTTATATGTCTTGTTCAAGGTCAATTCTCGAGTCAGGTCTCGATGTCTCAAATTGGGTTTCAGGTTTTGAGATCTGGATTGGGTGTTGGGTCAAGTTGAATCTCTGGCCAGGGTCGGGATTGAGTCTTGAGGTTTATGTCAGGTATCATGGTTGAGGTCGAGGTTGGTGTTGGATCAAGTTTGGGGTCGGGTCAGGCATTAGGGTTTGGGTTGGGTCTTCATTCTGGTTTTATGGTTAAGGTCAAGGTCAGGGTTGAGTTCATGTTCGGTTTATAGAGTCTCCGGTTGGATGTTGGGGTTGGATCTAGTATCGGGGTAGGATTCCATTTCAAAAGTTAGATCTTAAGTTGTATGTTGAGGTCGGGAGTCGAGGTTGGGTTTTAGGTCAAGGTCAGGGTCAGGTCTCAGGGTTGAGGTCGGGTCTCAGATTAGGGTAAGGGTCAGATGTCGAAGTTGGGGTTGGGTCTCGAGTAGGGTTTTGGGGTCGGGGTCAAGGTCGTGTTTGGTTCTCAAGTCTCAAATGGAGTGTCAAGGTCGAGGTCAAATCTTGGGTTGGGTGTTAGGTCGGATAGAGTGTCATGGTCAGATTCATTTAACCACCTAGATCTTAAGTTGGATGTTGGGCTAGGAGTTAGGGTTAGGTCTTGGGTTAGGATTGTGGTCAGGGTCGGGTCTCGAGTCGACATCAAGTGCAGGTGTCGAGATCATATTCTAATTCAAATTTTAGGTCTCTAACTAGGTTAGTTCTTGGGTTGGACCTTGGGATAGTGTCCTTATTTAGCTCATGGCGTAACACCTCGGAAACCAAACTTAGATAATGCAGCAAAAATTCACCTGAACCAGTTAACCACGGAAGGGTTCACGGACCGTGATAGGGTCCACAGTCCGTAGATCTTCCTGTGAACTTCATCACCTTCCAGCTGGGGTGGACCACGAAGCCCTTCATGGGCCTTGGAGAACTTCATGAGCCGTATTGGTGCTCGTGTGATTCAGAATCCGTCAAGCCCTAACAGCAGACCACAGAGCCCTCAACGGGACGTGGTCTTCTCCGTAGACCTGAACCAGTAAACCACCAACCCAAGTGAAGGGGTCGTTTGGTCTTTTCCCTATGCATTGGACCCCTAAACTATGTTGGTTTGGTCAGTTTTAACCTAGAAACTAAATTAGAACCTAACCTAATCAATAATTCACCAAAAATTAAGAAAAACATAGATCAAATCAGTGAGAAAGTTGAGAATTTCCTCAATGAAAATGCAGCAAGGTTTCGTTAGTTCCAGCCCCGAAATCAAAAGATTTCTCCGTGGAAGTCGTCACTAGGTATATGGGATTTCACTACAGGGTTCCTTTCACCCATTAGGTCCCTAGATTCCAGTTAGAATCTTAATTCCTTTAATATTATCTAGACCTAGGGTTTCACTACAAGAAAACTGCTTTTTAAAGACCATTAATTGGCGACCAGGTTAAACTCTAGTCCCTAAAAGAGTACTTATAGGGATGATATTTTTTTCTAGTCTCTAATTTCTATTTTTAGTTTTTCAATTGCTAAAAAGTTAAAAGCCCCGTCTCTAATAATCTATGTTAGGCGGAATTAAAAGTGAAATGCACAAATTGTGTACAATATTAATTAACACCCTCTTCTTTTTTTAACCCCAAATGAAACCCCATCTTCTCCATCGAGTTAAAATCCCTAGGGATTAACTCTTCAAAATTTCTCACTCAAACGCCGTAGAATCTAAATTTCTCACTCAAAGGCCATAGACTCAGAAGTTTTTGGAGATACGACATTTACAAACTAGATCGAAAGAGTCGTCTATCTAAATAGGTTCGTCAATTTTATTTGTTTTTTTGATTTTGAGTTTAGAACACAAAATTTATTTCCTCCGTCATACTGAACCATAACTGTTGATAATGGTAGTCTTCTCTATTGATTCGTCTTAATACTGATAGTTTTGGAGTGTGGGCTAAAATTAGGAGTAGTGGGTTTGGTATGAAATTGGTAGCTAGGGTTAGATTTAAAAATAGGCATAGAGGCAGAGTATACAGGAATGAAAATATCTCTAGTTAACTACTTGATTGGTGTGAGCAAATAAATTATGAAGAAAATATTTTTCTTCTGAAATGTCCTTTCGAATACAAGTATGAGCACTCGTGTTCTTGTGATTATGAGCTAGAATCCTGAAAATATACAAAATTGTAGATTGTCAGATTTTATTAATCTAGAGTCAATAAAACCAAAAACAGGATCTTTTCAGTTAATCTTTTTTTCATGATTTATCAAGGAAATGAGTGAGTACTACTACATGGCTATTGGTATGATATACAGTCATTAATGGTTGAGTTCCATATGTTGTGTTCTTTCGACATTTCTAATACTTAATGTGTGCTCTTGGTTTCCAAGTTGGGTAAGTCATGATAAGTTTTTACTAAATTTAGTATAAAAAAGGATTTATAAGAACAAATGCATCTAGTTATGCTACTTGAATCAATAAGTAGTAAAGTAATTTACAACTGAAACTTCTAGCAGGGACTAAAGTTTTATGCAATTTATAGATGAATTTGACATGATTGTGCCATGTAATTTGCAGGCCATTTTATTATCTCCAGCTTTCATAACATTAGAAGGTATGGTCGAGCTTACTTACTGATCACTGGCTAAATTGTAAGTACTCTACATGGGAGTGTGGGCTTATTAATTAAAAAATAAATAATGTGTGATGCTCTTTTGTCAATTGCTTAGGTGAGTTTAGTCACTATCACATACCTTGAATTTGTGCTTTAGTAACTTGTTGATTCAGTAAATTCCATCTTATATTTTTTATTGAGTACAAATTTATTGTCAAGCTCTAAGATGTATCTAATTACTTATTGATTGTAAAAAGTATATGTTGTTACCTAAACAATAGTTTGATAATATGAATAGGATATTCATGTAACTCTGTATTTGAAAAAATGTTATGGAATATATTTGAATATGGTATGCATTGAAAGAGAATAAAGAATTTGATAAAGTCGAGTTGATATAGTATAAATCAGTAGTTGAGTTAAATTCATTTTATATCAGTTTTCATAAAAAAATTATACAAACTATTCAGTGTCTTTCTCAGATTCAAATAAGGGATCTAAATATCGAAGAAAAGGAGAGGTAGACAACTCGGATACAACTGACAAACTTGCATTGTATAAGACGAGTGTGTTAGCTTTTTTCCTTTATGAATTTATGTGTAGAGAAGTATCAGATAATTTAAAATTGTACTTTCATTTTTAGTTTAACAAGTTAAGTTAGCAATGATGAGATGGATTGTGTTAGTCTCTTTTTCATCTTGTATTTCATTCTTTAGTTCTCTCGTATTGTTTAATTTTTCGCTTTGCATAATAAGATTTTAGAAGCAAATGCCATGATACACTAGCCTTACAAAGACACAACTAAAAAAATGTCATAATCTCTTTGTGCCACAATATGAAACACCTTCAACCTGAAATATCTTTCAAGTAGTCATACATCTATTCGTTTATCCATTTTATATAAACTAACCTACTTAAATAATCAAGAAAATTTGTCATTTCAGCTTTATCGTCGCGTGATTTCTTTTGTTGAGCTACATTTTGCACTTTGATATTGATAATATTCAAGTACATTTGATATGTGAGTGTGTTAAACATGGCTTCATGTTTGATACCAACAAGGGTCTTCCCTTTCGTATTTGAATTCAATTTTAGTTAGAGAAGATAAAAATGTTCTATAGCCTAATTTGTTTTGCTATGATACAGTTGGCAGTATACCTAGTTATAGTTTGATCAGTGACTTGTTCAATTTATAAACACATATCTTATCTCTTTTGTTAGCTCTTTGTGTGACAACTCATTGAGTTTTTTTTTACATTTTAATAGGCTTAATTGCTCTCGTAGTGTAAATTTGATTGGAACTAGTTTATCTTTTTAATTGGTTAATTTGTAATATATGTGATCGAGAAAACTGCTTTAAATAAGGATCTTGTCTGCAGGTATTCAGTACATTGATTATGAAAGTTGATTTAAAGTTCTCGTGTTGATCATGGAGCTGGTATAGTGATGCTCAAAGATAAATATGGTTCGTGTTTAAATTAGTGTTAGTTATAAAATTAGAAAAAATATTTAAATAATTTTCTACTAAGTTAATGTATCATGAATCTTTTGCAGGTATTGAAGTGTTTAATTGAGCAAGTCAAGATACAAGTTTTCATGTTTCTTCTAATTTTTTAGTGTTAGGTGAATAACTTATATCTTTAACGTTGGATACTAGATTTCTTGAAGGATTGTGTAAACAATATAATAATTATATTGTGTAATATAGTTCTCATTGATGGGATTTTAATTCAAAATTAATCAGATGTGTTTGATTTTCTATTGGAAACTTTATATCATTCTAGAGTTTTGGGAGTAAGAAAGATTAGCACTAAATTGATAGTCCCATAAATCACATTCAGTGACCAGATTTTGTTGTCAATTACAAAATTTAAGGACCATAAAATTGGTCCCTAATGAATACCAGGGGACTATAAATAACTCCATACAATGCTACAGATCATGAAATAGCGACCATAAATTTGGTCCCTAAAAGTATTTTAGGGACCAAATTTATTCGGGTCCGTAATAGTATTTAGGGACCAGTTCTCAAATCTCGTCGTTGTTGACTTTTAGCGAAGAAGCCAATAGAGACGGGTGGCGACCAGATTTTTCTGGTCTCTATTGACTTTTTGGGACAAGAAACAGACCTTTAGGGACCATTTTTCCCTTCCTTAATGGCCATTTTTCTTGTAGTGTTTCTTGAATGTTAGAAATTGTTGGGTTTTAGCTGTTAGAATGATCCAAATCAGATTATCATGTTGTTACTTAGTAACTTGCATGATATTCAGAACCATAGTTGTGTAAATTCGTTTAGTTCATGAATTATACATGCTAGGTCAGTCTAAAAATCTATACATGCTTCAGTTTACGAATGTCACATTAATAGTTATAATTGATGTATTCTCAGAGTTTGCATGTCAGTAATTGAGCTATCCAGTACTTCAGTATTTCAGTCATAATATTGCTTACATACATTCTAATTGGGAGTAGGCTTAGACCGAGTGGACTAGGGTTCAGTGTACCCGAATAGTCCTAGAACTACGTGCCCACATAGGTATATAAGTCCCTTTTGTAGGCATTACATTTTAGTGATCATGCTAGTCATGCCTCTATACCTCTGACATGGTATATTAGGTCCTCTCGATGGGGTGTATACATCGGACAACACATTTAGCTCATGTGTTTTTATATCGGTTATTATTAGCTCCCAAAGTCAAATTATATTGCATTACCAGGTTATCAGTATTTAGTTTCAGCATGTTATAAAACTTGGTCATTGCATTCAGTTAGTTCATGTTCAGTATTTTTCAGTATAGTATCATGTTCATCTTGTATCATTGCTCAGTTATATGTTTTGTTCAGTTATGTACATTGTTCAGCTTTATTATATCATGCATGCTCAGTACCTTTCAAGTACTAATGCATACTCTGCTCTACATCTTCTCATGATGTAGGTTCAAGTCCTCAGCATTCAGATCACACATAGATCGGTTCTCGATCTCCAGTCCAACAACATCAGTGGTGAGTCCTCATTCTTCGAGGACGATTGACATGATTATTTCTTTTCTTTCAGTCCTTAGTTTCAGTTTTTCTAGACTTAGTTGGGGCATGTCCCACCATCTCTAGTCAGTTAGAGGCTTTATTTCAGACATAGTTAGGTTCAGTTTTAGTTTTTGAGTTTAATATTTTAGTTGTCTTAAACTCTTCTCAGATTATTTATCAAGATAGAAATGGGTATTCCCCCTCATTTCAATTTTATGATGATTTAAGCTTCCGCACTATACTTTCTTAATTCATTTATCTTTAAGTATGCTTACAATATGGCAACATAGTTAACTTGGGGTCACTCGTGATCCTAGGTCCTGTGTCCACATCCTGGGGGTAGCTTTGGGGAGTGACACATGGTAAGGATCGGGTTCTAGTTTAAATATTAGGTCTCGTGTCGGGAGTAGGGGTCAAGTTTTGTATCAAGTGTTGGGGTCAAGTGTCAAATCGATTATTGGGGTTGATTTTAAGGTCAAAAACTATTTCTCTAAAAATAGTACTTTCTACTCTCTAGCCAAAAATAAAGATATTTTCTAAAAAATGTTTTTAATTCACTAATCATATACTAGAAAATATTTTCTGAACATGAGATAATAAGTTAAAAACAAACTTATTTTCCAATAATACATTTTCTAAAACATTTTCAATGAAAAACATGTTCCTTCATACCAAACATATCCGTAATCTAGTCAAAGATATGTTTTTCAAGTCATTAAATAAAATAAAATAGTTTTAAAAAATGTAATCTAGTCAAATACATGTTTCGCAAATCATTAAATAAAATAGAATAATTTTTAAATATATTTTTGACCTTAACTCTAATATTTATGACATAATTTTTATAGAAAATTATAACAATGATGATTTCGTGAACAAAACAATTTAAATAGACATTCTTTAACTCATTTGTATAAATAAAATAAGAAAATATTAGACTAGTGTGCCTTGAGAAAACCGAGCTAGACAACACCAAAAGTTTGTCATGTCGATAGAGGCCACCCTCTCCACCGCCAGTAACCTTCGTTCTCACCGATGTTACAACTGCAACGATGCCTTTCACAAAACCCCCACCGTTGGTGTCAGCTCCTCCTTTCGTTGTCCTCGTTGCTTTCATCGCCACTTCCTCCCTAATTACACCATTGCCAATCATACGCATGTTCCTCAACATTTAACTTTTGAAGATTTTACCCTTTCCACCACCAATTTTAATACTTTTGATTATTCCACTTATGAAACAAAAACTGATGAGAGTGATTTCGATGATCTTTCATGTGAGTTGTTTTACTCAACTCAAGCCCATTCTCCGACCCATAAATCATTTCTTGACTCATTTCCGTGTGTGAAAATCGATGAATCATCAAAAAACTGTTCAATTTGTATGCATGAATTTGGAATTGATACAGACGCGAGTCAATTGCCTTGTAAGTATTTTTTTCATTATGATTGTATTGGCCCTTGGCTTAATAAGAGTAATACCTATCCACTCTATCGGCATAAATTTCTGAAAGAAAATGAACAAGAAATTGAAACGGACCTGCAAGTTATTTTGGATGGTGAAGTTGGTGGTAGAGAATTTCAAGATCATAATTTTGTTCTAGAAACAACAGCATCATCCTTGAGTGATGTTGGTGAGGATGATGATGATCTTAGAGAAAAGAATCTGGATGAAATCTGTGATGAAGATGGTGATATAATGATGATTGATGCTTGAATTTTAAAAGAGAAACATATAGAGATGTATATAATTTTCTTTTTTAGGTATGATTTTATCTATAATATATTTTGATTTTGCCAAAAAAGATTAAATTTTAGTGGGAAGTGAAGTGTTATTAAACACTCAATATGTTGAATGTTCTGAGTATGTAGGATAAACATGATAAACATAAATATTGAACATGTTTAGTGGAAGAGACATGATGATACATTGACCAAGTAAATAACATGAAATATGTTCATGTGTTGTGCTGAAATTACTAAATGTTTGCGCATACAATTATCTGAAATGACTGAATTATGGGAGGTACTAATAATAGACATATAACCATGTGAGTTACTACATGGAGTTTACCCCCCCCCCCCACACACACACACACATCCAATATACTTTTCCAAGGTATAAAGGTTGATCTGAGATAATATTGATCCACTAAGCCTATGTCTATAAAGACAAGAGAGTCTGCCTCAATTGATGGGAGAACCCTTAAATCCTATGGTGGCATATAGTTCTGGAACATAGGGATTGCTACTAAAGAATCCACTGAATGTTGAACGTTCGCCTTCAACCCTAACTCTGCTCGATGCTAAGTAAAACTCCCATAGAAACATGCAAATACCCAAAGAACATAATAATCTAATAATAATGACTTATAATAATAACCTGGTAAGCTAAGTAGCATATGAATCATGATTTAAACTAATAATTTCTTTTAATACTGAAAAACATATTATGTGAAAGTATCTAAAATCATGAAAACTAATAATCTGAAAGCATGCATTCTGAAATTACATAATTATAAATCATGAAAATACTTACATAGTATGGGTTCATGGAAACGCCATTTAACTCATGGAATTATAAGCAAAACATGAAATTAAAGACTAATTATGAAAGAGAAACGGAATTGCATTGAATACCCAAAACAAGGAAACCCTAGATTGTAGAGAGATCATAAACTTGAAAATCTGGGGTTTTTTGGGACTGAATGGGTGAAAGGAAACACATTGATGAAACCCTACATAAATGTATTCGAAGTCAGTAGCTTGAATTTTGGAATGGATACTTGAAGATGAAAAACCCTAATTCTTGCTTGAGAGGAACCTTTAGAAAGAAGAAATCAAATTTTGGGTCTTATGCATGAAAAAGAGGTTTTAGGCTGATAAAAATCCCTTAATACCACTTAGAATAGGCTAAAAAATAAAGGAGTGGGAAAAGATAAAAATGACCCTGACTTAAAAATGGTCTGAGGTCATTTATGGACACCTTCTACGGACTATAGATCGATCTACGTGAGATAAAGGTTCCATAGAAAATTGGTGAAAAAACTAGATTTCTGAAGGTTTGTTCTACGTGAGCTTCTATGGTCCATGTAATGATATATGGTCCGTAGAAGTCATAGTTTTCTTGAGTTCTGAGGTCTAGTTTTACAGACAAGTCTAGGATCCATGAAAACTTCTACGGTCCGTAAATCAAAAAATTTGGAGACTTACATATTTATGAACTTTTCAAGATCTGATTTGTACTTAGAAACTTTTGGAGTGTAAAACATAATTCTTATTTCCTAGAATGCTGATTTAACTTTGTCTTCTCTTTTAAAGAACAAAAATGGATCTTTCATGTCCTTTAAATGGTTCATGTATATACAACTAAATCACTAAGAAGATAACTAGTGAACTGGATTTTGATCTCTGAACAGGTACTTGAGATGAGTATAATTTTTTTTTAGCTAATTAGACATAACATAATATAGTGTTGCTGCACCTTTCTCTATTGAACTATATATATATATTGAGTTGATAGACTAAAGAAAATGTGCAAGCTAGTATTTTTTTCAACTTAAATTTGATACAAAGTCTTTCTATTAGAAACAAATTCTCATTAGAATTAAATAATTGATTCTCTTAAATTTTATAGATTTTATTCTTGTGGAACTCAAAAAAAATTCTTTTCTGCAACATATTGGAGAACTCTTACGAAGACTTACAATGTAAAGGCAACTATCTAAATTGCATATAGTTTTAAATAGAAAAACACAATCATCAATGAATATGAACAACTTCGAAGTCATAAATAATAATTAGATTTACACTTGTGTAAGTATTGTCATTGGTTTTTCTTTTAACTTCTTTATTTAAGAAATATTTTTCTTCTTGGCTCGTGTGTTACTTTCAACTCTCTTGCTACTTTGAGAAACTACTTTTTGTAATCTTGATATTGGTTCGTTTTATGTTCTTATTAGCTCGATAAAGAGTTACATTGTAAATTCTATTGAATGCTCTCCAAATTCTTCTTGTGGTACCCTTGATTGGTTAAGTTGATTGACCTACAATATACATTAGATAATAAGCCACATAGTGAGGTTTGATACAAGCAACATATTTAGACAACACAAAGGTAATTACAGTTTGTTCATTTATAAATGAGGAACTTGACTATATTGATGTCGCACTCTCAATAATGGTGCTTGGAACCTACAATAAGAAAAAAAAATAGTATCTTATCTTGGACTCGTTTGACTAGTTCTGTTGCATTATTAAGTAGATAACAACAATTGGAGAGGCCAATCTATTTGACTGTTCATTTTTGTTGCATTATTAGGTGTCGAAGGGCTTTTCACTCCGACTAGTTGATGAACTTGTTGTTATTGAACTTCAGAGTATTTGCATCTGATATGAATAGAGCATCTACTATTGTGACCTCATTTCCACATGATCCATACTTTTTGTTCTTTCTTATCTTGATACTTTTAATAAGGTAAGCTTTTCTGAATCTAATTTTTTTTAGTTGTCTCATCAATCCCTCTATTCCTGTGTATTTTTTTTGTCTACCTAGTTGTGCTTTGTATAATGGAGGCAGTGGTGGTTCAATCCACATCTTAGGCTATTGCTCAAATATGAAATTGGCAAGATGGATGCACTATATCTCTTCATGTACTAATCAATTGTATCGCATTTATTGACATACATTTCAGGTTCATTCTTCTTAATCCATATAGCTGCAATAGCATGATTATAAGGTATTTCTATTAGGTCTCATCTCTTACAAGAACATATTTTCTCTTTAAGATCAATGGAGAGTTGTCTAAGATAAATATTTTCAATTTGATAATGGATTTGATCAGATGTAATGGAAATACATTTAGTCGCTTTAGCCTTATTTTCTTCTAGCTTCAACATGATTATTAGACAGATTCTCTGGCAATAGTTCATCATTTTTTCTTTGTCCTTTTGGAGTTTGGACATCATTTAGAGTCTAATTGATTCAATCATTGTTCAAATATACTTATTTCTTACATTAGAAGTACAATATTGAATGACTCGCACAAATTGTTTAATAACACATCACATTTTGAGGAAAGATACAAAATCCTTGACGGGGGTTGTAATAAAGCATCTTGTGGATTTTGAATCCAATTTTGTCATCTCTTTCATATTCTTGGATAATTCATATTCCATAATTGCTCTAGCAACTTTTGATAAGATATTCTACGATGCTTGTCCTACAAAATCTTCAATCTTGAAATTATTATGTACACACAAAATTTGTCCGTAACATCTATTATTATCTCATGAAATGTTTGAATTAAACTGTTTTATTTATCTTAAAATAAATGGAATTCCATATAAAAGAGTTTTGTGGGATTCATATTTCCTCATCAAGAAGAGTAAGAAACCAACTCCGTGTTTCCTTTTAGTTCACCTTTCCCCTAATGCGAATTCAAAAAGATATATGGGTTGTTTCTGTCAATTCCTATTGTTGTCAATAGACTCCCTTTTTGTTGTCCTTTCAAATGACATCCATCAAACCCTATTATAGATTGGCATCTACCTAAAAATTTTGTTTGCAACCTGTTATACAAATATAAATTATCAAAAAAAAATTATTCTACCATTCACCATTGTTTGGATTTTCATCCAACTTAATAATACATGTAGTCCCTGGATTATTGCTCCGTATCTCAGCACAATAATCCTATAACATATAAAATTGATCTTCTTTACTTCCTGGAATTAGATGTAATGTCTTACTCTTTGTCATACAAGTTTGATTTCGAGTAATAGAACAAGTGTAAGTCCTCGTCGCATGAGCTTGACATTCTTTCACTCCCCAACTTGAATTAATTCTAAATTCTTCTGCGTATTTCCTAGCTAAAAATCCAGATTCAATAGTCTTGTTATTTCTTTGATTGCCACAAGAATGCTCATGGCTTATTGTCATGATCTTGAGAGGTTGATCTTGAATAGACTTTGATGTAAATATGAATCATTTGCAACTTGACACCTTACAAATTGCCTTCGACTTTGTACTTTCGTTCTTCTTAACCTTGATGTCTTTTTAAGAACACAACATTTGCCTCAACTACCCACTTAAATTATTTGGTATTACTCAAAACCATATCAAGAGAATTAAATTTAGGAGCCTCCAAATTTCTAGTTAGATTAAGAATAGTTGATAGTTAAGATTTTTGTCATCAGAATCTCCATGTAAACTCATTAATTCTTCATATGATGTAGCCCAATACACAATCATTCTCTTGAGTGCCATTGAGAAATATGGTCAACATAATAGAGGTAACTCCAAGATCCATTGATTTTTCTTTAACTTGATTTTCTCTAATTTTTTTCCATTAAGGTCAACCTATTCTACAGTAGAGTCAATGATTTTATCAAGAATCATATCATCTTCTTCCCATGAATAATCAAGGTCAAAAAATGAGTCACATTCTTCCCATGTGGAATCACTCTTATTACTTTTTTTGTTACATCCACATCCACCGAACATTCTCCTCCTAGTAATCGGTTTCCTTGGAATCTGCTTCTATCATAGTTTAATTGGTCCTTTTTCGCATGCGCACAAATATTTTTTCGTACATTACCTCGTTCGAATAATGAAATTTTCATATCCTTTGAAAAATAGTCATAATAAGTTATATGTCAGTTAACATAGTTCATCACTGGCTCAAACACCCACCAACCCTTATAGTGTAGTTTAATGGTGTACACATTTGAATCTTCATCTTCATTTGTAGTCAAAAGAAAAAGTAGAAACTATTAGTTGTTATTATAATAATAAAGAGATTCTCTATAATAAATATCTCCAATAGAAAATGTAATTGATACAAATCCAATATAAAAATATGTTATAAATCATGAAAATCTAAATTAATTTTTAATTTGAGTTATGCATTACACAGTATTTTTTTAACTTAAATTTGACGGAAAAAAATTCAATTAGAAAAAAATTCTCATTAGAATTAAATAATTGATTCTCTTATACTTATAGATTTTATTCTTGTGAATACAAAAAAATTTCCTTTTCTGCAACATATTTGAGAACTCTTATGAAGACTTACAATGTAAAGGCAACAATCTAAATTGCATATAGTTTTAAAAGGAAAACCACAATCATCCATGAACATGAGCAACTTCAAAGTCATAAAAAAAAAAAAAAATTTACACTTGTGTAAGTATTGTCATCGATTTTTCTTTAAACTTCTCTATTTAAGAAATATTTTTCTTTTTGGCTCGTGTGTTAAATTAAACTCTCTTGCTACTTTGAGAAAGTACTTTTGCAATCTTGATATTGGTTCGTGTTATGTTCTCATTATCTCGATGAAGAGTTACCTTGAACTTTCTATGGAATGCTCGTCAATTTCTTCTCGTGGTACCCTTGGTTGGTTAAGTTGATTAACCTACAATATACATAAGAGAATAAGCCACGTAGTGATGTTTGATACAAACAACATATGTAGACAACAAGAAAGGTAATTACAGTTTGTTCATTCATAAATGAGGAACTTTACTACATTGATGTCGCACTCTCAGTAATGGTGCTTGGAACCTACAATATGAAACAAAATTAGTATCATTATCTTGGACTGGTTTGACTAGTTATGTTGCATTATTAAGTAGATAACAATAATTGAAGAAATCAATTTATTTGACTACTCCTTTTTGTCCCATTATTAGGTGTAGAGGGTCTTCCACTCTAACTTGTTGATGGACTTGTTGTTGTTGAACTTCATAGTGTTCGCTTCTAATAAGAATAGAACATTTACTAGTGTGACCTCATTTTCACATGATCCATACTTTTTGTTCTTTCTTTTCTTGATGCTTTTATTAAGGTAAGCTTTTCAGAATCAGATTATTTTTAGTTGTCTCATCACTCCCTCTCTTCCTGTGTTTTTTTGTTTGCCTAATTGTGCTTTGTCTATTGGTGGCAGTGGTGGTTCAATCCATGTCTTAGTCTATTGCTCAAAGATGACAGTTGGTAAGATGGATGCACTATAACTCTTTATGTATTGATGAATTGTATCGCATTTATGGACATACATTTAATGTTCATCCTTCTTAATCGATATAGCTGCAATAGCATGATTATAAGGTATTTCTATTGGATCTCATCTCTTACGAGAACATATTTTCTCTTTAAGATCAACAGACTAAGACGTGGATTGAACCACCACTGCCACCAATATACGAAGCACAATTAGGCAAACAAAAAACCACAGGAAGAGAGGGAGTGATGAGACAACTAAAAAAAATCTGATTCTGAAAAGCTTACCTTAGTAAAAGCATCCAGAAAAGAAAGAACAAAAACTATGGATCAAGTGGAAATGAGGTCACACTAGTAGATACTCTACTCTTATCAAAAGCAAACACTATGTAGTTCAACAACAACAAATCCATCAACAAGTCGGAGTAGAAGGCCCTTCTACACCTAATATTGGAACAAAAATGAGTAGTCAAATAAATTGATTTCTTCAAATTAGAGTTGTCTAAGATAAATATCTTCAATTTGATAATGGATTTGATCAAATGTAATGGAAATACATTTAGTCGCTTTAGCCTTATTTTCTTCTAGCTTCAACATGATTATTAGATAGATTCCTCGGCAATAGTTCATCATTTGTTTCTTTGTTCTTTTGGAGTTTGGACATCCTTTAGAGTCTAATTGATTCAATCATTGTCCAAATATACTTGTTTCTTATATTAGAAGTACAATATTGACTAACTCTCACAAATTGTTTAATAACACATCACATTTTCAGGAAAGATAAAAAAAAATCCTTGACGGGGGTTGTAATCATAAGATATTCTACAATGTTTGTCCCCCAAAACCTTCACTCTTGAAATTATTATGTACACACAAAATTTATGCGTAACATCTATTATTATCTCATGAAATTTTGGAATTAAACATTTTTATTTATCATAAAATAAATGGAAGTTCATACAAAAAACTTTTGTGGGATTCATATGTCCTCATCAAGAAGAGTAAGAAACCAACTCCATGTTTCCTTTAGTTCACCTTCCACTAATGCTAATTCAACATGATATATGGTGTTGTTTCCTTCAATTCTTATTGTTGTCAATCGGCAACTCCCTTTTTGGTGCCCTTTCAAATGGCATCCATGAAACCCTATTATATGTTGACATCTAGCTAAAATTCTTGTTTGCAAGCTGCTAAACATATATAAATTCTCAAACAAAGAAATATTCTACCATTCACCATTGTTTTTTTATACCATTTTTTGGTGCAGAATTCTCATTTTTTGGTGCGGAATTCATTTTATTGATAGGTGATAAATATAAGGAATTGGTAGTTGAGGGATTCATATTTTTGGTAGTGTGGTAGGTGATAGTGTGGTAGGTGAGGAATTCATTTTAAAGATTTTATTATAATATTCTTTTAGTAAGTGCTTTAATCTTGATATCTCTTTAATATTATTTATGATATATTCTAAATATAACATATCTTGGGTTCTTAGGTACATATATAAATTATTTTCCATTAATTGTTCTAAAAGTTTTATATTTTTCATAGCTTCTGTCCAATATTGTAAATATTCGTAGTTCATTTTAATCTGAATTTATTTCTAAATCATACCATTCTATTCTTTCGAGGTCTAAATCATGTAAGTCTATTTCATACCATTGTTGGTTTAATATATTTTTTGATTCGTTATTAAATATTTTTTCCCATATTATTCTTCTTAATTCAATTATTTATATATCTTTAAGTATATATAAGATTAAAGTTTCATAGTTTTTTATCATTTTATCATGCATGTATGTAGTCATGTTCTTTATCATGCAGGTTTTTATTTTCAATTATTCCTTCCTATCATATTCATAATTGATTAAATTCATATTAGATCATTATGAACTAGATTATATGTTTATCATGTTCTCCTGTCACTACTAGCATCGTACTTTAGCGGATACTTCCTTTTTATCAGTGCCTCAACTTTGTTTACTCCCCTAAACGGCTTTCCTCGCCTACCGGTTTCAACATTAGGACAGCATAGTATAGAAGTTTTCCGTACCGAAAAATGAGAATTTCACACCAAAAAATGGTATCAGAACTATGAATAATAAGAAACATAGGAAGAAACATACTAGTTGGAAGATACTAGTTTTACACTTGTCTTCTTAATAATACATTCCACCTACTATTTTTACACTTGTCCATACTACTTTAATAATGCACATGCATATGTTGACTAATTTACTCTACTAACTTGTACCTAATAATTTACAATAATATAATAATATGACTAACTTTAAGAAGTAATAAAAAATTTGATGGTGAATTAGCTACTACAACTATGGAAATTTGATGGTGAATTAGCTACTACAACTATGAAAATATTATATAAATACGAAGTAGCTATAAGAAATGAATTTAGTAGTATGACAACAAAAGTAGAAGAACAAAATAAAGAAAAAATCATAAATCGAAATCTAATGACAAAATTAGCAATATGTAATATGTGTTATATAGATGAATATACATTTGCATTTAGAGAATACTATTATAAAGGAACATATAACATAGAAGAAAGTAAAGAAATAAGAAAATTATATTTTACAAAATTACCAGAACCTTTTAATTCAAAAATAATAAAAAGTTGGAATGAAGTAGGACTAACAGATACCTTAGGAGCCAGAATAAAATTCTTACAACGATGGTTTATACAACTGTGTGAAAAACATAAAGAAGAAATAAATATGGAAAAAATATTGGTAAAAAACTTAGCATGTTGCAAAAATAAAACAGCACTTCAATTCGGTTGTACAGACAAATACTATAAAAGAAAATATAATAAAAAATACAGATCGAAATATAAATATAAAAAAACAAGAAGAAGATACTATGTAAAACACTATAAAACCAAAAGACCATATAGACCAAAAAGAAAACTAACGGAATGTACTTGTTATAATTGTGGAAAGTTCGGACACATAGCTAGAGATTGTAAATTACCTAAGAATTCGAAGAAAAAACAAATATTAGAAATAATAATAAACGATGAAAAATATACGCCGATAGAATACATAGATTATGAATTAGAAAGTGAAGATAGCATATATGAAATATCAGAAAATGAAATAGATAATGATATAGAAATAGAATCAGACAATGAATTCTATAATATAACAAATGACTGAAACAAATATACAAATAATAAATAAAGAAGAACATCAAGACGAAGCATCTTTAGAACAAAAAATAATATTTGATAATAGTATATTTGAACAAATAAAAGGAAAAGAATTAGACCTAAGCATAGCAAAAATATTCGAAATACCAACAATAAGAAACTAGTTTAAACGATAAAAAGTAAAATATTATGTAGTGAGTCAAAGAGAACATATGTTTTCTCCCTGCTTCCAGTGTGCTAATAAACTAGAAATCATGATTCAAATAATTCTAATACATAATAACTAACATAAATTTATTCAATCATATATATGATATTCAGGAATATATGAAATTAGTTCTGCATATTTTTTGAACAATATACCTTTCCCTCTTGCTTATCCATGATCTCTGAAGTTTGTTCCATTATCTATAAGTATTTAAATATTTTGAGAGAGTTTTTAAGAAAGGTTGCTCCGTTTTATTCAAAGCTTGCCCATTATGTTACATATACCTTCCTTTATATAGAAAGGAATTAGTGCACAATAATGCACATACTATACTACACACTTACCTTACAATCATCCTTACCCACTACTTTTACACTTGTCTTCTTAATAATACAAACTGGCAATATTAAAAGATTTGTATGAAATTAAACTAAAAGAAAAAGAACAAAAAAACAAAATTAACAAGTGAGATAAATAAATTTAAAGAAAAATTACAATTAGAAGATGAATTAGAAGAAAAACAAGAAAATAACCAAGATAATCTACCTGAAATAAGAATTGATGAAATAAATGACAATGATTTAGATGAACAACATTCAAAAACAAGCGAAACATATACGAAACTTTTAGCAAACATAGATAATACAAAGAATTTAGAAGTACATACAGGAGACGTAGACATGGATGAAAAACCTAGTACATCATGAATAAAAAACACAAAAAATTCAAAATATTATAATGAAAACTATGAACAATATGATAGAGAAAAACTATATGGGATAAAAGATTAAATAAAAAATGGATACCTAAACTAATAACTGAACAACCTAATTTTTTAGATTTAGACTATGTAGCAGATATAAATAAAACAATTCAATTATGGATAGGATATATATCAAAATAATTAATAGATAACAAAATAGTCGGACTCCCAAGTGTGCAAGTCTATGCACATGTTTCGCTAACTCTCTATTTTCTTCCTCAACATGAGTGGTACTACCCATAGACAACCTACTAAAAGCATCAGCAACAATATTAGTCTTACCTGGGTTGTAAAGAATACTCATGTCATAATCGTTGAGTAATTCTAACTACCTCATTTGTCTGAGATTAAGCTCTTTTTGAGTATACACATATTGAAGATTCTTGTGATCAGTGAATACATCTACATGAACACCATATAAATAATGACGCAATATCTTTAAAGCAAACACTATAGCAGCCAGTTAAGTCATGGTTGGGTAATTCTTCTTATGAATTTTCAACTGTTTGGAGGCATAAGTTATAACCTTGCCATTCTGCATTAACACACAACCCAAACCAACTCTACACGCATCACAATAGACCACAAAGCCTTGCGTACCTTCTGATGTTAGAACTGGGGCAGTAGTCAACCTCTTTTTCAATTCCTGAAAGCTTTTCTCATAAGCTTCAGACCATTGAAACTTCAATGTCTTCCGAGTTAACTTGGTCAAAGGGGATGAAATAGATGAGAACCCCTCTAAGAACCTTCTATAATAGCCAGCCAAACCCAAGAAACTCCTAATATCAGTTTGAGATGTGCCTCTATCTTCTGGGTATTAATTTTAATTCCCTCTTCAGACACAATGTGGCCTAAGAATGTCACAGACTCAAGCCAAAACTCGCACTTAGAGAACTTGTCATATAACTCCCTATCTTTTAAAGTCAAGAGAACTATTTTGAGATGACTAGCATGATTTTCTTCATTCCTTGAATAGATTAGTATGTGATCAATGAAGACGATAATAAACATATCTAAATAAGGTTTGAAACCTCTATTCATAAGGTCTATGAATGCCATAAGCGCATTGGTCAAACCAATGAACAAGGCCAAAAACTCATAATGACCATAACGGGTTCTGAAAGCTGTCTTTGGAATGTCACATTCCCTTACTCTTAACTGATGGTAGCCAGATTTGAGATCTATCTTAGAGAAACAGGTGGCACCCTGAAGTTGATCGAAAAGATTATCAATTCTAGGAAGAGGATATTTCTCTTGATGGAAACCTTGTTCAACTGACAGTAATTTATACACATTCGAAGGAAACCATCTTTCTTTCTCAAAAATAAGACCGGAGCTCCCCAAAGTGAGACACTTGATCGAATAAAGCCCTTATCAAGGAAATCTTTCAACTGCTCTTTAAGCTCTTTCAACTC
Organism: Solanum commersonii; assembly: GCA_029007595.1. Classification (NCBI taxonomy): domain Eukaryota; kingdom Viridiplantae; phylum Streptophyta; class Magnoliopsida; order Solanales; family Solanaceae; genus Solanum; species Solanum commersonii. Next base: position 4,494,817 of record JAJTWQ010000008.1, read on the forward strand.
TACTAGTGCCATTCTATATGGAGAAATACATATAGGGCGAGTATCTAGAAGAATATTTATACCAAAGTGTATCTCTCTCTCAGGAAGGACTCTGGGAAGCTAATCTGGAAAGACTTTTGGAAACTCTTTTACTACTGAAACTGACTGAATAGGAAGTATCTCAACACTAGAGTCATTAACTCGAACTAAGTGATAGACACACCCCATAGAAACTAACTTCCTTGCCTTAAGGTACGAAATAAAATGACCCTTAGGCACTGCTTAACTACTTTTCCACTCTAAGACTGGCTCATTTAGAAACTGAAACTTAACAACTCGAGTTCTACAATAAACTGAGGGATAACAGGCATGAAGCCAATTCATACCAAGAATGACATCAAAATCTACCATGTCTAACTCAATTAAATCAGCCATGGTACAATTTTTGATTGATGGAAACTGGACAATCACGATAGACTCTCTCTGCTAGAATATACTCGCCAACAGGTGTAGAAACACTGAATGGTTCACTAAGTTGCTCAGGAATAACATCAAATTCATCTCAATGTAAGGAGTTACAAAAGATAAACTCGCTCCTGGGTCTAGCAAAGCATAAACATTAGAGTTAAAGACTTGGATCATACCAGTGACAACATCTGGCGAATCCTCTTGCTCTTGGCGACTGGGGATAGCATATAGGCGGTTTGATCCTTCGCCAGTACCGAATGTAGCCCCTCTAGGTGTGTGAACACCTAATTTTTTACCAAACCTATCATTTTACACCATTTTTCCCCTTAAATATTAAATTAGATATTTTATTTTTACTGTATTTTATTAAGTTTATTTTAAAAAAATTTAAAACTACAAAAAATAGAGTCACACTTTAAGGTATGTTTTGTTTCAATTATTAAAAAAAATGGAATGAAAACTTTCAAAAAATATATGTATTCTTTTAATTCAAGTTTTAATAAATAAGTTAGTGATCTTAATATTTTCTGAATTACATTTTAGTTCTAGCTATTTAACTTCTATATTTTTATTAATTAAAATAATAATAATTATTATTATTATTAATATTATTATTATTATAATATTTTATTTGTTAACTAAAAAAATCCTTTTAAAAAGAAGAATAACCCAAACTACACTTACTACCCCCATCTCCCATTGCACCCACTCACCCACCTTTACCCCATGATCCCACTAACTAAACCCAAAACAATCCCCTCATTGCCCACATATGTATCTATATTATACAGCTACAACAACACAGAACGAGGTGTGGAAGAAGAACACACGGAAAACAGGAAAAAGAAGAGAAAAAAAAAGGTACAGAAAACACGAGAAAACAAACAAAAAAAAACCTTCCAAAGAAAGAACAAAAAATCAGTTCCACCATTTTCAATTCAATAATATATATACATTTACATTATTCCAATACTACTCCAATACTCACAACACCAAATACACCAAACAAAACACACAGACAACACCAAAAGCTGAGTTCGAGGTCTATTTTCGTGGTTCCTGATTGTGGTCCTTTATTCTTGTGAATTAATTTTCACAAAAGGTAACACTTTATCTTCATTGTATGGTTTGATTTTATAAATATATGTAAGATGTGAATCCAATGTTATAATGTTGCTCAAGTTTATGTATTTGTAATTTTGGCATTATATTATGAACTAGGTTGAGAATTTTTATATCATAAAATTTAGAGAAAAATTGGTATAACATGTCCAACATACTAAAATGTCCAATTTTTATCTTGTTCTTGACTAAAATATGAAATTTGATGTTCTACACTATGTAATTAATTGATACTCGGATGAGATTTAGTTATAATGAAGTAAGTTACTTTTTCACTTTGTATGCTTAATAATACGAGTATACGTGCCCGCGCATTGCGCGGATGATTTAAAATGTAATAATTTTATAATTAAAAATAATTAATAAAATATATTATGCACTTAATAATATATTTAATTTGTTATAATAATAATAATATAATAATAATACAAATCATTAAATTATTTATTTGAGCACATTGAATTAATATTATTAGTACACAATTTATTTTAACTATAACTATATCAGCTACGCTTTTAGTTTTATAATATATCAGGTTAAATTCTTTGTAAGGATACTATTAATTTTATGATCATCTTATCTTTGATCAAATATCAAATATTTCAAATATTTTTATTTGTCTGTACTTTATTCATATCGTTTGAATAAAAAAGTATGTTAGTAATTTATTAATTCTAACATTTCATAAGAAATATTTGATATCATAAGATTAGATGGTATGTTGATACATTTTCTATATATATTTTATTGAAAATCAAAAGATTTTACAAAAAAAAAATTCCGTATTAAATTTGTGCTACAATATGATAGAAAATTGATTTAAGGTAAAAATAATCTTAATAAATACAACCCCAGTGAAAGTAATTTTTTTTAAAAAAAAAAAAGAAGTAACCGAATATAAAGGTAAAACTGACATATTGTTGAGATTGTCAGTTTTTAGAAAAATTAATTTTAAATAAATTAAAAAGAAACAATAGTTGAGGTAATTTTAAAAATAGTTTTTCTTTTGGATATTTGTAAATAATCCAAATGGTTGATTATTATTTTTAATGTTTTAAATATTTTATTTTATGTTTAGTTTTATTATATTTGTCATTGTTTTTATTAACTAAAAAGTAAAAAGATAACAGCATTAATATCTTTATTTTGAGTTGATATTATTTCAAATTGTGCGTGCAGTTATCTCCTTGACAAATTTGATGAAGATATGGTTATTATAACTTGAAATTGTTTAAATTATTTTATTTTTAAAATTAGGATTTAATTGTCAGATTTTTATTTTAAAAAGGAAATTAAAATGCTCAACTTTCACAGTTAATAGGATTCCATAATTCATGGCTAGTTGGTGAAAGTCTTTATGTCGTATTTTATTTTAATTGAAAATAATTTTCAAAATCATCTCCTAGCCAAATTTGATGAAAGTATGGTTGTAACTACTTGGAACAACTCTTTTTTAAAAAAGAAAAAGAAAAAAAGACGAATTAAATTGCTAATATTTTTAGAATATAAAATAAATTTAAAACTATCAATTTTCACAGTACAGTTCCATAATTTGTGGATAGTTGGTGAAAGTCTTTACTCATCATTTTTTCCATTTAAATTAATTTTCAAACTTATCACCTATCTAAATTTGCAACACAAATTTAAAACATATTTTTTTAAAAAAATTAAACACAAAATTATAACGCATTTTTTAAAAATTTAAAACTCCCAATTTTCATATTAATGGGATCCATAATTCATGGATAGCTAGTGAAAGTCTTTACTTAGCTTTTATTTTAATTTAAGTTAATTTTCATTCTTATATCCTAGCTATATTTGATGAAAATATGATTAGAATTACATGGAATTGTTCATTTCTTGATTATTATTTAAAATAACGAATTTAAATTTTTGAATGTTTTAAAATTTTAAAGGAAATATATTTATTTTTTAATTTGTTTTAAAAATATGTAATTTTTCGTAAATATTCCTCTTTCTTTAGATCTTTTAAAATTTGCCAAAATAAAATGTTTCTCCATAACTTAATGTAATTTTTAGAACTCAGAAACAAATCTTACACATTTAATACAAACTAACAAACAACAATTTAAAAAAAAATCACATAAGAAAATATATATTACCCACATAAAACTTTTGTGGGTAATAAATCTTATCTCTTTACATATTATAAAGAAAAGAAAGTTTATGCAAATTATATATTATACGATTTACAAATTATCACTTATATTTATGTTTTACTTTATAAATTTTCAACATAACATTGATATATTTACCTGGACATTTAAAGAACGAATGAAGTGTGATAGTCCGACAAATACAAATCATCACATTATGGTGATGAAATGAAACTATCAATGTTTATTCCTTTACCATTGCCAGTATAATCTTGAAATGATCCAAAATGAAAAATGATGATGTACTTTGTTGTATTTCTTTTATCATTTCAGTCATTGTATGTTTCTTCTTGATCTTTTTTTTTCTTCTTCTTGATCTCCTTCGTCATCTTAATATTTCTTTTGTTGTCCACTTTAATCTTCATTGTTGTAATATTGATAACATCAACGTCGTCGTCATTATCACTGTAGTCGTTGTTGAAATCATTGTCATATTAACGTTTTCAACATCATCCGATAAATAAATAAATTGCAAGCAGATATATGACAACTTTCATTTATATTAATATAGAGATATAGTACTATTATCTTCATTTATATATAAATTAAATATAGTTAAATACATTTATTAACATATGAAAAGATAAATTTGTGAAATAGTAAGAGTTTATTTAGAATTCTATAAACATGAGTTTCTAGTTTTAATTAAGTTAATTTTTTTTTCTTTTGAAAATATTATATCTTCAAATTCAAATACTTCTAATCTTTCAATTCAAAATTTCCATTATAGTTTCATCATTAACTGCATGTTAAAAAAAAAAAGATATTATAAATATGAAATATGCAGTAAGCAAAGAATCATAAATTATATGTAAATACATCAACACAGTTTGATTTTAAAACAAAACATAAGATGAAAAAAATTAAAATATTACATGCTTGGCATAGTTATCGAATATAGTCTTAAAAGTGTTTCTCCTTCTACAACATCATATATTCATCACATAAATGGCTTGATCGTAACTTCATCAATTGATCATCTTCAACATCTAGAACTTCCAAAATAAAGTACAATTATTGATAATGTAAACCACATAAAACAGAAGAAAAAGATAATAATAAAAATTACCTTTCCATGAATGGTAAGGATTATTATTGTTTTGAATTTCCTTTATTGAGATGCATTTTTTTTCTTGGAAAAACTAAAGAAAAGACTACCGTATTTAAATTTAGTGAGTTAATACGGTTAAGTTTTTTTGGGGAAGGAAGTTAAGTAAGTGGGTGAGGAATTTTAGGGATAATTATTTATAGTTGAAGTTTCTTTTTATTTTTTTTTAAAACAAAAAAAAAGTTAAAAAAGAATAGATAATTAGATAGGTTTAGATTTCTTTACAATTTTGTATATCGCCTAAATATGCTTTAGTGTTATTTAAACGGTAAGTTGCAAAATGTATGTTTTTTTTAAAAAAAATTGTTTTATATTGTTATTTATTTTGAAAGTTGAATTTAAATATTAAGTTCCAAAATAGATTTTTTTTAAAAGTAGTTTTATATTGTTATTTGTTTTTAAAATTGAATTTAAATGTTAAGTTTCAAAACGTTTTTTTTTAAAAATGTTTTGTATTGTTCTTTGTTTTTAATATTGAATTTATTATTTAAATTAACTAAAAATATCAGTTTTAAAACTAAAATTTAAGAATAATTGTGGTAATGACACGTGACATTTTTTTCTCTCAATAATATATAGATAGATATATATATAGATTATTATTATTATTATATTGTTATTATTATTATTATTATTATTATTATTATTATTATTATCATTATTATTATTATATTAAATTGTACTTCAATTTTAAAATTGTATTTCAAAAAGAAAAATTTTAAATTCAAATTTAAAAATAGCTTTCGTGGAAACTGATTCCTTTAAAATCCAAATTAAAAACAGTAACCTTTATTTCTTTTTGGTTAATTTAAGATAGATAATTAAAACATTTTTAATTAATTTTTGAATTTTAAAATTGTTAAATTTGTTGTGATGTTGACACGTGTCATTTTAATTCTAATTATTGACGTGTGTCTATATTTATTTATTTAATTATTGATTATTAAATATTTAAAATTATTTAAAATTCTGAAAATTTTGTGATGTTGACATGTGTCATTTTTTCTTCTCCTTTTATATATAGATGGATTTATATATAGATGGATTGTGTACATTTTTAGAGACATTAAATATAAAAAAATAAAAATAAAAATAAAAATTTGCAACTTTCTTTGCATTTCGTTTTAATGATGATTATTTTTAAAATATTCAATTAATGACTTTATGTTGATCTATGTAATTAATATTTTGTTGTTTAATTATGCCTCTAGTGAGTCATAACGATTTACTTTTTTCAATAAAATAATCTAAAGTCCTTCGACTTTTTTAAAAAGAACTCGAATTTTAAGTAAAAAATAAATTATAATTAAATCTCTTTAAATTGAATTGTTAGGAACATAATTAGGCTGACAATAATAATAGGCAAGTTTTACTATTTGAAAAGCATTATCAAATTTGAGACGTGATATAAAAATAAATAAATAATCTGTGGCAAGATTGAAAAGTGTTGCTATCAATACACCATACACTAATAAAAATAAGATAGTTTTAAAAGAAAGTTTAAAATAAATCAAAGAAGACGTGATATAAGTAAATTAGTAGGCTCATAAACATAATATACCCAAAACTAAGTCAAGTCATATATAAGTCTATAAAGCGATCGTGCTAGAACCACGGAACTCGAGAGGTGCCTGACACCTTTCCCTCGATCAGTAGATTTCTTTACCTAGACTTTTAGTTCACAGACCAATAAAAATATAGTCAATTTCCTTTTGAATACGAATTCAAATAAGGTGACTTGAATACGAAAATTCAATTTCAAGTGGTGACTCTGAAATAAAATAATTCTTTTTTGAAATGTCACTTTAATTGGAAAAACTCAGTTTTTCAAAACATTCATGAATTTTGGAAAAAAATAAGGGTGTGACAAATGACGACTCCGCTGGGGATAACCAGAATTCGAGCTTGTAAATATTAACTTGTATATGGCCATAACTAATTTATTGTATTTGTTAGCCTAATGTGTTATTTGCTCGCTTATTTAATGTTTTTGATACTATGTAATCGTCATATAACTGTCTTTCATCACACATCTATTTGAGTCTTCTGAGATATTTTATTTGGAGATGCGATTATGCTCTCGAGCCTTGAGATATCAGAGATGCAACATTGCAACTGGGAAGGATTCTGTAATAGTACATGTTTTAGGATGAGAAGGACTAACAGTGAGGTCGGAAAGCCCTGCTACCGATAAAATGTCCCTTCCGACTCGAGTGGTCCGCTCGTTTTACAGTTAGTCTAGACACATATTCCACTGGATTATTAAACTTAGTAAGACAAGCCTTAACAATGATTATCCTAATGGGATTCGCTTTATCTGCATCATGCACATTTTGTTTTAATTAATGAGGCTCAACACATAGGTCAAGTCCGTCTAGAATAAATACTTTTTCTTGAGACCAACATGTTCATAATTATGTACTACTTGTTGTATTATTTAAAAGAATTTATTTGAATTATTTTCATAAAGATCTATTATTATTCGGCCAATCTCAAATAGTCTACTCCTTGCATATTTGCAACAGAATATTTTGAATAAAAGAAGTTTTCAAAGAGTTAAACATATATACAAAAAAAAATAATCACGAACTACACACACTTGATTCTCAACTCAATGAGATACGTAGGAAACCCTCATCGGGTTCGGTGATCCTTATTCAAAAATATATAATCAATTTAATGAATAAATGTTTTGGTCTTTATTCAAAAAACTTTAATAACAAAAGAAATTCTTATCTCAAAATCTAAAAAAAAAGAAAAAAGTTTGTTTAATTTATTTCATTTACTTCTAAACTATGTTTGGCCTGATCCTTGCATTGACAAGATAAGTAAAAAGCCTTATTTTGAGGTTCGGTCCAACTAAGGAAAAATCTAGAAAGTCTTCATCACAAAAATTGGGGCAAAAAAATATTATTATTCAAAATTTGAATCAAATTTTTTCTTCTTTTTTAAATTTAAAAAAAATGGATTTTTTTTAAAAAGGAAAAATTTTCTTGACTTGATTGGTACCAACAAATCTAGGTGTTTGCATGAGAAAAACAAAGGTGCTAAACTATTTTTCAAGATAGACCAACTTTGTTGTGATCCATAGATTCTTTTGGTACCTCTTGCTATATTTATGTAGTACTTGAAAAATTATCTTGCTTAAAGTTAAGATTAAAACAAATTCACCTCATTTTTTTTATGTGCATTGTGTGTTGAGCTTTAGATATAAAATTCAATGACATGACTTTGTTGATCTAGAACTTGCCCCAAATGTTTATTGAAGCAAAATTTTGGGCAACATTTAACTTGGGAAAGAATTATAGACTTTCTTTGATCTTCTTGTGCCTTTAAAGCTTACCAAATGACATGTTATCTATTGAACTCCCATTTTGAGCCCGAAACCTTTTTATTTGAATAACCACATCTTAACATATATAATTTTGAGTGCATAAATGCATATCCCTTGGTCTCACCTCCTTAAGCGATTATCAATTATCTACATAGAGCCAAAGATTTAAGTTGTGTAATAAAGTGAAAAGGTCAAATATGTAAAAGTCCAAAAAAGAACAAAGAAAATCTAGAAAGAAAAAAAATGAAAAAGAAGCTTCTGACGAAAAGGAGGGAAAATGAAAAAAATAAATAAAAAATAAATGAGGAGAAGCTTCCAAGAAAATAAAGGTCAAATGCAAAAACGAAAAACATTTGAGAGCATAATGCAACTTTCAAGGAGAAATAGTCACTTTATCCCAAATGAATGTCCTACCTTTCCTAATCCTACATTACAAGCAAATGACAAGTCCTATTTGATCCCATTTTTTGTGTTCTCACATTAGTGGATGCTTACATGAAGGCCAAGCATATGGTATCTCAATCTCATACATTGAACATCTTTCTGAGTGTGAGTGAATTCTAAAACGTGCTAAGATTGGAATACTTCTAGTATGTGGAGTAAGATTGCATTTGTTGTGAGAGCCCTTGAAACATGAGGATATATATGAATAATTTAACATTTTAATTTATGCAAGATGAATTGATCTTGTAAATACCTAAGTATGTTTGAGGTACTATTTGAAACTATAAGATTACTCAAAGTTGACCTCAAATTTATCTGAAAATGGTTTAAGCTGATTCATATGCATAATACTAATAGTGGTTACCAACTAAAGTCAAGACATTGTCGATCATGAATTAATCTTTTATCTCTTTTTAAAGAGGTCCTTTTGCAAATTCAAAAAAAAAAAAGTCAATCTTAAGTTTAAAACTACGTCATACCTTATTTTTGCTATGGTAAGATACATAGGCAGTCCTACAATGAGGCTCGGTCTAACTGAATAAATTTTTCATATCTTTGAATGATCAAAATTAGGGTCATTTTGAAAAAAAAAAAAACCAAAAATAAATAAATATAAAGTCCAAGAAAAGTTTTAAAGTTCCCAGTTAAAAAAAATCATTAATTAAGACATTTTTCCTAGAAATTCATTTTGAAAAAAAAAGCACAAAGAAAAAAAACAAGTTCAAATTTCCTTATTTTCAAACACTGGGGCATTTTTTTAATAAAAAAAATAATCATTTTTCATGTCTTCCCAGGGGACAAAAACCCCTGGTTGCATATAGGGCACGATAACCCCTATTTTATTTCTTTTCATGTTTTCACAAGGTACAACAACCCCTTGTTGCATATAGGCCACGATAACCCCTATTCTATTTTTCCATGTCTTCACATGGTACAATAATTCCTGGTTGCATATAGGGCACGATAAACCCTATTATATTTCTTTTTATGTCTTCACAGGATACAACAACCCCTGGTTGCATTCTATTTTTTCATGTCTTCACAGGGTACAACAATCTCTGGTTGCATATAGGGCACGATAACCCCTATTCTTTTTTTAATGTCTTCATAGGGTACAACAACCCCTGGTTGCATATAGGGCACGATAACCCCTATTCTATTTTGTTCATGTCTTCACAGGGTACAACAATCCTGGTTGCATATAGGGAACAATAACCCCTATTCTATACTTTTTCATGTCTTCATAGGGTACAACAACCTCTTGTTGCATATAGGGCACAATAATCCCTATTCTATTTTTTTTTATGTCTTCACAGGGTACAACAACCCCTGGTTGATAACCCTATTTTGTTTTTCATGTCTTCACAGGGTACAACAACCCCTGGTTACATATAGGGCACAATAACCCCTATTTTATTTTCATGACTTCACAGGGCACAATAATCTTTGGTTACCTTTTGGTCACAAATCTCCCTTTATATATATATATATATATATGTTTGGGTAAAAAAAATTTTTTTTTTTGCATATAGGGCACAATAATCCCTATTCTATTTTTTTCATGTCTTTATAGGTCACAATAACCCCTATTTTATTTTTCATATCTTCACAGGGCACAATAACCCCCGGTAGCATATAGGGCACAAAAACCCCTAGTTTATTCTCATGTCTTCACAGGGCACAATAACCCCTGGTTGTATTTCAGACACAAATCTCCCTTTTATTTTTATTTTATATCTGTATTGGGTAAAAAAAATATTATTTTTATACCTAGTATAGGATTGTGCAGCTTTTATTAATAACTCACAAAAAAATTCCTAGTGCAAACTGGGGCAATTTTTTTTTGTTTGGTTTGTTTTGTTTTCATGGCATACATGTATTTTTGTAGTACACGAATGTGAAGTTCAAGAATAAAATCCTCATTTTCATTAGAGAAACGAAGAATTTTAGATGTCTATGACTTATAGAGTCTCTTTCGACCCATGTAACAACGCAACATATAAGGAATCATCTTGTCAGCATTCTAATCAAGAAAACAACATTCAACAATATTCTACAAACTGTCATTTGGGGGAGTGTCAACAACTCGATCCAAGTTTCAAGTTCAAGTCTGATCAAATCTCAACTTTAAGATAAAACTTTGAGATTAAGGTACCCGCTAGAAGAAGGCAAGGTGATAACTGAAGATCCAAAGAAAGACTTGAAGAAAGAGATTCAAGACGAGCAGATTAGATAGGATTTTGTATTCTTCCTTTTAATCTTATCATTTTCGATGTAATAATAGGAGCCACGAGCCGGAATCTCAACAGGACATTACTCAACTCTCCAATTCATTTTCCATCTCTATACCCACTTGAGCTACACGTGACCTGATTGTCTTATAACCCGAGATATGTAGGCTGCTCAAAGCTAGGGCTTGGTCACATTCACTTTCTTTATTTATTTTCTATTTTTCAATAAATGGTAGGCCAAAAATCAGGCACAATTGTTCACTTCTTTGCTTGAAAACTCTTCATGTTCCCAAGCAAAGAGGGACATTCTGTGAACACCTAATTTTTTACCAAACCTATAGTTTTACACCATTTTTTTCCCTTAAATATTATTTTAGATATAAATTAGATATTTTATTTTTATCGTACTTTATTTAAAATATTTAAAAACTACAAAAAATAAAGTCACACTTTAGGTATGTTTTGTTTCAATTATTAAAAACAAATGGAATGAAAACTTACAAAAAATATATGTATTCTTTTAATTCAAGTTTTAATAAATAAGTTAGTGATCTTAATATTTTTTTAATTACATTTTAGTTCTAGCTATTTAACTTCTCTATGTTTTTATTAATTAAAAATAATTAATTATTATTATTACTATTATAATATTTTATTTATTAACTAAAAAAAATCCTTTTAAAAAATGAATAACCCAAACTACATTTACTACCCCCATCTCCCATTACACCCACTCACCCACCTTTACCCCATGATCCCACTAACTAAACCCACAACAATTCCCTCATTTGCCCACATCTGCATCTATATTATATGACTACAACAACACAGAATAGGGTGTGGAAGAAGAACACACGGAAAACAGGAAAAAGAAGAGAAAAAAAAAAGTACAGAAAACACGAGAAAACAAACAAAAAAAAACCTTCCAAAGAAAGAACAAAAAATCAGTTCCACCATTTTCAATTCAATAATATATATACATTTGCATTATTCCAATACTACTCCAATACTCACAACACCAAATACACCAAACAAAACACACAGACAACATCAAAAGCTGAGTTTGAGGTCTACTTTCGTGATTTCTGATTGTGGTCCTTTTTTCTTGTGAATTAATTTTCACAAAAGGTAACACTTTATCTACATTGTATGGTTTGATTTTATAAATATATGTAAGATGTGAATCTAATGTTATAATGTTGCTCAAGTTTATGTGTTTGTAATTTTGGCATTATATTATGAAATAGGTTGAGAATTTTTATATCATAAAATTTAGAGAAAAATCGGTATAACATGTCCAACATACTTAAATGTCCAATTTTTATCTTGTTCTTGACTAAATTATGAAATTTGATGTTCTACACTATGTAATTACTTGATACTCGGATGAGATTTAGTTATTGTGAAGTAAGTTACTTTTCCACTTTGTATGCCTAATATTATTGTGTACATTTTTAGAGACATTAAATATAAAAAAATAAAAATAAGAATAAAAATTTGCAACCTTCTTTGCATTTCGTTTGAATGATGATTATTTTTAAAATATTCAATTAACGACTTTATGTTGATCTATGTAATTAATATTTTGTTGTTTAATTATGCCTCTAGTGAGTCTCAACGGTTTACTTTTTTCAATAAAATAATCTATAGTCCTTCGACTTTTTTAAAAAGAACTCAAATTTTAAGTAATAAATAAATTATAATTAAATCTCTTTAAATTATTTTGTTAGGAACATAATTAGGCCGGCAATAATTATAGGCAAGTTTTACTATTTGAAAAGCATTATCAAATTTTAGACATGACATAAAAATAAAACAATAATTCGTGGCAAGATTGGAAAGTGCTACTACCAATACACCACACACTAATAAAAATAAGACAGTTTTAAAAGCATGTTTAAAATAAATCAAAGAAGGCATGATATAAGTAAATTAGTAGGCTCATAAACATAATATACCCAAAATTAAATCAAGTCATATATAAGTCTATAAAGCGACCGTACTAGAACCATGTGAGAAATTTTCCTAAGTGTTGCAGCCTCCTAATTATAGATGTGGCGCGTTTCACATCGATAAATAGGACTCTACACACATAGCTTCATAGACTTCTTATGAATTTTGAACTCTGGGCTCTGATACCAAGTTTGTCACACCCCGAGCCTACACCCCAGACGTGGCGGGCACTCGAGAACCATTGTTGGCCCCAAGCAAACCCTTGGCATGGCTTACTTACTCAGCGGAAGACATAAACACAAGAAATAGTCTCAAAGGATAATTCATGCAAATATCTTTAAGGAATATTAAACTTAGCCAAAATGGCAACTCAAGTCTCAACAATTAAAACTGGAAATAGAAAACTCAAGATCTAACATCTGACTGTCTATGAAGTCTCTAAAACAACTGAGATGGATGTCGGGACAAGACCCCCGATCATCCTAACAAATGAAATACTAAAAATCAAATGATAACGAAGGAGCCCTCCGGAAAGCAAGGAGGCTTACCAAATTTTGAGGCAGAAGGGTCCATGATCGCTCATCGACGCGAGGAAGACTTTTCCAATCCTGAGGAATAGGTCTACGTCGCGGACCTGGTACCCATATTCTGTCGACTTGTTCCTTCTTTGTTTCCTAACCCCAAATCGCCTAAATTCGATTCTTTTTCTCCAATTTTCTTTAGATTCAGATACCCATCATATGTACACAAGAATCTAATCAAGCACAACTCTAAAATCGACCTTAAACTCTCAAGAACTCCTCAATCTCATCCCAAATTCAAGAACAAAAGTAAATTCAAGAACACACATCAAGAACATTCAAACTTTCAACTTTTAGGACAAATTCATGTTGAATTAAACATGTTTGGCGCGTGGGTGAACGAACCCAACACTGTGTGAACTCACATACCTTGTAGGGATCACCTCTTGACAAAATACACAAGCGATTTTTGAAGAACTTGACGATTCTTGCTCCTTCTCCTCCTTTCTCTTCTTCTTTTCTCTTTTCTAAAACCCTAACTTAATATTGTAAAAGTGTAAATTGAATCCTATCAGTTTACACCACAATTAATTACCAAAAATGAAATTAAGTCATGGGGTATGGAAAAGATCATAATGCCCTTCTAAAATCTGGATTGGACATTTTCTTATTGATGTGAGGCCAAAATACATATTTTTAATCATTATTTGTCTCCCATTTATTATTTATATTTGTCCTTTTTGAACATAAATTTTATGGATTGTGCTAAATAATATATTTTATTTGTAGGATTAAATTGGTGGAAAAATGAAGAAGTTTGGAGCTAAAACTAATTAAAAATAGAAAGTTAAAAAGGAAATCAAGCAGACAACTTAATTGATTAAAGTGAATAAAATATTATATTTATATATAAGGTGCATATTGCGAATTGCAGAAGAATTTAAGTTGAAGGAATAAGCTGCCACGTGGCAATCTCTAGAGGTACTAGCCAATTGATGCATGGCGGGGTAGAATCTATAATTTGAGGCGGTTTCAAATTTCACGCGGCGGAAAAAAAAGGAATCCAATTCCTTTTGGTTTTAGATTCCTAACTTAATTTGGACTCAATTATTTTATTTAGGATTTTCTATAAATAGTCCATAGAAATAATTATTTTAAGTAGGATTGATAGAAGATACTTTTTAGGGTTCTTTTCTTCTTCTTATTTAAGTTAAACTTTATTACTTTAGCTCTAGTTTTTGACTTTGGAGATTAACTTGCAATTTTATTAATTCTTGATTTCCTAAGTTCGTTTTGAAGATTTCGACTTTGAAATTCAAGTTGAGATTCTGGGTTTATTCTTCTCATTACGTAAGTTCATGATTTCTTCATCTAAAAATATGAATTGTGTTCTTGCTACTATGGGCAACTAAATCCACAACTAGGGTTGTGGGAACCATGAGCGATTAACAAAGTATGAATAGTAACTAAGTAATTCTTGAATAGTGTTATTGCATGTATCGATAATTCTTTCGTTTAGAAGTCTTTTTAATGAGTGCATGCGTTAGAACTTGCCTTGTTGCTACTTGCCGGACCAAGGAGGTAGTTATTAAGAAAAGAGTTATCAACATAGATTTAGTGTGATACTATCTAATAGTCTAATGTCGATTGGTGCGAGAGTGAAAACTAAGCCATACATCGATGTGATGTCTAATATGAGGTAAATGTAAGGGTTAGTAAATTATACACACGTAGCTGGACTAAGGTGCGGGGTGAAATTCTCTAGTTGCCAGACCAAGAAATTAGAGATACCTAACTTATAACTTTGCATGTAATACACTAGGAAAGGATTGCTATTACTATGATTACCGTGTTATGAGCTTATGGGGAACACGTACACCCTAGTTACTTTCTCATCTTGATAAGAACAAAAGTTTGAATCTTGCGTACTAATTGTTCACATTACTTTCAGAATTTGTTTCACAAATCCCCTGTTAATTACTTGTTTTTTTCATAAATACATTGACGAAATGAATATAATCATCAGATAAGTTTAAGTCTAAACCATATTCCTTGTGGGATCGACCCCAACCTACAAGTTGGGTTCTTTACTTGATAACGATCGCTTATGCTTCTTTAGGGATGTGTAATTTGAGCGTATTAAATTTTGGCGCCGTTGTCGGGGAATAAGGCTTTTAGGTTAAGCTTAACTACATTGTTGAACTTTAGTCAAGTATTTTCCGATTTTACGTTTTTGTTTTTAGTTTTGTTTTCTACAGGTTTCAACTCTAGTGTATGTCAAGTACACGGAGTCGATGTGAATTCTTGACCCCCTAAGATCCTGAATTGAGAAAAAGTTTGAGGAAATTGGCTAATCAAGGAGTACACAATAATCCAATCGGAGAGGGTCAAGGAGATGGAATCTGAGTAACTAAGGTGTCTGCGTCGTGCCGCGACATTAAATTAAGCGCTTATTAGGAGGCAACCCAATTAGTAGTGTAACTTCTTATTTTATTTTTATTTTATTAGTATCACTTTTTTTTGTCTTGTTTTTGCAGATTAGGGGAAGTCTGAGTACCCAAAAAAAATTCAAGCAAAGGAACATGTTTGAGCTTAAGTGTGGGGTGCATTCGACCCTTGACGAAAATAAAGAGAACATGCTAATAACTAGGCCATAAGGCCTCAGAGAGTTTTCCTAACCCTTGTTTTAAATTTTATTTGATGCTTTGGAGACATAACATATTTTTAAGTGTGGGGTGAAGGAATGAATTCCTAGTTTTTACTATTTTATTGAGTCTTTTTTTTAGGATGGGTTCCTTGGCTTTTGTTTTCGGTCTTTTCCTGAGGATAGTCTCTTTGAACCGGGTGTCTTTTATTTTTTAGGAATAAATTTTCTTTTCATTTTTTTTAGAGAAAAGAAAAGACTATTTTGAGTGGTGTGATACTTGTTATTTAGGCCTAAATTTTTTAGTAGTACTTTCTTGTGAATGCTTGATTGATAAGGAAATTGCCGACTCTTTGACACCTAAGTTTATGGTTGTGACTTTGTATATATCTTATTTTATTTTGTAGTTTTTATGATCCTGTCTCTCTTAGAAGTGGAATTGATCCATCTTGATTGATACTTGTGTCATGTGTGGTGAAAATTTATTTATTCCATGTTTTGCAGGTTAGTCTAGAACTTGCCCTGCATATTATTGAAGCGAAATAAATAATGTTGCCTTATTTAGGAGATGAAAATAGGCTTTCTTTGATTTGTCTGGTAAATTTTAGCTTTTTCAGATATTATATCACTAGTTAACCCTTTCGAGATTTTTAGCCTATATTTTTCTTGAAAACCACATGATCGAGCCGAATTCCTTTTTATTTATACCATGATTCTATTTGATCCAAAAAGAAATCCTTAATGCACTATGTTGAGAAGAAAAGTTGAAAACATTGGTAAAAATGAAAAAAGGGTGAAAATGCTTGATGTATGAAGAATAAAGAAAAGTGTGAAAACTCTGTTTTGGCCCTGGTCCCTTGTGAATATTGTGCCTCAACAAAGCTTAAAAACTTAAGTTGAGGGTGGCTAATTCAGAAGTATGCTTAAAACATTGGCCCTGGTCCTTCCAAGGATATTGTGTACCTCACTTGAGCCTCAAAGCCTTGAGTTGAGGGTGGCTAGTGCAAAACCTCAAAAAAAATAAAATGAAGGATTGAAGCATTCTTTTTATGATGAGCAATACTTGTGAAATAATTGTTGAAGAGATGGTTGAAAATAAAGAGAAGAAAATAATGGGTGATAAGGTCTTAAAGTGCAAAGTGCTTAAGGAAATGTAAGTCACTATTATATTTTTCCTACCCGTCCTCTAGCCTATATTACAACCCGTTAAAGTCCTATTTGATTTTATTCAAACACGCTTAACTAGTGGAGATGTACATAATGGGCAAGCCCATGGTTCTTTGTGCATACATGTAAATTTTATTTGTGAGTGAGAGAGTTGTTCTTGATATGAAGTCCTTAATTTATATTCAATCTTTTGAATTGAGTGTGTGGACTATTTCTTTTTGTGAGAGCACTTTGATGAGCTTTAATGTTTGCTCGAGGACGGACCAAATTTTAAGTGTGGGGTGTTGATGTGAGGCCAAAATACATATTTTTAATCATTATTTGTCTCACATTTATTATTTATATTTGTCCTTTTTGAACATAAATTTTATGGATTGTGCTAAATAATATATTTTATTTGTAGGATTAAATTGGTGGAAAAATGAAGAAGTTTGGAGCTAAAACAATTCTAAAATGGAAAATAAGCTGCCACGTGGCAATCTCTAAAGGCACTAGCCAATTGATGCATGGCGGGGCAGAATCTATAATTTGAGACGGTTTCAAATTTCACGCGGACAGCTCACGCGGCGGAAAAAAAGGGAATCCAATTCCTTTTGGTTTTCGATTCCTAACTTAATTTGGACTCAATTATTTTATTTAGGATTTTCTATAAATAATCCATAAAAATAATTATTTTAAGGAGGATTGATAAGAGATACGTTTTAGGGTTCTTTTCTTCTTCTTATTTAGGTTAGACTTTATTACCTTAGTTCTAATTTTTGGCTTTAGAGATTAGCTTGCAATTTTATTAATTCTTGATTTCCTAAGTTCGTTTTGAAGATTTTGACTTTGAAATTCAAGTTGAGATTCTGGGTTTATTCTTCTCATTACGTAAGTTCATGATTTCTTCTCTAAAAATATGAATTGTGTTCTTGCTACTATGGGTAACTAAATCAATAACTAGGATTGTGGGAACCATGAGCGATTAACAAATTATGAATAGTAACTAAGTAATTCTTGAATAGTGTTGTTGAATGTATTGATAATTCTTTCGTTTAGAAGTCTTATTAACGAGTGCACACGTTAGAACTCGCCTTGTTGCTACTTGCCGGACCAAGAAGGTAGTTAATAAGAAAAGAATTATTAACATAGATTTAGTGTGATACTATTTAATAGTCTAATGTCGATTGGTGCGAGGGTGAAAACTATGTCATACATCGATGTGATGTCTAATATGAGGTAAAGGTAAGGCTTGGTAAATTATATACAAGTAGCCGAACCAATGTCCGGGATGAAATTCTTTAGTTGCCGGACCAAGGAATTAGAGATACCTAACTTATCACTTTGCATGTAATACACTAGGAAATGATTGCTATTACTAGGATTACCGTGTTATGAGCTTATGGGAACACGTACACCCTAGTTACTTTCTCATCTTGATAACAACAAAAGTTTGAATCTTGCGTACTAATTGTTCACATTACTTTCATAATTTGTTTCACAAATCCCCCCCGTTAATTACTTGTTTTTTTCGGAAATACATTGACTAAATGAATATAGTCATCAGTTAAGTTTAAGTCTAAACCATATTCCTCGTGGGATCGACCCGAACCTACAAGTTAGGTTCTTTACTTGATAACGATCGCTTATACTTCTTTAGGGAGGTGTAATTTGAGCGTATCACTTATTCGAACAACCAACTTACTATGGGCATATCTCCCTCATATGAACTCAAAATCGCGCAAATTTGGCGGCGTTGGAAATATCATTCCAAGATCTTTCCTACGATATCTGGAACACTCCTAACTCATCCTGAGCTAGAAGTTATGGTCGTTTGAAGTTGACCAAAAACTCAACTTTAACACACTTAACAATTTCCAGATTTTCTTTATACTTTCCAAAAATGACTATTTCCTCTTTTAAATTTCTTTTTAGTTCTTTCTAGTTATGGGGTGTTACGATAATGATACATTTAGTCCTGTTGTGAAACCTACCACAATTAGAGTTGTTTTGACTTTAGCCCTGTCAAAGGAGTGGTCTCTTTGCCAACTTGACGTCAAGAATGCATTTTATATGGTGAGTTACAAGAAGAGGTATATATGGCTTAACCTATTGGATTATTGATCCGCAGTTTCCTGATCATGTGTGTTGTCTACATAAGGCATTGTATGGTGTCAAACAAGCCCCTAGTGCATGGTTTTAGAAGCTTAGTTCAATATTACTTTCTCTTGGCTTAAGTATCTCTAAGTCGAATACTTCTCTCTTTCTTCATTCATGTAGTTCCAACATTACTATTGTGCTGGTTTATGTGGATGACCTTATAGTCATAGGAAGTTCTGCTAATTTTATAAATGCTCTCATTCAAAAGTTGTCCTTTGACTTTGTTGTGAAAGATCTAGGAGACTTGCATTAGTTTTTAAGTGTGGAGGCCACTTCTTCTCCTACTGGTTTGGTATTATCTCAAACCAAATATGTTAGAGACCTTTTACAGAGAGATCATATGGATTGTGCACGACCAATTTCAACTCTAATGGTCAGTGGGTTGCAATTATCCAAGCATGGAAGCAGTCCCTTTGAAGATCCAACACTATACTGAAGCCTAGCCAGGGCTCTTCAATATATCAACATAACAAGGCCAGATGTATCTATTGTGTTAACAAATTGTAACACCCCAAAAAAAAAATTGAACTAAGACTCGAACCATACTTCGATTGTGAGTAGGATTTTACCAAGGAATTTAAAATTTCTTAAGTATTAAGGTCAGGTCACTAGATATAGCACCTTGAGTTCCAAAAGGAATTAAAGAGAATTCATTCAAGTCATTCCTTAGTTCTTTTAACTTTTAGGTCAACTTCAAATAGCCATAACTTTCAGTACATGATGAGTTAGGAGACCCATAAACTAACAAATGAAAGATCTTGGAATCCTCTTTCCAACGCCGCCAAGTTTGCTAATTTTTGAGCTTGTATGAGGGATATATACATGTTTGAAGGCTGGCTGTTAAAATAAGGAAAGTTACCCAAAAATATGAGGGCTATTTTGGTCTTTTCCTTACCCAATCGGATATAAACATTTTTAGTAAGGTTTTAGGAGTCTAAACTGATTAGAATTAGCTTCATTCATCCCTAAAATCGTTAAGGGATTTAGAGAGAAGATTCATGAGGAGAAAAAGTTCAAAATTTCAAGCTTTCATTCAGGAAATTCAAGATTTTGCCAAGTACCTAGTTCTTTGAGGTATGTAAGCTTTCATAGTGTTGGGTTCGTTCACCCATATGCCAATCATGAGTTTCTTTTGAGAATCTACCCATAAATATTTAGCAATTGAATTTCTTGATGAGTTCTTGATAAGTGTTCTTGAAGTTTCCTTATCGATTAAGTTTTGATATAAGATTCTACTAGGGTCAACTTCAAACGACCATATCTCTTTGAATATTAAGAGTTAAGTGGGCCATACCCTACCAAATTAAAGGTATTTGAATCTACTTTCCAATGCCACTAATTTCGCATAAATCCGATTTCTGAGTAAAAAGATATGACTATTTTAGTAACCTGATACAGTGATATTACAAATTAGCCGGTGGGAAAACATTAAAAAAGGTTGTTTTTGTTTGTTTACCTCCAAGAAAACCCTAAACGAATTTCTTGACTAATAAAAGGCTAAAAAAAATAAATAGATTTTCATATTTTTAATCCATCATTCTCTTCTCTCTCAAACCCTAAGGAAAAATCAAAGTAGAAGACTCTATTCAAGATTCTTTCAATCTTTTTCAAGATTCTTCTTCATCGTAAGTCTTTCTCCAAGAATTCCATTCTTTTCAACTCAAATTCCTCCATACAATTATGAATTACTAATGAAAATCATAATTTTTTTCCATAGTGATGGTTGTAGGTTAGAGAAACTCCCACAGAGATATTTTGTATTCTTATATACATAGTGTTACTTTGTATTTTCCCATACAAGCAGATTTTATCTTGTATCCTTGCATACAAATTGAGTTACTATTGCATTTTTCATACATTGAGTTGCTTTCTATTGTTTTAAAAGATTTACATATATTGCATCTCTATTGTTGCTTTATATTGAGTTGAGTATCTAGAGTTGAGTATCCAGAGTTGAGTACCTAGAGTCGAGTATCTTATTATTGAGTCGAGCCTTATTTCCCTGAGTTAAGCATCTTATCATTGAGTTGAGCTCTATTTTCTCTGAGTTGAATTGAACTATGTTTCTTTGAGTGGAGTTGAGTTGAGTGAGTTGAGAAGAGGTAAGTATGTTTCTATTCCATAAGTTCAAGCTTATGTTTATGCTTTAGAATTCCTCTTACATGCTCGTACATTCCATGTAATGAGTCATTTGGCCTGCATCGTTTCATGATGTAGATATAGGTACTCAGGATCATCAACAGACATTTCGTTGATGCCACATGCAGTTTGAGCTAGCTATGGTGAGCCTCCTTGCTTCCGGAGGGTTCCACTTGTAGTTTCAGTTATATCAATTGTTAGGCTGTCATGGGTCTTATCCCGACTTCCATCTTTGTCAGTTAGACGCTTCATAGATAGACAATAGAGTTTCAGAAGTTTGTTCATTTATTTTGTTAAATGTTTTACAGACTTAAGTTGTCTATTTTATGGTGAGTTGAATATATTATTTTTATTCAGTGTTTAAGCTTTGTATGATTGAGTTAGTCTTTTGCTTGTAATCAGCTAGGATGAGGGTTTGCTTGGGGACCAACAATGGTTCTCGAGTGCCGGCCACGTCCAGGGTGTAGGCTCGGGCTGTGACACAAATTATGTCAATTTATGCATTCTCCTATTGTTGCTCATTTTCAAGAAATGAAGTGAGTGTTGTGTTATTTGAAAGGGACTATGCATATTGGTTTACAAATTTGACAATCTCCGACACTAGTTGTCAATGGCTTTTTTGATGCGAACTGGGCAGGGAGTCCTGATGATCGGCGATCCACTCATGGTTATTGTATTATCCTAGGCCCTAATCTAGTATCGTGGTGTTCCAAGAATCAAAGAGTTGTTTCACGATCTACTACTGAATCTGAATATCGAGGCCTAGATGTTGCTACGGCTGAGATTACAACATCTTCTACAAGAATTACATGTTCCATTGCCTAAACCTCCTAAACTCTGGTGTGCCCGCTTATTTGTTACTTATCTTACTGTCAATCCAATCTTTGATGCTTGCACAAAACATATTTAGTTGAATTTCCATTTTATCAGAGAGAAAGGTGCCTCTAAGGATCTAGACGTCTCTTACATAAGCTCAAGAGATCAAGTAGTTGATACCTTAACTAAAAGTCTACCAGCCTGGCGGTTTTTGTTCCTTAGAGACAAGCTCACTGTTACAACATCACAGTTTCACTTGCGTGGGGATGTTAGGATATCTACCAATCTTAGATAGGGATGGGAAGATTTTAAATATTTGTATATAGTTATTGTAGATAGAGTTAAGTACTCTTTTAATTCTATTAGGACTCTATGTCCTTCACATATCTATGTATTGAAATAGTGAATGTATCATTGATAAATTATTAATTCAATCAAACTCTTTCATGTATTACTATAAAATTTTGATGCGGTATATAAAATTTCGATATTCATCTCATAAATATCAAATACCAAAAAAAATTAAAAGACATGCCAAATATCATTATATTTCATACCCTGGTATAATTTTTTTTTAAAATTTTGATATAATATATATCGGTATATGGTATATATCATAGAAAGTCTATCCCTATATGTGAGTATAATACTAAGAATATATAGTAGTTAAGAGGTCTAGTAATATTGAAGAACTGAAAACAGACATTTACCAATACTTTCGATCCTCGTCATATTTTCAGACCAAACATTAGCCTCAACACATATCATGAATATAAAAGATGAATAGTAAAACACATAAAATCAATTTCCCAAAAATGATGAAACACAAAAAACAAAAACAAAGTTAAAATCCAACATGTAACGTACATACTAGAAAATTATAAAACAAAAAGAACATAGCCAATATTGTTTACTAAAGCTTCAAATCACATCATATCGAGCTAAGAATCAAATCAATATTAATTAAATTTTTTGGCCTTCATTAAATGATCCTATAATAGACAAAAATACGATTTCGTCAAATTTAATTGTTATTGTTAAATTTTTCTTTGATTGAATTATATAGTAAACCCTAAATTTAGAACTTCAAAGTCGATCCAAATTTTAACTTGTATAAATTGTTCTCTTATTTAAAGGGATGTTTATTCTTTTCGAATCAATAAATAGAGAATAATGTTTCCTTGTAGAAACAAGTTATGTGCATATTAAAATTCTCTAGTGTATGTAATTTACTGATAAGTGAAGTTAAGTTACGTGCACATTAAATTTTAGAGTATAGGTATGTAAGAAAGTATTAGTCTTAGTTCTAGAGAAAAGGGTAAATTTACACAGATCCTATTACTTTTAGAGTTAATTAATTAGAACCGTGTTAGTTTCTAATATTATGTTGGAACTTTTACATAAATAATATATTTTATTTGATTAATTATGTTTTTAAGTATTATTATTTTTATTACCATATATGACATAATTTTATCTTTAATAACAATTTGATATAAATCTGTATTAATATTGTATATTAGTTGAAATTCTGAAAAATTGTATCAAAGTTGTACGAAAACTGTATAAATATAAACAATCGTTGGTCTGGTGGTGGTGATTAAGAAAAAGAAGAGGTGAAGCTCTGAAAATTTGTATTAAAGTTGTATTAAAATTGTATAAATATAAACGATAGTTATAATACCTTCCAGCGGGGTGGACCACGGAGCCCTTCACAGGCCGTGGACCACTTCACGAGACGTACTGGTGCTCGTGGAAGTGAGACAGAATACCTCATGCCTTGACATCAGACCACGGATCCCTCCATGGGCTGTGGTCTCAAAGACGGGCCGTGGGAGGGTTCGTAGATTTGAGCCAGCAAACAACCAACCCAAGTGAAGAACCATGTCGACCTTCACAGTCTGTGGTCCTTCACATAGGCCGTGGTAAGGCTTGTGATCGAAGACCCCAGAACCAACAGCTACTACCAGCTCTTTCTAATCCATTGTTATGCGCTTTCAGATCATGCCTCCTCATAGAGCTTATAGAAGGAATGCGAATGCACGCAATGCTAACACAGCTTCTCCCGTCCCAGATCAGGAAGTTTCGAAATGCCATTCATCTTTTGGCTCAGAGTGTGACAAACCAAAACAACCGGAAAGTTCCAGTTTCTGCATATGCTAGTGATGGATCAGTGGCAGCCAGGGCTCATATTTTGTTAGGATGAATCCGCCTGAGTTTTTAGGATCACAGATTGGTGAGGATCTCCAAAACTTCATAGATGAGGTCAAGAAGATCTTTGGAGTGATACAAATGACTGGAAATGATAGGGTGGAGTTAGCATCCTACCAGCTTAAGAATGCGACTCACATTTGGTATACTCAGTGGAAAGAAAACAGGGGTGCAGATGCGGCTCCTATCACTTGGGAGTGCTTTAGTGAGGCTTTTCTGGACAAGTTCTTCCCAAGAGAGTTGAGGGAGGAAAAAGCTCAGGAATTCATGAATTTGAGGCAAGGTATCATGTCGGTCCAAGAGTATGGACTCAAGTTCACCCAACTCTACAGGTATTCCTCACATGGTTGCTGATTCCAGGGCTCAAATGAACAAGTTTCTATACGGGGTATCCAACTTAGTGAAATAGAGTATAGGAATGCTATGTTGCTGGAAAATGTTAACATCTCTTGGCTCATGACTCATGCTCAGTAGGTTGAGGCAGATAAGCTTAGGGAACAAGCTAAAGATAATAAGAAGGCTATAACATGTAACTATGAGTATTCTCAATAGAAATTTGGTGGTGGAAATCACTCGCATTTTTAGCAAAAGTCTTCAACTCCATTACCTTCATCAGCTAATGTTCCATTTTCCAAGTTACGATAGGATCATAAAGGTAGGGCATTAGGTTCTAAGTCTCAGGGGAGTGTTTCAGGCACCATAACCTACCTAACTTGTCCAAAGTGTGGTAAGAACTATCTATGAGAGTGTCTTGCAGCAAAGGAAGGATGTTTTGGGTGTGGTCAGTCTGGTCACAGGTTGAGAGATTGCCCTTCTGCTAAACAGGGTCAAGAAGGCAATAATGGTAGGACTCAGTCTACAACTTTAGCAGCACCAGCAGGTCTCCCGACTCAGCAGGGTAATTGATCTGGTACAAGTGGCGGATAACACCAAAACAAGTTGTATGCTCTTAAGGCTCACTAGGATCTGGAAGATTCTCCTGATGTAGTCACTAGTATGTTACGAGTTTTTAACTTGGATGTTTCTGCTTTGTTAGATCCAGGGGCTCCTCTTTCCTTTGTAACTCCATATATAACAGTAAACTTCGGTGTCAGTCCAGAAACTCTTTCAGAACCCTTCTCAGTCTCTACTCCAGTTGATGACCAATTATTGCTAGACGGGTATATAGAAATTACCCCGTCACACTCTCCTAGAAAGTCACCTCAGTAGATTTTGTAGAGTTAGAATCGTAGATTTTGATATTATTCTAGGCATGGATTGGTTACATTCCCATTATGCGTCAGTCGATTGTAGAACTAGGATCGTTCGTTTTCAGTTTTCAGACGAACCAATCTTAGAATGAAAGGGTATTAGCTCAGTGCCTATGGATCGATTCATTTCTTACCTTAAGGCCAAAAAAGTGATATATAAGGGCTATCTCTATCATCTAGTTCAGGTTAAGGATTCAAGCTTTGAAACCTCAATTCTTGAGTTAGTTCCAGTAGTTAATGAGTTCCAGAAGTGTTTCTAGAAGATCTTCCCAGAGTTTCTCCCAAAAGGGAAATTGACTGTGGAATTGATCTCCTTCTAGATACTCAGCCTATTTCTATTCCTCCTTACAGAATGGCTCCAACTGAGCTTAAGGAATTGAAAGAGTAGTTGAAAGACCTTCTAGATAATGTCTTTATCAGACCTAGTGTTTTCCCATGGGGTGCACCAGTGTTGTTCGTGAAAACGAAAGATGGTTCTCTCAGGATGTGCATTACCTCTCGGCAGTTGAAAAAAGTCACAATCAAGAATAAGTACCCTATCTCTAGGATTGATGACTTGTTCGGCCAACTTCAGGGTACTAGCCATTTCTCGTAGATAGACCTCATATCTGGTTATCATCAACTCAGAGTCAGAGATAGTGACATCCCGAAAATAGCCTTCAGAACTCGGTATGATCATTATGAATTTGTAGTTATGTCATTTGTACTAACCAATGCTCCTGCAACTTTCATGGATTTGATGAACATGGTGTTCAAGCAGTATTTGGACTTGTTCATTATTGTCATTATTGATGATATCCTTATTTACTCTAGGAATGAGGAAGAACATGTGACTCATTTGAGGGTTGTCCTACAAACTCTCAAAGATCGCCAATTATTCGATAAGTTTAGCAAATGTGAGTTTTGGTCGCAATCTGTTGCTTTCCTTGGGCATATTATGTCTAGCGAAGGGATCCGAGTGGATTCTCAGAAAATAAAAGTAGTGAAACAATGGCCCAGACCTACCTCTCCTAAAGATATCAGAAGTTTCTTTGGTTTAGCAGGTCATTACAGAAGGTTCGTGGAAGGATTTTCATCAATAGCCTCTCTACTGACTAAGTTGACTCAACAAAAGGTTAAGTTTTAGTGGTCAGATGATTGTGAGACAAGCTTCACGGAACTAAAAACTAGGTTGACTACAACTCCTATTTTGACTCTACCAGAGGGTTCAGATGGTTACGTGATCTATTGTGATGCATCCAGAGTCAGCCTAGGTTGTATATTGATGCATCGAGGTAAGGTTATAGATTATGCTTCTATACAACTTAAGGTGAATGGGAAGAACTACCCAACTCATGACCTCGAGCTTGCAGCAGTGGTATTTGCCCTTAAGATTTGGAGACATTATTTGTATGGTGTTCCCGTAGATGTGTTCACAGACCATAAGAGACTTTAGTATGTGTTCACCTAGAAAGAGTTGAATCTTCACTAAAGGATATGGCTTGAGTTCCTCAAGGATTATGATATGAGTGTGCATTACCATTCTGGTAATGCCAATGTAGTAGCAGATGCTCTTAGCAGACTATCTATGGGTAGTGTAGCACACTTTGAGGAAGAAAGGAAAGAATTAGCAAAAGATGTTTACAGGCTTGCTCACTTAGGAGTTCACCTTATGAGCATATCAGATGGTGGTGTAATAGTTCAAAATGGGTCAGAATCTTCATTGGTAGTGGAGTTTAAGGAAAAACAAGATAGTGATCCTATATTGCTTCAACTAAAGGGTGCAGTCCATTAGCAGAGGGTTGAGATTTTCTCCAAAGGGGGATATGGTGTGCTTCCCTATGAGGGTCGTTTATGTGTTCCTAAGGTGGGTGAGTTGAGACAACAGATTCTTGCAGAAGCACATAACTCCAGGTACTCTATTCATCCAGGTGCCACTAAGATGTACCGTGATCTGCGGGAAATCTTTTGGTGGAATGGTATGAAAAGGGATATAGCAGATTTTGTGGCTAAGTTCCCCAATTGTAAACAAGTGAAGGTAGAACATCAGAAATCAGGGGGTATGACTCAGCAGATCAACATTCCTACTTGGAAGTGGGAAGTGATCAGCATGGACCTCATTACAGGTTTATCTCGTACTTGCGGACAACATGATTCCATTTGGGTGATAGTTGACAGAGTTACTAAGTCTCGTGCTTTTTGGAGGTTAAGACTAAAAATTCGGTGGAGGACTATGCCAAGCTTTACATTAATGAGATAGTCAGGTTGCATGGAGTTTCTTTGTCTATCATCTCAGATAAAGGTCCTCAGTTTACCTCTCCTTTCTAGAAGTCATTTAAGAAAGATCTTGGTACTCAAGTTAATCTTATCACAACATTTCATCCACAAACAGATGGTCAGGCAGAGCGTACCATTCATACTTTAGAAGACATATTGAGGGCTTGTGTGATCGATTTCAAGGGTAGTGGGGATGATCACCTTCCCCTATAGAGTTTGCCTACAATAATAGCTACCATTCCACCATTTAGATGCCCCTTATAAGGAATTGTATGGGCGCAGATGTAGATCTCCAGTTAGATGGTTTTAAGTAGGTGAAGTAGCCTTGATAGGACCAGATTCAGTTCATGATGCTATGGAAAAGGTTCAGATCATTAGAGATAGACTTAAGACAGCCCAGAGTCACCATAGGTCTTATGCAGATGTAAGGAGAAGGGATTTAAAGTTCCAAATTGATGATTGGGTTTTCCTAAAAGTGTCACCTATGAAGGGGTGATGAGATTTGACAAGAAAGGAAAGCTCATTCCTAGTTATGTAGGTCCTTACAAGATCTTGAAAAAAGTTGGTAAAGTGGCTTATGAGTTAGAGTTGCCATCCGAATTAGTAGCAGTGCATTCGGTTTTCCATATTTCATTGTTGAAGAAGTGTGTGGGTGATCCAGCATCTATAGTGCCATTAGAAAGTGTGACTGTGAAGGATAGTCTCACTTATGAAGAGGTGCCAGTTGAGATTCTTGATCATTAGGTTCGAAGGTTGAGGAACAAAGAAGTCGCTTCAGTGAATGTTTTGTGGAGGAGTCAGTCAATAGATGGAACTACTTGGGAAGCAGTAGCCATGAAGGCCAAGTATTCTCTTCTCTTTCCTTTCGATTCCATTCCAGTATGAGGTAATAGTTCCTCTTTAGTTTTTCAATCATTCATACGTAGTTTCAGTCTTAGTCACACGTTCCTTTAGTTTGTACTTGCAATTTTAGTGTATTTGCATGTTCTTGGAACTTAGTTCAGTCAGAAATCAGTTTCATGTAATTAGTGATAGGGTTTACAGCTCTTTCCCTCCCTATTTTGCTAGTATAGACTTTATTCCAGGACAAATGTTCCCGAGGGGGAGATATTGTAAAGCCTCAAAAACTAGACTTAGATAATGCAGCAGAAACTCACCTGAACCAGTGAACCACGACAGGGTTCACGGACTGTGATAGGGTTCACGATCCGTTGACCTGCCCATGGACTTCAGCACCTTCCATCCGGGGTGGACCACAGACCCCTTCACGGGCCGTGGACCACCTCACGAGATGTACTAGTGCTCGTGAAAGTGAGATAGAATCCCTCAAGCCCTGACATTAGACCACGGATCCCTCCACGGGTTGTGGTCTCGATGACGGGCCGTGGGAGGGTCCGTAGACCTGAGCCAGCAGAACACCAACCCAAGTGAAGAACCACGTCGACCTTCACAGTCCTTGGTCCTTCACACAAGCTATGGTAGGGCTTGTGGTCGCAGACCCTAGAACCAGCAACTACTGGACCAAGGACAGCGACCAGCTCCACGATCCGTGGTCCTTTTGATGGTCCATCAGTGGGGCCGTGGTTAGCCCCATCAGACTTTTAAGTCAGGGTCGTTTGGTCTTTTTCCTATGTGTTGGACCCCTAAATTACATCGTTTAACTCCTAAACTATGTAGTTTTGGTAAGTTTTAACCTAGAAACTAAATTAGAACCTAACACAATCAATCATTCACCAAAAATCAAGCGAAACTTAGATCAAATCAGAGAGAAAGGCGAGCATTTCCTCCAAGAACACGGAATAAGGTTTCCTCAGTTCCAGCCCCAAAATCAAAAAATTTCTCCGTGGAATTTGTCACCAGGTATGTGGGATTTCACTAGTGGGTTCCTTTCACCCATTAGGTCCCTAGATTTCAGTCAGAATCTTGATTCCCTTAATATTATCTAGACTTGGGGTTTCTTGAATGTTAGCAATTATTGGGTTTTAGCTGTTAGAATGATCCAAATCAGATTATCATATTGTTGCTTAGTTTCTTGCATGATATTCAGAACCCTAGTTGTGTAGATTCATTTAGTTCATGAATTACACATGCTAGGTCAGTCTAAATAGATATACATGTTTCAGTTTATGAATGTCACATTATCAGTTATAATTGTTGCATTCTCAGAGTTTGCATGTCAGTAATTGAGCTCTCCAGTACATTAATATTTTAGTCATAATATTGCTTACATATATTCTAATTGGGAGTAGTCTTAAACCGAGTGGACTAGGGTTCAGCGTACCCGAATAGTCCCAGAATTACGTGCCCTTATAGGTTTATAAGTACCCTTTGTGGGGATTACATTTTAGTGATCACGCTAGTCATGCCTCTATACCTTTTGCAGGGTATATTGGGTCCTCTCAATGGGGCGTACACATTAGACTTCACATTTAGCTCATGTGGTTTTATGTTGGTTATTAGTAAGTCCAACAGTCAGATTCTATTGCATTACCAGGTTATCCGTATAGTTCAGTATTCAGTTTGAGCATGTTATAAAACTTGGTCATTGCATTCAGTTAGTTCATGTTCAGTAGTTTTTAGTATAGTATCATGTTCATCTTGTATCATTGCTCAGTTATATGCTTTGTTAAGTTATGTACATAGTTCAACTTTATTCTATCCTGCATGCTCAGTACCTTTCAAGTACTGACGCATACTCTGCACTACATCTTCTCGTGTTGTGGGTTCAGGTCCTCATCATTTAGATCACGCATAGATTGGTTCCCAATCTCCAGTTTAGCAGCATCAGTGGTGAGTCCTCATTTTTCGAGGATGATTGACATGATTATTTCTTTTCCTTTTAGTCTTTAGTTTCAGTTTTGCTACACATAGTTAGATTTAGTTTTAACTTTTGAGTTTGATATTTTAGTTGTCTTTAACTCTTCTCAGATTATTATTTATTCAGATAGAAATGGGTATTCGCCATCATTTCATTTTTATGATGATTTAAGCTTCCGCACGGTACTTTCTTAATTCAGTTATCTTTGAGTATGCTTACAATATGTCAGCATGGTTAACTTGGGGTCACTCTTGATCCTAGGTCCCGTGTTCGCGTCCTAGGGATAGTTTCGGGGTGTGACACATGGTAAGGATCGCATTCCAGTTTAAATATTAAGTCTTGTGTTAGGAGTAGGGGTCAGGTTTTGGATCGAGTGTTGGGGTCAGGTGTCGGATTGATTATCGGGGTTGATTTTAAGGTCAGAAACTATTTCTCTAAAAAAAGTATTTTCTACTCTCTAACTAAAACTAAAGATATTTTCTAAAAAATGTTTTTCATTCACCAATCATATACTAGAAAATATTTTCTAAAAAATATTTTCCACTCACCAACTAAACATGAGATAATAAGTTAAAAACAAAATTATTTTCCAATAATACATTTTCTAGTTCCATGAAAAACATGTTCCTTCATACCAAACACACTCGTAATCTAGCCAAAGATATGTTTTGCAAGCCATTAAATAAAATAGAATAGTTTTAAAAAATGTGATCTAGTCAAAGATATGTTTCGCAAATCATTAAATAAAATAGAATAATTTTTAAATATATTTTTGACCTTAACTCTAATATTTATGACATAAATTTTTATAGCAAATTATAATAATGATGACTTCTTGAACAAAACAATTTAAATAGACATTCTTTAATTCATTTGTAAAAATAAAATAAGAAAATATTAGACTAGTGTGCCTTGAGAAGATCGAGCAAGATGACACCAAAAGTTTGTCATGTCGATAGAGGCAACCCTCTCCACCGCCATTAACCTTCATTCTTACCAATGTTACAACCGCAACGATGCCTTTCACATAACCCCCACCATTGGCGTCAGCTCCTCCTTTCGTTGCCCTCGTTGCTTTCATCACCACATCCTCCCTAATTACACCATTGCCAATCATACGCCTATTCCTCAACATTTAGCTTTTGAAGATTTTACCCTTCCCATCACCAATTTTGATACTTTTGATTATTTCGGTTATGAAATAGAAACTGACGAGGGTGATTTCGATGATCTTTCATTTGAGTTATTGTACTCAACTCAAGCCCATTCTCCAACTCATAAATCATTTCTTGACTCGCTTATGAGTGTGAAAATCAATGAATCATCGAAAAAATGGATGAATTTGGAATTGATACAGAAGCGAGTCAATTGCCTTGTAAGAATTTTTTTTCATTATGATTGTATTGTACCTTGGCTTAGTAAGATTAATACTTGTCCACTCTGTTGGGGGATAAATTTCCAAAAGAAAATGAAGACTAAATTGAAAAGGGCCTGCAAGTCATTTTGTATGGTGAAGTTGGTGGTAGAGAATTTCAAGATCATAGTGTTGTTCTAGAAACAACAGCATCATCCTTGAGTGATGTTGGTGAGGATGATGATGATCTTAGAGAAAGGGATCTGGATGAAATCTACGATAAAGATGGTGATATAATGATGATTAATGCTTGAATTTTAAAAGAGAAACATATAGACATGTATATAATTATCTTTTTAGGTATGATTTTATCTATAATGTCTTTTGATTTTGCCAAAAAAGATGAAAATTTTAGTGGGAAGTGAAGTGTTATTAAATACTCAATATGTTGAATGTTCTGAGTATGTAGGTTAAACATGATAAACATAAATATTGAAAGTGTTTAATGGAAGAGACATGATGATACATTGACCAAGTAAATAACATGAAATATGTTCATATGTTGTACTGAAATTACTAAATGTTTGCGCATACAATGATCTAAAATGACTGAATTATGGGAGGTACTACTAATAGACATATAACCATGTGAGTTACTACTTGGAGTTTACCCCCCTCCCAACATCAAATATACTTTGCCAAGGTATAAAGGTTGATCTGAACTAATATGGATCCACTAAGCCTATGTCTATAAAGACTAGGGAGTTTGCCTCAATTGATGGGAGAACCCTTAAATCCTATGGTGGCATGTAGTTCTAGAACATAGGGATTGCTACTAAAGAACCCAGTGAACGCTGCACGTTAGCCTTCAACCCTAACTTTGCTCGATGCTAAGTAAAACTCCCATGGAAACATGCAAATACCCAAAGACCACAATAATCTAATAATAATGACTTATAATAATAACCTGATAAGCTAAGTAGAACATGAATCATGATTTAAACTGATAATTTCTTTTAATACTGAAAAACATATTATGTGAAAGTATCTAAAATCATGAAAACTTATAATCTGAAAGCATGCATTCTGAAATTACATAATTCTAAATCATGAAAATACTTACATACTATTGGTTCATGGAAACACCATTTAACTCATGGAATTATAAGCAAAACATGAAATTAAAGACTAATTATGAAAGAGAACCTGAATTACATTTAATACCCAAAACAAGGAAACCCTAGACTGTAGAGAGATCATAAACATGAAAATCTAGGGCTTTTTTTGGACTGAATGGGTGAAAGGCAACACATTGATGAAACCTCGCATAAATGTATTTGAAATCAGTATCTTGAATTTTGGAATGGATACTTTAAGATGAAAAACCCTAATTCTTGCATGAGAGGAGCCTTTAGAAAGAAGAAATCAAATTTTGGGTCTTGTGCATGAAAAAAAGGTTTTAGGCTGATAAAAATCCCTTAATCCCACTTAGAATAGGCTAAAAATTAAAGGAGTGAGAAAAGATCAAAATGACCCTGACTTAAAAATGGTCGGAGGTCATCTATGGATGCCTTCTACGGACTATAGATCAATCTATGGGCGATAAAGGGTCCATAGAAAATAGGTGAAAAAATTGGATTTCGGAAGGTTTGTTCTACGCGAGCTTCTATGGTCCATGTAATGATATATGGTCCATAGAAGTCATAGTTTTCTTGAGTTCTGAGGTCTAGTTTTACAGACAGGTCTATGATCCATGAAAACTTCTACGGTCCGTAAATAATTTTTTTTGGAGACTTACATTTTATGAACTTTTCAAGATCTAATCTGGACTTAGAAACCTTTGGAGTGTAAACCATAATTATTATTTTCTAGAATGTTTGATTTAACTTTGTTTTCTCTTATAAAGAAAAAAAATGGATCTTTCATGTCCTTTAAATGGTTCATGTATATACAACTAAATCACTAAGAAGATAACTAGTGAACTGGATTTTGATCTCTGAACAGGTACTTGAGATGAGTATAATTTTTTTTTAGCTAATTAGACATAACATGATATAGTGTTGCTGCACCTTTCTCTATTGTACAAGATATATATATATATATATATGTTGATAGACTAAAGAAAATGTGTAAGCTAGTAATTTTTCCAACTTAAATTTGATGCAAAGTTTTTCTATTAGAAACAAATTCTCATTAGAATTAAATAAATGATTCTCTTAAATTTTATAGATTTTATTCTTCTGGAACTCAAATTTTTTTCCTTTTCTGCAACATATTGGACAACTCTTATGAAAACTTACAATGTAAGGGCAACTATCTAAATTGCATATAGTTTTAAAAGGAAAAACACAATCACCCATGAACATGAACAACTTTGAAGTCATAAAAAAATAATTACATTTACACTTGTGTAAGTATTTTGATCGGTTTTTCTTTTAACTTTTTTATTTAAGATATATTTTTCTTCTTGGCTTGTGTGTTACTTTCAACTCTCTTTCTACTTTGAGAAACTACCTTTTGTAATCTTGATATTGGTTCGTATTATGTTTTGATTATCTCGATGAAGAGTTACCTTGTACTTTCTATGGAATGCTCGCCAATTTCTTCTTGTGGTATCCTTGATTGGTTAAGTTGATTAACCTACAATATACATAAGAGAATAAGCCATGTAGTGATGTGTGATACAAGCAACATATGTAGACAACAAGAAAGGTAATTACAGTTTGTTCATTTATAAATGAGGAACTTGACTATATTGATGTCGCACTCTCAATAATGGTGCTTGGAACCTACAATAAGGAAAAAAATTAGTATCTTATCTTGGACTGGTTTGACTAGTTCTGTTGCATTATTAAGTAGATTACAATAATTGAAGAAACCAATCTATTTGACTACTCATTTTTGTTGCATTATTAGGTGTAGAAGGGCCTTCCATTCCGACTTGTTGATGAACTTGTTGTTATTGAACTTCAGAGTGTTTGCTTCTGATAAGAATAGATCATCTACTATTGTGACCTCATTTCCACATGATCCATACTTTTTGTTCTTTTTTTTCTTGATACTTTTATTAAGGTAAGCTTTTCTGAATTTGAGTTTTTTAGTAGTCTCATCAATCCCTCTCTTTCTGTGTATTTTTTGTCTACCTAGTTGTGCTTTGTATATTGATGGCAGTGGTGGTTCAATTCATGTCTTAGGCTATTGCTCAAATATGAAAATTGGCAAGATGGATGCACTATAACTTTTAATGTGCTGATCAATTGTATCGCATTTATGGACATACATTTCAGGTTCATTCTTCTTAATCCATATAGTTGCAATAACATGATTATAAGGTATTTCTATTAGGTCTCATCTCTTACGAGAACATATTTTCTCTTTAAGATCAATGAAGAATTGTCTAAGATAAATATCTTCAATTTGTTAATGAATTTGATCAGATGTAATGGAAATACATTTAGTCACTTTAGCCTTATTTCTTCTAGCTTCAACATGACTATTAGACAGATTCTCTGGCAATAGTTTTTCTTTGTTCTTTTGGAGTTTGGACATCATTTAGAGTCTAATTGATTCAATCATTGTTCAAATATACTTATTTCTTACATTAGAAGTACAATATTGAATGACTCGCACAAATTGTTTAATAACACATCACATTTTGAGGAAGGATAAGAAAAATCCTTGACGGGAGTTGTAATAAACCATCTTGGGGCTTTTGAATCTAATTTTTCCATCTCTTTCATTTTGTTGGATAATTTAGATTCTATAATTGCTCTAGCAACTTTTCATTAGATATTCTACAGTGCTTGTCCTCCAAAACCTTCAATCTTGAAATTATTATGTAAACACAAAATTTATGTGTAACATCTATTAT
Organism: Solanum commersonii; assembly: GCA_029007595.1. Lineage (NCBI taxonomy): Eukaryota > Viridiplantae > Streptophyta > Magnoliopsida > Solanales > Solanaceae > Solanum > Solanum commersonii. Next base: position 4,530,819 of record JAJTWQ010000008.1, read on the forward strand.
TATCTCATGAAATGTTTGAATTAAATCTTTTTATTTATCTTAAAATAAATGGAAGTCCATACAAAAGAGTTTTGTGGGATTCATATGTCCTCATCAAGAAGAGTAAGAAACCAAATCCAAGTTTCCTTTAGTTCACCTTTCCACTAATGCGAATTTAACAGGATAGATGGTGTTGTTTCTGTCAATTCCTATTGTTATCAATAGACTTCCTTTTTGGTTCCCTTTCAAATGACATCCATCAAACCCTATTATAGGTTGACATCTAGCTAAATTTTGTGTTTGCAAGCTGCTATACATATATACATTCTCAAAAAAAATTATTCTACCATTCACCAATGTTTATGGATTTTCATCCAACTTAATAATACATGCAGTCCCTGGATTATTGCTCCTATAACATATAAAATTGGTCTTCTTTAGTTCTTGGAATTTGATATAATGTCTTACTCTTTGTCATACAAGTTTAATTTCGAGTAATAGGACAATTATAAGTCCTCATCGCATGAGTTTGAAATTCTTTCACTCCCCAACTTGAATTAATTCTAAATTCTTCTGCGTATTTCTTAGCTAAAAATCTAGAGTCATGTCACACCCCAAACTCAAGGGGTGCAACTGGTTCCTAATGCTAAAACTCAGTCCCGAGCCGACCCTGCTGAACCATTTGCTACTAGCGCATGGCAGACACACGCAATCAAGAAAACAAACTAGTATATCCCAGCTTAAAACTAGGCCCTCGGCCGGTAAGGCCCCTGTCAACATATATATAAAAGAAACAACTACTCCCAAGAGTTCATATAAAGAAATAGCCAATTAGCATAGAAATCCTGACTGGGCCGTTGAGGCCACCATGATATCTATACAAAAAATGGAAGCAGGTATATATCAAGACAATACATCAAACAGCTCACAAGCTTCCGCAGAATAACAAAAGTGGGCCAACATGGCCATAACCTAGCTCTACACCCCACACACTAATCTGCAAGCCTAAAAGAGTAGTAAAGATTGGTGGAACAGGGCCCTAGCCTACCCATAAAAATATACACAACAAAAGTTAACGAACCTCCAAACTCTGGCAGCCCCGGAGGAAAGGGGCTAGCCAACCGGATAGAAGTCAATCCTGCTACTGAGGAGGTCTACTCAGTCGTCTATCAGGATCAACATGCATGAATGCAGCACCCCCAGGCAATGGGGTTTCAGTACCAAATAATTTACAGAGTATAAAAGGTTGTAGACTAAATGAGCAAGTATCATAATATACCAAAAGCAATCAAGTAAGGAAATCAAATTTAGATAAGCATGTCAACCCACTACTGAATCTAATAAAATACAATAATGATCAAACATCCACCTAACCAAGCCACCATAAGCCCAGTAGGTACAAACAACATACCACCTACTTATGCCACCATAAGACCAAAAGGTGCCAAATCAATCTACATAACCTAATCGGTAGTCCCTTGTCTTTGTAAGAAGTCACATAACCCTTTTTGGCAACGATATATCCCCGTAGGCAACGCATAACCCTCTTAGGAAACATAATAGCTCTGTGGGCAGCACGTAGCCCTCTTTTGCAACACATAGCCCTATAGGCAATACATAGCCTTCTTTGGCATCAAAATAACCCTGTAGGAAACACATAACACTCTTTGGCATCAATATAGCCTCGTGGGAAACACATATCCCTCTTTGGCAATAACATAGTCCTATTAGACAACATCATAGCCCCCATAGACTTTTCATAGCTCAACAGCTAACCACAATAGCCCCAAAGGCGACAACAAACAATTAAATAGGCTAAAGGCGAGAAATTTAGCTATAAACAATATATGAGTAATGTCCAAGTCGTTCCTAACTTAGGGTTGTTCTGAACAGATTATGAGTCCTTAAAATGAGGGTTTATAACCACTCAATCAAACAACCACTCACAATTACATCTACAACATAATTAACATTAACTACTCCATTATATCACTCCCAAGCTCTAAGGAAACATGCAGAACGACGGGAGTAGCCTTAACATACCTTTTCCTTTATAATTTATGCTGAAAACACCTTTGTCCACACCACTATAACACTGAAGAGAAAGGTAAAATCAATCAGTAATTAAGGATAAAAATTACTATGACAATTCGACAATCGATACAGATTCCTATCGTAAAGTACAATCCAAGACCTAAGGTATATGTAAACTGATAAAAGGTGATTCCTAACTTTCTTTAAATGACCTAAACACTTGAATACAATCACTCCACTGAAAAAAACCTTGCTGCCATAACCTCCACGGAGCTACACCGCTCAATTCACTGTGAAAATTATACCAAAACGATGAGCTTGCGACATAGGGCAATTTTTGATAAAAGGCCAAGAAGAGATCATGAACAAACAAGTATGATTTGAAGAGTATTTCTCTAAATTTTGTGGGTTTCTCACGATTTGGAATAAACAAAAATGAAGAAGATGCTATCTTATAAGCTTCCACCGACATAGGGGACCCACCTCACGTGCCTACTTGCGCAGTCTCGCAAAATCGCGAAATATCTCTATTTTGAAGTCGTATGAACAAATCATTTGATGCTTTGGAAACTAGACTCGTAGACCTTCGATTTATTGGGTAGTGAGACCCATAACGCATTATAGATTGGGAGAAAACTTCTGAAACATTTGACCCAATTTTCAGAGAAATATTTAAAAAGGAACTTACGATAACTTTCACCCACTTTTATTTTGCAACTTACCTTACTTCAAAACTTGAGATAGAACCCTTGAACACTTAAAATATGATATACCACATAATTTTTAATTTATTACTCACCCTCTTTGTCTTTCCACGAATGTGCGAATTAATTTAGACGTTTAGAAAAGTCGGGGTGTTACATCCTTCCCCCTTTAGATGCTCCATCTCTGCCTCTGCCTCTACCTCTACGTGCTGAAGTCTGGGGTCCACGCCCTGTAGACTGTGTGGATGAGAAAGAACCTATCGTTGACCTGGTCAACTGACCTATACCACCTTGACCTATGGTTGGGTAGTTTCTCTACCCATGCCCATCCTGTCCACAAGAATAACAACCTGTAGAACCCTGTCTGCACCTCCCAAAATGCATTCTACCACAAGTAGTGCAACGTGGCAGGGATGTCCTAGCTTGGTCTAAACCCCTCTAATGTTGCGAGCCTAATGCTCGTGAACCCTCACCTGGGCCTGACTGTCCCTGACATCTACTACCCTAGAACTGCTATGGTGGAGGTCTAGGTGGCCTAATAGAATGTCGGGGGCTGGGACCACCCTTAGAATCTCCATGTGTACCAGTGGGCCTAGCCCTTTTCTGTCTCTCTCTCTCTCTCGACTCTCTCACTCATATACTGTAGATGTCGGCAATCCTCTATGCCTTGTGTAAAGACCTGAATTCGTGAGATATCCATATTATCATTTATTGCAGCGGTTGAACAAGCGTCGGTATAGTCTGAGTCAAGCCCTCCCACAAATCTACGCACCCTATCACGCATCATATCAACAAATGCTAGTGCATATCTAGCCAATGAATCAAATCTCAGCCTGTACTCTCGGACACTCATGCTACCCTGTTGGTGGTTCAGAATATGGTCCACCCGGCCATCCCTAATCTCTCGAGGCAAATAGTGATCTATGAAAGTTTCTGTAAAGCTATTCCAAGTGGGTAGAGATGAATCTTTTCCCCTAGATCTTTCCCAACTTTCGTACCAAAATACTGCAACATCACGCAATCGAAATGTTGCTAACTCAACTGACTCAGTTGCTGAGGTATGCATGACTCTGAAGATCCTATGAAGCTGATCAACAAAGGGCTAATAGTCCTCTCTGCGATCTTTCCCTGTGAACTGTGGAGGATTCAAGGCAACAAATTCACGAACTCTCGAACTTCTGGGCCTTTCAGAAGGTTCGGCAACATCTAGCACAACTGGATGGCTCTGTGCAACTACTAACTGTGCTAACATATATACTACACTCTTGAAATCCTGATAAGATGGAATAAGAGGAACTAGAAGTGGTACAGCTGGTGGAGCTGGAAGTCCTGTAGCCTTCGGAGGTTCCTGAAGCGGTGGAGAATTTATAGGTGGCTGAGAAGATGTCTCCCCATGGGTCTCACAATGGGCTACTTCCACATGTGGTACCTTGCCAGTACCCTCGCCTGCAGCTGTATCTAGACCCTAGCTAGTTGTGGTCTGTCCAGTGTCAGCCATCTCTATCTGCATACAATTATCAATTATAAGCAAGAAACATCAACCCTTAAGACACCACCTTATAGCACGAGGTGAACAAAAGAAGGATTGTCATTCTAACATGACCAGTAGCTTCTTGCTTATCAAATATGGTGCACAACACATTTATAAACAAGACTCTACTAGACACGGCTTCCAGACTCCCTAGGATACGACGTTGCTCTGATACCAAGTATGTCACACCCTAAACTCAAGGGGCGCAACTAACTCCTAATGCCAAAACTCAGTCCCGAGCCAACCCTGCTGAACCATTTGCTACTAGCGCATGGCAAACACACGCAATCAAGAAAACAAACTAGTATATCCCGGCTTAAAACTAAGCCCTCGGCCGGTAAGGCCCCTGTCAACATATATATAAAAGAAATAGCTACTCCCAATAGTTCATATAAAGAAATAGCTACTCCCAATAGTTCATATAAAGAAATAGCCAACTAGCACAGAAGTCCTGACTGGGCCGTCGAGGCCACCATGATATCTATACAAACCCTGGAAGCAGGTATATATTAAGACAATACATCAAACAGCTCACAAGCTTCAGCAAACTAACAAAACTAGGCCAACATGGCCATAACCTAGCTCTACACCCCACACACTAATTTGCAAGCCTCAAAAGTAGTAAAGATTGGCGGGACAGTCCCCAGCCTACCCATAAAAATATACACAACAAAAGCTAACAAACCTCCAAACTATGGCAGCTCCGGAGGAAAGGGGCTAGCCAATCGGATAGAAGTCAATCCTGCTACTGAGGAGGTCTACTCGGTCGTCTGTCAGGACCTGCATGCATGAATGCAGCGCCCCCAGGCAATGGGGTGTCAGTACAAAATAATGTACAGAGTATGAAAGGCTGTAGACTAAATGAGCAAGTATCATAATATACCAAAAGCAATCATGTAAGGAAATCAAATTTAGATAAGCATGCCAACCCACTACTGCATCTAATAAAATACAATAATGATCAAATATCAAGCTAACCAAGTCCCTATAAGCCCGGTAGGTACAAACAACATACCACCTACTTAGGCCCCCATAAGCCCAGAAGGTGCCAAATCAATCTACATAACCTTATCAGTAGTCCCTTGTCTTTGTAAGAAGTCACATAGCCCTTTTTGGCAACGATATAGCCCCGTAGGCAGCACATAGCCCTCTTAGGCAACATCATAGCTCTATGGGCTGCACGTTGCCCTCTTTTGCATCACATAGACTTGTAGGCAATACATAGCCTTCTTTGGCGTCAAAATAGCCCCGTAGGCAACACATAACACTCTTTGGCATCAATATAGCCTCCTGGGCAACACATATCCCTCTTTGGCAATAATATAGTCCTATTAGACAATATCATAGCCCCCATAAGTAGTTCATAGCTCAACAGCTAACCACAATAGCCCCAAGGGCGACAAAAAACAATTAACTAGGCTGAAGGCGAGCAATTTAGCTATAAACAATATATATGAGTAATGTCCAAGTCGTTCATAATTTAGGGTTGTTCCAAATAGATTATGAGTCCCAAAAATGAGGGTTTATAACCACTCAATCAGCCAACCACTCATAATTACATCTACAACATAACTAACATTAACTACTCTATTATATCACTCACAAGCTCTAAGGAAACATGCTGAACGAAGGGAGTAGCCTTAACATACCTTTTCCTTTATAATTTATGCTGAAAACACCTCTGTCCACACCACTACAACACTAAAGAAAAAGGAAAAATCAATCAATAATTAAGGATAAAAATTACTACGACAATTCAACAATCGATACGGATTCCTATCGTAAACTACAATCCAAGACCTAAGGTATCTGTAAACTGATAAAAGGTGATTCCTACCTTTCATTAAATGACCAAAACACTTGAATACAATCACTCCACTGAAAAAAACCTTGCTGCCATAACCTCCATGGAGCTACACCGCTCAATTCACCATGAAATTATACCAAAACGACGAGCTCGCGACGTAGGACAATTTTCCTTAAAAGGCCAAGAAGAGATCATGAACACACAAGGATGATTTGAGGAGTATTTCTCTGATTTTCATGGGTTTCTCATGATTTGGAATGAAGAAAAATGAAGAAGATACTATCTTATAAGCTTCCACCGACTTAGGGGACCCACCTCACATGCCTGCTTGCGTAGTCTCGCAAATATCGCTAATATCTCTCTATTCTGAACTCGTATGAACAAACCATTTGATGCGTTGGAAATTAGAATCGCAGACCTTTGATTTATTGGTTTGTGAGACCCATAACTTGTTATAGATTGGGAGAAAACTTCCGAAACATTTGACCCAAATTTCAGAGAAATCTTTAAAAAGGAACTTACGATAACTTTCGCCCACTTTTATTTTGCGACTTACCTTACTTCAAAACTTGAGATACAACCCTTGAACACTTAAAATATGACATACCATATCATTTTTAATTTATTACTCACCCTTTTTGTATTTCCACGAATGTACGAATTAATTTAGACGTTTAGAAAAGTCGGGTGTTACAAGTCAATAGTCTTGTTATTTCTTTGATTGCCACAAGAATGGTCAGGGCCTATTGTCATGATCTTAGGTTGATGTTGATTAGACTTTTATGTATATATGAATCATTTGCAACTTGACACCTTACAAATTGCCCTTGACTTTGTACTTTCGTTCTTCTTAAACTTGATGTCTTTTTAAGAACACAACATTTATCTCAACTACCCACTTAAATTATTTGGTATTACTCAAAATCATATCAAGTGCAAACTTAATTTTGGATCCTCCAAATTTCTAGTTGGATTAAGAATACTCGATATTTAAGATTTTCGTCATCAAAATCTCTATGTAAACTCATTAATTCTTCATCTAATGTAGCACAATACACAATCATTCTCTTGAGTGTCATTGAGAAATATGGTCAACATAATAGAGGTAACTCCAAGCTCCAGTGAATTTTCTATAACTTGATTTTCTCTATTTTTTTTCCATTAAGGTCAACCTATTCTATAGTAGAGTCAATTATTTTATAAGAATTATATCATCTTCTTCCCATGAATAATTAGAGCCATTAAATGACTCACATTCTTCACATGTGGCATCACTCTCATTACTTTTCTCTGTTACATCCACATCTACCAAACCTTTTCCTCCTTGAAATTGATTGCCCTAATTGGAATCTGCTTCTATGATAGCTCAATTGGTCCTTTTTCGTATGCTCAAAAATACCTTTTTGTACGTTACCTCGTCTGAATAATGAAATTTTCATCTCCTTTGAAATAGTCATATAGTTCATCACTGGCTCAAACACCCGCCAACCCTTATAATGTAGTTTAATGGTGTACACATTTGAATCTTCATCTTCATTTGTCGTCAAAAGAAAAAGTAAAAACTAGTAGTTGTTATTATAATAATAATAAAGAGAATCTCTGTAATAAATATCTCCAATAGAAAATGTAAATGATACAAATCCAATACAAAAATATGTAATAAATCATGAAAATCTAAACAAATTTTGAATTTGAGTTATGCATTACACAGTATTTTTTTAACTTAAATTTGATGTAAATTTTTTCAATTAGAAATATATTCTCATTAGAATTCAATAATTGATTCTCTTATATTTTATTGATTTTATCCTTGTGGATCTCAAAAAAAATCCTTTTCTGCAACATATTGGACAATTCTTATGAAGACTTACAATGTAAAGGCAACTATCTAAATTGCATATAGTTTTAAAAGGAAAAACACAATCATCCATGAACATGAACAACTTCGAAGTCATAAAAAAATAATTAGATTTACACTAGTGTAAGTATTGTCATCGGTTTTTCTTTTAACTTCTTTATTTAAGAAATAGTTTTCTTCTTGTCTCGTGTGTTACTTAAAACTCTCTTGTTACTTTGAGAATGTACTTTTTGTAATCTTGATATTCAATCGTATTATGTTCTCATTATCTAGTTGAAGATTTACCTTGTGCTTTCAATGGAATGCTCGTCAATTTCTTCTTGTGGTACCCTTGATTGGTTAAGTTGATTAACCTACAATATACGTAAGAGAATAAGCCATGTAGTGATGTGTGATACAAGCAACATATGTAGACAACAAGAAAGGTAAATACAGTTTGTTCATATATAAAGGAGGAACTTGACTACATTGATGTTGCACTCTCAATAATGGTGCTTGGAACCTAAAATAAGAAAAAAAAATTTAGCATCATTATCTTGGACTGGTTTGACTAGTTCTGTTGCATTATTAAGTAGATAACAATAATTGAAGAATCCAATTTATTTGACTACTCATTTTTGTTGCATTATTAGGTGTAGAAGGGCCTTCCGCTTCGACTTGTTGTTGTTGAACTTCGTAGTGTTTTCTTCTGATAAGAATAGAGCATCTACTATTGTGACCTCATTTCCACATGATCCATACTTTTTGTTCTTTCTTTTCTTGATGCTTTTATTTAGGTAAGCTTTCTAGAATCATATTTTTTTAGTTGTCTCATCACTCCTCTCTTCCTGTGTTTTTTTGTTTGCCTAGTTGTGCTTTGTCTATTGGTGGCAGTGGTGGTTCAATCCATATCTTATGCTATTGCTCAAAGATGACAATTGGCAAGATGGATGCACTATAACTCTTTATGTACTGATCAATTGTATCGCATTTATGGACATACATTTCAGTTTCATCCTTCTTAATCCATATAGCTGCAATAGCATGATTATAAGGTATTTCTATTAGCTCTCATCTCTTACGAGAACATATTTTCTCTTTAAGATCAACGGAGAGTTGTCTAAGATAAATATCTTCAATTTGATAATGGATTTGATCAGATGTAATGGAAATATATTTAGTCGCTTTAGCCTTATTTTCTTCTAGCTTTAGCATGATTATTAGACAGATTCTTCGGCAATAGTTCATCGTTTTTTTATTTGTTCTTCTGGAGTTTGGACATCCTTTAGAGTCTAATTGATTCAATCATTGTTGTCACGACCCAAGCCTAGGGCCTAGACGTGACATGGCGAATGAGGAACCCGAAGGAACCCCAAACAAGCCTTTCAAAGTTGTCATCACACTTCATCGGTCGCGGAAGTACATTCAACACTAAACATTTTGTAGCCTCCCATTCATAGTCGTGGTGCGCTTCACAACCATGATTAGGACTCTACTCAACGCGATGTGTTGGACTCCGAGGATTTAACAACCTAGTGCTCTGATACCAAGCTTGTCACGACCCAAGCCTAGGGCCAAGACGTGACATGGCGAATGAGGAACCCGAAGGAACCCCAAACAAGCCTCTCAAAGTTGTCATCACACTTCATCGGTCGAGGAAGTACATTCAACACTAAATAACGGGAATTAGGGACTAAGGGCAAACCATTTCAAAATAACATCATAGAATAAGAGTCAAGCTCATTTACAAAAATACTTGTCCAACGCACACCTCTACATACATAGATAGGACGGGGGCCATGACATACTACCGGCTCCCCTCATAGTCAAAATACAATTGCAAGCTAAAGTCTCAAAACATGGGAGTAGGAAACATAACATAGCCCTTGAATCATTGAGGACTCACCAACGAACTCGGATAAGCACCGTACTAGCCACGTGGATGGAGAGAAGGATCAAGAGTAGCTCCGGTCCCTACATGGTGACATCATGTAGGCAAAATATGCGCTAGTACTTTGGAATGTACTAAGTATGTGGGGTGCAATACAACAATAGACAAGGACACAATCGAAATGCAAGAAATAGTTCCATAGGCATAATGAATAACAATATGAGGATGCATGATCAAAGTGAAGTCAAAACATGTTTAAGTAAATCCATACTAATAGTAGATATCATATGTGTGTGCATGATCCAACCAATCTATAACCCCAACTTAGGATGGGGGATGTCGTTCACACCCGGACACCTTGGTGGCAAGGTATAAACCCCTCACATGGTTGATGTTGGTCACACCCCAAGCATCCTAGGTGGTGAGGTATAAACCCCTCACATGGTTAATGTTGGTCACACCCCAAGCATCCTAGGTGGTGAGGTATAAACCCCTCACATGGTTATCCGGTTCTTTTCCCCCCGGATCGGGCATGGTCATACAACACTTTATATAGAAAATTCACATTAGGCTCTAATGCAATCTCATGTATGGAATGAACATATACACAAACTTAGTTTGTCATCAAAACATCTCTGGAATGCCATACATCTCATAACTCAAGCCTTAAAACATCAATTCATCAATTCTCCATAATTGGACATTTTGTCAAACACCTTGAAGGCATGTAATGGGATCAAAGAGCATGAAAAATAGGGTAGTAATTATGCAGCCAAACCAGTGAACAACCTACAACAACCCCTTTGAACACCCACAAGACCACATGAAAAATCTTCACATCCATTCCAAATTTAGATTCAAGTTCTAGAGTCACAACATGCTCAAAACAATCACTTTTCATGTTTAAAATTCACTGTTCAGGAAATTTATACAAGGAACAAAACTAATTTATGAATCTCAACTTAAACCATGAATTAGTGAGTAGAATAGAATCTAGGCACTATGGGTGGAAGGACCCATGAGTTCAACACCACATACCTTGAGTTTTTATGAAGGTCTTGAGAGTGTCTTCAATGGAAGCTTGGAACTTGGAGCAAGAATCTCTTCAATCTTGAGGAAGGTTTTGGATTAGGGTTCTTGAGAGAAAGAGTGTCTAAATATGGGAGAGGTATTTTGGGAAATGTTTTAGAGATGGAAATTGAATTAATGCTATATAGGAAATAAAATATGCCCTTGGAAAAACGGGTCCAACACTTAGAAAAAAAAAATGAGGCGGGTGAACAGTAATTTCGCTCTCTGGAAATTGCATTTCCTGCACGGACAAATTTTACGAAAATGGGCATAACTTCTTTGTCCGAACTCCGAATAAGGTGAAACGAAGTGTGTTGGGTAGCTAACTCAAAGGGCTTTCCATGGATATTTTATGGGCCACCTAATTATTTGTGTTCTAGGAGATATGATGCTCCAAAGTAGACCCTCGAAAAAGGCTTCACTTGGAAATTTCGAATTTTGATACGGTTGCTCTAAAATTCTGGTTAGACCCATTTCCCACTCAATTTGACCCCCTAAACAAGAATATGAAGTTGGATTTTCGAAAAATAAAACGGATTTTTAGATATAGCTAAAACAAGTTTTCGGTAACTTCCAAAGCACATTTTTAGGAACTTTTTGGGTCGTTTCAATATCTCCCCTTTGGGAACATTCGTTCCCGAATGTGGAAGAGACGTACAAGGGAAGACTTAGTAAGAACATACCAGCCCCAACATGAATGCAAAATTTTTATTTAAACATCACTTCAAGATTTCAAAACTTAGTGTAAAGCATCCATAACTCATCAATTTAAACATATATGCACATGAATGATCTAGGGGCTGAAATGTAAGACTCAATGGAGTACAAAGGACTTACTTTAATACCTTAGGCTTGAGTGGAGTTGAATAGATAAGGATAATGTCTTTGCATGTCCGCTTCGGCCTCCCAAGTAGCACTCTCCACTTGTTGATTTCTCCAAAGCACCTTAACGAAGGCCACTTCTTTGTTCCTCAACCTCTTAACCTGTCTATCTAAGATCTGAACCGGGACTTCTTCATATGTCAAATTATCTTCTACAACACCCACAACCTCAAGAGGTACAATAGCATTAGGATCACCAACACATTTCCTCAACATCAATAAATGGAACACCGGATGAACTAATTCCATTTCCTTGGGCAACCCCAACCCATAGGCTACTTTACCAACCCTTCTTATTACCTCATAAGGACTGACATACCTAGGACTTAACTTCCCCTTCTTACCAAAACGAACCACACCTTTCATTGGAGAAACTTTCAAATAAACCCAATCACCCACTTTGAATTCAAGATCCCTTCTCCTCACATCGGCATAAGACTTTTGACGACTTTGGGCTGTTTTCAACCTCTCCCTAATCATCCTTACCTTCTCAAGAGCATCCATGACCAGATCCGGACCCAACAAGGCCACCTCTCCAACTTCAAACCACCCAACCGGTGATCTACACCGTCTACCATAAAGTGCCTCAAAAGGAGCCATACCGATACTAGAATGATAACTATTGTTGTATGCAAACTCACTCAAAGGAAGATGATCATCCCAACTACCTTTTAACTCCAAGACACAAGCTCTAAGCATATCCTCCAAGGTTTGAATTGTTCTTTCGTCTTGGCCATCCGTTTGAGGGTGGAAGGTCGTGCTAAGCTTTACCTTTGTACCAAGACTCCTTTGGAAAGATTTTCAAAAGTGAGAAGTGAATTGGGCACCACGATCCGAGATGATAGACAAGGGAATCTCATGCAACCTTACCAATTCATGAATGTACAACTTGGCATACTCTTCAGCCCCGTAAGTAGTTTTAACCGGTAGGAAATGAGCCGACTTTGTCATCCGATCAACCACCACCCAAACCGAATCAAAACCTCTTCTAGTCTTGGGCAAGCCCACTACAAAATCCATGTTGATTTCTTCCCACTTCCAAGTAGGTATCTCAATGTCTTGAGTTAGGCCACCCATCCTTTGATGTTCGGCCTTGACTTGTTGATAACTATGGCAACCCGAAACAAATTTTGCAATGTCCTTCTTCATACCGCCCCACCAATACACATCCCTCAAGTCTCTATACATCTTTGTTGACCCCGGATGAATAGAATAAAAAGAATTATGAGCCTTATCAAGGATTCTTTCCCTCACACCATCCACACAAGGAACACATAATCTACCTTGGTACCTAAGGGCACCATCTCCCCCTTGGGAGAAAACCTCCACCTTACCACGACTCACCGAAGCCTTTAATTCCACCAAAGAAGGATCAAGATCTTGCTTGGCTATCACCTCATCAACCAAGGAAGACCTTGAACCATCAACAACAACTACTCCTCCACTATCCACCCCTTCTAACCTAACTCCCAATTTGGCCAACCGATGGACCTCCTTAGCCAACTCTTTACTACCTTCCTCCACATGAGCCAAGCTACCCATGGACACTCTACTCAATGCATCCGCTACCAAATTAGCTTTCCCCGGATGATAGTGAACACTCATATCATAATCCTTAAGGAACTCTAACCACCTCCTTTGTCTCAAGTTAAGATCTTTTTGCGTGAACACATATTGGAGACTCTTATGGTTGGTGAAGATATCAATATGCACCCTATACAAATAGTGACGCCAAATCTTTAAAGCAAAAACCACGGCGGCCAATTCAAGATCATGGGTTGGGTAATTCTTTTCATGAACCTTAAGTTGCCTAGAAGCATAGGCTATAACCTTACCACTTTGCATCAACACACAACCCAAACCAATACGGGAAGCATCACAATAAACAACAAAACCTTCTAACCCATCCGGAAGTGACAAAATAGGAGCGGACACAAGCCTTTCTTTCAAAGTTTGGAAGCTTTCCTCACACTCATCCGACCACACAAATTTAGCCTTCTTTTGAGTCAACTTAGTCATAGGAGAAGCAAGAGAAGAAAACCCTTCCACAAATCTCCTATAATAACCCGCTAAACCCAAGAAACTCCTTATATCCGACGGGGTCAAAGGTCTAGGCCAATTCCTAATAACAGCGGTCTAAACCCTATTCATCAAATCCATAAAGATAGTCGGAGCATTAGTCAACCCGAAAGACATCACCACAAACTCATAGTGCCCATACCTAGTACGAAAGGCCGTCTTGGGAATATCACACTCCCTCATCTTCACTTGATAATACCCGGACCGAAGATCAATCTTAGAAAAGTGACTAGCCCCATGCAATTGATCAAATAAATCGTCAATCCTTGGAAGAGGATACCTATTCTTGACGGTGACCCTATTAAGTTATCGATAATCAATACACATTCTAAGAGAGACCCATCTTTCTTCTTCACAAACAAAACCGAAGCACCCCATGGAGAATGACTAGGTCTAATAAACCCCTTCTGTAACAAATCTTTTAATTGCTCTTTCAACTCTTTCAACTCCGCCGGGGCCATATGGTAAGGGGGAATAGAAATAGGTTGAGTATCGGGAAGGAGGTCTATACCTAAACCTATCTCCCTTTCGGGAGGGACACTGTGAAGGTCTTTTGGGAAGACATCTAGAAACTCATTAACAACCGGAATAGACTTAATAGGAGGGACTTTAAACTCCACATCATTGACTCTCACAATATGGTACAAGCACCCTTTGGAAATCAACCTATGGGCTTTAATGCAAGAAATGAATTTCCCCTTCACCACAACATCCCGACTCTCCCACTCAAGAAAGGGTTCGTTAGGAAATCGGAACTTGACTTTACGAGTCCTACAATCAATAGAAGCATAATATGCATGCAACCAATCCATCCCAAGAATAACATCAAAATCCACCATATTCAACTCAGCAAGATCACAAGGCAACAACTTATTCAATATGCAAACCGGACAATTTCTATACACTTTTCTAGCAACAATAGAGACACCAATGGGAGTAGATACTTCATATGACTCATGCAACAATTTCGACTCGATATGAAATTTTCTAGCAACTAAGGGGGTAACAAAGAAAAGGGTGGCACCCGGATCAATCAAAGTATAAACATCAAGATCAAAGATTTGCAACATACCGGTCACCACATTGGGAGTCTCATTAACACCTTGTCTACCATGCAAAGCATAAAATCGATTGTGCCTTGGGGCACCACTTTGAGAAGCACCTCTCCCCAAAGGAGTAGTGTTAGCATTTCGGACCTTGTTGCGGATCTTGGGACACTCAACCCTCTTGTGACCCACTTCTCCACATTCAAAGAAAGCACCCGAACCCTTCATGCAAGGACCACCATGCTTCCTCCCACACTTAGGGCATACATCCATAGAACCCACTTCACCTCCCCCTTGAGGTCTAGAAACATTGATAGCAAATCCCCGGTTGACATGAGGGTTTCCTCGGCCTTGATGAAATCTAGCACCCTTAGGGAACCTATTCTCCAATCGGGCCCTTTTGGCCTCGTGCCCCCTTCTCTTCCTCAATTTCTCCTCCTCCATTTACTCGGCATAAGTCATCAACCGAGACAATGAGCATAGCAGACCGACACTCCTCACTAACCAAGTCGGATACACCTATCACAAATTTTTTCATCCTTGACCTAGAGTCGGCCACCAAGTGAGGTGCATACTTGGAGAGTTGGACAAATTTGAGGGCATACTCCCTCACACTCATAGCTCCTTGCTTCAAGTTCATGAACTCCACCAACTTTGCCTCCCTAAGCTCAAGAGGGAAGAACCTATTAAGGAAAGCAAGTTTAAACTCCTCCCACAACACCACATAGCCATTACCTTTCTCACCCTTCCATTGATCAAACCAAATTTGAGCAACCCCCTTGAGTTGGTAGGCCGCCAACTCTGCCTTCTCACAAGCACCAACATCCATAATGGTCAAGATTTTGCATACCTCATCAATGAACTCTTGTGGGTCCTCATCCACCTTTGAACCATGGAAGACCAGAGGGTTCATCCTTATGAAATTTCTCACCCTTTCCCCCGGGGTTGTAGCTCGAGGAGTTTGGGCTCCTTATTGCACTTGGTTAGCTACCACTTGTGCAAGCGTGGTGAGTGCATCACGGAGCTCACCATTGGTGGGTGGCTCATCCGGTGATCGGGCCCGTCTTCCCCTCATGTTTGGCCTGATGATCTAGCAATCCAAAGAACAAACGTTAGAGAGGAATCACCTTATTGCACTCTAAGCACGACATAGAACATGAAGAAGGGAAACCTTTTCTAAAACATTTTGTAGCCTCCCATTCATAGTCGTGGCGCGCTTCACAACCATGATTAGGACTCTACTCAACGCGATGTGTTGGACTCCAAGAATTTAACAACCTAGTGCTCTGATACCAAGCTTGTCACGACCCAAGCCTAGGGCCAAGACGTGACATGGCGAATGAGGAACCCGAAGGAACCCCAAACAAGCCTCTCAAAGTTGTCATCACACTTCATCGGTCGAGGAAGTACATTCAACACTAAATAACGGGAATTAGGGACTAAGGGCAAACCATTTCAAAATAACATCATAGAATAAGAGTCAAGCTCATTTACAAAAATACTTGTCCAACGCACACCTCTACATACATAGATAGGACGGGGGCCATGACATACTACCGGCTCCCCTCATAGTCAAAATACAATTGCAAGCTAAAGTCTCAAAACATGGGAGTAGGAAACATAACATAGCCCTTGAATCATTGAGGACTCACCAACGAACTCGGATAAGCACCGTACTAGCCACGTGGATGGAGAGAAGGATCAAGAGTAGCTCCGGTCCCTACATGGTGACATCATGTAGGCAAAATATGCGTTAGTACTTTGGAATGTACTAAGTATGTGGGGTGCAATACAACAATAGACAAGGATACAATCGAAATGCAAGAAATAGTTCCATAGGCATAATGAATAACAATATGAGGATGCATGATCAAAGTGAAGTCAAAACATGTTTAAGTAAATCCATACTAGTAGTAGATATCATATGTGTGTGCATGATCCAACCAATCTATAACCCCAACTTAGGATGGGGGATGTCGTTCACACCCGGACACCCTGGTGGCAAGGTATAAACCCCTCACATGGTTGATGTTGGTCACACCCCAAGCATCCTAGGTGGTGAGGTATAAACCCCTCACATGGTTGATGTTGGTCACACCCGAAGCATCCTAGGTGGTGAGGTATAAACCCCTCACATGGTTATCCGGTTCTTTTCCCCCCGGACCGGGCATGGTCATACAACACTTTATATAGAAAATTCACATTAGGCTCTAATGCAATCTCATGTATGGAATGAACATATACACAAACTTAGTTTGTCATCAAAACATCTCTGGAATGCCATACATCTCATAACTCAAGCCTTAAAACATCAATTCATCAATTCTCCATAATTGGACATTTTGTCAAACACCTTGAAGGCATGTAATGGGATCAAAGAGCATGAAAAATAGGGTAGTAATTATGCGGCCAAACCAGTGAACAACCTACAACAACCCCTTTGAACACCCACAAGACCACATGAAAAATCTTCACATCCATTCCAAATTTAGATTCAAGTTCTAGAGTCACAACATGCTCAAAACAATCACTTTTCATGTTTAAAATTCACTGTTCAGGAAATTTATACAAGGAACAAAACTAATTTATGAATCTCAACTTAAACCATGAATTAGTGAGTAGAATAGAATCTAGGCACTATGGGTGGAAGGACCCATGAGTTCAACACCACATACCTTGAGTTTTTATGAAGGTCTTGAGAGTGTCTTCAATGGAAGCTTGGAACTTGGAGCAAGAATCTCTTCAATCTTGAGGAAGGTTTTGGATTAGGGTTCTTGAGAGAAAGAGTGTCTAAGTATGAGAGAGGTATTTTGGGAAATGTTTTAGAGATGGAAATTGAATTAATGCTATATAGAAAATAAAATATGCCCTTGGAAAAATGGGTCCAACACTTAGAAAAAAAAAATGAGGCGGGTGAACAGTAATTTCGCTCTTCGGAAATTGCATTTCCTGCACGGACAGATTTTACGAAAATGGGCATAACTTCTTCGTCCGAACTCCGAATGAGGTGAAACGAAGTGTGTTGGGTAGCTAACTCAAAGGGCTTTCCATGGATATTTTATGGGCCACCCAATTATTTGTGTGCTAGGAGATATGACCCTCCAAAGTAGACCCTCGAAAAAGGCTTCACTTGGAAATTTCGAATTTTGATACGGTTGCTCTAAAATTTGGGTTAGACCCATCTCCCAATCAATTTGACCCCCTAAACAAGAATATGAAGTCAGATTTTCAAAAAATGAAACGGATTTTTAGATATAGCTAAAACAAGTTTCCGATAACTTTCGAAGCATATTTTTAGGAAATTTTTGGGTCGTTTCAATTTTCCAAATATACTTAATTCTTACATTAGAAGTACAATATTGACTGACTCGCACAAATTGTTTAATAACACATCACATTTTTCAGGAAAGATAAAAAAAATCTTTGACGGGTGTTGTAATAAACCCTCTTGGGGATTTTGAATCTAATTTTACCATCTCTTTTATATTCTTGGCTACTTTAAATTCTATAATTGTTGTAGCAACTTCTCAAAAGATATTATACAGTGCTTGTTCTCCAAAACCTTCAATCTTGAAATTATTATGTACACATAAAATTTGTGCGTAACATCTATTATTATCTCATGAAATGTTTGAATTAAACCATTTTATTTATCATAAAATAAATGGAAGTCCAAACAAAAGAGTTTTGTGGGATTCATATGTCCTAATCAAGAAGAGTAAGAAACCAACACCATGTTTCCCTTAGTTCACCTTCCACTAATGCAAATTTGTAATGACTAGGTTCCGCCGTTATAGAAATTCCAATGGGTGAAAATTCGAGGGCGAATTTTTTTTTCCGTAGTATTTGAATTTTTCCAACCTTGTCCAGATTTGGATGAAATTGGAGTTCTTGAGGTGTGGGGAAATATGGTAACAATCAGGTGTAGTAATAATAGTTTTGATTGCATGAGTGGTTATATAACTTGTTAAGGAATTTGTACAACTTAACGAAATTGATTTGGGTGAGTAGAACTCCCAGAATCGATCTTAGCGTGAGGGGTATTTTCTAATCATCGTGGGTTAGAGATGTGTAGTGAAATGGGATTTTGGAATTTCAATAGTTGACTCTCTGGTTCCATTTGTGCCGCTTTGGCGGGAGTCTGGCCGCTCTGGCGGGGCCGCTACATCGGGATATGGGGTGCTATGGCGGGTACGATAGGACTTAAAATCATAAAAAATGATGGATAACTCACTAGTTCGAAAATGCCGCTCTGACGGGACTTGATGTCGTTTTGTCGTCGCCGCTACAACGGGATGAGGACCGTTGTGGCGGGCCAGACGTGACTTAATGCCATTAATAAACCCCTAAATGACCTTATTTTGTACTTTTCAACTTTTAGAGCTAAGGAATAACCCCCCAGGTGATTTGTACTCGTTTTTCACCATTCTTGAGGCTAAAGGTAAGCTTTTCATTCCCTGAATTCATTTCTTGATCCGTAGAACATAATAAAGTGGGTGATTATTGATAAGGGAAGGTTTTTTTTTATAAATTCTATGGTGGAAACAACCCTAGTTTGGGTAATTGGGATCATGGGTTTGACCTAGGGTTCATAGAATTGTTTGTAATTTAGGTAATTAGCGATTGTTTGTTGATTCCTGTGTTATTGTGATTGTTTGTAGACCAAGAACAAGCAGAACAAATTCGGAAAGGGAAGGATCAAGTTTCTTAGGGTTTCGAGCTTGTTTCGAGGTAGGTGATGGTTATGATTCTATGATTGTGTGATGTATGCTTGTTCTTGCTTCATTATGATACTTTTATATGTATGAATGTTGCAATATTGATCACACTTGTTGTTAATGAGATAGATGAAATATCATTGCCATGAAATCGTGATTTAAATGTATGATCTTGATGATGTACTTGTGTTTGTGATTATGGTGTGTGAATGGGATCGGATTACCACGTTTCGACATAACTAACTTGGATCAAATTGCCACGTTTCGACATAAAAATGGGATCGGTTGCCATGTTTTGGCATAAAAATGGGATCGGTTGCCACGTTCTGGCATGCTAACTCTTTGGGTTAGGGTTCCGTGAGAGGACCAATGTTTTGTGATAAATGTATATTAATGAGCATGTTGATAATATTTTAGATGTTGATATATATACATGTGATTATAATGTTGTTTGACTTGTTTATGTTGCACTAATGGGATAGCCGTGTTATCCTACCAGTACACTATGGTTGTGTACTGATTCAGCACTTGCTCTTATTTTTGTTGAGTACATGGCATCTTCACGAGACTACTGACAGACCTCGCTTAGTAGCTTAGTGATCGTCGCTTTGAATTCAAGGGTGAGCCAATTCTTCCAGGTTGTCATGAGATTCTTTTTCGTCTATGTCCATCATTTCTGGACTTAGATAGTTGTTCTAGTTAGTTGATTAGTTCATTAGTTGGGGATTTATCCCTTCTTGTTTAGACTTGGATCATTTGTTTAGATGTTTTGGTACATTGACTTTCAGGTTCTAGGTAATAAATTTCCCCATTTGTTAGTTAATTAACTTTCTTCCGTAACTTAATTGCCTTAGTATTGTTTAGTTGCTTAGTTTGGGTGTAGTAGTGGTTCTCCCACCGGATGGTTAGTGTGGATTCCAATCACGATGATATGGGTCATTTCAAAGTTGGTATTAGAGCCTAGATTCGTTGATCTCGATGTACCGAAATGAATCTAATAGAGTCTCGCGAAATGGTACAGGGATGCCTTTATTTTTCTTCGAGAGGCTATAGGACTTTAAGAAATCTGTACATTTTTTTCTCTTGTCTCCTATCGTGTTATGACTTGATTCCAATTGGTATATGGCAATTCAAATTGGTATCTTACCTCCTTCAGTCTTCTGTTCTCAAATGGTTAATACTAAGTATAACGGTGTTAGGCCCAAAGCTCCTGTCAATGCTCCAGCTGATGAATCTACAACGAGAAGTCGTGGTTGAGGTAGAGGTAGAGGAAAAGCTAGGGGTAGAGGCCGTGGAAGAGTAGCACATGCTGAAAATGAGGTACATGTTGAGAATGTGCATGTGCATGAGAACCCTCCTGTGCATAATGAAGAGATAGAGGAGAATGTGGATGTTGAGGATGTTGAAGAGATTGGACAAGATGAAGAGGTGTAGGTTGGAAATGCAAGCATTCCTCATTTGGATCTGGTGTTAGCTCAACAGATCATGTCCTTTTTGAAGGGGTTGGCTGGTCCTGGAGTGCTTCCATTTGCCCAAGCAACTCAAGCTCCCGCTAATCTCCCTGTTACTGGCACTGCGCCCAAGATGGGTGGAATGGGAGGTAATAATGCTTTCTTCTGTCCTCTGTTTGGTTCTGTTATGACTGGGAACGAGAATGATGTGTTGACTAAGTTTTTGAAGCTTAAGCCTCCGGTATTTCTTGGTTCTGAGACTGAAGATGCTTATGAGTTTTTCTTAGACTGTTATGAGAGGCTGCATAAATTGGGCATTGCTCACCAACATGGGGTTGAGTTCGTATCTTTCCAACTTCAAGGTGAGGCCAAGAAGTGGTGGAGAGCTTATATGGAGTGCAGATCCTCTACTTTACCTCCACTTACTTGGACCCAATTTCATGCTCTATTTCTAGAAAAGTATGTGCCCAGAACTTTGAGGGATCACAAGAAGGATGAATTTATGGCTTTAGATCAAGATGGTATGTATGTGGCTATTTATGAGGCCAAGTTCCATGTCTTATCCAGATATGCTACGCAGTTGGTTACTACTGAGGAGGAGAGGATCCGGTTGTTTATTAGAGGTTTGAATTCTGAGTTGCAAGTATTATATGTTCATATGAGTTCTGCAGGGAGGAATTTTAATGAGGTGACAGACTATGTTAAGAAAGTGGAAGGGGTGAGGCGAGACGGTCAAGATAAGGCTTTGGCCAAAAGAGCAAAGAATTTTGGTAAATTTCAAGGCTCTTACTCTAATGGGTTCGGAAGGCCAACACTTGCAGCCAAGCCAATTCAGTCTGCTATGCCCGCCTCTACATGTAACTATTTGGGAACCTCATGTCATAATTTTTAGAATAGTCAAAGTGTCGTGCCTTCGACAGGCAGCAGACCATCTTTTGATCGTGCTTTCTACAACATGAATCTGGGCATATGAGGAGAGATTGTCCCTACCCACGTGTGTTAGATTCCATGCAGCAGCAGTCTAGAGTAGTGGTACCAGCGGGGAACGGTATCCACAAGGTGGGTGGGGAGGTAATCGGCGAGGCTATGGAGGTAGATAAAATGGTAATGATAATGAAGGTAGGGGTAACGCGCAACCAGGCAGAGAAGTGGCTCGTCAAGATGATAAAACTCAATGTTATACTTTCTCGGGCAAAAATAAGGCGGAGGCATTCGACGCGGTGATCACAAGTACTATTCTTGTCTGTGACCGGATGGCTAATGTGTTATTCGATCCGGGTTCTACTTATTCATATGTATTTGTGAGATTTGCCTCTAATTTTGAGATGATTTGTGATATACTTGATACCCCTATTCGTGTTTCTACCCATGTTGGAGAGTCAGTCATAGTCACCCATATCTATCGTGCTTGTCCTATTGTGTTTATGGGTTTTTAGACTTGGGGTGATTTGGTGATTTTGGATATGATTGACTTTGACATAATCTTTGGCATGACTTGGTTGTCCCCCTATTACGTTGTGCTTAATTGTAATGCTAAGTCTGTAACTCTAGAAATTTTGGAAAGGGGAAAATTAGAGTGGGAAGAGGTGTACAAGCCTAAGCAAGCTAAGATTATATCCTCCATTTGGGCTAGTAAATTAGTAGAGTAGGGTTGTTTGGCTTATTTGGCTCATGTTAGAGATGTTGAGATTGAGGCTCCATCCATTAGGTCTATTCCTGTGGTGTCTGAATTTAGTGAAGTGTTTCCTAATGACTTGCATGGTATGCCTCCGGATAGAGATACAGATTTTTACATTGATTTGGAGCCTGGTACTCCTCCCATTTCTATCCCTCCAAATTGCATGGTTCTGATAGAGTTAAGGGAGCTTAAGGCTCAAATCCAAGAGCTCCTTGATAAGGGATTTATTCGCCCTAGTGCTTTCCCATGGGGTGCTCCAGTTTTGTCTGTTAAGAAGAAGGATGGTAGTATGAGAATGTGTATAGACTACCGGCAATTAAATAGGGTCACTATTCAGAATAGCTACCCCTTGCCTAGAATAGATGATCTTTTTGATCAATTGCAAGGTGTAGCGATTTTCTCAAAGATTGATCTAAGATCCGGTTACCATCAATTGAAAATTAGGCCTGAGGATATGCCCTGTGATTGCTGCCAACTGGAACTGCTCTTCAGGATGTCGTTTAGAACTCGTTATGGGCACTATGAGTTTTTGGTTGTCTTTTGGTTTTACCAATGCGCCTACAGTTTTCGTGAGTTTGATGAATGGGGTGTTCAAGACATTTCTTGATTCCTTTGTGATAGTCTTTATTAATCATATTTTGGTTTATTCGAAAAGTGAAGAAGAGCATGCCAACCATCTTCATACTGTTTTAGGTGTTCTTGGGAAGCAAACGTTATATGCTAAATTTTCGAAGTGTGAATTTTGGTTGAAATCAGTTGCATTTTTGGGGCATGTAGTGTCAAAAGAAGGTGTAATGGTAGATCCTCAAAAGATTGAAGTGTTTAGGAATTGGGTTAGGCCTAGCTTTGTGATAGAAGTTAGGAGTTTTATGGGACTCGCTAGCTATTATCGTCGATTTATTAAGAATTTTTCTTCAATTGCTACGCACTTGACCAATTTGACCAAAAAGGAGATACCATTTGAATGGACTGAAAAATATGAGGAGAGCTTTCAAAAGCTCAAGACTCTCTTAACCACTGCGCCCATTCTAGCATTACCGGTGGAAGGTAAGGACTTTATAGTTTACTGTGATGCTTCTTATTCTGGATTGGGCATTGTGTTAATGCATGATAAAAATGTTATAGCCTATGTGTCGCGTCAATTGAAGGTGCATGAGAGAAATTATTCAACCCATGATTTGGAGTTGGCGGCGGTAGTATTTGCTCTTAAGATTTGGTGGCATTATCTTTCTGGTGTTAAGTGTGAAGCATTTACCAATCATCGTAGTTTGTAGCATGTGTTCACTTAAAAGGATCTGAATTTGAGACAGGGAAGATAGATGGAGTTACTCAAGGATTATGATGTGACCATTCAATACCATCCGGGTAAGGCTAATATTGTGGCAGACGCTTTGAGTCGAAAGGCGGTAATTATGGGTAGCTTAGCTTACTTGAGTGTAACCAAGCGACCCTTGGCCAAAGAAATTCAGACCTTAGAGTTTAAGTTCATGCGGTTGGACAGGCATCTCTGAAAGAGGCGGGGTGTTAGCTAGCATTGAAGTTAAGGCCACATTAATTGAGGAGATCAAGGCCAAACAATTTGAGGATGAAAATTTGAATGAACTCAAGGAGAAAATGGCAAATTGTAAGGCACAATAGACCACTCTTGATATGGATGGTGTACTCAGTGTTAAGGGGAGTGTTTGTGTTTCTTGAGTTGATGACTTGATTCAAAAATTGTTGAGAGAATCTCATGGTTCACGATTTTCTATTCATCCGGGTGTGACCAAGATGTATAGAGATCTAAAACGAATTTATTGGTGGTTGGGCATGAAGAAATACATAGTGGAGTTTGTGGCTAAGTGTCAAAATTGTCAACAAGTGAAATATGAACATCAACAGCCTGCAGGTTTACTTCAAAGAATACCAATTCCGAAGTGGAAGTGGGAAAGAATAGCTATGGATTTTGTGGTTGGACTTCCCAAGACTTTGGGGAAGTTTGATTCTATTTGGGTAGTGGTTGATAGATTGACCAATTCAGCCCATTTTATTTCGGTAAGAACAAATTATAACGCTGAACAATTGGCTAAGGTGTATGTGAAAGAGATAGTGAGATTGCATGGGGTGCTCCTTTCTATTATCTCAGATCGTGGTACCCAATTCACTTCCAAGTTTTGGAGGAAATTGCATGATGAGTTGGGCACACAACTCACTTTTAGTACACCCTTTCATCCACAGATGGATGGACAATTTGAGAGGACCATTCAAGTGTTAGAGGACATGTTGAGAGCATGTGTGATTGATTTTGGAAGGCATTGAGATAAATCCATACCTTTGTGTGAGTTCTCTTATAACAATAGTTATCACTCCAACATTGATATGGCACCATTTGAGGCACTATATAGGAGGGGATGTAGGTCACCCATAGGTTGGTTCGAGGTTGGAGATGTGAAACCTTTGCGGGTTGATTTAGTGAAGGATGCTCAAGATAAGGTGAAGAGTATTCAAGTTAAACTTCTAGCTGCCCAGAGTAGACAGAAGGAGTATGCGGATAATAAGGTAAGAAATATAGAATTTCAGACTAGTGAGAGCATTCTTCTTAAGGTATCACCCATGAAAGGGGTGATGAGATTTGGCAACAAGGGTAAGCTAAGACCTAGATACATTGATCATTTGAGGTTCTTGAATGTGTAGGGCCGGTGGCGTATAGATTGTCTCTACTACCTAATATATCCGGTGTTCATCCGGTATTTCATGTGTCTATGTTGAAGAGATATCATGGTGACGAAGATTATATCATTAAGTGGGACTCAATTGTGCTAGATAAAGACCTCTAATATGAGGAGGAACTGATTGTTATTCTTGATCATGATGTGCGTAAGTTGAGGACCAAGGAGATTAAGTCCATGAATGTTCAATGGAAGCATCGTCCAATTGAGGAAGCTACTTGGGAAATCAAGAGGGACATGCGAGACAAGTATCACCAATTGTTCGTCGAATCAGGTACTACATCATTTTCTCCTTAGCCTACTTTCCCTAAGTTTGTCACTCAGGGACGAATGATGGGTAAATTGGTATCTATTGTAACGATCGGGTTTCGTCATTATAGAAATGCCAATGGGGGAAAATTTGGGGCCGGAAAAACCTTTTAGTAGTAATTGTATTTTCCCAACCTTGTCCAGATTTGGACAAAATTGGAGCCCTTGAAGTGTGGGGATATCTGGTAACAATCGGGTGGAGTAATTATAGTTTTGATTGCATGAATGGCTATATAAATTGTTAAGAAATCTGTACGACTTTACGAAATTAAATTTGGGTGAGTAGAACTCCCGAAATCAATCTTAGCGTGAGTGGTATTTTTTGATCATCGTGGGTTAGAGGTGTGTAGTGAAATGGGATTTTGGAATTTCATCAGTTGACTCTCTGATTCCGTTTGTTCAGCTTTGGTGGTAGTCTGGCCGCTACAGTGGGATATAGGGTGACGGGACTTAAAATCGTAGAAAAGGATGGATAGCTCACTGGTTCAAAAATGCCATTGTGGCGGAACTTGATGTCGCTCTGGCGCCGCCGCTACAGCGGGATGAGGGCCGTTGTGGCGGGCCAGACGTGACTTAATATCGTTAATAAACCCCTAAATGACCTTATTTGACACTTTTCGACTTTTAGAGCTAAGGAACGACCCCCATGCGATTTCTACTAGTTTTTCACCATTCTTGAGGCTAAAGGTAGGCTTTTCACTCCCTGAATCCATTTCTTGATCCGTAGAACGTAATAGAATGGGTGAATATTGATGGGGGAAGGTTTTGTTATAGATTCTATATTGGAAAAAACCCTAGTTTGGGTAATTGGGGATCATGGGTTTGACCTAGGGTTCATAGAATTGTTAGTAATTCGGGTAATTAGTGATTGTTTGTTGATTCCTGTGTTATTGTAATTGTTTGTAGACCAAGAACAAGCGGAACGAATTCTGAAAGGGAAGGATCAAGTTTCTTATGGTTTCAAGCTTGTTTCGAGGTAGGTGATGATTGTAATTCTATGATTGTGTGATGTATGCTTGTTCTTGCTTCATTATGATACTTGTATATGTATGAATGTTGCAATGTTGATCACACTTGTTGTATATGAGATAGATGAAGTATCATTGCCATGAAATCATGACTTAAATGTATGATCTTGATGATATACTTGTGTTTGTAATTGTGGTGTGTAAATGGGATCGGATTGCCACGTTCCGGCATAACTAATTTGGATTGGATTGCCACGTTTCGACATAAAAATGGGATCGATTGCCACGTTTCAGCATGCTAATTGTTTGGGTTTGGGTTCCGTGAGAGGACCAATGATTTGTGATACATATATATTGATGAGCATATTGATAATATTGTAGATGTTGATATATATGCATTTCATTATAATATTGTTTGACTTGTTTATGTTGCACTAGTGGGATAGCCGCGTGATCTTACCAGACACTGTGGTTGTGTACTAATTCTGCACTTGCTCTTATTTTTGTTGAGTACAGGGCATCTTCATGCAACTACTGACAGACCTCGCTTAGAAGATCAGCGATCATTGCTTAGAATTCAAGGGTGAGCCAATTCTTCTAGGCTGCCATGGTATTCTCTTTCGTCTATGTCCACCATTTCCAGACTTAGATATTTGTTCTTGTTAGTTTATTAGTTCATTAGTTGGGGATTTATCCCTTCTTGTTTAGACTTGGATCATTTGTTTAGATGTTTTGGTACATTTACTTTCAGGTTCTAGGTATTAAATTTCTGCATTTGTTAGTTAATTAACTTGCTTCCGTAACTTAATTGCCTTAGTGTTATTTTATTTGCTTAGTTTGGGTGTAGTAGTGGTTCTCCCATCAGATGGTTAGTGTGGGTACCAATCACGATGGTTTGGGTCGTGATAGAATTCAACAGGATATATGGTGTTGTTTCCTTCAATTCCTATTGTTGTCAATCGTCAACTCCCTTTTTGGTGCCTTTCAAATGACATCCATCAAACCCTATTATAGGTTGATATCTAGCTAAAGTTCTTGTTTGCAAGCTGCTAAACATATATAAATTCTCAAAAAAAGAAATATTCTACCATTCACCATTATTTTTGGATTTTCATCCAACTTTATAATACATGTAGTCCCTGGATTACTGCTCCTTAGCTCAACATAGTAATCCTATAACATATAAAATTGATCTTCTTTAGTTCTTTTAATTAAATCTAATGTCTTACTCTTTGTCATATAAGTTTGATGTCGAGAAATAGTATAATTGTGAGTCCTCGCCTCATGAGTTTGAAATTCTTTCACTCCCCAACTTGAATTAATTCTAAATTCTTCTACGTACTTCTTAGCTAAAAGTCCAGAGTCAATAGTCTTGCTATTTCTTTGATTGCCACAAGAATGGTCAGGGCCTATTGTTATGATTTTGAAAGGTTGATCTTGATTAGACTTTGATTTAAATATGAATCATTTGCAACTTGACACCTTACAAATTGTCCTTGACTTTGTACTTTCGTTCTTCTTAAACTTGATGTCTTTTTAGAACACAACATGTGCCTCAACTACCCACTTAAATTAGTTGGTATTACTCAAAATCATATCAAGTGCAAACTTAAATTTTGGATCCTCCAAATTTCTAGTTGGATTAAGAATAGTCGATATTTAAGATTTTCTTCATCAGAATCTCCATCAAAACTCATTAATTCTTCATCTGATGTAGCACAATACACAATCATTTTCTTGAGTGTCATTGAGAAATATGGACAACATAATAGAGGTAAAACTCCAAGCTCCATTGATTTTTCTTTAACTTGATTTTCTCTAAAAAAAAAAAATTCATTAAGGTCAACCTATTCTATAGTAGAGCCAGTGATTTTATCAAGAATCATATCATCTTCTTCCCACGAATAATCAGAGTCATTAAATGAATCACATTCTTCACATGTGGCATCACTCTCATTACTTTTCTTTGTTATATCCACATCTACCAATTCTCCTCCTTGTAATCGATTGCCCTTGGAATCTGCTTCTATCATAGTTCAATTGGTCCTTTTCCGTGTGCTCACAAATACCCTTTCATACATTACCTCGTCTAAATAATGAATTTTTC
Source organism: Solanum commersonii (assembly GCA_029007595.1). Taxonomy (NCBI): domain Eukaryota; kingdom Viridiplantae; phylum Streptophyta; class Magnoliopsida; order Solanales; family Solanaceae; genus Solanum; species Solanum commersonii. Next base: position 4,559,619 of record JAJTWQ010000008.1, read on the forward strand.
ATCTCCCTTGAAATTGTCATAACAAGTTATATGGCCGTTAACATAGTTCATCACTGGCTCAAACACCCACCAACCCTTATAGTGTAGCTTAATGATGTACACATTTGAATCTTCATCTTCATTTGTCGTCAAAAGAAAAAGTAGAAACTATTAGTTGCTATTATAATAATAAAGAGATTCTCTATAATACATATCTCCAATATAAAATGTAAATGATACAAATCCAATACAAAAATATGTAATAAATCATGAAAATCTAAATTAATTTTGAATTTGTGTTATGCAAACTTCAATTCTTAAAGACTTGACTTATCTGTATGATAGTTTATGCTAACTATGCATTTAATTGTGTGCAATTCTAAATTTTCACTTTCATCTATTGTTTGAAAAAAGAAAAGAAGAATAGGTCGTTATGTCATTATAATAAGTAGAACCAACACAAATTGTAATTTGTGAAACAAGTTTAGAATATGCACTACAAATATTTGATTTTTATAATTCTTGTAGTTTTTTTTAAAAAAAATGGTATTTATTCTTTATGTCAAATATTAAATGTTGCATTAGGAAAAGTCAAATTTTTACTCAAATTTTTATATTATCAAAGATTTTGCATTTTTTCATCAATTAATATTATAGGAATAAGTTATAATTAAATTAATTGAGTATTTACATGTCGGTGTGAATAGAAGCACACTCTTGCAATAGAATTTCATTGACAAACATAATGATAATTGTTCAATAGGTGCACTAAGTTGTTTTATATGTTGTCAGAGGAGTGACTAAATTGTATTCTCATATAAGAGGAGAGACAACAAAAGAGAAAAATTATTCATCAACCAACAAACATAAAAAGTCATGTATTAGAGGATTAATTCACATCTAAATGGAAGAAGGGAGGAGGGTTGGGATATGGTTGTGTACTTTTGTATGCGAAAAATAATTACGAAAGAATTTATAAATTTGGTCTATGTTTAGGTTTTTGTTTTGTATAAAAGTGTTTCTTATTGTAGTACTGGAATTGCCCCCGATAGCAGTAACATATCTTTAAATTGATAATCATTGTTAGTAGAAGGACTGAAATCACTTACTTTGATTAATTAAAGGATAAGTATTAATAATAAGGTATCTAGAGGACCAAAATCAAAATAAGACAATCACATCGGGACAAAAAATAATTATTTTCTCTACTAAATATTATAAGTTCTCATTCATATATATTCACATTATAACCGTGAGTAGGGGTGAGCTGTAAAGATATGACATATAGGACTAATTCAACCCCAAAAGCTAGCTCATGAGGGGAGGATTGCCCAAGCCCATATAAGAAGACCACCAATCCATTTCCCAACCAATGTGGGACATTTACTCACTCTAACACCCCTCTTCATGCCTAGACCAGACTGGATCGTTTACTGGGAGCCCAAACAGGGATGGACATAGCTCTGATACCATGTAAAGATATAGCACCTGGGCCTAACTTAACCCTAAAGCCTAGCTCACCTGGGCCTAACTTAACCGCAAAAGCTAGCTCACCTGGGCCTAACTTAACCCCAAAAGCTAGCTCTTGAGGGGAGGATTTCCCAAGCCCATATAAGGAGACCACCAATCCATTCCCCAACCAATGTGGGACTTTAACCCACTCTAACATGAGCATGGTACAATATTTTAAAAATTGGAATGGTAATTTTTGTATTCGGCATCTAAAATTAATATACCATTGCCATATTAAATTAAGTGAAAATTTTATAATTGACATATATAGGACTAATAATTAGAAGTTATGACATTATTCTTTATGTTTCAGATATAACAATAGGAGTCATAAAAATAGGAGATTCATAAAAAAAAAAGGAATATTTGTTTTCCTTGTTTAACTCAAAGCAGTTAAAATTCGTTCAAACAGATTTTTTACCTTTTGTTCAAACATTTCTCTCTCTTCTCAATTTTTTCTCTAGTTAGTCGTCACTCTCATCTAATTCATATTCATTTTTATTCAATAATCTTTGTTTTCTTGTAATGATGACTTCTTATCGATATTAATAAAGCATGGTGGTAGATGGGATCCTTCAAGTTAGTCTTCTTTGCGATTTTTTATTTGTATTGGTACACAAATCGGACGTAAAAAAGAAAAATTATGAACCACAGTGATATTGGAAAAAAATTATTCAGATTTTGTTTGTGTATAATAATTTTAATTATGGCGTTTTTGGTGCGAACATTCATTTTTTAAAATTACATAAAAAAAATTTGAAATTGGTATAGATTTTGGTATGAACATTCATTTTTTGTATGTTTCTGGTTAAGATTTTTTTATTTTTTTTTTTGAAATTGGTAAACTGATTATACCATGTTGGTACAATGTTGGCATTATATTGGAATGAAATTCGTATACTATTTATCTAATAAATGACAATTAATTGTTAGAAGTATTATCAATTTTTTGGTATGATTCTGGTATAAAAATTGACGTAAATTTTGTATGAAATTGGTATGGTAGTAAGATCAAATTTGTATGACAATTTATAATTTTTTAGGCCCGAATCTGATATGATTCAATTTCTATTTTTGGCATTATATTGGTTGGAATTGTGCATAGTAGTGGATGAAATTGGTATACAATTTATTTAATAAAAGATAATTACTAGTTATAAATTGTATGATTTCGTATTCTCTTTTACATGAATCAGTGTTTACTTTTGGCATGAAATAGGTATAAAAAGTATGCATAAAAATAGTATGAAATTCGTATACTGATATAACATATGTATAAAAGTTATTTGTACTTTTGTATCTTGTAATACCGACACAATAATTTATGATGGAACATGAAAATATGCAATTTAAAAAGTATCGGAGCATAAATTATTGTCGTCTAGTTCAAAAAGAACTGTAGGAAGACCTCAACTTGAACATTGAAAAGGGCTTGCTGAAGTGAAGTTCAAGAGCTCTAAGGTTACGTGCAGTGCATGTTGTCAGGAGGGACACAACATGAAGACATGTTCAAATTACCCTGCTGAAACAAAAAGATATAATTTATTTTTATTTGGTTGTTTTATTGTGACAAACTCATGTTTTTTATTTATTTTGTCTTTTAAGTTAATGAATTATAATTTTATAACATTTATTATGTGTACTAGCCAACCTAAAACTAGTTAATGTTGTATCCAATTTGTATACATTTCGTATCGAACTGAAATTTCATTGGAAAAATTGAAAAAAAAAACATGTAGTTGAGATTTCAAACGAATTAGCCAAGCTAAAACTAGTTAATGTTGTACTTAATTAACATAAATTTGGTATCTAACTGATATCCAATTGGAAAAAATGAAAAAACACATAATTGAGATTGCAACTAAATTACTCAACCTAAAACTAGTGAATTTTGTACCCAATTGACATACATTTGGTATCGAACTGATAACCAATTGGAAATTTTGAAAAACCAACATGTAATTGAGATTTCAACTTAATTAGTCAGCCTAAAACAAGTTAATGTTGTATCCAATTGGTATACATTTGGTATCTAAGTGATATCCCATTGGAAAAATTAAAAAATCAACATGTAATTGAGATTCAACTAAATTAGATAACCTAAAACAAGTTAATGTTATATTCAATTCGTATCCATTTGGTATCCAACATAAATTCCACTTGGAAAAGCAAAAAGCAAAATGTAAATGATATTTCAATCAAATTAGACAACCTAAAACAATTTAATGTTGCATCCAATTGATATCCAATTTGTATACACTTGGTATCCGAGTCATCCTTCATTGTTGCTCTCTTTTGGAGGGATTTGATGACTTACCCATTGTAGACAATAAAATTCGCGTCGAGAAAACAATAATCAAGAACGGAAAATTATAGCAACAATCGTATCTATTATTTCAAAGTGCGAGTGTTATAATCTCTATGATTCCTCTGAATTCGCCTTTTCAAATATGAATTCAAGGGCTTTAAAGCTTGTTCTTGAATCTTCGATGAATTTGAACTTTGAACTTTATCTTAATCTTGACTTTTACTTGAATTCAAGGGCTTCGAGCTTGTTCTTGAATCTGATGGTCTTGATCATTCTTGAACTTGATTGCTTGGATTCTTAAACTTGTAGCTTTATAGAGAATTTTATGGCGTTTGTACCACGGATTTTCTCTAGCTTCTTGTTTAGAATTTTCTGTCTCCTATTCTGAATTATGAGGACCCCTATTTATAGTTTTAGAATAGAGGAGTTGTGATTGGAACAGGATTCCCTTCGACCAATCAGATTTAAGTGACATGTTATATGGGCTTGATGGAGCGGGCTTGTCATCTTTGACACATGTCATGATCCTATTGACTTATTTGTTTGACTTGGCATGCCACGTCATTTGACACGTGGCACCAAAAGAATGGGCCTCTAGGATAAGATGACATTGGACTTGGCAAATTGGGCTCATCTATAGCCCAAATCAATTAATTTTGACTTTAATTAAATTCATATTAATTGGACTTAAATGATTAGCCCAATTATATTAATCCATAATATTTATTTGGACTAATATATTTATGAATTTAATATATTCTAAATCATTTTATAAATTTATATTTGATTAATTTTAAATGATTACACCCATATCGACATTTGCCGATTTTTTTATTTGTTAATTTTTTCTCGCTTACAAAATTTGGACCGGATCGAGTGAGCCGAACGTGATAGAGATCTGGTTAGTACTAGCCTTCTCATCATCAAGGACAATTTTCTTTTCTTTAACCAATCGCATCACTCTATCCTTGAAGACAAAATATTTTTTGAGATGATGGCTCACAAGTCTATGATACTTGCAATAATTTGGGTCATCAGCTTTTCCAACTTCATCGGGTCACTTCATCTCTGGCAAGTCAATGAGCTTTAACTCAAGTAACTCATCAAAAATCTCAGAAACGTCAGAATTCAAGAAGGGATATATTTTTTCTTGCATCTCCCTTAGTGTAGACTTTTGATTTGAACGTGCTTGGAAAGCCGCTCTCACATTTTGCTTTATGCCCTCATTCGTAGTGATCTTTGTAGGCGACACATTAACATTCATGGATTCTTTATTGTCATTTCTAGGCACAAATTTACTCCATCTCTTGGGTTCCTGCTTGTCGCTTCCTTTGCGAGGGTCTCGGACATACGTCATATCTTTTCCAGTAGAGGACATGCTTAACTCCATATCATGAGCGTAAGTAGCTAGATCTTCGAAGGATTTTGGTTTTATTCGTTGTAAGATGTAAAGAAGCTCCCAGTGCATTCCTTGGATTCACATTTCGATTGGAGAAGCTTCACTAAGCCGATCCTTGCAATTTAGTCTCGCGTTCCTCCATCGATTTATGAAATCTATAACCGGTTCATCCTTCCTTTGACGAATATTTGTGAGTTCTACTATGCTCACAGTACACCTTGTGCTATAGAAGCGATTGAGAAATTCATGCTCTAGTTGCTCCCAACTATCAATAGAATTAGGTTCGAGATCCGTATACCAATCAAAGGCATTTTCTTTTAGAGAGAGGACAAATTGTTTGACGAGATGGTCTCTATAGGTTCTAGCATTATTACATGTCTCCACGAAGTGTGCAACATGTTGTTTTGGATTTCCTTTACCCTCAAATTGTTGAAATTTGGGAGGTTGATAAATAGCAGGCATTTTAAAGTTATCAATTCTCGTAGTGTATGGCTTGGCATACATGTGAGAAGACTTGGTGAGACTTCATACTTATCTTTGATAGTGCCTTCAATAAATTCTTTCAAGCGATCAAGTGGGATCATTCCTTCAAAAGAAACTGGCATCTCATAAATAAGCGGTGCTTTCTTCGCAGGATCTCCGATCTCTTGAACTTCAACACCCTTTCCAGGTGCATGACTCGCTTCTCCATCTAAAATTCCTTCCATCCTATCCATCAACTTATCAATTTGAGACTCTTGGTGTTGTACATGCTTTGTCAATCCTTCAACCATCTTTGTCATATTTGCGAGTTGTTCATCAGGAGAGAAAGCATCAACTACCATCGTTTGTATGATCATTGGAGATTTAGGAGAGTAGCATGGATTGTTGCGTAAGTTAATCTTCAGCGGACTCACGTTGCGCGATGCATATAGAGATGATTCATTAGTTGAATCATAGTTCTCCCTTGTGGTAGAATTCTTGGAACCAGATTACTCAATCAAAGCCAATGTCTCCTTGATCTTTTCAACAATACTGTTTCCTCCTTCCAAAGCATTTGTGGAGGAACTTGCTATTTTTGGAGTTGAAGACCCAAAAATAGGAGTTGATGCGGATGACACTTGCAGTGTTTGTTGTCCTAGCTTAGCAGCTTTGTTTCTCGTAACAACTCCGAAACTTCCAAAGGTAATATCAAGAATGCCTTCAACTTCAGTAGAGAACTTAGAGCTAGTGGCCTTAGAGGCAGTTGATCAAGAGTTGTTCTTCATGGAAGTCATCTTGATGTTGTTTGATGCTAGAAAAGTTGAGATGAGAGGTAGAGATTGTCCTACTAGGCGTGCCAGAATTTGTAGACAATAAAATTCGCATCGAGAAAACAATAAGCAAGAACGAAAAATTATAGCAACAATCGTATCTATTATTTCAAAGTGCAAGTATTACAATCTCTATGATTCCTCTGAATTTGCCTTTTCAAATATGAATTCAAGGGCTTTAAAGCTTGTTCTTGAATCTTCGATGAATTTGAACTTTGAACTTTATCTTGATTTTGACGTTTACTTGAATTCAAGGGCTTCGAGCTTGTTCTTGAATCTGATGGTCTTGATCTTGATCGTTCTTGAACTTGAATGCTTGAATTCTTAAACTCGTAGCTTTATAGAGAATTTTATGGCATTTGTACCACGGATTTTCTCTAGCTTCTTGTTTAGAATTCTCTGTCTCCTATTCTGAATTATGAGGACCCCTATTTATAGATTTAGAATAGAGGAGTAGCGATTGGAACAGGATTCCCTTCGACCAATCAGATTTAAGTGACATGTCATATGGGCTTGATGGAGCGGACTTGTCATCTTTGACACATGTCATGATCCTATTGGCTTATTTGTTTGACTTGGCATGCCACATCATTTGCCACGTGGCACCAAAAGAATGGGCCTCTAGGATAGGATGACATTGGACTTAGCAAATTGGGCTCATCTATTGCCCAAATCAATTAATTTTGACTTTAATTAAATTCATATTTATTGAACTTAAATAATTAGCCCAATTATATTAATCCATAATATTTATTTGGACTAAGATATTTATGAATTTAATATATTCCGAATCATTTTATAAATTTATATTTAATAAATTTTAAATGATTACACCCATATCGACATTTGCCAATTTTTTTATTTGTTAATTTTTTCTCGCTTACAAAATTTGAATCTAAATCCGAAGGGGGTTCCACCATTTTCCCTTTTCTCTTTTGTCCCTTTTGATTTGGAGGACTTGCAATTTTCTTTCCTTCTTTTCTCTTCTCCTTTTCTGGAATTTGTTTCTTCCTTTGAGGGGTAACACTTTTTCTCATCGGATTTGGAGCCTCAATTTCAACCGTAGAACACGCTTCTACTAATCTAGGGCTCTTTCTAGGAGTATGCTAAGATTTCTTCGACATATATTTTTGAAAATCCTAAAAACTTGATTCTTAGTATTGTGGAGACGATTTGTGATTATGGTGATAGAGAGATGAAGAATTCTGATTATGGGAGAGGTGATTTACAATTTCTATGGAAGTTGAATGAAGAGGTGAGAGAGAATTTTTTTAATTTTTGAATGTAGAGGTGGAGGGTGTTGTTATGGCATGTGAAAAGGATAGAAGAAATGTGGTGATGGGGTAAATGCCTAAAATTGGGTGTAATAGTAATAAAAACAAGAATCAAGGTAAATCCCTAAAATTGGTTAACAAGTAAGTATAATTGGTTTTTTATTTTATATCACTTAATAATTAAAAAATAATTGTAAAGGACTAATAATTTAATAAAGTGGAATTAAGTTGATTTAAAAATAAATAGTGATCTGTTATAACATGAAATTTAAATGTTACAAGTAGTAATATTTTAAAAGTAGATTTAAAATCCATAATATTGCCCCTTAAATATATATATGTAGGGCGATTTTTCCTTAAATTAATTTGCTATAATTTGGTATTTTTAATTTCAGTATTTTACATTATGGTGTATGGATTTTTGATAACCATAACTTTTTTGACTTCGACTTACTTATATTCATATAATAAATAATTATGACTTTAATTTTTTTAAAAACGTCTCAATCATATTAAAATAAAAACTATATTGTTAACCAATTTCACAAAAAGAACATGTTCAAAAACTTTGTTTTTAAGCCTATTATTGCTTGAGTTAGTTTTCCACTTGTAGTCTGCCAAGATGAGGGTTTGTTTGGGGTCCAACAATGGTTCTTGAGTGCTGGTCACGTCCAGGGTGTAGGCTTGGTTCGTGACAATATATTGTTAGTATATCTACTAAGGACATATTTTTCCATAGATTTTCCAAGTAATATTTCAGGGGAAATTTGGCAAATAGTGTTTGTCCATACAATTTGCCATTATTTGGAAAATATTTTTGGCAAATATCCCAAATTCCCAAATACTAGTTTTTTCTAGTATTTGGGCCAAATCTAATTATTTGGGATCTTTTAAAAATTGAAATTTTACACCAAACTTTTATCTTTTAGAAAAACACTCTCTATAGTAGTTGTTTGCGTTGTATTACATTATTTTTTACGTGAACACCAAAGTAGTGATGGAATATTTAGTTAATATGAAAATGATGATATGGTTGTTGATGAAAATGATGAGCAATCGGCTCAGGGTAACAAAGTCATGTAATTTATCTACTTCACGATGTATGGAATGATGCTTGTTGCACTCACTCCAAACTACCACATTGCTCCAGTGTCATGGACACTACTTGTTATTTGTTGTAACGAAGATCCAATTGACTTGTAATACAAACTTATGGTTAGTTTTGAGAGTTTTTAAAACATATGGGTATAAATCTTATTTTTCTAAAAAAGTGAAATATGTTTCCCAAATACTATGGTCAAACACAAGGTGAAATTTCACCCAAATTTTCACCTAAATAATATTTGGAAATTTATGGTCAAACGCTAGCTAATCCTAGATAAGGATGGGCAAATTTTAAATATCCGTATATAGTTATTGTAGATAGAGTTAAGTACTCTTTTAATTCTATTAGGACTCTTAGTCCTTCACCTATTTGTGTATTTAAATATTGGATGTGTCATTGATAAATTATTAATTTAATCAAACTCTTTCATAGTATCAAAAGCAGAGTACTATACGCTTCCTTTGACCATGGCCAACTCAACAATCAGTAACTCATCCTCTACCAATTTCCCACATCCAAATTTGATCAATTTATATTGAAATAATTATGTATTGTGAAAGTCACAGATTTTACCTGCAATAAGAGGTCATGAGCTAGAAGGGTACATTGATGGATAATATAAGTGCCCTGAAAAATTCATCCCCGATAGTTCAACCAATGAAAGTTCACATATATAGGTTGTGAATCTTGCCTTAGCATAGAGAAAAAAACACTAATTACTACTTAGTTGTCTTCTTTCGACTCTCACTGAGAGAGTTTTGGCACAAGTTTTGGGGTGTGCCCCATTCATGGAAGTCTGGCAAACATTAGAAAATATGTTTGCATCTCAATCGAAGACGCAACTTATGCAACTTCGTCTTCAGTTGCAGATCACAAAGAAAGTCTCTTTGTCCATGACATATTACCTTCCAGAAATGAAGTCTATTGTGGATAACCTTGTTGCAGCAGCACAACCAGTCAATGATGAAGATCTCATTCTCTACATTATTAATGGCCTAGGCCCGGATTATGATGCTATGGTTGTTTCAGTTACCTCCAGGGCAGAAGAGATCTCCATGGGCAGCTCTTAAGACATGAAACTAGGTTTGAGAGTTTGAATCTTATAGAACAAGGTCTTGGTCAAGTTAATTTGACAGTAAGGAATTCTAATTCTAGTTAAAAATGAGAATTGTTTCTGCAAGAACAATACATCACACAATAACAATGATAGGTTTGGACGAGGTCGAGGTCGTGGTTGTGGTGGTCGATATAATATGGGTCATGGTAAATTTCATAATCCCACGGGCTCTTCTCAATGTCAAGTGTATAAAAATATGGACACGCTGCGTTAACATGTTATCATTATTTTGATCATGCTTATCAAATAGGTTCGGATACTTAAATAGCAGGCTTTATAGCTCAACCAAATAGGGTCTCTGACCCAGCTTGGTATCCTGATTCTGGGGCTACAAATCATCTCACTAATGATCTCAATAATGTCACTATCCCTGGAGACTATAGTTGTAATGAGCAAATTGTGATTGGTAATGGAACATGTTTGTCAATCTGTCATATTGGTGATTCTAAGTTGCTTACATGGTCCCGCTCACTACACTTGAAGAATATTTTGTTTGTGCCTGAAATTACTAAAAGCTTATTAAGTGTAGCACAATTCACTGTTGACAACAATGTGTTTTTTGAATTTCATCCTTATTTTTCTCTTGTGAAGGATCTAGCAACAAGGAAAGTCCTATTAAAAGGGAGACTTGAAGATGGCCTCTACAAGCTTCTCTCCATAGGCAGATCTGATTTGATCTCATTCAAAAAATCTCAAGCTTTTCTAGTGATGAAACCATCTCTAGATGTATGGTATAGTCTTTTAGGTCATCCTTCAATAAAAATTGTTCAAAGTGTAGGTAAATCTCTCAATCTAGTAGTTCCTAAAAAAAAAAGCTTAGGTGTTTGTGCTTCCTGCCAACAAGGCAAAAGTCATAAACAACCTTTTCCTATTTCAACACACTTGATTCATTATAATGTATAGGGTCATGCTCTTTGTTAGCAAGCAATAAATTTGTTATTATGTTGTGTTTATTGCTGATTGTACCAAATATACTCACTATGTCATCTAAAAGTGAGGTCTATACAATCTTTTTACGTTTCAAATCACCAGTTGAAAACTACTTTGAATGTAAACTAAAGGTAGTCAATCCCGATTGGACAGGAGAATACAAAAAATGCTCTAAATATTTTATATAAGTTGGCATCCTTCATCAGGTATATGGTCTTCACACTCGTGAACAAAATGGCTCCACCGAAAGAAAACATTGTCACATAGTTGAAACGGGCTTAGCTCTTCTAGCTCATGCCTCTCTTCCTCTTCAATTTTGGGACTATGCATTATCCACTGCAACCTATCTTATAAGTCGTATGTCAACTCTTATCCTAAAAATTAGCTCACCTTTTGAGAAATTACATGGGAAGCTCCCAGATTATCAAATTTTAAAAGTATTTGGTTGTGCTTGCTACCTTATTTGCGACCTTATACTTCTCACAAGCTTTCTTTTTTATCTTCTCAATGTATTTTTTTAGGATATAGTCCAAATCATAAAGGTTATAAATGTTTTCATGTTCCAAGTGGCCGTGTCTATATTACTCGTTATGTTGTCTTTGATGAGTCTCTTTTCCCATATGTCACTTCAAACCATGTCATCATTGCAGGTCCTTCACTTTCTGTGTGCTCACCTATGTTAACCGTAATTTCTCCATGCAGTACTTCTACGTAAAGCAACACACTTTCCCTGCCAACTCCCCTTACACAACCTTGTACTCCTCTTCCTCCAATTCCTTAACTAATATAAATCTCCTAGTTGAGTTACCTCCTCTACCCTTGCACAATCAACCCTCTCAACAGATTTCTAAGTCCAACCCTTCCACTATAACTAAATCCACTACAACAAATCATGCTCCTGATCACATGATTACAAGAAACAAAGGTAAAATGACTAAACCTCAAGCCAACATCTACACGAAATATCCACTTCCAGATTCATCTCTTCCAATTGAGCCAACTTGTTTTACCCAGGCAAATAAGGATCCAAAATAGAGGGAAGCTATGCAAGAGGAATACAATGTTTTCATTTAAAAGGGAACTTGGACACTCGTACCCGCATCCAATAACAAGAACATTGTTGGTAGGAAATGGATTTTTAAACTCAAACTTCATCCAGTTGTGTCCATTGAGCACTATAAGGCTCAATTAGTTTCAAAGGGGTATAATCAAGAAGCTGGCATTGACTATCATGATACCTTTAGTCATGTTGTGAAACCTACCACAATTAGAGTTGTTTTGACTTTAGCCCTGTCAAAGGGGTGGTCTCTTCGCCAGCTTGACGTCAAGAATGCATTTTACATTGCGAGTTACAAGAAGAGGTATATATGGCTCAACCTACTAATTATTGATCCGCAGTTTCCTGGTCATGTGTGTTGTCTACATAAGGCATTGTATGGTCTCAAACAATCCCCTAGCGCTAGGTTTTAGAAGCTTAGTTAAACATTACTTTCCCTTGGATTCAGTCGCTCTAAGTCAAATACTTCTCTCTTTATTCATTCATGTGGTTCCAACATTACTATTGTGCTGGTTCATGTGGATGACCTTGTAGTCATAGGAAGTTCTACTGATTTTATAAATGCTCTCATTCAAAAGTTGTCCTTTGAATTTGATTTGAAATATCTAGGAGACTTGCATTAATTTTTAAGTGTGGAGGCTACTTTTTCTCCTACTGGTTTGGTATTATCTCAAACAAAATATTTTAGAGACATTTTACAGAGAGCTCATATGGATTGTGCACAACTGATTTCAACTCCAATGGTCAGTGGGTTGCAATTATCCAAGCATAGAAGCACTCCCATTGAAGATCCAGCACTATACCGAAGCCTAGCCAGGGCTCTTCAGTATGTCCACATAACAAGGCCAGATGTATCTGTTCTGATAACAAATTATAACACCCCAGAAATTTTTTGAACTAAGACTCGAACCATCCTTCGATTGTGAGTAGGATTTGACCAAGGAATTTAAAATTTCTTAAGTATTAAGGTTAGGTCACTAGATATAGCACCTTGAATTCCAAAAAGAATTAAAGAGAATTCATTCAAGTCATTCCTTAGTTCTTTTAAGTTTTGGATCAACTTCAAACGGTCATAACTTTCAGTACAGGATTAGTTAGGAGACCCATAAGATATTGAATGAAAGGTATTGGAATCCTCTTTCCAACACCGCTGAGTTTGCTAATTTTTGAGCTTGTATGAGGGATATATCCCCGTTTGAAGTCTGGTTGTCCAAATAATGAAAGTTACCCGAAAATATAAGGGTTATTTTGGTCTTTTCCTTACCCAATCAGATTTAAACATTTTTAGTAAGGTTTTAGGAGTCTAAACTGATTAGAGTCAGTTTCATTCATCACCAAAAGCATTTAGCATTTTAGAGAGAGGATTCAATAAGAAAAAAGGTTCAAAGTTTCAATTGTTCGTTCAAGAAATTCAAGATTTCGCCAAGTACCTAGTTCTTTGAGGTATGTAAGCTTTCATAGTGTTGGTTTCATTCACCCACACGCCAATCATGAGTTTCTTTTGTGAATCTACCCATAAATATTGAGCAATTGAATTTCTTGATGAGTTCTTGATAAGTGTTCTTGAAGTTTCCTTATCGATTAAGTTTTGATGTAAGATTCTACTTGGATCAACTTCAAACGACGAATATTAAGAGTTAAGTGGGCCATATCCTACCAAATTAAAGGTATTTGAATCTTCTTTCCAATGCCATCAATTTCGCGTCAATCCAGTTTCTGAGTAAAAATATATGACTATATAGTGTTGTTACGAATTAGCTGACGAAAAAATATTAAAAAGGGTCATTTTTGTTTTTTTACCTCCAAGAAAACCTAAGCGAATTTCTTGACTAATAAAAGGCTCAAAACAATCAGATTTTCATATTTTAATCCATCATTCTCTTCTCTCTCAGACCCTAGGGAAAAACTCTAAGGAAAAATCAAAGTAGAAGACTCCATTCAAGATTCTTTCAATCTTTTTCAAGATTCTTCTTCATCGTAAGTCTTTCTCCAAGAATTCCATTCTTTTCAACTCAAATTTCTCCATACAATTATGAATCACTAATGAACATCATAATTTTTGGTCATAGAGATTTCAAGAAACTAATTCAAGAATCTCAAGAAAGGTTTTCTTGATTGTTTACCTTCAAGCTAGGGTTTCAAGGCTTCTACTCAGGTTCTTCTTCAAGATTCTTCAAGAACCTTGTTCTTTCAGGTATGTAAGGCTATCATAGTGTTGGACTAGTTCGTCCTCATGCCCTACATCTACTTTCATTTATGTAAAAGTGTAATCTAGAATTCTTTCCCTAGATTTGAGTATTCTTGAGATAAGTTGATTTTGAGTTGTTGAGTTCAAGTATCTTTTAAAAATTCTATTCCTAATTATTGAGTTTCTATATTTTTATTGAGATCCTTGAGTTGATTTGTTCTTGTCTATAATTTAGCATGAACCCAATTTTGAGATATAAATCTTGAGAAGTTTTTCAAAGTCAACACTTGAGTTTTAAACTGAATTTTGAGGAAGAAAGTATGAAAATGAGAAGAGCCATATACATGAGTTCCATATTGTTATTTAGACCCTTGAGTTAAGTCATTCATGCCCATAGATTTTGCATGAAGTCCATCAGTTGAGTATCTATAGAGGGGCAGTATCTTCAAGTTCTAAGTCTTGAGTATTGAGTTCCTAACCCTTTTGAAATTATTTTCCTAATCATGGGGCTATTACATGTTACCTATGAAGGTCCTTGAGTTGTGTTGTTCATGCCCATAATTCCACATGAACCTTATGAGTTTAGTATTCTTGAAATGAGTAGTATCATTGAAGTTGTTGAGTTCCTAGTATTGAGTTCTATGCATGGTTAATGAAAACCTTGAATTGAGTTGTTCACATCCATAATTCCATATGAACCCTATTTTAAGAAGTCTTTTTACAAATTGTTTTAAAACTTGTTTTAAAGACTTGAGCACTGAGTTGAGGAAGAGTAGAGCTGAGTTCATTTTCTTAAAAAAGATATATGGGAACTAAGTACTACCAAGAGTAAATGTTTTTACATTTAAGATGAGAGGAAACTGAGATTTCCAAAAGAGTTTGGAGCAGTTTTAGTACCATCTCTTTTAAGAGAAAGACTGTTGAGTAATAATCTCAAACACACAGAAAGAGTTATGTTTTTAAACATATAAGCTAGTTATATTTTGGCAATAGTATTAAGCACCGATATGGGGACGAGTTTGAGTTCAGATAATTCAAAGTCTCCATAAACCGTGTAGCCAGCATGGTAATAAAGGGCTCATACTTTTTAGATGATTTCTTAATGCTTTTATCATAGATTAGTGGATCCATTTAGTGAGTAGGTTCTATACCCCGCCAGAGAATAGGACGGCCCTGGTAGCGTGCGGCAAGACGTTATATCATCACATAGCTCATAGTGATGGTTGTAAGTTAGAGAAACTCACACAGAGATATTTTGTATTCCTATATACACAGTGTTACTTTGTATTTTCACATGCAAGCAGATTTTATCTTGTATCCTTGCATACAAAATGAGTTACTATTGCATTTTTCATACATTGAGTTGTTTTCTACTGTTTTAAAAGTTTTCCATATATTGCATTTGTATTATTGCTTTATATTGAGTTGAGTATCCAAAGTTGAGTACCAGAGTCGAGTCTTATTTCACTGAGTTGAATATCTTATCATTGAGTTGAGCTTTATTTTGTCTGAGTAGAATTGAACTATGTTTCTTTGAGTGGAGTTGAGTTGAGTGAGTTGAGAAGAGATAAGTATATGTTTGTATTCCACCAGTTCAAGCTTATGTTTATGATTTAGAATTCCTCTTACATGCTCGTACATTCCATGTACTGAGCCATTTGGCCTACATCGTTTCATGATGCAGATACAGGTATTCAGTATCATCAACATGCGTTTCATTGATACCACATGCAGTTCGAGTTATCTATGGAGAGCCTCCTTGCTTCCGGAGGGTTCCACTTGTAGTTTCAGTTATATGAGTTGTTAGGATGTCGTGGGTCTTATCCCGACTTCCATCTTGTTAGTTAGAGGCTTCATAGATTGACTATAGAGTTTTAGAAGTCTGTTCATTTATTTTGTTAAATGTTTTAAAGACTTAAGTTGACTATTTTATGGCGAGTTGAATATACTATTTTTATTTAGTTTTTAAGCTTTGTATGCTTGAGTTAGTCTTTCGCTTGTAGTCAGCCAGGATGAGGGTTCACTTGGGGACCAACAATAGTTCTCGAGTGCGGGTCACATCTAGGGTGTAGGCTCGGGTCATGACACAAATTATGTCAATTTATGTGTTCTCCTACTGTTGCTCATTTTCAAGCAATGAAGCGAGTGTTGCGTTATTTGAAAGCGAACATGCATATTGGTTTACAACTTCAACAATCTCCGACACTAGTTGTCAATGGCTTCTCTAATGTGGACTTGGTAGGGAGTCATGATGATCGGCGATCCACTCATGGTTATTGTATTATCCTAGGGCCTAATTCAATATCGTGGTGTTCCAAGAATCAAAGAGTTGTTTCACGATCTAGTACTGAATCTGAATATCGAGGCCTAGATGCTGCTACGATTGAGATTACATGATTACAACATCTTCTACAAGAATTACATGTTCTATTGCCTAAACCTCCCAAGCTCTGGTGTGACCGCTTATCTGCTACTTATCCTACTGTCAATCCAATCTTTCATGCTCATACGAAACATATTGAGTTGAATTCCCATTTTATCAGAGAGAAAGTTGCCTCTAAGGATCTAGATGTCTCTTACATAAGCTCAAGAGATCAAGTAGTTGATACCTTAACTAAAAGTCTACCAATCCTAGATATGGATGGGAAGATTTTAAATATTTGTATATAGTTATTGTAGATAGAATTAAGTACTCTTTTAATTCTATTAGGACTTTATGTCTTTCACCTATCTGTGTATTTAATTATTGGATGTATCATTGATAATTTATTAATTCAATCAAACTCTTTCATATATTACTATAAAATTTTGATGCGGTATATGAAATTTTGATATTTATTTTATAAATATCAAATACCAAAAAAAAATTAAAAGACATGTCAAATATTATTATATTTCATACCCTGGTATAAAAATTTTTAAAATTTTGATATAATATATATCGTTATATGGTATATATCATAGCAAGTCTATCCCTATATTTGAGTATAATACTAAGAATATATAGTAGTTAAAAGGTCTAGTAATATTGATGAACTGAATACAGACATTTACAGATACTTTCGATCCTCGTCATATTTTCAGACCAAACATTAGCCTCAACACATATCATGAATATAAAAGATGAATAGTAAATCACATAACATCAATTTCCTAAAAATGTTGAAACACAAAAAACAAAAAACAAAGTTAAAATCCAACATGTAACGTACATACTAGAAAATTAGAAAACAAAAAGTACATAGCCAATATTGTCTACTAAAGCTTCAAATCACATCATATCGAGCTAAGTATCAAATCATTATTAATTAAAAAATTTGGCCTTCATTAAATGATCCTATAATAGACAAAAATACGATTTCCTCAAATTTAAATGTGACTATTAAATTTTTCTTTGATTGAATTATATAGTAAACCCTAAATTTAGAACTTCGAAGTTCATTCAAATTTTAACTGGTATAAATTGTTCTCTTATTTAAAGGGATGTTTATTCTTTTCGAATCAATAAATAGAGAATAATGTTTCCTTGTAGAAACAAGTTATGTGAATAATAAAATTCTACAGTGTAGGTAATTTACTAATAAGTGAAGTTAAGTTCCGTGCACATTAAATTTTAGAGTATAGGTATGTAAGAAAGTATTAGTCTTAGTTCTAGAGAAAAGGGTAAATTTACACAGATCCTATTACTTAAGAGTTAATTAATTAGAACCATGTTAGTCTCTAATATTATGTTGGAATTTTTACATAAATAATATATTTTATTTGATTAATTATGTTTTGAAGTATTATTATTTTTATTACCATATATGATATAATTTTATCTTTAATAACTATTTGCTATTAATTTGTATTAAAATTGTATATTAGTTGAAGTTCTGAAAAATTGTATTAAAGTTGTACCAAAATTGTATTAAATATAAACAATCGGTGGTCTGGTGATGGTGATTAAGAAAACGAAGAGGTGAAGCTCTGAAAATTTGTATTAAAGTTGTATTAAAATTGTATAAATATAGACGATAGTTATAATACAATTCGAGTTTGATAGTATACATTACTATAAATTCGATAGTTATTACTCCAGAACAAATATAATACATTTATAACAATGTAAACTAAATTAAATAGTACCAGAATGATTGAAATTCACATATAATACTTATAATATATTTGTATTAAAAAAATAGTCATATATTAGGTGAAGTTCTAAAAAAAGTTGTATCAAAACTATATTTAATATAAACAATCGGTGGTAGTGATTTACTGAAAAAGAAGAGGCGAAGCTCTAAAAAATTTGTATTAAAGTTGTATTAAAATTGTATAATATAAAGGATATTTATAATACAATTCAAATTCGATATTATACATTACTATAAATTCGATAATTATTATTCTAGAAAAAATATAATACATTTCTAACAATGTAAATTAATTTAAATAGTACCGAAATATTTGAAATTCACTTATAATACTTATAATATATTTGTATTAAAATGTTTATTTGTATATTCACCACATGCATTGACACATGTCTATAATATAATATGTATAATATATTGAATTCAAATTGTATTATAATTGTTGTTTATTATTCCTCCTATTAATGGTACTAAAATATGTTATTGTATTAAAAATGTTTTAATTATATATTCAACATGTCTGTTGAAACATGCTTATAATATATATTATATATATGAATTCAAATGTATTACAATTGTTATTTTCTTTCTCTAGTGTTAAAATATATTATTGTCTTAAAAATATTTTAGTTATATATTCACAATGTGCATTGAAAAATGTATTTAATATGTATAATGTATTGAATTCAAAATGTATTACAAGTATAATTTATATTTATTTACTTTATTAATGATATCCATATTTTTAAAAAATAATATGCTAATCTTCAAAACATCCTTAAAGACTAAAATAATTGAAATTTAAAAAAGAAAAGAGAAAGAGAAAAAAATGACTGAAGAAAAGACAAGAACAAAGAGAGAAAATGATGGAAGAAAAGAGAAAAGAAAGGATGAAAATGTAATAATGAAAGAGAAAATATAAAGAGAAAAGATGTTTTGTTATTTCTGGTAACAAAACTAATGCTATTTTCAGTAAGAGTGCATATTATACCATAATTCTTAATTAATGTATTATATATGTAAAATGACCTATTATGTTCCTTATCATACTTTGGATCTCGAATACATGTATATCTTTCTTCCATATACATGTATTTGAGATACATGTAATGCATATACTTATCAATTAGTGTATCTAATTAAGATATGTAACTGACAATCATTAATATAGAGTGTTTCTAATTAAGGGATATAAGTAAAACCCATTAATTAAGGATAAAACACGCTTGGTAACAACTTTAGAAGATATGGCATATCACAACTCCTAAAAAAAAAATCAAAAAAATTCTCTCTTGTTTTTGGCAATTTAGCAAAGTTTAGGCTTCTTAAGTCAGAAACATGTACACTTTATCAAATTCATGAAATTTTTGTTGACACTCAATTTTGGCCTAACATTTTTCAAATTCATAAATTTTAAGTTCTATTTATTCAATAGTTCAAAATACATTTTTTTTTTATAATTTTAAATAAGTTTATCGATATTTATCTTTATTTGTCAAAATTTCAGGATTTTTTATCAGTTAATTTTAATTACATTATTTTTCGTCACAGCTGGTGGATTACGTTTTGTCTCGCCTCGAGCCTACTCCCTGGGGGCGACTGACACTCAAGAACCATTGCTGGCCCCAAGTGAATCATTGGCCTGGCTCAATTCTCAGCGAAAGACTTACTTAACATAGAATAATCTCAGAAGATAAACTCAAATAATAAACTCAAAATATGTTAAAGGAACATTCAACTGACCAAAGAGGCAACTCAAGTCTTTACACATTTATAACTGAAAATGGAAAAGACTCATGAACTACTCTCTATCTATCTATGAAGCCTCTAATACTATGAGGGATGTCGCGACAAGACCCCCGATCATCTGTCACAACCAAAAAATGAATGTGATGGCACTCGTCTTATCCCACCAAGACAACTCAGCCAAAAACCCAACCATTAAGATAAAGAGCAGAAATAAACTCTAACTAAACATTGAATAACAATTTATAATGCGGATAATAAGTCAACTTAACTAAATTCCCAAAACTTGATTGTCACGTGCATAAGCCTCTAATGTAATACAATAGAATTGAAAGAAAGTACGTAAGTCTCAAATGACATTGTCTCTCAAATAGAACAAAATCACTGATCTATATATAATAGGAAAAGTAAAAAGTGTCACATGTCAGCACCACAAAATTTGTAGATATATTAAATAATAAATAACAATTTTAAAAACAAAACTTTTAAAATAATAAATTAAAAATAGTTTTTAAAATTTGTTTACGTTAGAAAAATGTTGTATTGATCTCTCTTTTTAAATTGTTTAAATAGATTGATAATAGTGCTAAATTTTAGGAGCACATAACAATGAAATATCTTATTTTCAATTCAAATTAAAAATTAAATACAGTAATTCTAACAAACTAATCTATATTACATTATTTTATTAACTTCTATTCTTTGAAATAACTAATTAGTAAAAATTAATATTAAAAAGTTATTTTATTTTTAATAATAATAATAATAATAATATTTTTCAAACTTTTATTGTTTGAAATAACTAATTGGTAAAAATTAATATTAAAAAGTTTTTATATTTTTAATAACAATAATAATAATATTTTTCGAACTTCTATTGTTTTAGATTAAATAAAAAATAAAAGATCATGAAATATGAAAAAAAAAAATCAAATAACAAACGTTTAAAAAATAATGAATATTGAAAAGTAGAAAAGAGAAAGGGAAATCAAAATGATTGTGGATCAGTCATTTTAATAAATAAAAAGTAAATAATTCTACTAATTTATATATTTTTTTAAAAACAAAAAATGCACACCTTTCCATTTCCTCAAATAAAGCAACCCCAGAAACTTATAAATTTCAGTTGCATAAAGTCAAACAATTAGGAACGGATTAAAATAACAATATGATTTAAAAAATATATTATAAAATTGTATTATTAAAAAATGAATAAATAAGTGTAGTATCGGTTAAATATTCTGCAATTGGCGGGATTACTTTGAAAATTCCTTAAATATTACCTATCATTTAATTTTGAATTACGGATGGATAGAGTCCTAAAATATAAATATAGGTAACAGATTTAAATAGTATAACTTTTTAAAAAGTATTAACTATTTAAAACATTAAAAAAACTAAAATGAAAAATATTTATTACATCAGGATAGATCATGCATTTTATTTTTCTTTACAGTTTGTTTATCACATTTTAAAGTTTCTTTTATAGTTATTTCATTTTTCTGTATTAATTTTACTTTTATACTATTTTATTAAAAATTATATTTTTACAATTTTTTAATCATAGTGATGGATAGCTATTTAGTTTAATTTGAGTTTTATTTACGTGAGGATTTATAAATTTTATACTACATAAATTGCATAAACTTTTTGTTTATGCTTATTAAATTAATATGTGTTTATGCTTATTAGTTTTTTTTTTTTTTTAAATCTTTGTAAATTTTATATAAATGAGTATGTTAATAAAAAGAAAGAAATAGTTTTATAATTCTCCATTACTCATCCAGTACTTACTATACAGTCCTATAATCAATAAAAAAAAATGCGTTGATAACCTTTTATTTTATCCATAGTTATTCTAAATTAAATTAAAATAAAAAATTATGAAATTAATAATTATGATTATTTTAAATAATTACGTCAAATTAAAATATCGTTTAAGATTTTTTTCGATATATACCTCATCTTTAACCATATTACCATAAGTATTTAAATACTTTGTTTTATCAGTTTATCTTTTAACTTAATCAAACAATATAAATCACGAACTAAATATACAAATTAATAAAAAAAAATCATACACTTTTAACTATTTTTTAACATTTTTATTTATGCTTATTTAATTAATATTTGTTTATGTTTATTAGTTTTAAAAGAAGCCCCTTTATAAATTTTATATAAATGAATACGAATAAAATATTTACATAAAGATAATTTCTTCAAAATCTAACCGTAGTATATTTAGATAAAGAAAACTAATTAGGGAACACTTGTTATGAAAAGTATAAAACAATTTATTTTTTTCTATTTCTATCAATGCATTAATTTTGTTGACAATATAACTTTTTTCTTTCTATCACTATAATTTGTGTATGCATTATATAGATATAGTAACTTTTTAAGTATTAAAATCTCTTATCAATAGTTATTGCAAATAATTAGTTTTTGTTGATTTTTTAAAATTTTCATTTATTTATAATTTTTAATTTTAATGATTTCAAGTTTTTTTTTCTTCAGGATGATTGATGTTTAATTTGTTGGGTTTGTATCTTTATTTTTATTTTTGATTTTAATATATTGTTAAAGTTATTATCTACACATATTTAATGTATAGCATTTTTTGATAATATTAATTAATTAAGTTAAATTTCAAAGTTGTCTATAAATTAATATTTACAATTACATTTATCAACTAACCACGCAATGCGCAAGCACATATACTAGTAAATAGGAGTAAGAAGGTCTGTTAAGATGATAAACAGCTACCTCACAAATCTCCACAGGAAGCCTCGGAAAAGAAGAGAGTAGAAGGTATTACGAAGATCTGAGCACGTAACCTACAAAAATTTAAAAGCAAGGGGTGAATATCAAACCACACGGTACACAACAACTAAACTTCTATACACAAGCTAAGGGAATATAATATGGGTACTCCTTACACCCCATCCGAACCTCCACAACTACAACCTGCATAAAACCAACCCAACCTAACCCTTCATAGTTTACATAGCACACAACTCAACAACAACACTCTAACAAATTACATATCCTCAATAACAAACTCAATATTCATCAATCACAACTTTAACAGAAAGACACTCACAAGATCAGCAACACACAAGATCAAATTAATCAATAATACAAATGTTCAATGCAATGAAATGCAATGTTAAGTATAGTGATGCATGTTTGACCTAACGATACACACCTGTTGTCTCTCAGTTCGGGACCCATGAGAGACGCATTTGTCCATGCATTCATTGCGGCATGCGACAGGACCCTCGATAATAAAATTCTTCGTGGCATGCGATACTTCCCTCGATAATAGAATTCGTTGCGGCGTGTGACACGTCCATAGAATCATAGTATCTGTCGCGACATGCGACACGCCCCTCAAAATGATACATCCTCCTCAATTCACATAATACTTATCACAATCATGTCTCAGAACCAATGCAAATGACATGTTCACACAAATAATGAGGAGATGATCATTTTCATAACAATGCATGATTCAAAACAACACAATCGTTAGAATTGTCAACACATCACACACCAATAATTAATCACACTGCCTTTTATTACCCTTTTTCCATCATTAGAATTATTCAACATGGACAAGTCAACCCATCACCAAGTCTCATTACTCCCAAACACATACCACAAGGAAGTACACGATTCTATGCACTTAACAAAGGTTTAGAAATTCACTTGTCTCAGTTAATCAACGATACACTCTAGGACTTGAGCCTTTTCTTTTCGTTGAGCTACCAGATCAATGCAATCTATTTAAGTACATGATCACAATAAGATTTTAGAACTAACACCACCCATATTGCTATAGGTTTAGCCTAGACCCAATAACTCACTCAAATCTATAATCAAGTTTAACATGTCAATTCTCTTATTTCCAAATTTCAAGTCTAGGGTTAAGTTCCAAGTTCTCCAATATCATAAATCTAATAATATTCACATAATATAAAACACATAATATTTAATTACCTATCTCAATATGTCAAAACTTGAATCATACTGTCATGAACATAAGAATTCCAAAAAAAAAATCCAAACTAATACATAGTCAGTAACCTAAGCGAAATCTAACCCATTTTTACATCCATGTTATCTACCATTAATAATGATTAATTGCCAATTCATGGACAATAATTGGCTACTCAATTCCCGGTCCCCCGATCTCCAAAAGTGCACTACAGATTCTTTAATTTAAGTTGCAAAATACATCCTTTCAACCCAATTGCATAAATACCATAAGATGCCAACTCCATTCCTCTCTCTCTCTCTCTCTCTATATATATATATATATATATATATAATCAAATAATAATTGCACTAATTTAGTAAATGCCTTCCCATTGGTTAAGGAATAACAAGATTCCATGTTGTGGAACGGTTAAACAAAACTTCCGTAGGAAATATGATTACTATTCATTTATTAACCACCAAAATTCCAACAAACATTACCAGCCACTAACTTTATTTTCCAACGCAAGATTTCTATTATGTGGAGTAATTAATGTAGGCATATACAAAAATGGAAGGCTAGGGGAAATTTGCTTACGTGCAGTCCTTCCTTCGTGCCCTTTTCTTTCTAAACAATTAAGTATAAAAGTGATAAATCCTACTACTTATATATATATATATATATATATATATATATATATATATGGGTCAAATAATATAGGGTCTTAAATAAATTATCACTTTAGCCCATTAACTATCCACTAAGTCAATCATCTACAATTACCCATCAATTAATTAACTCAAGTTAAACAAATAGTTCAAAATTCCCAAAATAACCTACCAGGTCATTACATCATCCTAACAAAAATGAAATAACATGACAGAAATAACTGAGGGATTCTCCGGAAGAAAGGAGGCTCACCAAACAAATCTGGAACACGATTGGATCAACGAAGCGCTAGTTGATGATCCTGGTTAGCTATATCTACATCATAAAATGATGCAGGCCAAACAACATCAGTACATTGAATGTACGAGCATGTAAAGGGAAATCTAAAACATGGCATAAGCTTGAACTAGAACTGAAGAAACAACTTACCGTAACTCAACTCAACTCAGCCTCATTACAATATAAAAGCAATAACAATAATGAGATATAAAGAAAAGCTTTAAACCAATAGATAACAAATCAATGCATTGGAAAATACAATATAACTCAGTATGTATGTAAAAATACAAAATAAACTCTGTTTGGGTGATTCTCTAACCGACAACCATCACAATGAGCTATGTGATGATACAGCGTCTCGCCACGCTGTCAGAACTATCCTATACCTTGCTGTGGTATAGAACTTGTCACGCCCCGAGCCTACACCTCAAACGTGGCTGGCACTCGAGAACCATTGCTGGCCCCAAGCGAACCCTTGGCCTGACTTACTTACTCAGCAGAAGACTTAGACATAAGAAAGAGAATCCAAATACAACATAACTCAACATGTCTCAAACTAAACTCAAAATGCTTTAAGAAAATAAACATTTAACTTAGCCATAATGGCAACTTAAATCTGAACATAAGCCAATAACGAGATAATGATGAATGAACTAACATCTGACTGACTATCTATGAAGCCTGTAAACAACTGAGATGGATGTCGGGACAATCCCCATGACATCCTAATGAACTAATAAAAGAACTGAAAGCAATAAAAGGGATCCTCCGAAAAGTAAGGAGGCTCACCACCAGACTCTGAGTGCTCAACTGGATCAACGATGCACTGAATGCTGATCCTGGTTACCTGCGTCTACATCATAAGACAATGCAGGCCAACTGACATCAGTACATTGAATGTACGAGTATGCGAGTTGGAATGCGAAGCAAGACATAAGCTTGAAAGGAACTGAAGAACTTACCTGGCTCAACTCAACTCAACTTAACTGAACTCATTTCAATATAAAGCAGTGTAAATAAATGTAGTATAAATAAAGGCTTTAAAACATGGTTTTTAACTTTGTGTATTTAGAAATACAATAACAACTTTGTATGTATGCAAAAATACAATATAAACTCTGTTTGTATATGAAAATACAAATATCTCTGATGTATATAAAAATATAACATACTGCTACGAGAGTGTCTCTAACCGACAACCACACTATGAGCCTAAGTGGTGATATATCGTCTTTCCTACACTGCCAGAAATGTCCTATACTTTACCATCATATAGAACGCTTAACTAAGTGGATCTACTAGTCTATTCTAAAAGCATCTTAAGGAGTCATCTAAAAAGTATGATCCTTTACTACCCATGATGGCTACATGGTTTATGGAGACGTGAATGGTTTGAGATAATTACCCAAAAACTTAGCTTAAAAGCTCTCTTGGAAATCTCAGTTTCCTTTCTTGTTCAAATGTGAAAACATTTTAACTCTTGGAATACTTAGTTCCCGTATAATCTTTGAAGAATGAACTTTACTCTTACTCTTTACTGAAAACTAGCTCAAAAGCTCTTTTGGAAATCAAGGTTTCCTTTCTTCTTTAAATGTTAAAACATTTACTCTTTGGGAATACATAGTCCCAATATACTCTTTTGAAGAAATGAACTTCAAACTTTACTCTTTGCTTAACTTAAAACTTAAGTCTTAGAACAAAGTTAAAATGTTTGTGAAAGACTTTTGAAAAACTTTAATGAACTTCTCTTGACTTGCTTTTTAACTTCTAAACTTGACTCTTAGCTTTTCTTGAATTGAATTATGGATTCAAGGATTGGGATTTGTGATAGGAAAGATATCATGATGTTTAAGAATGATTTTAGATAGCTAAATATGAGAAAAGATAAAAAAAATCACTATCTGAGAACGGGTCCGCGACGCAGAGATGTATTTAAATTTTGGTCACGAAAATACTTTTTGAGGCAGAACGGTTCGTGACCGCCCTGTGACGCGAGGATGAATTTTTTGAAACTAGGGAGCAGGTCCGCGACGTGGCCTGGGGCACCATATTTACCCGACTTTTTCCTTCTTTCGTTTTCCAGTCACAATTCACCTAAACTCGATTATTATTCTCAAATTTTCTTTAGATTCAGATACCCAACATATGTACCCATGAACCTAACTCAAAACAACTCTAAAACTCGACGTAAAGATCTCAGAAACTTCTCAATTCAGCCCAATTCAAGAACGAAAAACAAATTCAAGAACACCATTCAAGATTCATCAACTTTCAATTTTCTAGAACGAACTTCGCTGAAATAAACGTGATTGGTGCGAGGGTGAATGAACACAACTCTATGAAAGACTTACATACCTCGTAGGGATCACCCCTTGACGAAATCCATGATATTAGCTTCGAGAATTTGACGATTCTTGCTTCTTCTCCTCTCTTCTCCTCTTCTTTTCTCTTGTCTCAAAACCCCAACTTAATTTTCAAAAGCGTAAACTGACCAAGTTCAGTTTAGACCCCCAAGTAATTACAAAAAACGAACTAATTAAATTGGGTATGGTAAAGACCAAAATACCCTGCCAAAATCTGGTTTAGACTTTCCTTATTTGAATAGACCAACTTCAAATGGGAATATCTCACTCATACGAACTTGGAATCGCACAAACTTGGCGGCGTTGGAAAGATTATTCCAAGATCCGTCCTACAATATCTTAAAACACACTTAAATCATCCTGATCTAGGAGTTATGATCGTTTGAAGTTGACAAAAAACTTAACTCAACACACTTAACAAATTTTCCAGATTTTTATATATTCTTTCCAAAAATGACTATTTCCAAATTTTAACTTCTTTCTAGTTCCTTCAATTAGCGAGATGTTACATAAATCCTCAACTAAGTGGATCCACTAAGCTATGCTAAAAAGTAATAAGGAATCATCTAAAAAGTATGACCCTTTATACCCACGTTGGCTACATGGTTTAGGGGGCTCTAAGTTGTTGAACTCTCCCCCATATCGGTGCTCAATACTCTTCAAAACTATAACTTAGCTCACATATTTTTAAAAAACCATTTCCTCTACCTCAACTTTGACATTTTTACTCAAAAGGTTTCTTTTAAAAGAGATAGTACTCAAAACTCCTCATGATCTCTTTTGGAAGTCGGTGTTTCCTCTTTTCTCAAATGTAAAAACATTTCTCTTGGGAATACTTAGTTCCCATATATTCATTTTTAAAAAATGAAAATCAACTTTACTCTTCCACAACTCAATACTCAAATCTTTATAACAAGTTTAAAAGATTGTAAAAGACTTCTCAAAATGACTCGAAAGAACTTTCAAGACTTAACTCTTAACTCTTAACTCTACCTTGAACTTGAATTATGAATTCAAGGTTATGATTCATGATATGAAGGACCTCGTGACGATTGAATGAGTTTTATATAGTTAATAATAATATGAGCGAAAAACATTGCCTGGGGAGAAAGGGTGCAGCGCGGAGATGAATTAAAATATTTGGTCGCGAAATAATTTTTGAAACAGTGGAGTCCGCATTCTCTCCGCGACGCTGAGAGAGAAAATTTCTCTGGGGGAGCAAGTCCGCGACAGAGACCTAGGCACCAAATTCTACTCGATATTTTCTTCCTCTCCCAAACTTGATTCAACTCATACCCACTAAAATTCTAAGGTAAAAACGCTTGAATTCTTATAATCCAGAACAATTTTAGCGAAACCCAACCAAGAACTATCGGTTTACTCCACTCCTTAACAAAATATTCGCCTCAAGACTCAATCAAACATCAAAATTCAAGAATGAATGGCAACACTTCAAGAAACTCATCAAGAACTTAATTTCTCAATTTTTATGGATGAATTCGATAATGTAAAACATGATTGGCGTGTGGGCGAATGAACCCAATACTATGAAAACTTACATACATCTTAGGGATCAAAACCTTGGCGAAACAACCCTCGATCCATAAGAAATCTCGATGAATGATTTGAACCCTTTCCTCTTTTCTCTTCTTGAACTCTCTTCTAAAACCCTAAGCGTATTTGGGATTACAAAACTAACCCAAATCATTTCAGACCCCTAAAACCTTACTAAAAACGCTTAAATTGAAGGGGTAAGTAAAAGACCAAAAACCCCCTCATAATTTTGGGTAACTTTCCTTAATTGGACAACCTGACTTCAAATATGCATATTCCTTCATACGAGCTCAAAATTTAGCAAACTCAGTGGCATTGGAAAGACGATTCAAACACCTTTCATTTGATATCTTATGGGCCACCTAACTCATCAGGTATGAAAGTTATGGTCATTTGAAGTTGTCCCAAAACTCACTTACAAAATTCTCAATTTAGCTATTTCCAACTTAGGGCTTTCTAAATTTAGCTCTTTCTAAGGCGGGATGTTACAATATCTGCCTCTTGGGAACATTCATACTCGAATGAGATCACTCTAAAGTAGAACTAAGGGTGGAAACATCTAACACCCAACTCAAACACCCAACATGCAAATGCACACAAGATTTAAACTGAAGAAGTACCAAGAAAATAATTAGTACCTTGATTTGGTTCTCTGGACTCAAAGATATGTGGGTATCACTTATTCATATTCTCCTCAGCCTCCCAAGTAGCTTCCTCAACAAATTGGTTCCTTCATAAAACCTTAACTGATGCTACCTCCTTGGTCCTCAACTTGTGAACCTAACGATCTAGAATCTGAACAGGAATCTCCTCGTAAGACAGCATATCCTTAATACCAATATTTTCAGTCAGTATAATAAGTGAAGGATTGGCCATACACTTCTTCAACATAGAAATGTGAAACACCGAATGGACTGCTTCTAACTCTGACGGTAGCTCCAACTCGTAGGCTACATTGTCAATCCTCTTGGATATCCTGTAAGGACCAATATACCGTGGACTGACTTTCCCCTTCTTGCCAAACCTCATAACACCCTTCATGGGTGAAACTTTAAACTAAACCTAATCATCCACCTCAAACTCTAAGTCTCTTCTCCTAACATCGGTATAGGATTTCTGACGACTCTACGCTATTTTCAACCTTTCTTGAATAGTCTTCACTTTATCCATAGCTTGATGAACCAAGTCTGGTCCTATCAATCCAGCCTCACCAACCTCAAACCATCCAATAGGAGATCTACATCTTCTTCCATAAAGAGCCTTATATGGAGCCATCTGGATGCTAGAGTGATAACTATTATTGTAAGCAAACACGATGAAAGGTAGGTGATCATCCCAATTACCCTTGAAATTGATCACACAAACCCTCAACATATCCTCTAAAGTCTGGATTGTGCGCTCTGCTTGACCATCTGTCTGAGGATGGAAAGAAATACTCAAATTGACCTTGGAACCCAAACCTTTTTGAAAAGACTTCCAAAATTGTGCGATGAATTGCGCACCTCTATCTTGAAATAATGGACACCGAAACTGCATGAAGTCGGACTATCTCTTGAATATATAACTTGGCATAATCCTCTTCTGTAAAAGTAGACTTTACCGGTAAGAAATGGGTTGATTTAGTCATTCGATCTACAATCACCCAAATCGAATCATGCTCCCTGCGAGACCATGGTAAACACGTAATAAAATCCATATTGATTATCTCCCACTTCCATTTCGGAAGATCTATGTTCTGAGCCATACTATTGAGCCTCTGGTGCTCCACCTTGACTTGTTGGCAATTCTGGCACTTAGCAATAAACTCTGTAATACACCTGTTCATACTATTCCACCAATAGACTTCTCTCAAGTCACGATACATCTTTGTGGAACCCAAATGGATAGAATATCTGGAGCTATGAGCTTCCTCGTGATCCTCTCTTGGAGTTCATCCACCTATGGTACATACAATCTACCTTGATATCTCAATACACCATCTCCCCTTTGTTCAAAAGCCATCACTTTCTACTTATGAATCTTAAGTTGTCTTGAGGCATAAGCTATAACCTTTCCATTCTTCATCAATACACAACCCAGTCCAATTCTGGGCGCATCACAATAAATAACAAAGCCTTGTGTTCCTTCTAGTAAGGTCAACACTGGGGTAGTAGTCAACCTAGATTTCAATTTATGAAATCTTTTCTCACAAGCTTCAGACCATTGGAACTTAATTGTTTTCTGAGTCAACTTGGTCAACGGAGATGAAAACCCCTCGACAGACCTTCTATAATAACCATTGAATCCCAAGAAACTCCTAATATCGATTGGAGATGTGGGCCTAGGCCAGCTCTACAGTGCCTCAATCTTTTGAGTGTCAACTAGAATTCCATCACTAGAAATAATATGGCCTAAGAATGCCATAGACTCAAGACAAAATTCACACTTATAGAATTTATCATACAACTCTCTATCCTTGAGAGTTTGAAGAAGTACTTTGAGATGACTAGCATGATCTTTCTCATTCCTCGAATAGATTAGAATGTCATCGATAAACATGATAAAAAACATATCAAGATATGGCTTAAACACTTTGTTCATAAGATCCATGAACGTTGCAGGAGCCAAAAAGCATAACCAGAAACTCATAACGACCATCACGGGTCTTGAAAGTTGTCTTAGGGATATCACTTTTCCTTACTCAAAACTGATGATAGTCTGATCTGAGGTCTATCTTAGAAAAACAAGTGGCACCCTAAAGTTGATCGAAAAGATCATCAATTCTCGGAATGGGATACTTATTCTTGTCTCTAATTTATTTTATCCTAGGAGTTTTTTTTATATAACATTTTCTAAATGATTTCGAAACATTAATCATAGGAATAGCCTATTTTTATATTATTTTTTTTTATAAAAAATAACAAAGGGAATCCATTTGCCTTCGACCTGACTTTTTGAAATGAGATTCCTAGAAGGTGGAGTTCAGTAACGACCGAGGAGAGGTTGAGAAGAAGACAATGAATGGAATGGTATGAGCCCAACAAAAGAGGCTCTCAAAAGAGAGCTTTCGACCTTTGTTTCTTCCTTTGGAAATATAGTAACCTTGTTCAATTGACAGTAATCTATACACATTCTAAGAGAACCATCTTTCTTCCTCACAAATACGACAGGAGCACCCAAATGTGAGACACTTGGTCGAATGAAGCCTTTCTCAAGAAGATCTCTCAATTGTTTCTTAAACTCTTTCAACTCAGTTGGAGCCATTCTATATGGTGGAATAGAGATAGGACAAGTATCATGAAGAATATATATACCAAAGTCTATTTCTCTCAAGAGGGACCATGGGAAGATCATTTGGAAAGACCTCTGAAAACTCACTCACAACTCAAACTGACTGAATAGGTGGTGTCTCAACACTAGAGTCATTAACTCGGACTAAGTGATAGATGCATCCATTGAAAACTAACTTTCTAGCCTTAAGGTACGAAATAAAACAACCATTAAGCATTGTTGAACTACTACTCCACTCTACAACTGGCTCATTAGGAAACTAGAACTTAACTACTTGAGTCCTATAATCAACTGAGGCATAATAGGCATGAAGCCAGGCCATACCTAGAATAACATCAAAATCTACCATGTATAACTTAACTAAGTCAGCCATAGTGTCCTTGTGATTGACAAAAATGGTACAATCACGATAAACTCTCTCAGCAAGAATAGACTCACGCACATGTGTGGAAACACTGGAGGGCTCAAGAAGTTAATCAGGAAGGATATTGAAATTCATAGAAACATAAAGAGTCACAAAAGATAGACTCGCACGTGGATCTAGCAAAGCATATACATCAAAAGAAAAAACTTTGATTATACCAGTGACAACATCTTGCGAGTGTTCTTACTCTTGGCGACTGGTGATAGTATACAGATGGTTTGCTCCTTCGCCTGTCCCTGATGTAGCTCCTCTAGGTGCAACTCTATCTAGTGGAGCCACTGAAGAAGATTGGATTTTATTGCCCCCATTACCATTTCCCTGCCTATTCTTAGGGCACTTTCTCATAAAGTGACCATTCTGACCACAATTGACACAACCTGTGGAGCCATCACAACATACTCCTTAGTGGTTCCTACCACACTTAGCACAAGTAGGAGTCCCATTTCCTCCTTGTGCCACACTACCTTGAGACTATGCACGTCTAGCTCTGAAGTATTGTGACTTCTGATTCTTGAACTCACCTATCTTCCTTGGTGCAAGTGCACCAACAAATGATGGAGCAGGCCCATTTGGTTTGTGTTGACAAAAAGGATCGATTTGTATTACTCTTCTGCTGACTGGACTCATTTTCTGTTGTCTCTGCCTTCTTATTTTGGAACTCTTCTCTATCTCTCAACTTATCCTCCTTAACCTGTTGCACATGAATCATTATCCTTGCTATGTCCATGTCCCCTATCAACATAGTTGCCTTGCCCTCCTTGCTTGACAAGTGAGACAACCTAGATACAAATAAACTCATTCTACTCCTCATATCAGCAACTATCTCCGGAGCATAACGGGACAATTGAGTGAACTTGAGGTTGTACTCATGCACACTCATGGATTGTTCTTAAGAGTGAGGAATTATCTTACTTTTGCCTCTCTCAGTTCACAGGGAAAGAAACGCCCCATGAAGGCCTCTTCGAACACAGCCCAACTCACAATTGGTGCACCCTTAGCTCTACTCTTCTTCCATTGGTCGAACCATATCCTAGTAACACCCTTCAGTTAGTATGCAACTAGTTCCACTCGCTCAACATCCATAACATGCATAGCCTCAAAACTTTCTATAACTCTTCCACAATGTTTTTCGGATCCTCAGTGACACTTGAACCAGTGAAGTTTGGAGGATTCATCCTTAAGAACTCACAGATTCTGGATGTATTAGCCACATCCTATAGATCCCCTCTCTGTTGACCAACTTGGTTGGCCACCACTTGACTTATTATCCGGATAGCATCTCGTAACTCAGCATTTGTGACCTATCCTTGGGGTTGCACTTCCAGTGCATTAGGTACCCATTGATCCTAAGGATCAACATTCCTCCTAGCAGGACGACCTTGAGCATCTCTTCGTGGAGGCATGATCTGAAATATACGTGCAAGCACGAGTTAGAAAGACCTTTTTGAGATGAACTCTATCGCATGAAAAGAGTATGAAAGAAGTGAGATAATTCCTAAATGGCGTACCCTCCTAATTATAGATGTGGCATGCTTCACACCGATAACTAGGACTCTACAAACACCACTTCATAGACACCCTAGGACTCTTGAACTTTATGCTCTGATACCAATTTTGTCACTCCCCGAGCCTACACCCTGGGAGCAACTGTCACTTGACAACCATTGTTGGCCTCAAATAAACCCTTGGCCTAGCTCAACTCTCAGTGGAAGACTTACTTAACATAGAATAATCTCAAAAGATAAACTCAAATAATGAACTCAGAATGTTTTAAAGGAACATTCAACTGGCCAAAGAGGCAACTCAAGTCTTTAAACATTTATAACTGAATATGGAAAAGTCTCATGAACTACTATCTATCTATCTATGAAGTCTCTATGTCACGACCCAATCCACTGGGCCGTTCGGACACCTACGTACTACCGCCTAAGTAGGAGAATCCTTATATCCCAATAGTTAAAATATGTGGAAGACTAATTAAAACGGAGATAAAAGAAATCATAGGGTTTTCATAAATAAAACTTTAATCATTTTAGAGTTAAAACTTGTAAAGTAACTATCACTCCCAAAGATCTAGTCTAAACAGGTATAAGAGCTACTAAGAGTACAACTGGACATAATAAATAAAGACACAGCTCCAACCATGCGGAAGAAAGACAGAAGCTTTCAGAGAATTTCTTCGTCTTCACCTAATGAAACATCACTAACCTGCATCTGAAGTAGGTAAAAAACATAGCAAGAGTAGTATCAGTACAAAACACACGTACTGGTAGGCATCATCGGTCAACCCGATTCCCACCACATAACATAAGAAACCAACTAGTAAGATCATGAAATCAACCACTCGCTTCTCCACCTTCACTCTCTTTTGAAATACCTCGGGGTTACACTAGTACCCTTACTACTAACCACCCTCTCGGTCCACCTACTTAATAGGTTCTTGATCATAGCCTAACCATTCTAGCACATAGAAAAGTTCCCAAATACAATTACAACATTTCGACTAACCGCTCACGTCATACCCTTACTTTATCTTCATATTACCCAGCCATGGCCACATAGTACATTAAGTCAAGTTTTCTAACCATTAAACACAAATCCCTTTCTCCAAAGTGAAATCCATCTACGCATTTACTTCACGTACACTACCTCCACTTTTCACCCTTGCAACACACAAACAACCCTTGCTATCAATTATTCGACCCTTGAACCCTTGGCCTTTCCAATTCATTCGACAACATGGTACACAACAAGTTCACTCGACACCAAAGAACAGTCGGATATAAGTCCTCATAAACATATAACCACTACAGGGAATCACAATATCATTATTATTACGAACAAGGTTCAATTTCATAATTCTCAATCATCACAATTATATCAAATCATTGGTCCTCTCATGGAACCCAAACCCAAACTGTTAGCATATCGGAACGTGGTACTCGACCAATGAATATACTGGAATGTGGCAATCGATCCCATAATTATGTCGAAACGTGGCAACCGATCCCAGTTAGTTGTGCCGAAACGTGGAAGCCGATCCATTCAACACACCATAATCACAATCACAAGTATATTCTCAAGTTCATACAATTTAGTCATGATTCATGGCATTCATCATCCCTCTATCTCCTTTGCAACAAGTGTGATCAATAATGCAATATTCACATACATATATGTATCATAATGAAGCAAGAACAAACATACACCACACAATCATAGAATCACAGTCATCACTTAACCCTAGATTATCATCTAAGGCTTCTTCATAGGATTTAACCATATTTTGTTCGGTGCACAAGGGCCTACGCATAATTCTACCATTGATTTACATATATTACGCGGTGAACAAAGATTTATATCTACTCCATTCATAAAACCTAGCCTACCTAGGTGCTAAGCAGTTGCACAGAGTTTTGACTTCAATTCTTGTTTCTGGGCTTCGTGACGGTGATCTTGACTGAAAATCTACCCTTCGCTGCGCTCCTCACGCTAGAAATATCTCTCCCTCTTTTCCAAGCTTAGAGCAGCTTTTTGGGGGTTACTAGAGTGTTTCACGATTAAATTAGGTATTTTAGGAAGAAGGAGAAATTAGGATTTCGCGTTATTTACGTTCTGCCTTGTCTATCCCTCCCTGGCGGGACAATGGCTCATAATTTTCCTAGAATACTATGAGGGATGTCGGGACAAGACCCCCGATAATCCAAACAAAACTGAAATAACTTGATTCAGATAACTGAGGGATCCTTCAGAAGCAAGGAGGCTCACCAAACAAATCTGGAACTCGATTGGATCAACGAAGCGCTGGTTGATGATCCTGGTTACATGTGTCTGCATCATAAAATGATGCAGGCCAAATGGCATCATTACGTTGAATGTACGATCATGCAAGGGGAAATCTAAAACATGACATAAGCTTGAAGTGGAACTGAAGAAACAACTTACCTCGTCTCAACTAAACTTAACCTCATTTCAATATAAAAGAAATAACAATAATGTCATATAAAGAAAATCTTTAGAATAGTAGATAACAACTAAATGTATTGAAAAATACAATATAACTCAATGTATATGCAAAAATGCAAAATAAACTCTGTTTGGGAGTTTCTCTAACCGACAACCATCGCCATGAGCTATGTGATGATACAACATCTCGCCCATGCTGCCAGAACTGTCCTACACCTTGTCGAGGTATAGAACTTCTCAATTAAGTGGATTTAAGCTATGCTTAAAAATCAATAAGGAATCATCTATAAAGTATAACCCTTTCTACCCACATTGGCTACATGGTTTATGGGGGCTCTGAGTTGTTAAACTCTCCCCCATATCGGTGTTCAATACTAGACCCAAAATATATCTTAGCTCATATGTTTTAGAAAAACATTTCCTCTTCCTTAACTTTCAGATTATCACTCAAAAGGTTTCTCTTAAAAGAGATAGAACTCAAAACTTCTCATGAACTCTTTTGGAAATTGATGTTTCCTCTTTTCTCAAATGTAAAAACATTTCTCATTTGAATACTTAGTTCACACATATTCATTTTAAAAAAATGAACCTCAACTTTACTCTTCCTCAACTTAGTACTCAAGTCTTTAAAACAAGTTTAAAAAATTGTAGAGACTTCTCAAAATGACTCAAAAGAACTCTCAAGACTTAACTCTTAACTTTACCTCTTCAATTATGAATGCAAGGTTATGATTCATGATATGAAGGATGTCGTGATGATTGAATGAGTTTTATATAGTTAATAATAAGAAACGAGCATAAAATATTGTCTAGGGAGCAAGGGCGCGATGCGGAGATGAATTTAAATATTTGGTCGCGAAATAATTTTTGAAATAGTGGAGTCCACATTCTCTCTGCGATGCGGAGAGAGAGAATTTCTCTGGGGGAGCAAGTCTGGGACGTGAACCTAGGCACCAAATTTTCCCGATCTTTTCTTCCTCTCCCAAACTTGATTCACTCATACCCATTGAAATTCCAAGGTAAAAACTCTCAAATTCTTATAATCCAAAACAATTTTAGAGAAACCCACCCAAGAACTATAGGTTTACTCAAGTCCTTAAAAAAATCTTTGCCTCAAGACTCAACCAAACATGAAATTTCAAGAATGAATGGCAACACTTCAAGAAACTCATCAAGAACTTAATTTCTCAATCTTTATGAATGAATTCGATAACGTAAAACATGACTGGCGTGTGGGTGAACGAACCAAACACTATGAAAACTTTCATACCCCTTAGAGATCAAACCCTTGGAGAAATAACCCTCGATCTACAAGAAATCCCGATGAACGCTTTGAACCCTTTTTTTTTCTCTCCTTTTTTATCCTCTTAAACACTCTTCTAAAACCCAAAACGTATTTGGGATTGTAAAAGCTGACCCAAATCAGTTTAGACCCCTAAAACCTTACTAAAAATGCTTAAATCTAAAGGGGTAAGGAAAAGACCAAAATACCCCTCATAATTTTGGGTAACTTTCCTTAACAGGACTGACTGACTTCAAATGGGAATATCTCCCTCATATGAGCTCAAAATTTAGCAAACTCGGTGACGTTGGAAAGAGGATTCATAGACCTTTTAGTTGATATCTTATGGGCCACCTAACACATCCGGTATTGAAAGCTATGGTGGTTTTAAGTTGATCCAAAACTCACAACTTAAGTATAACTTGCAAAATTCTAAATTTAGCTATTTGCAACTTAGCGCTTTCTAAATTTAGCTCTTTCTAAGGCGGGATGTTACACCATCTTTGTGCATCATGGTATATTCGTTAATATTAATGATTGACTATTTATCTGAAGCATTTAATGTCACATCAATTTGAATGTTGATTAAATTATCAAGACAAATTGTCATAATTACATATTCTGAAAGTTGTGCTCTTAACTCAATTTTCTTGCACAAACAATTTTATGAATGTCAAACTGCATATTGACAACAAACGCACATGCGATTATCTTATAGATTCATTTATTTCACATATCATATGGCAGGTGAACGAGTCCATATTCACCTTTTGCACTTTTTAAAATTTAGGAATTTAGTCCCAACATTAGTTGATCCAATCGACTTATCATGAAAACAAGCAACAACCAATTATTTTTTTGAAGATTTTCTAGTTCTTCAATATATGTTGAATATTCAATATTCACATCTTTTGAATGGCCATATTCTTCCATGCCAACTGATATAATTATTTGTACTAGTAAACACCAAAAATTTCCTAACTTGTGCCTTTTACTTTAGTAAATTTCTGATTTACTATTATATAGCTAATTTCAGATTTACTACTCCAATAGTAAATTTCATATTTATTTCTTATCAATTACTCTTTCGCTTGTGGAGGTGAGTTGTGATTCAATCATGATAAAGTGCATATCCATATTGATAAGTCTTATCTTATACTATCACATTCACTTTAGTATTAAAATTTATTCAATCTCAATCGATAGGCAATAATCATTAAATGCTTGGGATAAAAAACTCTATAGAGTTATCAAGGCGAATGGACTTAATCTGATTATCAGAAAACTATGTTCATCCATAATAATATATTTTGTGCCAATAATTTTGCAAATGCCAAAATGAGAGATGACAATAAACACACATGAGACCATCTAGAAAAGACATATATTAGATCATGAAGCATCTAAACAACTCATTAGGTGGGTGAATAGATCCACAAATATCCTCATATATACGTTCCAAGAACGCAGGGGATTTAATCTCAAATTTCATTGATGTTGGTCTAACAATTAACTTGCCTTGATAACAAGCAGTACAAAATTTCACCATTTTAAAAAAGTATTAGGTTCTTTAATGGATGTCCATTAGAATTTTCTATAATTCATCTCATCATTGTAGACCCATGCATGATGTCCCAAACGATCATGTCAAAGTATGAAAGTATTGAAATTAGTAAAATTCTTATTTACTATTGAATGTGTCTTAATTGCACTAACTCTTGTGCACTACAAGCTTGAAGATAAAGTAGAGAACTTTTTTTATAATACACGTCTATCCAGAGACATTCTTAGTGATACCACGTCCACAACCAAAGGTTGCAATATCTTTCACGCTTAGCATGGTGGGCATACACCTCATTCACTTCAGAGAATGAATCTATATTTTTAGCATTTATCGAAAGTTCTCATTCTTCGTGAATGGAACACAATTATCTAAGCATATCAAATTATGATATATTTAGTACCTCATTCCATGTTTATGTGCATTATTCAATCACTTGTCTTCTTTCAGACATATCATGCATTGCTACCATATTCACATTAGTGAATGAAATTTAGTGGAATAGGTTTCATGTTTTTTGACCAAACCATATTATTTTACTTTAATCATTATTATAGTGCATAGAGAATTGAACTCCGATGTCTTACCCATATAAAGGAGCCTTAGCCATAAATCGATAGGACTTAAATTAAATATCTTTATCATGGTGCATCAAGACATGAACTTGATATCTTACTCTTGTGGCGTGATAGGACACAAATCCATCGTCATATCCATAAAAAGGCTTCTAAAGTCATAATCGATGGGACTTGAACCCAACATCTCATCATCATGGTGCACCGAGATTCGAACGTGATTCCTTACCCTCAATCAATAACTTAATTAGCCAAAGTTCAATAAAACTCTTATTGATAGAAACAAATGCGGAATCTCCAATTTTTATTTTTTTCATTACTATTATTATTTTAAGAAAATTATTATAATAAATGAAGTATTAAAATCAATGATGTGCCGTCACAATATGGAATAACAATTAACATGGCTGCCTAAGAAAAACAATGGCATTAGCCAATATATAGATTAAAGCAGTAAATTGAGCATCAATAGTTATTACGTACTTCTGTTATATGTATAGTATCTTTGCAGTAGGTAACGTGCGACAAGAATTATCTTTGCCCATTATCATTCGAGTTTTGTTTTTTCTTCATGAACATGAATCTTTAAAGAGAGAGACTGCACACAGATAAACACATTCTTATTCCAGATGGTAACTCTAAATGGTAGAGTCGCGTGCTGATAATGTCTTATGAAACTATATAAAACAATGATAAGAAAGTAGGGAGAAGAGAGATCACTTATTATTTCTTTTGAGGGATGAAGTTACAATCAAGCAACCCTTTATTTATAGGAAAAACTGACTTAGTTTCCAACCATGATTCCTAACTTTTCTAGAATCTCCATAAATAGACATTCACTAGAATACAAATATGTTAATAACAAGATGTATATTATCTTTTGAAAATATATTAATTGATAAACATATGTTTTTAATTAATATTATAAAAGATAATTGATTTATAACTTCCAAATTAATATATTTTAATTAAATTAATCACAAACACTAAAAGTACAAAATTTCTATGAACATCATGAAATTCCCGACAAAAATGTTAATATTATAAATATAATGTCATAAAATTATTAAACTATTTGACAAATAGATAATCTATCAAGTCTAACTAAAAAACAATAATGACTTATAATGTGAAATATCAAGTTAATGCTACAAAAACAAATGGAATCGAAAATTTAATACAAGTTCTAATTTCAAAACAAAAAAAATGAACATAATACTCTTATGTCAAATTTCAACATAACGTAAAAAAAGGAAAACGTAAGTCTATAACCTTATTCAATAATGAGCCTACATTAATTTAAAAATTATAATACTAATAAAATTATGGTAATGAAAATAAAAAGAATAAATAAATAAATAGATAACACGAAAAATTGAATGAAATCACATGAACAAGTAAAGGTTGGGAATGAGAATGAAATATATAAAAAAAAAATAAGAAATATATTTTAGAAAATATTAGTATAATAAAAATAATTTTAAATAATAATAATAAAAATAAATTAAAACAAAAAAAATCAAATGTAACTAAAAGGAAGAAAATAATTTGAAAAAGTTTCATGTAATTTTACATGGTGTAATTACACCAATTCCCAACCCTCCCTTGGAAATTAAGGAGTGTAATTACTCACCTTCATTTACATCAAATTATTTTCATGCCAAGTAATTACTTGGTTTACCAAACAGGTCAAAAATGTAATTACATTTGATGTGAGGCCAAAAATATATATTTTCATCATTATTTTCCTCTTATTTATTATTTATATTTGCCCTTTTTGAGCATGAATTTTATTGATTGTGCTAAATAGTATATTTATTTGTAGGAGTAAATTGGTGTATAGTTAAAGAAGTTTGGAGCCAAAACGAACTAATGATGGAAAGTTGAAAAAGGAAATCAAGCAGGCAGCTTAATGGATTAAATTCAATATAATAATCTGTAACGACCCAAACCATCGTTATTTAGGAAAGGCAAAAATCCGTGAAAATTCTGGGCCACTGTCCCGCCACAACGGGCCTGTTGTCGCTAGGGCGGAGGCGCCAAGGCGGGATAAGTGAGCGCCATAGAGGGATAGGTGAGACAGAACATAAATTACGAGAAATCATATTTTCTCCATCTTCCTAAAATACCTAAATAAGTCGTGAAATACCCTAAAAACCTTAGAAAAGCTGCTCTAAGCTTGGGAATGAAGGAGAAGGAGATTTCTAGCATGGGGATGATGAAATCTTACGAATTCTTGGCTAAATTCACCGTCACAAACTCGGAAAAACTTGAATCGAAGTCAAAAACTCTGTACAACTGCTTAGCGCCCAGGTAGGCTAGGTTTTACAATTGAGTAGTTATGAATCTGTGCTTACTACATAACATATGTATATCAATGGTAGGGTTGTGTGTTGACCTTTGTGCACCGAGTAGTTTCCATGAATAATCCCTTGAATTCATAG
Organism: Solanum commersonii; assembly: GCA_029007595.1. NCBI lineage: Eukaryota > Viridiplantae > Streptophyta > Magnoliopsida > Solanales > Solanaceae > Solanum > Solanum commersonii. Next base: position 4,602,031 of record JAJTWQ010000008.1, read on the forward strand.
TATGTGGGTTCATGCCTTGTGAGAGGGGGAGGGGGAGATTAATGTGTTGTTAAAAACTTAGAATTGCTATCATGAATAACATTGGGTCAAGAACAAGGACATGAAATTAAAAGTGGAACTAGATTCATCAATGTATGCAACATCCGATAAATTGAAGTGATGAAATTGAGGAATTATGATGAATTGTGATTAAACCTTAATAAGAAATCCTAATGATAAACTAGGGCTGAAATTGGTCGATATATATACATAGATGATAGGAATTAAGCAGTAATTCGTAGGTGATGTTTGTGATTCTATGATTGTGTTATGTTTGTTTGTTCTTGCTTCATTATGATACTTGTATATGTATGAATGTTGTAATGTTGATCACACTTGTTGTAAATGAGATAGATGAATGATAGTTGCCATGAAATCGTGATGTAAATGTATGATTGTCACACCCCAACCCTAAGTGAGGCAGGAAAGTACCATATGAACACATGCTTTACAAGTGACCTATGATGAGAAAGTAAACTACTATGTAGATAGATTTACTGATGAGAAGCTTCATATACAACACATGTTGACTAGCTGAACCGATACATATGACAAGTGAAACTATGAATACAGATGATAGCTTTACAATGTCCACAAAGCCTCTACTGGAATCTATGACTGTACCACTATGATAGTAAAGACTCGACAAATCCCCGAATCAACCTGGAGCTCACTAACAACCGATGAGTATCATGTGCTTCTATTGGGGAGATCTACTAGTTGAGAACCTGTACCTGCAGCATGAAATTGAGCATTCCCTATAAGGGATGTCATTACGAAAGAATGTACTGAATATGTAAGGCATAATACAATCATATATAAAATGAGAGCTCAAGTGAAACCAAATACCAAAAGATAAATATTAGAGATCACCTCTGCTTATACTTATGGAATCGTGTATGTTACATTCTTTTCTTTACTTTTTTGTGCATTATAATATTTATAAGACATATGATACAAATGACCAGCTGATCATTGGTAGAAGAGGATGACACATGCTAGTTATTTTAACCCCTGGGACGTTGTCCTCATAATTCCACAAATTGGGATCGGCCCATGCTAAGTGAGGCTTTCGCACCTGAGCTGCCACCCTCTATACCAATTAGGATCAGCCCATGCTAGGCTTTCACCCCTGAGCTTCCACCCTTCTATACCAATTGGGATCGACCCATGCTAGGCATTTGCCCCTGGGCTGCCATCAATAATTATAAAGATTGCCTCACTTAGATTCTTTAATCTTTGAGCTTGTTGTTGTGATGTTCATAACTCTTTTGAGATTGCTTTTTTGATGATCATAACTCTTTTGAGATAGTTGTTTTGGTGGTCATAATCATTGTTGAGATTTGGAACTATGAACCAGTAGTAGAGGACATATGGATAAGGACTTGCGATTATAACAATGACATGGGAAGCAAATGTGACATGAATGTGTAATACTTAGGAGCTTATATGACTCAGTAAGCATTTTGAAATCTCAAATTGAAGCACATATAAAGTGAAGACATTTAACATTCAGCCAAGAAGTTTGAACTCTATATGATAGCCAAATACTCATTAACTAATATCAAATACAAGGTATACATGAACGTGAAACCAAGGGAGAGTGTAGGCAGATTCAATTTAAGGACGGATACATATTCCAAGCAAGTACATATAAAATATACAATAGAGCAAGTAGAGATCTTGTGAAACATTATAGTCTAACACAATGGGAGTAATAACCAATAGAGGGAACATATGAACATGTGCAAAGATGACATATATGATGGAATAGACAATTGAAGCAAGTTGGCAAGATATGGGCAGATCGTATATCCAACATATGTACATATGTACCATGTGTAATCTAGGATCATTTTGATTTGTATAAGGGGAATACGTGCCAAGGGTACTTTGACGATGAAACAAGTTTAAACCCTGCATGCATTATACTTGGCAGAGTAAGCATGTACATTTAGTAATAAACTCATATTAAAGTACTAACTTTAATGCTCTAGGGAGTAGGAACTGCAACTATGGATCAGTCACTACCAAGGGCACTTAGAAAGCTTACATTGTAATACACGTGTTGGATTCATTGCCAAAGAAATAGGAAATCGAATAGCCTTACATACCTCAATTCCCAATCGTATAGCTTACGAAGTGTCAACTTGTCCTTTAACATCATAGTCTTCATCTACAACAACCAATCATTAAGGCTAATATTAGCAGCTTACCAACCAATTCGGGATATTTTAACTCATCAAAACAGTAGCCAGGCAGCGAGCCCATAATGCTTCTAATTGATTGTTTTCTTTCACAAATTCTGTCAGTTATAGTTATTTACATGAAACAACCTTCCCATGGAACAGACAATGAGCTTACCAAAACTTTAATCTAATGGTGCATAACTAGAGCTTGTAAATATGCCCCTTACAGCTTTCCGCAATCATTTCCTAAGTACATCCATGACCTCCCATAAACAAATCAATACAATAGTAGTCCTTAACACTCAAAAATAATCAAAAGACTTGAATTTATGGTTTTCAATTACCATCCCATGAGTTGCAATAAACAAGTAAGTCTAGAATTCTCAAATAAACTAATAATTAGAGGTTATCGCAGTGCCCTTACCTTGGTTATCAAAATTTGTTATTCTTCTTCAATTACTTTTTTTGTAACCTTCTTTAATCTTTGGAAGAGAGTGGCAGAACCTTGACTGCCAACACATATAGCTATCTCTAGTTCACTCCCCTTGAAGAACTGTCCAATATACTTCAAACAATAGAGGAGAGAAGGTGATCTTGTGGCTGCTTTGGAAATAAAAGATGAAAAATAGTTAGAACCCTAGTGGGAATATTGGGTGGTTGTTTCATCTTGAGAGAGAAATATATGAACTTGAGAGCTTAAAATTTGGATAAGAGAAAAATGAGTTATTTGTATCAGATTTTTTGTCTTAATAGATTCTCTTTTGCCACCTTTCTTGTACTTCATTTGTAGACAACATGCGTCTTTAATTTAGTCCACACATTTAAGTAGGTGATGCACCTACTTTTCCATTCAAATTATTTCTTGTGGGCTTGGAAAGATTGGGCCTTGGCTGTCCATTCATTCTTCTATTCAACTTGGGCCAGATTAATGCAAGTAGGTGTAGTGTACTTGGCCCAATAACATGGTCAAAAGAGTCTTAGTAGGTTATGCACCTACTTGGTCCTTTGGGTTGGTCAATAAGTCAAAGTAGGTGATGCACCTACTTGTCACCTACTACCTTAGTTAAGTCAAACAAGCACCTCAATATTTTATTCCATTTCTAGACCTTAATACCGTTAACTGAACTTAAAATTTATATACACTATGTCACTTTAAACTTTAGACTCAAATACCACCTTCTGATCTCAAGTTTAAATACTTCCATCGACGTCAACTTAATCGGGTCGCATCAAAATCCATAGATAGTTCACTTTAAACCTATTCTATTGTCACTAGTCGCATAGGAAATTGAGTCCATAACTATAACACAAGGCAATTTATAAGCATCATATAAATAGAACTAATACACGTAGAATACGGGGTGTTACAATGATCTTGATGATGTACTTGTGATTGTGATTGTGGTGTGTGAATGAGATCGGTTATCACGTTCCGACATAACTAACTTGGATTGGTTGCCACGTTCTGGCATAAATATGGGATTGGTTGCCACGTTCTAGCATAAACATGAGATCGACTGCCACGTTCTGGCATAATAACTTGGGATCAGTTGCCATGTTCCGACATGCTAACTGGTTGAGTTTGGATTCCGTGAGAGGGCCAATGATGTTCTATTAAATGTGAGTTATTCGGTGTTCGTGTTCTTGTTGATAATATGGAATATGCTTAATATATGCTTGTGAGTATAGTGTGGTATTGGTTGTATATGTTGTACTTAGTGGACTTGTGTTATGACGATTTATAGTTGGTTGTTCGTGGGATGTAATGGTGAGAGTAGAGATAGTAAATGCGATGGAATATGTTAGGTGAATTTCACCTTGGGGGAAAGAAGATTGGTTTAGTGTGAGGAAAGTTGAATTAATGTATTATGTGACTATGGTAGGGTAATGTGACGAGGAAGCAAGGGTATGATGTGAGTGGTTAGTTGAATTGGCGGGGTGGTAGTACTTGGGGATTGACTATGTGTTTAGAATAGTTAAGCCATGATCAAGAATCTGGTAAGTGGGTTGATTAAAAAGGTGTTAGTAGTTAGAATGCTAGTGTGATTTGGAGGTATTTCAATGAAAGGGGTGAAGGTGGAAAACGAGTGGTTTATTCCATGATCTTACTAGTTGGTTTCTTATATTATGTGGTGGGCGTCGGGTTGACCAATGATACCTACCAGTACGTGTGTTTTGTACTGATACTACTCTTCCTATGTCTTTTGACATAGTCTAGATGCAGGATTGGTGATGTTTCATTAGGTGAAGACGAAGAAAATCTCTCGCAGCTTCTATTCTTCCTTCCGCATGGTGGGAGCTGTGTCTTTTATTTATCTTGTCCAGTTGTACTTTTAGTAGCTCTTGTACCTATTTAGACTAGATCCATTGGGAGTTGTTTAAATTACCTTACAAGTTTAACTAATACTGTGTCTAAAGGCATTATTTATAAAATTATAGTGTTATATTTATTCCTATTTTCTTAAAATTTCCGCATGCTTTTACTATTTGGATATGTGGGTTCTCCTACTTAGGTGTTAGAGTGGGTACCCGCATGGCCCAGTGGGTTGGGTTGTGACAAATTGGTATCAGATCCTAGGTTACCGATCTCCCCGTACAAAAGCAAAATATGAACTAGGCTCCTATGGATTAGTGTGTTGACGTCCACATTTAATCTATAAAAGGCTAGGAAACATTCTAGGAAGTCGTTCCACTTATTCTCTCCTTTCGTGCTAAGTGTTGCTTGAGGTATGAGTTGAGTCCAATTGGTATCTCAACGAATGTACACCAACAAGTTAATTGGAACGGAGAAGGTTCCAATTGGTATCTAGCCTTAAAGGTCGTATAAGGCATAGATGACCAGCAATGGCCATCTATGTGACGAACTAACTAATAAAGTGAAATTGTTGTGATGCGTGATTATAACTATGATTCTGTATTTCTCGTTTGTTTGAATTAATTGTAATTTGGTTACTCCGTGTTGAGTGAAATAAGTGTGTATGTGGAAGTATTCTTGGGAGTCTGATTTGCTGATGATGTGGAGGTGTTATAGTAGATGTGTGTGGAATGATTTAGGGCACAGTGTTGTGTGTCTGGATTGTATTAACGGTGAATGTAAAAGTGAACCTGTTAAAGTGTAAGGATGTGAATTCATGGATTATATATATGTACTTGAACCTTCAATATACGCAATGTGTTGGCTAATCTGTGTAAATTATGCAAGTTGTAATGTCTGGGTGTATCCTGGAGATGTGTGGGTGTAACATTGAATTAATGAGAACTAGTAGGGTACCGTGTCGTTAAGATTGATTCAGATTAGTTAATGATTTTTCTAGCTTGAAGTTTTATCTTAGATTGTTTGGTTAAGCTGGTTTGTATATCATAGTTGGAGTTTTAAATTCGATGGCATGATAAAATGGGAAGCTTTGGGAAAATTTTAGAAAAGATAAGTACCCCAGAAAAACCTTAGTCAGGTTCTGTTTCTGTTTTGACCGCTGGGGTGGAATTATTTCCACCAGGGCGGGACCTCTAGAGCGGGATAAGGCGAGGTAGAACCTCACCCAGCCTCCCTTGTTTTCCCTCAATATATATTTTTTTGAACCCCGAATGGGATCCAATCAAATCCCTACAATCTTTCCAGTGTTCAGCAATCGAGAATGGTTTATAAAAACATAGGGATTCACCTTTTGCTACGACAAAATAGGAAATCAAGCATCCATGTGCTACAAAAACATAGAAGGTCGAAAGATAAAAATAGGTTGTCTTAAATTACAAGCCCAAGAGGGGTGAAACGAAAGCTGATCAAAGACTCTCGGACTGGGTGGTGTCGATGTCTGAATCGAGGTTCTCTGGGGGAGTCACGCCATTCCAAGCCTCATTCAGCAATGGAGAAATCCCTGAAGTCCCGCGGCTCGAGTTAGGGAAGTTCCTTGCCAGGGGCCATGCAAGTAAACATGGTCTTGATAGTTTTCCACATCCGAAGCATCAGACGATCCCTGACCACACCCTTTCTCCTCTTCTTGCGCAGCTGGCAGCTGAGCATTTCAACCTCCAGGGGAGTGATGGGTGGAACCGGAGTGAATTCAATATAGGCACTCCCCATCCTCTCCCGGACAGCCTCTAAGTCTTTCTCAACCCGTGCACCAAAGAGTGGGTCCTCGTTGTCCGAATCCAAGACCGTGTTACTGCTACTAGCCTTGCTTGTCCTCCTCCTGTTACCCCTAGAAGTGGAACCTAGCCTTACCAAAAGAGGGTGAAGGGTGGAATCTATGGGAAGTACCTCATCAGCATCGAAGAGCAGCACTCCCGCTCTCTTGCACAGCGCAGTGATGAGTACTGGAAGGAAGAAGGCCTTCTTGTTGCCCCGATAAAACATCTTCCATTTGGAGATGATTTGTGCTCCCACATTTAGCTGGATGCCCTATATAGAACACGCCACCACCAGAGCCCGGGGAAAGGTCACGTCGATGTGGTTGCCCAATGGGCGGATCCTCCTAGTCACCAAGTGAAGCCACCTCTTAGAATCGGGTGACCAATCCGTGCTAGTAATACCCTTTATAGTAGCCCAGTATACATGATCCTAGCATGTAGGCTCAACCATAGTATCCCTCAACCACTCTAGATCTATCTACCTTAGCTTGCCCTTGAACTCCGTGTTTGAGGCATCGGCTAGCACTAGTACTTCGTTGATAGCAGTGGCATTCAAGGAGATGTCAACTCCCTGAACCCGGATGACAGGGTAAGGGACATCCCAATGGATGGTAGGGAGAATGACATAGAACTCCCTCACCCAGGTGGAGCGTGCATCTTGGGGAGCCTCAGTCAGTGGGATCCACCCGAACACTACCAAACGAACATAGAAGGCATGCTCCTTCTCTTCTAATCGGTGTAGCATGAAATCTCTCTCGCAACAAAATCTAGTGTTGCTGTAGTCATGCTACCTTTCCCAACTCGTGGCATCGGGGAATCGAATGAAGGGTAGGTATTCTTCATTCTGATCTGCCATTTAGAAGCCTGCAATAAGTTGAAAACGAGTTAGAACACAATAGGATATTTGGATGGGGCTAAAACAAAAAGAGAGAAAATTTGGGTGTTAAGGTTGTGATGAGTCCACAATTTGGACTCATTTAGGGCTATATTTTAATAGAATTAGTGTCCTCAAATGCATATTTTGTCTCAAAAACTAATGTAAACCCTTAAGTTTTAGGTATTAGGATTGAGAAACAAAACTTGGACGCTATCAAGCAAAAAGGAACAAAGTGGCAGACAGAACGGAGAAAAGACTTCTTGAGGATTGCCTAAACTGTTAGGCGAGTCACCGAAAGGTCCTAAATCTTGCTGAATGTTCTAGTGTGATGAGCCCTGAAGGAGAAGGTCAAGTTTGCGATGAAAAGGAGCAATCGGCGCATCGCCGAGCAGTTCCGCGAAGTAGTACTCTATCGCCCAATGCCTCAAACTGTGAGAATGCTGAAGGCAAAAGCAAAAAGGCGATGAACTAGACCAAAGGGCGGATCGCCGAGTGTGTCAGCGATCCCGACTAGCTGCGTCGAACGGTCCTTCACAACACAAATTTTTGAACATTATAAATACTTGTTTAAATTGTTAGCTTAGTATCATACTTTAGAAAAAAATTATTTGGAAACTGAGAATATTTCAATTTTAGTTCTTAGAGTTTTTGGAGACATTGTGCTTGAACTTGAAGATTTGAAGATTTTCAATTACAAGAAATTGGAAGCGGGTCTCGAAGAAACTTCATCCTTGATGTGTTTAAAGACTTTATTCATCATACCCACTTGATGGAAACACTTGTTGGTATCGATTTCTATCTCTTTTTCATGTCTAGCTAAAACCCTAATTCGTGGGGTGTGATTTTGTGAATATGGGTTAAATTTACTGTTGGGTGTTTCTTATTGTTAGTAAATTCACTGTTTAAATGTGATTTCATTTAGTAGTTGTTTTTGAACTTAATGAGATTGTAGTTGCAAATACGATTTCATCTTAGTGTTTTTGGCTTGATCTAGAGAGAGGTTTTAAAACTAAGACTACTAAATCGATAGCCGGTGGTTATTGGGTCGTCATGGGTTTAGCTCGAGAGAGTGAATCCTAGGCTCTATCTCACAGTTTCAACTCGAGAGAGTAAATGGGCTAAGGCGGAGGTTGTGCTTAAATGCGGCAACTTGGTGTTCAAGAGAAACCGAGTTGATTTGGGGTAAGTTGCTCGAGAGAGAATTTACCCTACTAAAGTCTAGCCTAGTTACTAATAGTCAGCGATGTACTATTAATAACATTTACCCGATAGTGTCTTTTATCCCATATTCCTATCACATCCCAAGAATCCCGTCTCCCTATCTCGTTTCCTTATATTTTTGTCATTTTGTTAATTAGCTAATACAAACCCCCAATGATAATTGATGTTTGCGTCACCCCTTAGACTTAGTATGTTTGTATTCGATAATGTTTATAGCTATGATTGATTAGAACTTGATTTTACTTATATATTAATTCTCGAAACCACTCCCTGTGGGAACGATCCCAACCCTTGGTTGGGTTATATCACTACACGCGATCGTTGGCACTTGAACCGAAGTAGTGTCCTGATATGTGAAGTCAAAATGGCGCCACTGCCTGGGAGTGGTGTTATTTGAGAATTTTTAGTTTAGTAAATTTTTTGTTCTTCTTAGTTGTAATTTACTTACTTAATTTTTAGTTTAGTTTTGTTTGTTTGTGTGACTATTTCAGGATAAATGAGTGAGAATGAAAGCAATGGGTATCAAATGGATCACCCTCTTCTGAAATTGTTGAACCTTAAGGACAATCTCCTGACATTCAAGCAAGTAGGGTGTGAAACCATCCAAGAGATGTGGCTGAAATTCCAGGCAGTATTACACCCATTCCCAAATCATGGGATGTCTGATAAAGTGCTACTAGAGTGCTTCTATAGGGGTCTTGGACACGAAAATAGAAGTACCGCTGACCAACTTTTTGAGGGTTGCTTGCTACAACAACCCTATGAAACAGTATCCAAACTCCTCAACGGCATGGTTAAGACCAACGAGGAAACAAAGAGAAAAAACAAGAGTGGGCCACAATGTTAACTCAACTGAATTTCTTAACCAAGAAAGTCACTGAATTGGAAGAGCAGTCCACGAAAAAGGACAAGCACTTTCCCCTTCACAAGTGCGAAAAGGGAAAGAAGCAGGAAAGTGGTCAAAATGAAAAAGTCCTCTCACTCATTCAACACAAGATTGAAGAACAAGATAAGGTGTTGAAAGAGATAAAAGAGAACATCAAAATGTTGAATCAGACAACAACTTCCAATTCCATGATTAATCAGCTACATGACGCCCAGATAAACCAACTGATAAGACGTCTCTTTTCACAGAGCAATGAGGAGTCGCCTACTGACACCATGGCTGACTTCGAAGAAAAGGATTAGGTGTTAACTTGTGTCGTGTCACGATGTTAACTAAGGTGCTTCTTGGAAGGCAACCCAAGGTTTTATTGCTTTAAATTGTTATTCTAGAAATAATGTTGTGTTGATTGTGCAGGTTAAAGTAGATAAAGTGTTTGCAAAGTGCAAAATTGGCGAACAAATAATTCAGTCGCCGAATCGCCAAATTGGTTGGTATTCTCAACTTGGTTCGCCATTTAGCTCAAAGTAATTTTAACTTGGAGCCTATAAAACTTGGTGAGCCCATGAGCAACTTGGCGAGTCGCCAACCTGGTTTGTGATCCGGACAAAGTCCGCCATTTGGATTCCCACGTAAATTGGAGGTCCTATAAAACTCAGCGGATAAATGATCACTCAGTGTATCAAAGAGTAGCTCGGCGAACACGAATAATATCACCAAGTAGGCAAAAACTGGACAGTCTTAATGAAACGACCCCAAAAAATGCCCGAAAATGTGCTTCGAAAACACCTATAATTGTAATTTCCATATATCTCAAAATCCGTGCATGATTTCAGAAATTCGACTTCATATTCTTATTCAGGGGGTCAAATTGAGTGGGAAATGGGTCTAACCCGAATTTTAGAGTAACCGTATCAAAATTCGAAAATCACAAAAAAATGCGATTTTGAGGGTCAACTTTAAAGTGAAATATCTCTTAGCACACAAGGAACTGGAAGGACCTCAAACTATAAAAATTAAAGCTCTTCGAGTTAGATTTCCAATGCACTTGGTTTCACCTCATTCCGAGTTAGGATGAAGGAGTTATGACCATTTTTGAAAAACTTGTCTGTGCAGATCCGAAATTCCAGTGAGCTGTTTTTTTTTTCAGCCTCATTGTTTAGGCTAAGTGTTGGGGACGTTTTTTATAAAAAGGGAACATATCCCATACTTAGTCATTTAACTTCAAAACACTCTCTAAACCCTCTCCAAAAATTCCACCAAGATCCTCAACCAAATTCAAGGATCTCAAGCTCTAATTCCGGATTTAAGACTCAATCTCAAGCTTCAATTCTCCATTCCAATCTTCATCAAGGATTCTCCAAAGTTGAGGTATGTGGGTTTGATTGTGGAAACCTTCCTTTCCACAAGTCCAACCATTTATTCTCTATTACTACTTCAAGTTTATGGGTCCTTATGGTTATTTATGAACTCTTGAGTATGGAATTACTACTACACACCCCTATTAAGGTCTATTTTGCATAATATCATGTAATGGTATTATTATGTGATATTTATGGTTTTTATGCTTCCATGATCAAATTATGAAGGTGGATATATACATGTATGTTGTTGGTGGGCTGATTTATATGGATTTTCAAATTGGTTGGACTTAGTACTCTTGAAACACATGATTTTATCTACATGAACAAGTAGCCCACCATATGTTTGATAAAATGTCATTTATAAAATTCTTAGGAAATGGAAGGTCCAATTTACGTCCTATGAGTCGGATAGTTATATAATTATTGAAATGATGATGAAATGGATACATGTATATGATTTTCTCTATATAGTGTTGTGAGTCGACCAAGCCTAGCTCGGGGGTTGTAGGCCCGGGTAACCGTATCGAGGGGTTGGTACCTTGGTTGCCTAGTACGGGGGGTAGTAGGCCCGTATAACCATATCGAGGGGTTTGTACCTTGGTCCCTAGCTCGGGGGTGGTAGGCCGGATAACCACATTGAGGGGTTTGTACCTCTTTTGCCTCTCCAAGGGGGTGGTAAGCCTTGGAAATAGTATATTGATGGTCACTCACTACACATGTACTACGCCCTACTAAATATGATTTTTATATAAGCATCATTATACATATCATCTCATTAATATGCTATCTATCGGGTACGATTATGCATTTTGCCTATGATGTCCATCTATTGTTGCATTGCATTGCATCCCATATACTTAGTACATTCAAACGTACTAATGCATACTTTATGCCTACATGATGTCACCATGTAGGGACCGAAGCACCGTCTGATTATCCTCCTCCGCGTGGCTAATACGATTTTCTATCGAGCTTATTGGTGAGTCCTCCATTCTGGGGACGTTGCTTATGATCTCTTGCTATGTATAAGACATTTCCTTTTTTTTATTATGTATTGACTATGAGGGTGAGCCCGGTAGTTTGTCTCGGCCCCCGCTACGTATCCATGTTTAGAGGTGGTGTTGGACAAGTTGTGTATTTTGCTTGAGCTTGACTCATCTATGGTATTTATGTATTATTCTCCTTTTTTATTTTTCTTGTTCCCTTAGTCCCGATTTCCCCTTGATTAAGCTTATCGCTTATGGTCCTTTTAATTGCTTCCGCAACCAAGGATGTGTAATGATATGCTATGAGGCTTGTTTGGGGTTCCTTCGGGTTCCCCATTCGCCGGTCACGTCTAGGCCCTAGGCTTGGGTCGTGACAAACTTGGTATCAGAGCACTAGGTTGATAGATCCTCGGAGTCCAACACACCGCATTGATTAGAGTCCGATTCATGGTTGTGTTGTGCACCACAATTATGAGCAGGAGGCTATGAGACATTTTAGGAAATGTTTCCCTTCTTCATGTTCTAAGTCGTGCGGTAGAGTTGAATTAAATAGGAGTCTATGAGACGCTTTAGGAAATGTTTCCCTAGACCTGACCGGCGAATGGGGAACCCGAAGGAACTCCAAACAAGCCTCATAGCATATCATTATACATCCTTGGTTGCGGAAGCAATTAAAAGGACCATAAGCGATAAGCTTAATCAAGGGGAAATCGGGACTAAGGGAACAAGAAAAAAAAAGGAGAATAATACATAAATGCCATAGATGAGTCAAGCTCAAGCAAAATACACAACTTGTCCAACACCACCTCTAAACATGGATACTTAGCCGGGACCGAGACAAACTACCGGGCTCACCCTCATAGTCAATACATAATATAAAAAAAAAAAGTCTTATACATAGCAAGAGATCATAAGCAACGTCCCCGGAATGGAGGACTCACCAATAAGCTCGATAAAAAATCGTATTAGCCACGCGGAGGAGGATGGTCAGACGGTGCTCTGGTCCCTACATGGTGACATCATGTAGGCATAAAGTATGAATTAGTACGTTTGAATGTACTAAGTATATGGGATGCAATGCAATGCAACAATAGATGGACATCATAGGCAAAATGCATAATCGTACCCGATAGATAGCATATTAATGAGATGATATGTATAATGATGCTTATATAAAAATCATATTTAGTAGGGCGTAGTACATGTGTAGTGAGTGACTATTAATATAATATTTCCAAGGCCTACCACCCCCTTGGAGAGGCGAAAGAGGTACAAACCTCTCAATGTGGTTACCCGGGCCTACCACCCCCCGAGCTAGGGACCAAGGTACAAACCCCTTGATATGGTTATACGGGCCTACTACCCCCGTACTAGGCAACCAAGGTACCAATTCCTCGATACGGTTACCCTGGCCTACAACCCCCCGAGCTAGGCTTGGTCGACTCACAACACTATATAGAGAAAATCATATACATGTATCCATTTCATCATCATTTCAATAATTATATAACCATCCGACTCATAGGACGTACATTGGACCTTCCATTCCCTAAGAATTCTATAAATGACATTTTATCAAACATATGGTGGGTTACTTGTTCATGTAGATAAAACCATGTGTTTCAAGAGTACTAAGTCCAACAATTCCAAAATTCATATAAATCAGCCCACCAACAACATACATGTATATATCCACCTTCATAATTTGATCATGGAAGCATAGAAACCATAAACATCACATAATAATACCATTACATGATAATATGCAAAATAGACCTTAATAGGGGTGTGTAGTAGTAATTCCATACTCAAGAGTTCATAAATAACCATAAGGACCCATAAACTTGAAGTAGTAATAGAGAATAAATGGTTGGACTTGTGGAAAGGAAGGTTTCCACAATCAAACCCACATACCTCAACTTTGGAGAATCCTTGATGAAGATTGGAATGGAGAATTGAAGCTTGAGATTGAGTCTTAAATCCGGAATTAGAGCTTGAGATCCTTGAATTTGGTTGAGGATCTTGGTGGAATTTTTGGAGAGGGTTTAGATAGTGTTTTGAAGTTAAATGATTAAGTATGGGATATGTCCCCTTTTTATAAAAAAAACGTGCCCAACACTTAGCCTCAAAAATGAGGTTGAAAAAAAAATCAGCTCACTGGAATTTTCGGCTCTGCACAGACAGATTTTACGAAAATGGTCATAACTCCTTCATCCTAACTCGCAATGAGGTGAAACCAAGTGCGTTGGAAAGCTAACTCGAAGAGCTTTAATATTTATAGTTTGAGGTCCTTCCAGTTCCTTGTGTGCTAAGAGATATTCCACTTTAAAGTTGACCCTCAAAATCGCATTTTTTTGCGATTTTCAAATTTTGATACGGTTGCTCTAAAATTCGGGTTAGACCTATTTCCCACTCAATTTGACCCCCTGAATAAGAATATGTAGTCGAATTTCTGATAGCATGCACGGATTTTGAGATATATGAAAATTACAATTATAGGTGTTTCCGAAGCACATGTTCGGACATTTTGGGGTCGTTTCACCCGCACTCTAGTTTCTATATTTCTTGCATTCTTAGAGTATTATTAGTGTTGATTTGTGCTGAGAGTTGGATTTCATTGCCGCCTTGAATTTCAAAGTAATTTAATCGGCATTAAAGGTTGGTCTTCCAAACCCCAAACTTATTGTCAGTAATTTATTCCCTTATGAAAATGATAATGTCGTATTGTCGTGTGATGGGACTCTCTAATAAGATTAGATTGTTCAAACGCCTATTTTAATTTGAGAATATTGCCCATTTTGTCTTGATTTTTGAAATCTCGTATGCTTGTGAGTCAAAATGATTAAACTTTATGTGGTTGTTCTTGCTTGTTGTTTAGTTTGGCAAAATTGGGAAAAGTCTGAGTATCCCAGGGTGATAGGTGTTATGGGTCTGAGTTTAATTGAACTAGTGCATGCTTTGATTTTATTTTTGGGGGTTGCTGGGTTGAATTTGAGAAGTTGGGTTGAAAGAAGGCATGTGGGTCCATTTGGCGAGCTGGGTCAAGCTCGCCGAACCACTCGGCGGTTCACCTAATATCCCCATCTAGCCCTTGATTTCATGCTCTATTTGATGATTGATTTTGTAACCTTCAGCGAGAAGCTTGATGTCGCCAAATGCATTTGGTGACTTGTTAAAAGGCTTTTCTTTTTCCTTTTTTCTGCACCCCTGAACCTTTATGCACTCAAACTTTTGGCGGGCCTATCCTTTTTTGATGAAAGCTATCGGCGACACGTCGAGTGGGTCCCCCATCACCTACTTGCTGCAGTTTTAGCACTAATTCCTTCGGAGAGCTCGATCTAGCTCACCCAAGAAATTCAGCGATTCACCCTCTGGTTTGGTGAGTTTGTCTGAAATTGTTCTCTTGTTCTTTTGTTTAAGTTTGTCTAACTTCTCTTTGAGATTTTGCAGACATGACTAAATCAAAAGCTGCTGAAAGAATAACACCAGCCCAAGAAAAGCCAAAAGGGATTGCAATAAATGAGGATGCAGCCACGTCGAAAGGCAAAACTACGAAACTACCCACAACCATTGGAAAAGGCAAGGGCAAGAGGTCCACTTCTGCTAGGAAAACCATTACCCTAGACCCTAATATTCCTTCGTGGGACCGGGGATTCTGCAGAGCGGTGCATATCTTTTTGGCAGACTCATACTCAGTAGAACTTGGTGAATCTCGCACTGTTGTTCCTCCTGAAGTGACCTCGGGCACTGATGCCCAGGTTCAGGGTGAGGCATCGGGCACTGATGCCCAGACAGGCAGAGCGACTATGTAGATAGGACCCCCCTCTTTACCACCCTCTCTGTTTTGCTTTACTTCACTGTAATCTCGCATTGTTATTCCTCCTGAAGTGACCTCGAGCACTAATGCCCAGGTTCAGGGTGAGGCATCGGGCACTGATGCCCAGACAGACGGAGCGACTATGTAGATAGGGCCCCCCTCTTTACCACCCTCTCTATTTTGCTTTACTTCACTGTAATCTCGCATTGTTGTTCCTCCTGAAGTGACCCTCGGGCACCGATGCCCAGGTTCAGGGTGAGGCATCGGGCACTGATGCCTAGATAGATGGAGCGACTATGTAGACAGGACCCCCTCTTTACCTCCCTCTCTGTTTTGCTTTACTTCACTATTGTATAATTTCTATTTGCATTTGAGGACAAATTATTTTATATTTGTGGTGGGGTGAGTCCCACCTTTGTGTGCTGATTATGACTCTTTTCTTGTTTCTATATTGGGTTTTAGCTTAAATTGTGTTGACAACTACTTCTTGTGGATGTTTGAGCTTGTGACTCCTTTTATTTTAAATTGTAAATGATTTTGACCCCTCCAAATCTTTTGCTCACTCTTGTATGTACTTGAATGTGGCTATTCTTCAGCAAATTTGAGTCTCAGTTCTAATCAATATCGATGACTCAAATAGTGCTCATAATCAAACGAACATGAATGTGAGGCTAAAATGAGACCAAGTGAAGTTACATAGTCAATATGTGAACTCTTTTCATCTCGTTGTGACTAGCTAAGTATCAAATTGATTCTCTTGTGGTGAACGTTGCACACTAGCGAAAGTGTGGAGTCTTGTTTGACTTTGGTGTCGATGCCTTGTGTGATGAGCTTACTATGAACCATGCATGATAACACCTAAAATTTACCCCGTTGGTCCAGTCGACTAAGTAAGACTATCTCTTGATATGATCTTAGGCAACTTCGAAGAGTGTGAGCCAATTTGAGATATACCTCTTTTGTGGCCTACCTTGTGAGTGTGTGAACCTCTTTTGAACACCCTTTGAGACTTACCTTTCTTTGGAATAAACTTGATGAAAATATGACCTTTCTTAATTCACTACCTATAATCCTCTTGAATTGTGGTTGATCGAATAGCCAACTTAGGCCAAAAGCCTAAGTTGGGGGTGTGGTGAAAAGAAAAGGCAAGTTAAGAAGTGCAAGAAGAGTCCCCTTTAACCCATGGTGTTGAGAAAAATGGAACCCCTCCATACAAAAAAAAAGAAAAAAAAAAGAAAAAGAAAAAGTTGTGAAATAAAGTTATGAGAAATGTAAAAAGAAAGGAGGTTCCAAACAATCCATGGAAGGGAATAATGGGATGACTTATCAGTACTAAAGAAAATGATGAAAGAAAAGGAAAGGGAGTGTTGAAAGCACCACATTTCACGAGGATGAAAGTCACCGAGCCTAAATGACCATACCTTTGCACTCAGCCCCATTGCAAACCTTGAAAAGACCTTTTTGATCTTGAGTGAGCTGAAACAATTGTTGATTGGAAAATACGGGAAAACCTATGGGTGAAAGCATGCACTGTGTTTTTCTTTGTGAGAGTGAGCGTTGCATTTGATTCCGAAACTTTAAATGATTACACCATTGTGTGTGAATATGGAATCATTCTTTGTGTGAGGGCATTTGAACACCTTTGTTGAGCTCGAACTTGCATTTGAAGCAAGTATAGTGAGCTTGAGAATCTTTGATAATGGTGTGTCACAACTTGAGTCTTTGGGTATACAATTGATCCTTGCATAAGTAAGTTGAGCCTTGTTGTGTACATTCATGATTGAGTCTTGTGTAGCACTATTTGAGACATCCTTTTTGAACTGCTAAACTTGAGTTTTACTTGAGAACAAGCAAAAGTTTAAGTTGGGGGTGTTTATGAGTTTACAATTTGGACTCATTTAGGGCTATATTTTAATAGAATTAGTGTCCTCAAATGCATATTTTGTCTCAAAAACTGATCTTAACCCTTAAGTTTTAGGTATTTGGATTGAGAAACAAAGCTTGGATGCTATCAAGCAAAAAGGAACAAAGCGGTTGAAAGAACGGAGAAAAGACTTCCTGAGGATCGCCTAAACTGTTAGGCGAATCGCTGAAAGGTCCTAAATCCCACCGAATGTTTCAGTGTCTTGAGCCTTGAGGGAGAAGGTCAAGTCTGTGATGAAAAGGAGCAATCGGTGCATCGCCGAGCAATTCCGCTAAGCAACACTCTATTGCCCAATGCCTCAAAACGTGAGAATGCTGAAGGCAAAAAATAGAAAGACGATGAACCAGACCAAAAGGCGGATCGCCGAGTGTGTCGACAATCCCAACTAACTGCGTCGAACGGTCCTTCACAACATAAATTTTCTAACATTATAAATACTTGTTTAAATTGTTAGCTTAGTATCAGACTTTAGAAAAAAAACAATTGGAGACCGAGAATATTTCAGTTTTAGTTCTTAGATTTTTTGGAGACATGTGCTTGAACTTGAAGATTTGAAGATTTTCAATTCCAAGAAATTGGAAGTGGGTCTCGAAGAATCTTCATCCTTGACGTGTTTAAAGACATTATTCATCGTACCCACTTGAGGAAAACACTTGTTGGTATCGATTTCTATCTTTTTTTCATGTCTAGCTAAAGCCCCAATTCTTGGGGTGTGATTTTGTGAATATGGGTTAAATTTACTGTTGTGTTTTGCTTATTGTTGGTATATTCGCTATTTAAATATTATTTCATTTAGTAGTTGTGTTTGAACTTAATGAGATTGTAGTTGCAAATACAATTTCATCTTAGTATTTTTGACTTGCTCGAGAGAGAGGTTTTAAAATTAAGACTACTAAATCGATAGCTGGTGGTTATTGGGCCATCATGGGTTCAGCTCAAGAGAGTGAATCCTAGACCCTCTCCCACACTTTCAACTCGAGAGAGTGAATGGGCTTAGGTGGAGGGTGTGCTTATATGCAGTAACTCGGTGTTCAAGAGAAACCGAGTTGATTCAGGGTAAGTTGCTCGAGAGAGAATTTACCCCCACTAAAGTCTAGCCTAGTTACAAATATTTAGTGATGTACTATCAATAGCATTTACCTGATAGTGTCTTTTATCCCATATTTCTACCATATCCCAAGAATCCCGTCTCCCTATCTCATTTCCTTCTATTTTTTTCATTTTTGTTGATTATATAATACAAACCCCCATTAATAATTGATGTTTGTGTCACCCCTTAGACTTAGTATGTTTGTATTCAATAATGTTTATAGATATGAATTGATTAGAATTTGATTTTACTTTTCTATTAATTCTCGAAACCACTCCCTGTGGGAACGATCCCAACCCTTGGTTGGGTTATATCACTACACGTGATCGTTGGCACTTGAACCGAAGTAGTTTCCTAATATGTGAAGTGAAAATGCAGGCCACTGGTCTGGCACATTCCGCCACAGCGGCCAAAATCCCGCCACAGCGGGATGAAGGCCGCCAAAGCGGCCTTTATCTCGGATGAACACCAGGTGCGACAATGGCATCTTTTCATCCCTAAATCATTGTTTTCGTTAGAATTTCTGTAGATCAGAGTATATTAACTACCCTAGAACCCAAATATGCAATTATATTGGTGGAATAACTCATAAACACCCCTCAAATTTGAGTTTTAAGCAAAGGAACTTTTCAACTTCCCCCATCCACTTTGTATCGATTTACCCATATTTTTACAAAATTTTTACGCCCAGGGCATTATGGAAACGTTGGGGACATAAGGGAAGTGACCATGCTACGTTTAGTATACCAATCAAGCAACTTAGTTCAAATTTCAAAATAACTACCCCAAAACCAATTCTAACCAATTAATTAGTAGCATGCAATCATTGTTAGTTGAGGAATGAAGCAAAGAGCGTAAGGAATGAGAAATGTACCTGAGTTTCGACATTTGGAGGAGAGTGATTTGGGAGAGTTTTGGGAAGTTTAGAAAGAAATGGGAAAATTATGTCCCTTTTCCCCCTTTTTACTATTGCTTGATCTCCCGCTGAGGCGGGAGATCCTCGCCTCAGTGGGAGACTGCCGCCCCGGTGGGCCAGGTCAATAATTTTAAAAATGTGTCGATCTTCGTGTGTTGCATCAAAGTTTCTTCTAGTCTTGGGGTATAGTACCTTTTCATGTGTTTATTAATTGAAAGTCACGATTCGTTGTGGTTTCCATGTTTGATCAATTTGGTATTTGGGAGTGTTCTGGAATTAGAGTGTGTGATGTCCGTAGACTAGTCGTTCGGGGACGAACGAGAGGTAAATTGGTATCTATTGTAATGACCTGAACCGTCATTATTTAGGAAAGGCAAAAATCTGCGAAAATTCTGGGCCACTGTCCTGCCACAGCGGGCCTGTTGCCGCTAGGGCAGCGGCGCCAGGCGGGATAGGCGAGACAGAACATAAATTACGAGAAATCCTATTTTCTCCATATTCCTAAAATACCTAAATAAGTCGTAAAATACACTAGAAACCTCAAAAAAACTGCTCTAAGCTTGGGAATGAAGGAGAAGGAGATTTCTAGTATGGGGATGGAAAAATCTTACAAATTCTTGGCTAAATTCACCGTCACGAACCCAGAAAAACTCGAATCGTAGTCAAAAGCTCCGTACAACTACTTGGCACCTTGGTAGGCTAGGTTTTTACAATTTATTAGTTTTGAATTTGTGCTTACTACGTAACATATGTAAATCAATGGTAGGGTTGGGTGTTGACCTTCGTCCACCGAGTAGTTTACATGAATAATCCTTAGAATTCATAGTATGTGGGTTTATGCCTTGTGGGGTGGGGGGAGATTAATGTGTTGTTAGAAACTTAGAATTGCTATCATGAATAGCATTGTGTCAAGAATAAGGACATGAAATCAAAGGTGGAACTAGATTGATGAATGTATGCTACATCTGATAATTTGAAGTAATGAAATTGAGGAATTGTGATGAATTGTGATTAAACCCTAATAAGTAATCCTAATGATGAACTAGGGCTGAACTTGGTCAATATATATACACATATGAAAGGGATTGAGGAGTAATTCGTAGGTGATAGTTGTGATTCTATGATTGTGTGATATTTATTGGTTCTTGCTTCATTATGATACTTGTATATGTATGAATGTTGCAATGTTGATCACACTTGTTGTAAATGAGATAGATGAATGATGGTTGCCATGAAATAGTGATGAAAATGTATGATCTTAACGATGTACTTTTGATTGTGATTATGGGGTGTGAATGGGATTGGTTACCACGTTCCGGCATAACTAAGATCGTTGCCACGTTCCGACATAAATATGGGATCGGTTGCCATGTTTTGGCATAAACATTGGATGGGCTACCACATTCCAGCACACTAACTTGGGATTGGTTGCCACGTTTTGGCATGCTAACTGGTTGAGTTTGGGTTCCGTGAGAGGGTCAATGATGTGCTATTAAATGTGAGTTGTTCGGTGTTCGTGTGCTTGTTGATAATACGGTATATGCTTAATATACGCTTGTGATTATAGTGTGGTATTGGTTGTATAGGTTTTACGTAATAGACTCGTGTTATGACGATTTATAGTTGGTGGTTCGTGGGATGTAATGGCGAGAGTAGAGATAGTAAACGCGATGGAATATGTTAGGTGGATTTCACCTTGGGGGAAAGAAGATTGGGTTAGTGTGAAGAAAGTTGAATTAATGTATTATGTGACTATGGTGGGGTAATGTGACGAGGAAGCAAGGGTATGACGTGAGTGGTTAGTTGAATTGGCAGGGGTGGTACTTGGGGATTGACTATGTGTTTAGAATGGTTAAGCCATGATCAAGAATCTAGTAAGTGGGTTGATTAAAAATGGCTTAGTAGTTAGAATGCTAGTTTGATTTGGAGGTATTTCAATGAAATGGGTGAAGGTGGAGAAGCGGGTGGTTTATTCCATGATCTTACTAATTGGTTTCCTATATTATGTGGTGGGCGTAGGGTTAATCGATGATGCCTACCAATACGTGTATTTTGTACCGATACTACTATTGCTATACCTTTTGACATAGTCTGGATGCAGGATTGGTGACGTTTCATTAGGTGAAGACAAAGAAAATCTCCAGCAGCTTCTATTCTTCATTCCGCATGGTGGGAGTTGTGTCTTTTATTTATCTAGTCTAGTTGTACTTTTAGTAGCTCTTGTACCTGTTTAGACTAGATCCATTGGGAGTTGTTTAAATTACCTTACTAGTTTAACTAATAGTGTGTCTAAAGGCATTATTTATAAAATCATAGTGTTATATTTGTTCCTGTTTTCTTAAAATTTCCGCATGTTTTTACTATTAGGATATGGGGGTTCTCCTACTTAGGTGTTAAAGTGGGTGCCCGCATGGCCCGGTGGGTTGGGTCGTGACATAATCATTTATATATATATAAAGAACCTTAGGCCCGCCTATGTGGCACCACCACAAACAAGGATTCCCTTTTAATTTATTTATTTCCAAAACTAGCCTTCCCTTTCATTAAAATTGTGACTTTTATGAAAAGTTGTAACTTTTATGAAAAGTTGTAACTTTTATGAAAAGTTGTGATTTTAATGAAAAGTTGTGACTTTTATGAACGGTTGTAATATTTATGAAAATTTGTGACCTTTCCGAAGAGTTGTGACCTTTTCGATAAGACACCATAAATATTTGTCCACACTACACTTTGTTTTCTAATAGAGGGGTTTCCTATCATTTTAAAACAATGTAAATTTTGAACTTCTTCTTCTTCTGCACAATTAAATATTTGTGTACTTTTCTCTTGTTAAGTAGCTCACTGACAACATTATTTTTATATAATTACACTGATGAATAAAATCATTTCTTCCTGAGAGTATCTATTTCTTTAAACCTCAGGTACTAGAGGAGAATAATTTCCTTAAGGAGACACTTTGCATTCAGTGGGCTCGATTTTTTCCTTTCTCTTTCATTCTATTGTTACAGATCCCGGTATATTTTTTTACAGTCATTAATTTATGCTTATGATATTAACTGTTGTTTTTGAGTACATATTTTAAACTTTGTTGTTTATGTTTCTTCAAAGTTATTGTTATAAGTATTTGTTAGTACATACTTTATGTAAATCCAACTACTGTAGATTCACAATTAACTTTTTACAAAATACATTTTTTGCAACATTCTCCAAAGAAATATTTTCTTCTCTAAAAGATCAAGCCTAAAAAATTATATGATTTTTTGTTGTTCTCATAATAATGTTAATATTAACAGGAGTAAAAGAAATAGAAAGTCAAATGATAGAATTAAAACTAGCAATTAATTACATTTGTATGATACACAATGATGACTATTCTCTCGCACCAAAGTACTTTTTTGAACTTTTTTCCCATTATCCCTTACTTCTGTTTTACCCTTTTCAAGCATCCATAATGTTTTGTTTGTGCACAACTTCAATTTCAAAACATTATCATAGCTATATTACATATGAAATTTTTATTTTGGATGATTGCATTTTAATTTTAAAACACATAATGACTACATATTACTTATTGGTATATCATATGATTATGGAACCTTTGCTATTGATAAACACATTAGTTATATATATATATATATAACACCTCAAAAACCAACCCAGAAAAAAATTGCAGAACTTACCTAAACCAGTGAACCACGGCAGGGTTCACTGATTTGACATATCCAGACGCTTCATACAATACTAAGCATCCACATCCGTTCAATAGTAATATAACCTAACTAGTGAGTTGGGGTCGAGTCCCAAGGGAGTGGTTCGTAATTGAGAATCAATAGAAAAGCAAAAACGTGTTCAAGTCAATCATAGTTATAAACGTTTATGAGTAAAAACATATCAAAGTAAAGGGTGACACAAGTGTCAATTATCGAAGGGGTTTTTGTAGTAAATTATCAAATAGAAGCAGCAAATGATATAAAAATATGAATATGGAGACAGGATTCTTGGGATGTGATAGGAATATGGGCTAAAATAAACAATCTGGTAAATGCTATTGATAGTAAATCGCTGCAAAATGGTAACAAAGCTAGACTTTAGTGGGGGTAAATTTTCTCTCGAACAATTTACCCCGAATCAAATTGGTTTCTCTTGAACACCAATAAGCAACAATGAAGCACAACCTTAGCCTTAGCCCATTCACTCTCTCGAGCTGAATATGTGGGAGAGGGTTTAAGATTCACTCTCTCGGTCTGAAACCATGACAACCCAATAACCACAGACTATCGATTCAATAGTATTAGTTGTAAAACCTCTCTCTCGAGTAAGTAAAAAACACGAAGATAAAATTGTATTTGCAACTACAACCCCATTAAATTCAAACACAACTACTGAACGAAATCACCTCAAAACAGGAAATTAACTATCTATTAGCAATACCCAGCTGTAAATTCAACCCATATTCACATAATCACACCCCAAGAATTGAGGTATTAGCTAGACATAGTAAAGAGATAGAAATTGATACCGAAAAGTGTTTTCATCAAATGGGTACGATAGATATTGTCTTTACACACGTCTAAAATGAAGAATCTTCAATACCCACTTCAAATTGCTTAGAAATGGAAATCTTCAAATTTTCAAAGCTAAGGAACAACGTCTCCAAAACTCTAAGTTCTAAATATCATACTAAGCTAAAAATTTAAACAAGTATTTATAGTTGTCAAAAATATGTGTTGCGAAGGACCACTCGGTGTAGTTAGTCGGGATCGCCGATCCATTTGGCGATCTGCCTTTTGGTCTTGTTCATCGTCTTTCTGCTTTGGCCTTCAGTAAATTCAAGTTCTGTAACGTTGGCCAATGGAGTACTACATTGCGAATCATTCGGCGGTTTGCCGACTGCTCCTTTATCTCGCCGACTCGATTTTCTCCTTTAGAGCTTGGTACACTGGAACATTAGGCGAGACCATAGGCATTCGATGACTCGCCTAATGGTTTAGGCGATCCTCAAGCCATCTTTTCTTCGTTCTTTTCAGCTGCCTTGTTCCCTTCTGCCCAATAGTGTCCATTCTTTGTCTCTAACCCTAAATACCTTAAACTCAAGGATTTTCATCAATTATTGAGATAAAATATGCATTTGAGGACATTAAATCTATCAAAATAAAGCCCTAAAAGAGTCCAAATTGTGGACTCAACATTCACGAACCGTGATAAGGTCCATGGTCCGTTAAACTACTCGTGATCCTGAATTAGACTTCACCAGGCCCAGATATCAGACCACGGGCACCTTCACGGGCCATGGTCTTCATAACGGACCATGGTGGCATCTATGAAAAGTTAGGCAGTAGCCTCCATAGACTAGCCCTAAGACCCTCAAGCCTAAGTGAGGACCATGAGGACCTTTACGGTCCATGGTCCTCCACATGGCTTGTGGAAGTGTCCGTGAAGTAGAGCTCAGCCCAAGTAAGGACTATGGGGACCTTCACGGTCCGTGGTCCTTCACACAGGCCGTGGCAGTGGTTCATGGACCTAGCCTTCAGAACCACAAGACAAAGTGAAGACCACGAGGACCTTCACGGTCCGTGGTCCATTTTACGATCCGTGAAAGGGGTCGTGGTCAGCCCGTCTGTAGCTTTATGTCAGGGGTCTTTCGGTCTTTTCCTATTTTGTTAGACCCCTAAATTACGTCATTTAAACCCTAAACTATGTGGTTTTGATTAGTTTTAGACTAGAAACATAACTAGAACTTACCCAAGTCAGATTTTTCATCAAAAACTTAGAAATTAGAACGTGAAAAGAGGCAAGAGGTCAACCAACCCTAGTTCAAGAATGCACCAAGATTCCATCAGTTCCAGCCCCAAAATTGAAAATTTTCTTCATGGAATTCATCGCCAGGTATGTGGAAATTCAGTAGTGGGTTCCTTTTGCCTATTAGATCCCTATATTTCAGTCAGTTTCTTGATTCCTTATTATCAACTAGACCTAGGGTTTCTAGAACTTCAGCAGATTATCATGAATTAGTTAATTACATGTTTCAAATTAGATTAGCATGTTATTACTTCATTTATTGCATGAATTTTAGAATCCTACCTATGTAGTTCTTTAGTTCTTGAATTATGCATGCTAGGCTAGATATTTCAGTTATTTCAGATATACATGCCTCAGTTTTAAATGTGTCATTATCAGTTTATTAATGTGCATTCTCAGTTTGCATGTCATTTTGAGCTATCCAGTCTATCACAAAAACTCGGTCATAATGTGTTAATCACTTAATCCATTAGGAGTAGCTTAATACCGAGTTGGACTAGGGTCAGTCACCCATATAGTCCTAGAACTACGATCCACCTAGGTTGTAAGTCCCCTCTGTGGGCATCATTTTAGTGATCCACTAGCATGCCTTTATACCTTTGGCCGGGTATATTGGATCCTCTTAATGGGGCGTATACATCGAACTCCACATTTAGCTCGTGTGGTTTTATTATCAGTTATTAGTAGCTCCTACAGTTCAGTCAGACTCCATTGCATTGACCACATTTCATTATAGTCAGTATTCAGTATCAGCATGTTAGAAAGTGGCCATTGCCTTTAGTTAGCTCAGTATTTAGTATATATATCATGTTCAGATTATGCTCTTGCTTTATTGCTTGTTCAATTATATATTTATTTTAGTTTTACTCTATCCTGCATGCTCAGTACCTTTCAAGTACTGACGCATACTCTGGGCTACATCTTCTCGTGATGTAGGTCTAAGTTCTCAGCATCCAGATCACACTTAGATCAGTTCCCGATCTCCAGTTCAACAGTATCAATGGTGAGTCCTCATTCTTCAAGGACAATAGTCATGTTATCATTTCAGTATTTTAGTCTTTTAGTTCCAGTTTTGCTAGACTTAGCTGGGGCATGTCCCACCACTTCTAGTCAGTTAGAGGCTATTTTCAGACATAGTTAGATTCAGCTTAGTATTTGAGTTTGATGTTCTTTTGTATTAAACTCTAAGATTTGATATATTCAGTTTTAGTATATGGGTATTCCCCATTATTTTCACTTGCATGATTTAGCTTCCGCATCAGTTATTATTATTCTTAGTATGCTCATGTCATGCCAGCAGGGTTAGCTTGGGGTTACTAGTGATCCTAGGTCCTGTGTCCGCATCTCGGGGGTTGCTCGGGGAGTGACAATTTATATATATACATACATATATATATATATATATATATATATATATATATATATTAAAAATATTTAATATTTTGAAAGTAATTGGTAGTGTTATACTAATGAAATTTGCAAAGAAGAAAATTAAGAAAACTATTTATTTGACTCTCTAATTAAAGACACTATGTAACCATGCGTATAGATGATAAAAATAAACTAATGATTAAAAAGTAAATTAATGAATCTGTAAAATGAAATAATGTAAAGTAGGAGAAAATAGTGTTATGATATGTAATTTTTCCTTTTCTTTTAATAAAATAAAGGGACAAGGGTTTGAAAAATACCCCAACTTTGGTCGGATTTGTTGTTGCGATACTAAACTTTCATAAGGACCTATTACCTCCCTAGACTATTTAATACCGTATTTTTTACCCCCTGAACTATTTAATAGTGTATTTTAAAGGTATATATGTGCCCACGTGGACACATTACTATTTATAATTTTGCATTATTTTTTATGTCCACATAGGCAAATATATATGTTTAAAATACAGTATTAAATAGTCTAGGGAGGTGATATGTCCTCATGAAAGTTTAGTATCACAACAGCAAATCTGACCATAGTTGGGGTATTTTTCAAACCCTTATCCCTAAAATAAATGGTAAACTACAATTGAATAACCTTTTTACTCTTAAAAATAAATTTATATAAAAATACCATAACATCAAAATACAAGAAAAGTTCTATTCTACTAAATTTTAAAGAAGAATGTTCTAACCGTGCGAAGTGCGGACACATTTACTAGTATATAATATATAAGGAATGCATATTGTGAATTGCAAACTCCAAAGGAATGCATGTTTCCACGTGGCAACTAATCAAGGAGCCCTCAAATTGTGAGGCGATTCGCGCGTACAGTATTGTAATTCATTTTGGTTTTGAATTCCTAATTTGATTTGTGTAATGACATGTTCCCGTCGTTATGGAAAATCCAATGGGGAAGGAATTAGGGCCAGAAAATTTGTGAGTAGTAACTTGAAAATTTCTTGCCTAGGCCAGACTTGGACGAAATCTGAGTCAGGTGAGGTCTATGGAAATCCGGTAATGGATGGGGGATTTCATTATGAGTTTGATCATGTGAGTGGATAGCCAAGACGTCAAGGAGCATGTACTTCTTTACGGAATCGAATTCGGGCAAGTAGAACTCCCGAAATTGATCTTGGCATGAAGGGGTAGTTTTAGAACTTCAGGGGTCAAAGGTGTGTTCTAAAATAGGAGCTTGGAACTCAAATTACGAGCTTCTATATCCATGCAATCCGCTGGGGCGGGATTAATCCCAATAGGGCGGGGCCGCTGTGGCAGAATGGGACCCTCCGTGGAGGGCCAGTCGCAAATTAAATCGGGGAAAAACCCCAAAAATGGTTTTTTCTACAAAACTTCATTCTTGAGATATTCCCACGAGTTCTAGTGCTAAAGGTAAGATAATTATTCCCCTAATCCATATTTTGATTCTTAGAACGTAGAATCTGGGGTAATTATTGTCGGGGGAGGGTTTTGGCATGAAATTAACGGTGGGAAAAGCCCTAGTTGAATATTAGGATCATGGGTTTGGCCTTGGGTTAATAATTTTGTTATTATCCGGGTAAATTAGACGTTGTTTAGTGATCCTTGCATTAATTGCTTGTTTTAGATCAAGAACAAGCTGAAAGACTCTGAAAAGGAAAGGTTCACGTGTCTTATGAGTATTTAGGCTTGATTTCGAGGTAGGTGATGGTTCAATTTCCTATTGTATGATATATTTTGGTTAATTTCTTCATTGTATGCGTGCATTTATGTGAATAATGAATGTGAATCAAATCGTCTTTATTGATGACATTTTGGTTTATTCTAAGAATAAAGAAGAGAATGCCGACCATCTTCGTATTGTGTTGGGTGCCTTTGGAAAATAGAAGTTGTATGCAAAAATTTCCAAGTGTGTGTTTTGGTTGACTTCAATTTCCTTTTTGGGACATGTGGTTTGAAGGGACAAGGTAATGGTAGATCCCCAAAAGATTTAAGCGGCAAAGAACTGGGTCCGTCCTAGCTCTGTGACGAAAATGAAGAGTTTCATGGGACTCGCCAACTATTACCACTGATTTGTGAAAAATTTTGCTTCTATCGCCATGCATTTGACAAGGCTGACCCAAAAGGAGGTGCCTTTCGATTAGACTGACAAATGTGAAGAGAGCTTCCAAAAGCTCAAGACTCTTCTGACCACAGCACTTATTCTTGCACTGCCGGTAGAAGGCAACGATTCCATTGTTTATTGTGATGCTTCACATTCGGGTTTGGGTGTTGTGTTGATGCAGGATAAGAATGCCATAACTTATGCATGACGGCAGCTGAAAGTGCATGAGAGAAAATACCCGAAGCGTGACTTAGAGTTGGCAACGGTAGTGTTTGCTCTCAAGATCTAGCGTCATTACCTTTATGGTGTTAAGTGTGAGGTGTTTACTCATCTTCGTAGTCTACAACATGTATTCACCAAGAAGGACCTTAATCTGAGACAGAGAAGGTCGATGAAGTTACTCAAGTATTATGATGTTACCATCCAGTATCATTCAGGTAAGGCCATGGTGGCAGACGCATTAAGCTGAAAAACGGTGAGTATGGGTAGTCTAGCTTGCTTGGGTCTGTCCAAGCGACCTTTGGCCAAGGAGATTCAAACCTTGGAGTCTAAGTTCATATAGTTGGGCATCTCAGAGAAAGGTGGGGTGTTAGCCAGCATTAAGGTTAGGCCTACTTTCATTAAAGAGATCAAAGCCGAGCAGTTTGAGGATAAGAGCTTGAATGAGCTCAGAAAGTGTCATGACCCAGGGGTACCCCCTAGATGTAACAAAGTGTATAATACTCGAGAGACCTCATATAAGCCACTTAACATATCATAACATAAAGTAATAGAAATGGTGCGGAAATTTAAAACATTTCAATACAATCAAAGTCTTTTCTAAAATGAGCGGAAGTCTAACACCACTGTCTCAAACCATATAAACAACATGAATAAAGTCTTGGGTCACAACCCATACAATAGTTCAAGACACAAAATAAAAACATAAAATAAAATGGTGATGACATCCTCCAACACAATGAGGACTCACCAAATCGTCACTTCCTTGATCAACAACAATGCTAGCCACGAGTGTAAGAATCTATATCCTCGGACCCTACATTTGATAAGAATGTAGGTAAGAGTTTGCATTAGTACAATCAAGTACTAAATATGATGGCTAGCATAAGAAACATAACATAAGCATTAGTCAACATAAGACATAAGGCATAAACATAATCAAGACATAATAATCATCATAATGAAAGAGGAATACTCCCTTAAGTAGCCTCACCTAACCATAGCCAAGACTTAGGTCATCCGCCTCTAGTAGAATTTATATCATGGAAGGAATATCTAGCAACACTCCAAGTAAAACATATTCATAACATAATCATATCGTTCATACTTACTTTTAAAGACATTGGGATTCGCCTTTTTTCCTAACTTACAAAGGCTAGTGGGTATTCGCCTCTTGCCTTACTTACTTTAAGATCACAGGTACTCGCCTCCACAACTCATCATATGACACGGGTACTCACCTCCACATCATTTCACAAGGAGCATGGGTACTCACCTCCATGTCCATTAATCATAATAAGAACGTGGGGACTCACCTCTTGTTCAATTCTAAGGAATATGGTAATCACCTCATATCATTACATATGGAGGTCAAGGGCAATCGCCTCTAGCCTCATTAATTACATAAGCTTTTAGTCTAGATTCATTTTAGGTGAGCAATCGTTTAAACCTAGAATCATTCATGTGAGTAAACCTTTCACATTCATACATTCATAAATAAGTAATCAATGTGGGAAGTATCCCTTCCACAAGAATAACATCTATTGCCAACTATTCATATCACAAGCTTTACTATCAAAGCCCTAATTATCATGATCATCATCTAAGCTTTATTATCAAGAAATTAACATCATATTCATCATATATTCTTTGATCTCAAGCAATTCTAATCGTAATTCATCAATCCTATAAGGAGATATCAAAACCCATATAGTTTCCCTTCATGGCATCAACCCAATTATATCAATTCTAGGTCAAATCATGAAATAGACATGGGTAAATGTAATTTCATCCTAAAAACATGCAATCCTATCAATTAAATCATAAACAATCATAATTCACTCAATTGGATCAATATTCAACATAACCCACAACATTGGAAGAAACCCTAGCTAAAGTTGGGGAAATTCTTCTTCAAATTGTGGAATTCTAGGGGACTCCATGGGAGGAAGGATCCCATGGATGAAAATCCATCATACCTTTATTACAAATCCCTCACAATGTTGAAGATTGGAGGCTTGACTTGACCTTAGCTTCAATGTCTTCCTTCTTCTTCCAACTTCTAGAGAGAGAATATTTGAGGGGAGTTTTGGGAATTCTTTTTTGGGATTTGAGAGAATGACTTGAATGAGGGGTTTTGGGGGTTAAAAATACTTCTATAGGTGTTCTAGACTTAGGCAAAATGATACCACATTGATTTAATTAAAACCGAAAAAGACCCTTCCTCAACTTAACTATCCAGACCCCCACCGACGAGACCCCATTGACGAATCATGGATGGACCTACGGTCCGTCCTGGTCAAGCGTGGTCTTGAAAAATATTTTTGGCCATCAATGGACCCCCTAACCACGAGCCTGGATCCATCCATGGGGTGTGGGTCCTGGCCGTGGTTCTTCCTTAGGCAGTTTCCAGGGTGTCCACCCATGAGGCGTGGTCTCACCCAGGGCCGTGGTTGGTTCCTGGGAGGTGACATCTTGAAGTTTTTAACATTCTATGCCTTCTACTCGAATTTGGGGTGTTACATTATCTTCCCATTGGGATCATTCATCCTCGAATGAGATTCTAAGCATGTTTCTAGAAAAAAAGACTCGAGACTAGCAGCTCATCATGCATGCAACACATCTAAATGCACACAAACGAGGAGGAACTTCAAATCCAAGCTAAACATACTCAATGCACCATAAGGAAGTAGGAACTACATCTAACAACCCAATATGCATGGAATTTCCAATTTCTTATACACAAGGAGGGACTACCTTCTCCATCTTAAAACAAGCTCGACACAATCTCATGGATCTCATATGCAATTCAATCTCAAAAAGAATATTTAAAACATGTTCATCAACTCATCTCATGAAGTCTATAGGCAAATCATACTGAATGCACAACAACATGAGGAAAACAATTCACATAAGCCATTTTCTTTCAAAACTTAAGCTTCTTCGTGAACATGCAATTTAAGGAAATCATGGAAACACATAAACACACATGACTTCAAACATAATCAAACCAAGAAGAACTCATTACCTCAAGATAGAATAGGAGGAAAAGATAAGGATACCGGGACATGATATCGGCTACGGCCTCCCAAGTAGAACCCTCAACTAGATGGTTTAACCATAACACTTTCACAGAAGCAACCTCTTTGTTCCTCAATTTCTTAACTTGCCGGTCTAGAATCTCAACCGGAACTTCTTCATAGGAAATGTTCTATTTCACTTCTAACCCTACTAGGGGAATTATGGATGTCGGAATTCCCAACACACTTTTTCAACATTGAGACATGGAAAATCGAAATGCACCGACGCCAACTCATTTGGAAAATCAAGCTCATATGCAACCTTACCAACATGCCTCAAAATTTGATATGGGCCTACAAAACGGGGATTAAGTTTCTCTTTCCTACCAAACCTCATTACACCCTTCATGGGTGAGATTTTCAAATAAACTCAATCAATCACATCAAATTTAAGGTCTCTCATTCTAATATATGCATAAGACTTTTGTTGACTTTGGGCCGTTCTCAACCTCTCTCTAATGAGTCGAATCTTTTCTATAGCCTCATGAACTAGCTCTGGTCCTATCAAAGCAACCTCACCCACCTCAAACCATCCTATAGGATATCTACACTTCCTACCATAAAGAGCCTCAAACAGAGCCATACCAATACTCAAATTGTAGCTATTATTATAGGCAAATTCTATCAAAGGCAAATGGTCATCCTAATTTCCCTTGAAATCTATCACGCAAGCCCTCAACATATCTTCCAATGTTTGGATTATTCTTTCCTCTTACCCATCGGTTTGGAGGTGAAAGGTCGTACTAAGCTTTACTTTAGTGCCAAGACCCTTTTGGAAGGACTTCCAAAATTATGAAGTAAACTGAGTACCTCTATCGGAGATAATGGACAAGGGCACTTCATGCAACCTCACCATCTTTCTCAAATATAGCTTAGCATAATCTTCCGCCATATAGGAAACCTTGATAGGAGTGAAATGGGACAACTTTGTCATTCGATCTACTATAACCCAAATTGAATCGTATTGGTGCCGAGTTCATGGCAACCCTACTATGAAGTCCATATTCAAATCTTCCCACTTCCAAGTAGGAATGCTTATGTCTTAGGATAAACCTCCCGATTTCTGATGCTCAACCTTCACTTGTTGGCAATTTGGACATTTGGCCACAAATCCTATAATATCGTTCTTCATCCTATTCCACTAATAGACCTCCCGCAAGTCATGGTATATCTTGATGGCTTCAAGGTGAATAGAATACCAAAAATTATGGGCTTCAGTCAAGATATGTTCCCTCAAGTCATCAACATTTGGAACACATAACCAACCTTGATATCTAAGGACACCATCTCCCCCTTGAGAGAAAGCCTCTACGAATTTCTTTAGTACCGCCTCTTTCAATTCTACCAAAGTTGGATCAAGACATTGCTTTGCTTTAACATCAACTACAAAAGGCGATTCTGACCCTTTATGAACCAAAACCCCACCCTTGGCGGAGTCTACCAATCGAACACCTAATTGGGCCAACCTATGGACATCTCAGGCCAGCTCTTTTCTATCATCATCTATATGTGCAACACTACCCATTGATAGTCGACTAAGAGCATTCGCTACTATATTTTCCTTTCTAGGGTGATATAGGACACTCATATGATAGTCCTTCAACAATTCGAGCCACTTTCTTTGGCGAATATTCAAGTCCTTTTGGGTAAACACATATTGTAAACTTTTATGACCGGTGAAAACATCAATATCGACCCCATACAAATAATGCCTCCAAATCTTTAAGGCATATGCTATCGCAGATAATTCAAGGTCATGGGTAGGAAAGTTCTTCTCATGAACGTTTAGTTGGCTTAAAGCATAGAAAAGAGTTGGCCCGAGATGTCCATACACTACCACCGCTAATTCAAGGTCATGGGTAGGATAGTTCTTCTCATGAACTTTTAGTTGCCTTGAAGCATAGGCAATCACCTTACCATTCTGCATAAGCACACATCCCAACCCCACTCTAGAGGCGTCACAATATACCACAAAGTCATCTGTACCTTCCGGTAAGGTCAAAATCGGAGGTGAAGTAAGTCTATCTTTCAACTCTTGGAAACTTTTCTCACAAGCATCCGACCATCTAAAGTTGGCCTTCTTTTGAGTCAAAGTCGTCAATGGAGAAGCAATGAAGGGAAACACCTCAACAAATCTTCTATAGTAACCGGCCAAACCCAAGAAGCTTCTAATGTATGTCGGTGATAGAGGTCTAGGACAACTCTTGACCACATCCGTCTTTTTCGGATCTACTTCGATACCCTTGCTTGAAACTATATGGCCAAGGAAAGCTACAAACCATAACCAAAATTCACATTTATTAAACTTTGCATAAAGTAGTTGGTCCTTAAGGATTTGCAATACAAACCTCAAATGATCCATATGTGCATCCTCGCTTCTTGAATAGATCAAAATATCATTTATGAACACAATTATGAACATATCAAGGTATTGTCTAAACACCCTATTCATCAAGTCCATAAACCTCGCTAGAGCATTAGTCAACCCAAACGACATTACCAAAAACTCATAATGACCATATCGGATTCTAAAAGTCATTTTTGGAATATCTTCCTCCTTCACCCTTAATTGGTGATAACCCGATCGGAGATCAATTTTGGAGAAATAACTTGACCCTTGAAGTTGATCAAATAAGTCATCTATTCTCGGAAGAGGATACTTGTTCTTGATGGTTACTTTGTTCAATTCTTGGTAATCAACACACATACGGAGTGAACCATCTTTCTTCCTAGCAAACAACACCGGAGCACCCCATAGAGAGATATCAACCGGATGAAACCCTTATCCAATAGGTCCTTTAACTGTTCCTTCAACTCCTTAAGCTCTGTCGGAGCCATTCTATAAGGAGGAATAGAGATAGGTTGGGTATCGGGGAGAAGATCAATCCCGAAGTATATTTCCCTTTCAAGAGAAATACCAGGCAAATCTTCAGGGAAAACTTCCAAAAACTCTTTTACAACTGGGACCAACTCAAGAATAGGAGTTTCGGACTCCACATCCCTCACCTTCACTATATGGTAGACACAACCCTTCGAAATCATTTTCCTAGATTTTAGGTAAGAAACAAATTGACCTCTAGGCATAGAGTTTCCTCCCTTCCACTCTAGGATAGGCTCATTTGGGAATTGAAATTTGACTACCCGAGTTCTACAATCGATATAGGCATAACAGGAATGTAGCCAATCCATCCCAAGTATGACATCAAAATCTATCATGTCAAGCTCTACCAAATCTACTAAAGTAACTCTATGGGATAAAAAAAATGGGATGAATTCGATATACCCTCTTAGCCACCACAAATCACCGACAGGGGTAGAGATAGAAAAAGGTTCTAACAACATATTGAGAAACATATCAAATCTCATAGCTACATAAGGAGTCAAAAAGGACAAAGTAGTATCTGGATCAAGCAAAGCATACACATCTATTTGGAAAACTTTTAACATACCAGTCACCACGTCCGAGGAACTTTCTTGATCACCTCTAGTTTGGAGAGCATAGAATCAGTTTTTCTTAGGAGCACTTGCACCCAAACCACTTGGACCGGATAAAGGGTAGGGTTGAGCCCTACGAAGAACATCTCCCTCATTTTTAGCAACTGAATGACAATTTCTTATCTTGTGATTCGTCTTTCCACAACCAAAGCAAGCATTAGAATCTGCTAGACACTTCCTTTTATGATTTCTCCCATATTAAGCACATGTAGGCATTAAAGACCCATTACCATCTCCTTGAGGTTTTTAGTTAGACACCGTTTCATTATTAGGCCTTGGAGGAGCATTTGAAGAACCTTGCCCGGATAATTTTTTTCGGAAACTTGAACGACCCCATCCACCAGACCTAGAATGTGAGCAGTTACCATCATCTACTCTTGCTCTCTTTTCCTCTCTAGATCTTTCCTTGATATTTATATCTCAATTTGTTGGGTGTGCAACATAAGGCAAGAAATTTCCATGTCATGGACAAGCATAGCGCTGCGGCACTCTTTGACCACCATGTCGGACACTCCCGACACAAACTTACTCATCTTGGCCCTACGATTCGCCACAATGGAAGGAGCATATTTGTATAATTGGGTAAACCTCAAAGCATACTCCCTTACACTCATATTTCCTTGCCTAAGGTTAATGAACTCGAGTACCTTGGCATCTCTCATCTCAAGAGGGAAGAATATGTCAAGAAAATCACTTTTGAACCTTTCCCATTCTATGGGACCCGCTTCCACCGGCCTTGCTTCTTTCCATTGATTGAACCAAATCTATGCAACTCCTTTGATTTGGTAAGTGGACAATTCTGCCTTCTATATTGGAGTCACTCTCATAATAGCAAGAACCTTGTAGACCTCGTTGAAAAACTCTTAAGGGTCTTCCTCTACTTTGGATACATAAAATTTGGGAGGGTTCATCCTTGTAAAATCCCTCACTCTTGCCGCCGCCGTACCTATATTTTAGTTCACTAAGGCTACCATCTCTCTATTGGCTTGTGCCATCACGGCTTGATCCAACACTTGGAAAGTCGACCTAAACTCTGCATTTGTTACATTCTCATTCAACGGGTCAATCGGAGCTTGTGGAGGATCTTGGGGAGGAACTTGAGGAGGAACCTCTTGATCAACACTACCTCCTTCCATCCTTCTAGCATTAGCCCTTCTAGTAGTCATATCCTGAAAACCATCGGTAAGGATTAAGAGAAGGACTTATAGAGTTAAACTACATAGCACTACTTAGAGAAATGAAGAAGTGAAGTTTACTAAATATCTAATAGCCTCTCATTCATAAATTTGGCGCGCTTCACACTTATGAACAAGACTCTACTAGACGTGGCTTGAGACATCCTAGAACCATTCTAAACCTTGTGCTTTGATTAATAAGTTTGTCACGACCCAGGGGGACCCCCCCCCCCCATAGATGTAACAAGTCTTATAAGACCCCGAGAGGCCTCATACAAGCAACTTATCATATCATAACATAAAGTAATAGAAAAGGTGCGGAAATTTAAAACATTGCAACACAATCAAAGTCTTTTGTAAAATGAGCGGAAGTCTAACAACATTGTCTCAAAACATATAAACAACATGAATAAAGTCTTGGGTCACATCCCATACAATAGTCCAAGACATAAAACAAAAGCATAAAAGAAAGTGGTGATCACATCCTCGAACACAATGAGGACTCACAAAATCTTCAC
The DNA here is from genome assembly GCA_029007595.1 of Solanum commersonii. Taxonomy (NCBI): domain Eukaryota; kingdom Viridiplantae; phylum Streptophyta; class Magnoliopsida; order Solanales; family Solanaceae; genus Solanum; species Solanum commersonii. The sequence continues at coordinate 4,639,266 of JAJTWQ010000008.1, forward strand.
TTCCTTGATCAACAACGAAGCTAGCCACGAGTGTGACAATCTATATCGCCAGACCCTACATTTGATAAAAATGTAGGCAAGAGTATGTGTTAGTACAATCAAGTACTAAATATGATGGATAGCATAAGCAACATAACTTAAGCATTAGTCAACAGAAGACATAAGGCATAAACATAATCAAGACATAATAAGCATTGTAATGAAAGATGAATACTCCCTTAAGTAGCCTCACCTAACCATAGCCAAGACTTAGGTCATCTGCCTCTAGTCAAGCTTACATCATGGAAGATATATCTAGCAATACTCTAAGTAAAACATGTTCATAACGTAATCATATTGTTCATACTTACTTTTAAAGACATGGAGATTCGCCTTTTTTCCTAACTTACAAAGGCTAATGGGTATTCCCCTCTTGCCTTACTTACTTTAAGATCACGGGTATTCGCCTCCATAATCTCTTCATATGAAACAGGTACTCGCATCCATATCATTTTATAAGGAGCATAAGTACTCGCCTCCATGTCCATTCATCATAGTAAGAACGTGGAGTTTCACCTCTTGTTCAATTCTAAGGAATATGGAAATCACCTCATATCCTTACATATGGAGGTTAACGGTAATCGCCTCTAGCCTCATTAATTACATAAGATTTTAGTCTAGATTTATTTTAGGTGAGCAATCCTTTCAACCTAGAATCATTCATATGAGTAAAACTTTCACATTCATACATTCATAATTAAGCAATTCATGTGGGAAGTAACCATTCCTCAACAATAACATCAATTACCATCAATTCATATCACAAGCTTTACTAGATCTCAAAGCCCTAATTCTCATTATCATCATCTAAGCTTTATTATTAAGCAATTAATGTCATATTCATCATATATTCTTTGATATCAACCAATTCTAATCGTAATTCATCAAACATATAAGGAGATATCAAAACGCATAAAGTTTACCTTCAAGGCATCAACCCAATTATATCAATTCTAGGTAAAATTGTGAAATAGGCATGGTTACATATAATTTCATCCTAAAACATGTAATCCTATCAATTCAATCATAAAAAATCATAATCCACTCAATTGGATCAACATTCAACATAACCCACAACATTGAAAGAAACCCTAACTAAAATTGGGGAAATTCTTCTTCAAATTATGGAATTCTAGGGGACTTCATGGGAGGAAGGATCCCATGGATGAAAATCCAGCATACCTTTATTACAAATCCCTCACAAGCTTGAAGATTGGAGGCTTGACTTGACTTGAGCTTCAATTTCTTCCTTTTTCTTCCAACTTCTAGAGAGAGAATATTTGAGAGGAGTTTTGAGAATTCTTTTTTGGGATTTGAGAGAATGACTTGAATGAGGGGTTTTAGGGGCTAAAATTACTTACATAGGTGTTCTAGACTTAGGCAAAAAATGACACCATATTGATTTAATTAAAATCAAAAAAGACCCTTAAATCTTCAACTTAACTGTCCAGACCCCATCCACAAGACCCTGCTGACGGACCGTCGATTGACTTATGGTCTGTCCTGGTCTAGCGTGGTCTTTAAATAGATGTTTGGCCATCCATGGACCCCCTTACCACGAGTCATGGAACCATCCAAAGGGCGTGGGTCCTGGCTATGGTTCTGCCTTGGGTAGTTTCCAGGATGTCCACCCATGGGGCCACCCACGGGCCATTGTTGGTCTCTGGGAGGTGACATCTTGGAGTTTTTAACATGCTATGCCTTCTACACAAATTCGGGGTGTTACAAAAAGAAGACAGTGTATGGCAAGGCACAAGATGCGGCTCTTGATGCGGGTGGTGTGCTCAGTTTTAAGGGAAGATTTTATTTTCCCCAAGTGGATGACTTGATTTAGAAGATGTTGACGAATCTCATGGTTCATGGTATTCCATTCATCTGGGTGTGACCAAGATATACCAAGATTTCAAGTTACCTTATTAGTGGCCTTGCATAAAGAAAGACATAGCTGAATTTATGGCTAAGTGTCAAAACTGTCAACAGATAAAGTATGAGCACCAAAGGCATGCAAGTTTGCTTCAGTGAAAGCCAATTCCCGAATAGAAGTGGGAAAGGATAGCAATTGTAACACCCTATATTCTACGTATACTAGTTCTATTTATATGACGCTTATAAATTGCGTGTGGTATAGTTATGGACTTGGTTTCCTATGCGACTAGTGACAATAGAATAGGTTTAAAGTTGTAATACCCCATGCCTTCCAACACATATACGACTAAGTGAACTCAAAAACAATTCGAACTCAGGAAATGTGGTATTCGATGTAAAAGTCAAAGTGGTCAAGTGTGTATTAGTGCTACGGTATTGTAAAGAAACTAAGATTGGGAAAATGGTGTAAAAATAAGCGAGGTGCTTGCTTGACTAAACTATGATAGTAGGTGACAAGTAGGTGATGCACCTACTTAGAATAAGTGGATTGCATTTTAAGTGAAAAGAGCAAGTAGGTGATGATACACCTACTTAGAATAAGTGGACTGCATTTTAAGTGAAAAGGGAAAGGAGGTGATACACCTACTTAAAAACTTGTGGCAGAACTTGAGGAGGTGATGCACCTGCTTGCTTAAGTAAAGGACCATATTATTTCTCAAATTTACTAAGTGAAAACGTCCAGAAGGTACCTGTAAAGAACTCAAGCTCATGACATCTCCTTCATCACTTATTCTCCAGAAAATTACTCCCAAGAAAAGCATAAAAGCTCCAAGACTTTTGGTCTATAGCTTCACCATTACAATCTGAAGGAAACAGATGTTGTTAAAGTACAAGTTGGTAAAACATCTCCCATCTTAAGGAATTCAAGTTATAATCTGATTTAACATCAAGGTGGAGAGGACAACCTAAACCTTGAAGAATCCAAGTCTTAACAAGTGAGGTTTCTGTCCAGCAAGATACATAATCTGAAAGGAAGACAGTTAACTCATTGTAATATCCAGTGTTGTGCAGCAAGGTATGTAAGGCTATTCGATTTCCTATTTCTTTGGCATGAATCTAACACTTTTATTACAAAGTAACCTTTCTAAGTGCCCTTGGTAGTGATTGATCCATAGGTGCAGTTCCTACTCCCTAGAGCATTAAAGTGACTACTCTAATATGAGTTGGTTACTAAATGTACGTGCTTACTCTACCAAGTATTAGCATGCAAGGTTTAAACTTATTTCACCGTCAAAGTACCCTTGGCACGTATTTGCCTTATATAAATCAAAATGATCCTACATTACACATGGTACATATGTTTGTATGTTGGATATACAATCTGCCCATATCATGCTAACTAGCTTCAATTATATATATGTCATCTTTGTCACATGTTCATATGTTCCCTTTATTGGTTATTACTCCTATTGTGTTAGACTATAATGTTACCTCACAAGATCCTTACTTTCTCTATTGTACATTTATATGTACTTACTTGGAATATGTATCCGTCCTTAAGCTTAATTTGTCCACATTCTCCCTTGATTCCACATTCATGTATACCTTGTATTTGATATTAGTTAGTGAGTATTTGGCTATAATATAGAGTTCACATCTTTTTGCTAAATGCTAAATGTCTTCACTTGATATGTGCTTCAATTTGAGCTGTCAAAATGCTTATTGAGTCATAGAAGCTCCTAAGTATTACGTTTGTGTTAGATTTGCTTCCCACGTCATTGTTATTATCATAAGTCCATATTCGTATGTCTTCTACTACTGGTCTATAGTTCCAAATCTCAACAACGATTATGACCACCAAAATAGCAATCTCAAAAGAGTTATGATTATCAAAAGAACAATATCTAAAGAGTTATGAACATCAAAACAACTATCTCAAAGATTAAAGAATCTAAGTGAAGCAATCTATATAATTATGGGTGGCAGCCCAGGGGCAAATGCCTAGCATGGGTCGTTCCCAATTGGTATAGAAGGGTGGCAGCTCAGGGGAAAAGCCTATCATGGACCGATCCCAATTGGTATAAAAGGGTGGCAACTCAGGGGTGGAAGCCTAGCATGGGTCGATCCCAATTTATGGAATTATGAGGACAGCATCCCAGGGGTTAAAATGTCTAGCATGGGTCATCCTCTTCTACCACTGATCAGCTGGTCATTTGTATCATAGGCCTTATCAAGATTTTAACGTACAGTAAAGTAAAGAAAAGAATGTAACATACACGATTCCACAAGTATAAGCAAAGGTGGTCTCTAATCCTTATCTATTGGTATTTGATTTCACTTGAGCTTTCAATTTACATATGGTTGTATTATGCCTTACATATTCAGTATATTCTTTCGTACTGACGTCACTTATGGGGACATTGCATTTCATGCTGCAGGTACAGGTACTCAACTAATAGATCTCCCCAATAGAAGCACATGATACTCATGAGCTCAAGGTTGATTCGGGGCTTTGCCGAGTCGTTACTATGCATATTTTCCTACTTGTATAGTCATGGATTCCAATAGAGGCTTTGTAGACATTGTAAAGCTGTCATCTGTATTCATAGTTTTACTTGTCATATGTATCGGTTCAGCTAGTTGACATGTATTGTATACGAAACTTCTCATTAGTAAATCTATTTATATAGTAATTTACTTCATCGTAGGTTACTTGTAAAGCATGTGTTCATATGGTACTTGTCCGCCTCACCTAGGGTTGGGGTGTGACAAAAGTGGTATCAGAGCAATTCGTCCTAGGGAGTCTACAAAGCCGTGTCTAGTAGATCCTTACTTATGAATGTGTTGCGCGCCACATTTATAATTATGGGGCTGCTTGGACAATTAGGAAATGTTTCCGTCCTTCATAATCCAGATCGTGTGACAGAGCGAATTTAAGAAGTCAATTTCCACTTTTACCTGATCATGTTATTCATATTATGCTTAATATGGTTAAGGTTATTGCTAGCTAAAATGTCAACAGACTAGATTGAGCTCATTTTATTTGATCATCCCACCCCACAAGGTATGTACAGTCTTTTATGTTATTTGCATCTAAAGTTGCATTTGTACCATTTGTATCACGTCGGTTCAATTGAGAAAGATATAGTATAGTTATCCATATGCTTAAAAAATGATGGGTTTACCTAGTTACATATATGAGTTGTAGCATTTCCAAGCACATTTTCTTAGGAGGATGTAACCAACTCATGATTTCTATACTTCCTCCATATTTATAGGATATATTCCTCTAGAGGACACTCGTTCTTAGTTTGTGATATACATAGAATTTTCAGCTTACACATGTACTCAAAATTGATGTTGTTGAACCAGTTTCTTTTAGTTGGAAGAAGGCAGCGGCACGATCAGATAGGTGAATGTATCAGTGCAATAGTGTTACTAAAGAGGTATTTAATTGGCTGAGAAAGCCTAAATTCTCTCCATATATCATCCCGAATATGTTAATAGTTGGCTTTATAAATGGTATGTGGCAACCACCCCGAATAAGTTCTCATAACATTTGTATTCTTTTCATGGGTATAAAACTTAGGGATAATGCTAATTGTTGCAAATGATATATGTATGGTAGTTCCTACTATAATCTATGTTTTGGCTATAGAGGATTAGTATGTGACTAAAAGGTAAGGTTAACAAAAGGAAAATTGATTAGTTAGACCTAAGTTGTGCTTAGTTAGGTTGTACATAGTGGGATTGGAGTACATGAAACTACTAGTTTTGATTAGAAGGTAGTTGTTAGATAGGAAGAACATGAGAATGAAGCTTGAATGACACGGGCAAAATATATGTACGTAGAGCTTCTATTTAGAAAGAGATGGGACATGTCAAATCCCTTAAACATAGGAGTAGGGGGTGATAGGAGGATGCTATAGAGAAGTGAGATAGGTGGTTATGAAAGAGTGATTTCTAAGTGTATGAGGCAAGAATAAGGTATCAACTCTTCAACCTTAACGAGTTGTAACGGCGCACCCGAGAACAACTTTGCAAATCTTTTTTAGAAAGAAAAATCATTTTAGTATTGATTCCAGTCTTGATATTTGGTCTTGTTAACAATAAGAAAAAAAAAAGAGGGGAATAGAATGGTCACAGAGATAGAAAATACATGGACCTAGTTCATCTACATCATTAGTACAAAAGAGAAGTAGAGCATTAGACTTCCATCAAATTAAATAGAGCTACTACAAGATTCATTTAATATATGCCAGCAATAATTCATTAATCATAGTCCAATTAAGGGAGAGGAAAACTTTGATCATATGCTAGTTGTTCTTATTTCCTATCTTGAATGGAAAAAGAGTCGAAGCACTCTCACTTGTTATAAAAAAAAAAAAAAAGAGGAAATCTATTATTAGTATGGCTGGACCTATCTAGTTGAGCCCAACGTAGCTAACTCTAAGACGTTATGAATCATGATATAATTTATAGGTTACTGGCATTTACATGTTATTAGAGTTCATGTTTTATGGTGCGTTCAAGCTTCACTATTTATTATCTATTTTAACCTTCAAAAGGCATCGGATATTAAGTGTGATGTAACACACAAGCTAGTAATGAAGGTAAAGTTGACCTCGGTCTCCTACTCCAGAAGATGAACTATTGAGGATTTTTTTTTCTAACTTAATTATAGTATTTGTATTAACCTAGAAGGAAGCCAAGTTCCAATAGAAGAAGACCTATAAGTATTCTTAGGAGATTGAAGAGAGTAGATGGGTAAATCAATTGTATGTGCTTTGAGGTGAGTAAGAAATATGAGCAGAACTATCCCACCCGTGACTTAATACCTAAGACAATGTGTTTGCCGTTAATATGGTAGAGTGGTTCTATAGGATATCTCATAGTTTCCAAAGATAGTCTGTTATATAATTATACATGCTGCATGTTCTATAACTTATCTATTTGTATGCCATTTGCCCTTTGTGGATTACTTTCTCACATGTTACCTAATGTTGTAGAATGTTTGCATGTAAGTGGTATCTGCTATAGAGCACCCTTGTTTATTGCTATATGTTTTCGTAGGACCTTTACCCTACATGTTATTGATTGCACCAGTTACTTTCCAGATGTCACTTTTCTATAATGTGTGGGTACTGCAGGCAAATTGATCATATGTTATGGCAAAATTAGTGCTCGTGGGTTTTATATGAATCACATATCACTTGTTTACATGTCATATGCATCATCAATATTACATGCCTCATAGCCTACTTGCTTAAACATTACAGGCCTTATAGCATTTTTCTCCATGTGTCATGTGACTTGCTCATATTCATATGTGTACTTATTGACATGTTGTTCCACCTATCCATGCGATATAACGCACTTGCTCAATGTGATTTCTGTTCCGTGTATAGTCTACTTATTTATGTATTATATATTTCATAGCTTTAGTACTCATACATCATGTGCTAATCTAGTCCACTTCCTATATTCCTTATAGTTTATTCGCCCACACATTACCATATGAACCATATGCGCGCGTGCACCACATATTTCTATAGCTTAATGCCAGTATATTATGTGCTCCCTTTTGTGCTAGTCTGCCTGTGTGTCATACCCAATGTGACTTATTAATCTATATACTATGCCCCTTTGTGCTTATCAACTTAAGTTTTGAACATCTTGGGAAAATGTGTGTCCTTGTATCATTAGGTAGTGAAGATTTTGACCAGAAAAGGTTGGGAATATGTAAGTTTTATAACAACCATAGTTAAATAACTTAGCATAATTCCTTACCCGAAGGTGCAGCATAAAACTTTAGAGTTTATATTAACAGTTATGCGTTCTGATAAGACTCATCTCTGAAAAGCGTCATAAGATAAAAAAAGAAGGAAAAGTAGAGCCCCGATAGGTTAGGCCTATGATTTTATGTCCATTCCATATAAAAAAATTGGGAGATACTATAGTTATTCTTGATTGTTAGGACCGGAAGCTAAGTACAAAAGGTGTAACTTTCATTGAAGTATTGTGGAAGGACTAGAATATAACATAAGATACTTGGGAATAGATGATGGTCGAGATCCTAAATACCCCTCCTCATTCTAAACATCACCATAAAGATATGAGATCAAGTGGTCCCCTTATATGATCATAAGTCCTACTAGCATTTGTTCATTTAATATGACATTTGCATGTCTTGTGCTTAGGTGTATTGAATTACTTATTAGTATGAGTTCCACTAGTGTGTCTTCAGTGGATTACATGGTCAAGAAATGGGTTAAATTTGACATATTCTTATTCATGAACTATATCTATTGAGTTGTGCCGCGAGACTTGTGTATACATTTTTTTGGTTAGTCTATAGATTTTGGATAGTCCTACTTACAAAGAAAACTCTCAAAAATCTCCAAATGAAATTCCAGGGGCCAACTATCAACTACACTTATCATTCGAGGACAAATGATCTTAAGTGGGAGGGGGGAGGATGTAACACCCTATATTCTACGTATACTAGTTCTATTTATATGACGCTTATAAATTGCCTGTGGTATAGTTATAGACTTGGTTTCCTATGCGACTAGTGACGATAGAATAGGTTTAAAGTGGTAATACCCCATGCCTTCCAACACATATATGACTAAGTGAACTCAAAAACAATTCGAACTCGGGAAATGTGGTATTCGATGTAAAGGTCAAAGTGGTCAAGTGCGTATTAGTGCTACGGTCTTGTAAAGAAACTAAGATTGGGAAAATGATGTCAAAATAAGAGAGGTGCTTGCTTGACTAAACTATGATAGTAGGTGACAAGTAGGTGATGCACCTACTTAGAATAACTGGACTGCATTTTAAGTGAAAAGAGCAAGTAGGTGATGTACCTACTTAGAATAACTGGACTGCATTTTAAGTGAAAAGGGAAAGGATGTGATGCACCTACTTAAAAACTTGTGGCAGAACTTGAGGAGGTAATGCACCTGCTTGCTTAAAGTAAAGGACCATATTATTTCTCAAATTTACTAAGTGAAAACGTCCAGAAGGTACCTGTAAAGCACTCAAGCTCATCACATCTCCTCATCACTTATTCTCCAAAAAATTACTCCCAAGGAAAGCCATAAAAGCTCCAAGAGTTCTGGTCTACAGCTTCACCATTAAAATCTGAAGGAAACAGGTGTTGTTAAAGTACAAATTGGTAAAATATCTCCCATCTTAAGGAATTCTAGTTATAATGTAATTTAACATCAAGGTGGAGAGGACAACCTAAACCTTGAAGAATCCAAGTCTTAGCAAGTGAGGTTTCTGTCCAGCAAGATACATAATCTGAATGGAAGATGGTTAACTCATTGTAATATCCAGTGTTATGCAGCAAGGTATGTAAGGCTATTCGATTTCCTATTTCTTTGGCATGAATCTAACACTTGTATTACATAATAAGCTTTCTAAGTGCCCTTGGTAGTGACTAATCCATAGGTGCAGTTCCTACTCCGTAGAGAATTAAAGTGACTACTCTAATATGAGTTGGTTACTAAATGTACGTGCTTACTCTACCAAGTATTAGCATGCAAGGTTTAAACTTGTTTCACCATCAAAGTACCCTTGGCACGTATTTGTCTTATATAAATCAAAATGATCCTAGATTACACATGGTACATATGTTTGTATGTTGGATATGTTCAAATGTTCCCTTTATTGGTTATTACTCCCATTGTGTTAGACTATAATGTTACCTCACAAGATCCCTACTTGCTCTACTGTACATTTATATGTACTTACTTGGAATATGTATCCATCCTTAAGTTGAATTTGTCCACATTCTCCCTTGGTTCCACATTCATGTATACCTTGTATTTGATATTAGTTAGTGAGTATTTGTCTATAACATAGAGTTCACATCTTTTTGCTAAATGTTGAATGTCTTCACTTGATATGTGCTTCAATTTGAGATGTCAAAATGCTTACTTAGTCATAGAAGCTCCTAAGTATTATGTTTGTGTCTGATTTGCTTCCCACATCATTGTCATTATCGTAAGTCCATATTCGTATGTCTTCTACTATTGGTCTATATTTCCAAATCTCATCAACGATTATAACCACCAAAATAGCAATCTCAAAAGAGTTATGATCATCAAAAGAACAATATCTAAAGAGTTATGAACATCAAAACAACTATCTCAAAGATTAAAGAATCTAAGTGAAGCAATCTATATAATTATGGGTGGCAGCCCAAGGGCAAATGCCTAGCATGGGTCGTTCCCAATTGGTATAGAAGGGTGGCAGCTCAGGGGAGAAAGCCTAGCATGGGCCGATCCCAATTGGTATAGAAGGGTGGCAGCTCAGGGGCAGAAGCCTAGCATGGGTCGATCCCAATTTATGGAATTATGAGGACAGCATCCCAGGGGTTAAAATGTCTAGCATGGGTCATCCTCTTCTACCACTGATCAGCTGGTCATTTCTATCATATGCCTTATCAAGATTTTAACATACAGTAAATTAAAGAAAAGAATGTAACATATACGATTCCACAAGTATAAGCAAAGGTGGTCTCTAATCATTATCTATTGGTATTTGATTTCACTTGAGCTTTCATTTTACATATGGTTGTATTATGCCTTACATATTCAGTACATTCTTTCGTACTGATGTCCCTTATGGGGACATTCCATTTCATGCTGCAGGTAAAGGTACTTAACTAATAGATCTCCCCAATAGAAGCACATGATACTCATGAGCTCCAGGTTGATTTGGGAATTTTACCGAGTCTTTACTATGCGTATTTTCCTAGTTGTACAGTCATGGATTCCAATAGAGGCTTTGTAGACATTGTAAAGCTATCATCTGTATTCATAGTTTGACTTGTCACATGTATCGATTCAGCTAGTTGACATGTATTGTATACGAAACTTCTCATTAGTAAATCTATTTGCATAGTAATTTACTTCATCATAGGTCACTTGTAAAGCATGTGTTCATATGGTATTTGTCCGCCTCACCTAGGGTTGGGATGTGACGGCTATGGATTTCAGGGTTAGTCTTCCCAAGACCTTAGGGAAGTTTGACTACATTTAGGTGTTGGTTGACAGACTGATTAAGTCAGCCCACTTCATTCCCATCAGAGTAAACTATAATGATCAACAGTTGGCTAAGGTTTATGTGCAGGAGCTAGTGAGGCTACATGGGTTGCCTATTTCCATCATCTCAGACCGTGGTACACAGTTCTCATCCAAGTTTGGGGAAAATTGCATAAGGAGTTGGGCACCCAACTCACTTTTAGCAAAACCTTCCATCCACAGAAGGACGGGCAGTCAGAGAGAACTATTGAAGTGTTAGAAGACAAGTTGAAGGCATGTATGATTGACTTTGGAGGGAATTGGGATAAGTTCCTACCTTTGTATGAGTTCTCCTATAACAAAAGTTACCACTCCAGCATTAACATGGCACCGTTTGAGGCACTTTATGGGAGGGTATGTAGGCCACCAATAAGCTGGTTTGAGGTTGGAGATGTGAAATCTATGGGGGTTGATTTGGTGCAAGATGCTCAAGATAAGGTGAGAAGTATCCAAGCTAAGGTTCTAGCAGCCCAGAGTCGACAAAAAAAGTATGCAAGTCGTAAGATAAAGGATATGACATTTCATGTTGGTGAGCAAGTTCTTCTAAAAGTGTCACCCATAAAAGGGCTGGTGAGATTCGGCAAGAAGGGAAAGCTTAGTCTTTGATACATAGGGCCATTTGAGATTCTTGAATACGTAGGGCTAGTGGCTTATAGGTTGGCTTTACCGCCTAGCCTATCTGGAGTCCATCCAACATGACATTTCAGGTTGGTGAGCAAGTTCTTCTAAAACTGTCACCCATAAAGGGGGTGATGAGATTCGGCAAGAAAGGAAAGCTTAGTCTTCGATACATCGGGCCATTTGAGATTCTTGATTGTGTAGGGCTAGTGGCTTATAGGTTGGCTTTACCGCCTAGCCTATCTGGAGTCCATCCAAGGTTTCATGTATCCATGTTGAAGAAGTATCATGGAGACGGAGATTACATCATAAAATGGAACTCAATTTTGTTAGACAAAAACCTTCAGTATGAACAGGAACCGATTGAAATTCTTGATCCCAATGTCCAGAAGCTGAGGACCAAGGAGATAAAGTCTGTGAAGGTTCAATGGAAGCATTATCTGATTCAGCAAGCTACCTGAGAAACTGAGAAGGGCATGCGAGACAAGTATCCAATTGTTCGACAATTCAGGTACTACTCTACTGTTGCCTTAGCCATTTCTCCTAGTTTATCACTCGGGAATGAGTGATGGGTAAATTGGTATATATTGTAATGACATGTTCCGGTCGTTATGGAAAAACCAATGGGGAAGGAATTTGGGCTACAAAACTTCTGAGTAGTAACTTGGAAATTTCCAACCTAGGCCAAACTTGGATGAAATCTGAGTCAGGTGAGTTCTAGGAAAATCCAGTAATGGATGGCGAATTTAATTATGAGTTTGATCACCTGAGTGGATAGCCAAGATGTTAAGGAGCCTGTACGGCTTTACAAATTCAAATTTGGGCGAGTAGCACTCTCAAAACTGATTTTGGCGTGAAATAGGAGTTTTAGAACGTTAGGGGTCAAAGGTGAGTTGCTAAATGGGAGCTTGAAACTCAAATTTGGAGCGTCTGTATCTGTGCAAGCCACCATGGCGGGGCCACTATGATGGGATGGGACCCTTCGTGGCGGGCCAGTTGCGAATTAAATTGGGTAAAACCCCTAAAAACGTTATTTTCGACAAAACTTTGTTCTTGAGAGCTAAGACGACCTAGGGAAATTTCTTATCAGATTCCCATGAGTTCTAGCACTAAAGGTAAGATAATTACTCCCCTAATCTATATATAGATTCTTAGAACTTAGAATCTAGGGTAATTATCGTTGGGGGAGGGTTTGGCCTGAAGTTAATAGTGGGAAAAGCCCTAGTTGAATATTAGGATCATGGGTTAATAATTTTTTTATTATTCGGTAAATTAGACCTTGTTTAGTGATCCTTGCATTAATTGATAATTTTAGATCAAGAACGAGCCGAAAGACTCTGAAAAGGGAAGGCTCACATGTCTTAGGAGTATTCAGGCTTGATTTCGAGATAGGCGATGGTTCAATTTCCTGTTGTGTTATATATGCCAGTTAATTGCTTCATTGTATGTGTGCATGTATGTGAATAGGGAATGTGAATCAAATCTAATGAAAGGATTATATGTGAACAATTACATGCAATGAACCTATTATTTGATTATATGACCATGAGCACTGTTCATTATGGGTGTGATTGTGACTGTAGTTGTGCTGACTAGAATGGGTGTCACGTTCCAACACATATATTGGATTAGGTGTCACATTTTGACACATGTATATTGGACCGGGTGTCATGTTTCGACACATGTATATTGGATCGGGTGTCATGTTTCGTCACATGTATATTGGATCAGGTGTCACATTTCGACACACTAACAGTTTGGGTATGGGTTCCATGAGAGGACCACTTGTGATTATTACATTCATATCTATATGTTATTGATATTGGGGAATTGTATATTGCTCCTAAAATGATAATTGAATTATGCATTATGTATATGCGTGTTTACTATGTTGTAATTTCTTGCTTATATTTCGCTGACTGGAGTAGCCGCGTGATCCTACCAGTACACCGTGGTTTTGTGTACTGATACTGCACTTGCTCTTTCTTTGTTGAGTATAGGGCATCTTCAGGCGGCTACTGACAGACCTCAGTTAGGAGATATTTGAGGGTCAGCTAGTTCTTTTAGGCTGCCATGGATTCATCCTTTATTTTAGTCCATCCCTTTCGGACTCAGACTATATGTTTAGACTTTTGTTTACGTTTAGTTTTCAAGGGTTGCACCCCATTTAGGATCATGTTTGGTTGTTTAGTCGGGGTGTAGTAGAGGTACTCCCACCGGAGGGTTAGTGTGGGTGCCAATCACGATGGTCTGGGTCGTGACAATTCGAACTCAGTTATTTTATTTGGTTTTTCTATATCTATAAATAGTCCATAGAAATAATTATTTTTGGGGGAGGATCAATTAAAGGGCATCAAAGTATAAAGTTGTCAATACTTTTTAGGGTTCTTTTCTTCTTATTTAATCAGACATTAGTAGTTAAAGACCCTTGTTCTGGGGCTGTGGCTATTGGTTATCACTTTAAATTACTTTTGTGTTCTTGTTTTAGTATTTCTTGACTGGCCATCATAGAGATAAATATCTTGTCTACTCTTAAACTCAAGAGACGTTAAGGTAGATAGACCAAAAGACACAGAAAGCTTGATCTTCCATTAAATTGAGTTGATATGTGTTTAGGAGTGACGCCCAGACGAACACCTAGCTTGGTTACAAAACAGGATGAAATATAAATGCTCAACAATTAGGATTGCCTATCCCCGCTCAACGATGTAGTTAGACAACTAATTGGAGTAGGGTATTAGAGGTCAGGAGGCCATGATCATTAAATCAACCCTGTAAATCAGTAATTTGATAACCGTAGTTAATTCATGCATGAAATGTGATACATGTAACCCTATACATGTTGCAGCCCTGGCATTTTCCAAATCACTGTAAGTAATTTTATTATTTCAATCCTGCATTCTTTTCTTTACAAAAAAAATCAAACACCTTTGGTTCTCTTAAATAAATAATTATACTAGTATAATTTAGTAAAAATAGTTAATCGACAAGTCCTTTGGGTTCGATAATTCGGTTCTTTTAACAGCCACTATAATATTTGTGCGACCACGTACACTTGTGTGTGCAATTGAGAGCAACAAGTTTTTGCCGCTACTGTCGGGGACTTAGAAATTAACTACTCTTTTAGGTTATACTTTTTCTTTTTATTTATTTTTATTTTATTTTTTAATTAGTTTTTTCTGAACAATTAATTATTTTTTTCTTTCTTTGAATAATTTGGTACTCTTTTTGATATGGATGATTGGGATAAATCGTTGTTTGGTGATGAATATTCTTATAAATATCCTTGTAATTATTGTAATGTACACCACTTGGATATCGAGTGTCCTTTATGTCATATATGTGGTCGTCAATATATTTATTGGAATGGTTGTCTGAATCTTATTTCCTCCCCCCCCCCCTCCCCCAAACCCCTATTATGATTCTTTTGTTATTTGTGATGTTGGCAGGGGCGATGAATTGGAGAATGCAAAACAAGAGGCGCGCAATGTGAATTCACTTATGGAATGTACGAACATGCTGGAAAAAGTTAATTCAAAAATCATAGAACAAATATTTGAATGTGGGGAAGAGCAATCAAATATCATGAAACTGTTGGATAAGCTTGATGCTATTCAATTAGAAATTACAGTCCAAGCTAAATTAGAAGAGATTGAATCCCAACAAGGAGAAAGTTATGGAGAAACAGAGATAGTGATCCAATCTTTGCTACAAGAACAAACTCAACTTCTCAAGTTTCAAGAGTCTATTCGTGATGGTCTGACATACATGAAAACCCAACTAATTAAAGGAAGTGTTGAGCTCACACAAAAAATAGATCAATTTCGCTCAGATATTCATAACTTGGAGGCTGACTTGAACAAAAAGAGAGGCGTTTGAAGCCCAATTACCTATTGTTGTGGATGATGACCAACTAGTGGAGCAAAAAGAGGAATTTCAACCATTCAACTATACCTTACTCCTTAGTATCGATGCTGAGAAAGAGTACAAAAGTGAGAATGTGGTAAATAATGTTGCTTTGGAGTTGAGGCATTTTGAATCTCATTCAAAACACTTTTCTATATTATGCTTAGATGACGACATGAAATTCAAGTCATCTGAACTAATGAATGAGTGTATAGATGAGGTACAAGGCCCCTACATCTTAAAGCTTTTTAGTCCATGTAGATAAAATGATATTCCTCACATAAGGGCAAAGAAGTGCAAGATGTGACATATATTACTTGATTCTTTTATCTTTATACCACTGCCCCTAAAAAGAAGCAGAAAAATTGATGCAAAGTTAGGGGTACAATTCATAAGTTTAAAGTGGAAAGAAAAGTGGTGAACTTACTTATGTTGTGTTGCGACGTTAAATTAGGCGCTTATTGGGAGGCAACCCAATTAGTAGTGTAACTTCTTATTTTATCTTATTTTATTTTATTAGTGTCACTTTTTTTTCTTTTGGTCTTGTTTTTGCAGATTAGGGGAAGTTTGAGTACCCAAAAAAAAATTGAAGCAAAAGAGCATGTCTGAGCTTAAGTGTGGGGTGCATACGACCCTTGATAAAAATTAAGAGAACATGCTACTACCTAAGACTAAAGGCCTCAGGGAGTTATTTTAACCCTTGTTTTAAATTTTATTTGATGCTTTGGGGAAATAGCATCTTTTTAAGTGTGGGGTGGAAGAATGAATTCCTAGTTGTTTTATTGAGTCTTTTATTTCTTAGAATGGGTTCCTTGGCTTTTGTTTTTGGTTCTTTACCTGAGAATAGTCCATTTGAACTAGGTGTCTTTTATTTTTTTAAGAATAAATTTTCTTTTATATTTTCTTTTGAGAGAAAAGAAAAGACCATTTTGAGTGATGTGATACTTGTTATTTAGGCCTAATTTTTTAGTAGTACTTCCTTGTGAATTTTTGATTGCTAATGAAATTGCAGACTCTTTGACATCTAGGCTCATGGTTGTGACTTTGTATATAACTTATTTTATTTTGTAGTTTGTTATGATCATGTCTCTCTTAGAAGTGGAATTGATCCATCTTGATTGATACTTGTGCCATGTGTGGTGAGATTTTGTTTATTCCATGCTTTGCATCTTAGTCTAGAGCTTGCTCTGCATGTTATTGAAGCAAAATAAAAGTGCTGCTTTGCTTAGGAGATCATAATAGGATTTCTTTGATTTGTATCGTAAATTTTAGCCTTTTCAGATATTATATCACTAGTTAGCCCTTTTGAGCATGTAGCCTTTTGTTGGTAGTCATATTTTGCCCTAAACTATTTTGTTGAATCCCTAGTTTTTGTACCTTGCTTCTTTGAGCATTATAGCATAGACTTATTCTAATTGTTAATTCTTAAGAAAATGGATGGTTGAGTGAAAAAGAAAACAATGATAGCTACAAAGTTCTTAAAAATCCCCCTTTGAAAGAATGTGACATGAAAAAAAATCCTTTGAAAACGAAAAAAAATAATTGAAGCATTCTTGAGATGATGAGAATTACTTGGGAAATAATTGTTGAACAGAGGGCTAAAAATAAAGAGAAGAAAATAATGGGTGATAAAGTCTTCAAGTGCAAAGTGCTTAAGGAAGTGTAAGTCACTATTATATAGTTTTTCTACCCGTTAAAGTCCTATTTGATTCTATTCAAGCATTCTTAATTAGTGGAGATGTACATAATGGGAAAGCCTATGGTTCTTTGTGCATACATGTAAATTTTATTTTTGAGTGTGAGTTGTTCTTTGATGCTAAGTCCTAAATTTATATTCAATTTTTTCAATTGAGTGTGTAGACTATTTCTTCTTGTGAGGGCACTTGTTTCATGATGGATAGGTGATTTTATTCACCTTCTTTAATAAGAGTAGGAGAGCATGCTTAAATTTGATGAGTGTAACACCCCGTTATTTAAAGGAGCTAGAATTAGAAGGAAATAATTTTGGAAAGAATAAAAATCTAAAAATTGGCAAGTATGTTAAGTATAAGTTTTTGGTCAACTTCAAACGACCATAACTCCCGGTACAGGATGATTTAGGTGAGCTACAATATATCAAATGAAAGGTCTTTTAGTTATATTTTCAACGCCACTGAGTTTGCTAATTTTTGAGTTTGTATGAGGGAGTTATTCCTGTTTGAAGTCGGACTGTCTGAATAAGGAAAACCAACTGGATTTTAGAGGGCTATTTTGGTCTTTTCATTACCCAATTAGCTTAATTCGTTTTTAGTAATTAAATTTGGGTCTAAACTGATTTGTTTCAGTTTAAGCTTTACAAAATTATGCTAGGGCTTGTAGAGAAGATAAAATAGGAGAAAAGAGGAGAAAGAACCAAAGTTCGTCGCGTTCTTGAGTTTCGCTTATGGATTTTACCAAGGGTTAATCCCTACGAGATATGTGAGATCACATATCATTGGGTTCATTAACCCATGCGCCAATCATGATTTATTTTAGCATATTTACGTTCTTGAAAGTAGAATAATTGAGTTCTTGATGGATTTTGTTGAAGTTTCTATTGGGTTCTTGATTGTTGAGTTGTTGAGAAGTTCTTGAATTAATTTCACGATATTTAAGGTTGTTTTTTAGTAGATTGTTGTATACTTTGGTTGGGTATTTGAATCTAAGTGTTTGGGGAAGGAACCAATCGAATCTAGATGAATTAGGGTCGAAAAGAACGAACAAGAAAATTCATCAAAATTCTGGGGAACAGGGGTGGGGTGCCGCGCCACTCAGAGCGCCCCACATCAGTGTCTGAAGTTTAGGCTCTGGGGAACCGCGCCACTCAGAGCACCCTAACCCAAGTTCTGTAGTTTTGAGTATGGCACCTAGCGCAACTCAGAACGCTAGGGTCGCCAGATCTTCTACCATTTTCCACTTCTTTCTGTTTGAGTTCCCTTGAATCATACCTATGTTTTCTAGTTGATTTCTACACTCTAAGGTATGTTTAAACATCATGATATCATCCATAAACATGAATCATAACCTTGAATCCATAAATTCAAATTCAAGGAAAGTTAAGAGCAAAGTCTAGAGAGTTCTTCAGAGTCTTTTCAAAAGTCTTTTGTAAATACTTTAAACTTGTTTTAAGACTTGAATTTTGAGTTGAGTAAAGACTAAAAAATGAAGTTCATTTTCTTCATAAGAATATATGGGAACTATGTATTCTCAAAGAGTAAATGTTTTCACATTTAAGCAAGAGAGGAAACACTGGTTTCCAAGAGAGCCCTTGGGCTAGTTTTTGAGTAATTATCTCAAACCACAGAAAGAGTTATATTTTTAAACATATGAGCTAATTACATTTTGGGAGTAGTATTGAGCACTGATTTGGGGACAATTTGAGTTCAGATAATTCATGGTCTCCATAAACCGTATAGCTAGCATGGGTAGAAAAGGGTCATACTTTTTAGATGATTCCTTAGTGATTTTTAGCATATACTAGTGGATTCACTTAGTAGTTAGGTTCTATACCCCCCAGCAAGGTATAGGATGGCACTAGAAGCATGAGGCAATACGTTGTATCATCACATAACTCATAGTGATAGTTGTCGGTTAGAGAAACTCCCACAGAGGTATTTAGTATTCTTATATACACAGAGTTATTTATATTTTAATATACAAACAGAGTTTAAATTGTTTCCTTGCATACAAATTGAGTTACTATTGTACTTTTCAATGCACAGAGTTATTATCCACATGTTTTTAAAGCTTTTCTATATATTGCATTTGTATTTACTACTTTATATTGAAATGAGTTGAGTTGAGACCAGGTAAGTTCTTTCAGTTCCCTTTTCAAGCATATGTCTTATTTTAGAATTCCCCTTGTGTGCTCGTACATTCAATGTACTAATGCCATTTAGTTTTATGATGCAGATACAAGTAACCAGGATCAGCATCCAGCACTTCGTTGATCCAGTTGAGCACTCAGAGTCAGTTGGTGAGCCTCCTTGCTTTCTGGAGGATTCCTTCTTATATTGTTTTAGTATTTTAGTTGTTAGGATGATCGAGGGTCTTGTCCCAACATCCCTCATAGTTTTAGAGGCTTCATATACGTATAGTTATAGTTCATTAGTCTTTTTATTTTCAGTTTTAAATTATTAAAGACTTGAGCTGCCTTTGTGGCCAGCTGAATGTTTCTTTTAAGACATTCTAAGCTTATTGTCAAGTTTATCTTTTGAGACTGTTTCATGTTATTTAAGTCTTCGGCTAAGTGTTAAGCCAGGCCAAGGGTTCTCTTGGGGCCAACAATGGTTCACGAGTGCCGGCCACGCCCCGGGTGTAGGCTCGAGGCGTGGCAATGAGTTCAAAGTCCTTCCTTGAGGTTAGGAAGTTAGAGGTTTGTTGTTTATTTGTATGTCTTGCATAATGAGCGGGAATTGTACTTGACGTTTTGAAATTTGTATATGGACTAATTGTTTGTGTCAACCAAAGTGATGACATTCCTAGTATTATTTTTTTTAGATGAGCTTTAATGTTTGCTCGAGGATGAGTAAAAGTTTAAGTGTGGGTTGTTGATGTGAGGCCAAAAATATATTTTTTAATCATTATTGCCTCTCATTTATAATTTATATTTGCCCTTTTCGAGCATGAATTTTATGGATTATGCTAAATAGTATATTTTATTTGTAGGAGTAAATTGGTGTAGATTTAAAGAAGATTGGAGCTAAAACGAATTAAAGATGGAAAGTTGAAGAAGGAAATTAAGCAGACAACTTAATGGATTAAATTCAATATTGTTATAAACATATTTGTATTATAGTGAATGTCTATTATGTGGAGTCTGGTAGAGAAAAGTTAGGAGTCCTACTTGGAGACCAAGTCAGTTTTTCCCTATAAATAAAATGGTTTTCTTTCATTGTAAATCATATATGTGACTTACTTTAAGAGAAATAATAAGTATTCTCTCTACTTTCTTCTTATTCTATAGTTTCATAACATGTTATCAGCATGCGTCTCTAATATTTTAATTAAGCCCGTAGTATTCTATATGTGTGATTAACGGAACCAACGGTTGGTGAAGGTATGTATCACATTTATCTGTCGTGAGATGTTGCTTTGTTAATTAAGATGGATATAGTAGAAAAAAGATTGATGATTCCTCCCTGCCCATAATCGAAATTAGCCCCGTGCATGTTATAGATATAATTATTATCCTTTAAGTGGTTTGTGGCTTATTAAATATAATATTATTATTATCATATGGTAAAATATTGAGATGGTCAACTTTACACAGGTAAAGTAGTATGGATTTTTTTTAGCTTGTTAATGATGTAATATTATTATCGTTACGTGTTGGTGATGTAATTCATTTGCTCATTAAATTTGAGGAAGCTTATTGATTCAAGATATTAGTATGAAATCTTGCAAAGTGAAAAAATGATTAAAGGCTCTAGAATGAGTCTCAATTGAGGGTAAAACGATTGATCTAAGTTCTATCGTGCCAAAAGGATAAGACGATGGATTCAAGTCCAATCGCACCAAGAGGGTAAGACATCAAGTTTCTATCTTGATGCACCATAAGATATTGGGTTCATGTACCATCGATTTATTGCATAACATGTCTTTATATGGATAAGACGTTGGATTTAAGTACCAATGCACTATATTGATGATATTTTGACTATTAAAGCAAAAAATGTGCTTTTGGTGAAAATTAGTCATGAAACTTATCCCACTGAAACTGGCTCACTCCCTAAAGTGAATGTGGTAGCTGTGCATAATATGTTTGAAGGAAGACAAGTGTTTGAATGATGCACATGAATATGGAATGAGGTACTAGGTTATCAAAATTTGATGTACTTAGATGATTGTGTTCCATTTATGAATAATGAGAACGACCTTTGGTTGTAGATGTGGTATCAGTAAGAATGTCTCTAGGCAGACATGTGTTTTTTTTTTATTTGTATTGGACAAGGATTGGTGGAACATTCTCTAGTAAATCAAAAGTTTCCTACTTCCAATACTTTCGTACTTTGGCATGATTGTCTGGGATATCATGAGTCTATATCGTTTAGGACATCGTGGGTCTATAATGATAAGATGAATTATAGATAATTCAAATAGACATCCATTAAAGAACCTAAAGATTCTTTTAAATGATAAATTTTCTTATACTGCTAGTTAGCAAGGCAAGTTAATTGTGAGACCATCATAACCTAAAGTTGAGATTGAGTCCCTTGCGTTCTATGAACGTATACATGAGGATATTTTTGGACCCACTCACCCACTTAGTGGGTTGTTTAGATAATTAATGATCCTAATAGATGTTTCTTCTAGATGGTCTCATTGTGCATATTGTTATCTCATAACTTGATGTTTGCAAAAATGTTGGCACAAATAATACGATTACAAACACAATTTTTTGATAATCATATTAGTTTATTCAGTGATGGGATCACAACTCACCTCGGAAAAGGGTAGAGTAATTGAGAAGAAATAAATCTGAAAATTACTCTCGGAGTAGTAAATCTAAATTTTGCTCATATAATCATAAATTGGAATTTTACTAAAGCAAAAGGTACATGGCATAGTAAACTTGAAGTTTACTTGTACTAATAATTATATTAGTTGGCATGAATGATTTGGTCATCCCAAAGATGTGCATACTGAGTAATGAACATACATTGAAAAACTAGAAGATTCTCAAGAATATTTTTTTTGTTGCTTGTTCTCATGTAAGTTGATTGGATCAACTAATGTTGGGACTAAATCTCTAAAGTCTGAAAAGTATAAAAGGTGAATATGGGCCTGTTCACCTATTATGTGATATTATAAAGAGATGCATCTATAAGATAATCACATGTGCGTTTGTTGTCAACTTGCAGTTTGACATTCGCAAAATTATTTGTGGAAGATAATTGAGTTAAGAGCACAACTTTCAGAATATGTAATCAAGATAATTTATCTTGATAATATTGATAAATATTCAAGTAAATGTCTCAGATAGATAGTGAAATCATTGCTTATGAAAATAAAGCTTCATGTGTTGATCTGAAATACGATATTGCATACAAAAGTAATTGTACGCATCAGACCAATAAATTATGATCAATTTTTCTCTTAATTGATTTATGGTCTGAGACCAAATATTTTCCATCTAATAATTTTGATGTGTGCGATTAATGAATATACTATGATACACAAAGATAGATTCTCCAAAATAAATTAAGATATATGGTAGTTTGTCTAACATAAGGGGAAGATAAGAAGTAACACAAGAATTGTAAATGCTCCTATTGAATGTTTCTAAAGAATAGAGTCTATGAGATGCATGAAGCATGATAGACTAATTTAATCTTAGTAAAATAATCCTTGAAAAAAGGAGAGGATCACAGAATCAAAATGATCATAATAAGGAGGCAATCTGCTCTAGAAGAGCTTATGACATAACACTTCATGAAACCTCATAAGAGTGGTACGTGAAAATAATGAAGTGATGAGATCTTATGTAGTATTGTGAATCGATATAAAACGATATATCGTTGACGATATCTTTGATACAATGATGCGCAATTTTGTAAAAGATTATGATGATATGAATTCTACGACTATTAAAACATGTTAGTTTAGGAATAATTATCAAGTGAAATAGTGGAATGATGCATCTTGGTAAGCGTAAAGCTTATTTGACTTGCAGTCTAGACACTAGAAGATGCCATACATTTAAAATTTAATGTTGTCACTTGACAAAATTAATATGAAAATTCCTAAAAGATTCAAAATTTAAAGCATGTGCAAGTTTTTAGAAAACTTGTTTATAATCCATATAAGGATTAAATCGATTCAAAATGTATGAAGCATACACAAGTATTATTATGCAAGTAATAACTTCAATTGAACTGTTAAAGAGTTTTATGAAGGTAATTAATTATTTTCTTAAAGAAATTGAAGTGAGGAACTTGCAGAATTTTTTGGTCCTGAAGGGAAGATTCATAAAAGGAGATAGAAGGAAGCACATTTCGTCAAAAAATTTCTACACACATGAGCTCCCAAGAATGGTGATATCAACATGCAACATGTTTGTTCAAGTAATAATATGGTTGACCTATTCTCCAAGTCTCTACCAACTACAACTTTCGAGAAGATAGTGCACAAGCTTAGAATGAGAAGATTCAAGTTTTTGGATTGATGTTCACATTAGGGGGAGTTAATACGCGATGCACTCTTTTTTCCTCACAAGGTTTTGTCCCATTGGAATTTTCTTGTAATGTTCTTAATAAGGCATACTATCACGCCCCGAAGCTACCCCCAAGATGCGGACACGGGACCTAGGATCACGAGTGACCCAAGCTAACCCTGAGTTGGCATATCATAAGCATACTATAACATTACTACATAAAATATATTGTTCGGAAGCTAGAAACATATCATAAATTGAAATGATGGGGAAATACCCATTTCTATTAAGAAAAAATAATTTGTGAGTTTAATGAAAACTGAAATATTAAACTCAAAAGCTAAAAATTGAATTTAACTATGTTTGAAATAAGCCTCTAACTAACTAGAGATGATGGGACATGCCCCAGCTAAGTTTAGCAAAACTGAAACTAAAGACTGAAAGGAAAAGAAATATTCATGTCAATCGTCCTCAAAGAATGAGGACTCACCACTGATGTTGCTGAACAGGAGATCGGGAGTCGATCTATACGTGATCTGAATATTGAGGACCTAAACCTACATCACGAGAAGATGTAGCGTAGAGTATGTGTCAGTACTTGAAAGGTATTAAGCATGCATGATAGAATAAAACCGAACAATATACATAACTGAACAAAGCATATAACTAAGCACTGATACAAGATGAACATGATACTATACTGAAAATACTAAACATGAACTAACTGAATGCAATGACCAAGTTTTATAACATGCTGAAACTGAATACTAAATTGTGTTAATAACTTGGTCAATGCAATAGAATCTGACTATGGGAGCTACTAATAACCGACATAAAACCACATGAGCTAAATGTGGAGTCCAATATATACGCCCTATCGAGAGGACCCAATACACCCTGCCAGAGGTATAAAGGCATGACTAGCGTAATCATTAAAATGTAATGCCCACAGAAGGGACTTATAAACCTACAGGGGCACGAAGTTCTAGGAATATTTGGGTACGTTGAACCCTAGTCCACTCGATCTAAGACTACTCCCATTTAGAATGTATGTAAGCAATATTATGGCTGAAATACTGAAGTACTGGATAGCTCAATTACTGACATGCAAACTCTAAGAATGCAACAATTATAACTATTAATGTGACATTCATAAACTGCAGCATGTATACCTGTTTAGACTGACCTAGCATGTATAATTCATGAACTAAATAAATCTACACAACTAGGGTTCTAAATATCATGCAAGAAACTAAGCAATAATATCATAATCTGATTTGGATCATTCTAACAGCTTAAACCCAACAATTTATAACATTCAAGAAACCCTAGGTCTAGATAATATTAAGGGAATCAAGATTCTGACTAAAATCTAGGGACTTAATGGGTGAAAGGAACCCACTAGTGACATCCCACATACCTGGTGATGAATTCCACAGATAAATCTTTTGATTTCGGGGATAGAACTTATAAGAACTCATTGCGTTCTTGAACAAGGGATGCTCGACTTTTCTCTCTAATTTTCTCTAAGTTTGCTTGATTTTGGTGAAAGATTTATTAAGGTAATCTCTAATTAGTTTACTAGGCTAAAACTGACCAAAACCACGTAGTTTAGAGGTTAAACGATGTAGTTTAGGTGTCCAATGCATAGGGAAAAAACCAAACGACCCCTGACTTAAAAGTTGTTGGGGTCACCGACGGACTATGGATGGACCGACGGTCTGTTCTGGTCGGTCGTCGCTCAGATTCAAAGAGTTGAAATTTGAGGGTCTAACCTACGACGCTGGACCATAAACTGTGGTCATACCTACGGTCTATAGGTCTTGGCGTATGCTGACCCTTAGCTGAATTTTCTAGGGGTTCTGGAAGGTGGTTGCAGGTGGTAAACCACGGACTACTAGGACGGACCGTGGGTCAACCTACACTTCGTGGGTGGTGCCCATCAGTGACACCTGCAACTTCTGAAATCTGTATTTTGGTAGTTCTAGCATATGGGGTGTTACATTATCTCCCTCTTGGGAACATTCATCCTCGAATGAAGACTAAAGTAGCTGAATATAGAGGAAAAGAGCTGCAAACCCGACCACTTGTACTGCCCCGAGCCTACACCCTTGGTGGGACCGGCACTCGAGAACCATTGCTGCCAAAATGAACCCTCGGCCTGGCTTACTTACTCAACGGAAGACTTAAACATAAGAAATAGTCTCAAAATATAACTCATGCAATAACTTAAGAGATAATAACTTAGCCAAAATGGCAACTCCAGTCTTAACGTATACAACTGAAATTGGAAAGACTAAAGAACTATAACTACTAGTCTATGAAACCTCTAAAACAAAGAGGGATGTCAGGACAAGACCCCCGATCATCCTAACAACTGAAATACTAGAAAGCTATGTAAAAAGGAGCCCTACAGAAAGCAAAAAGGCTCACCAATTGACTCTGAGTGCTAAACTGGATCAACGAGGCACTGGATATTGATCATGGTTACCTATGTCTGCATAATAAAATGATGCAGTCCAAATGGCATTACTACATTGAATGTAAGAGCATGCGAGGGGAATACTAAACAAGACATAAGCTTGAAAGGAATATGAAAAGAACACTGACCTTGGCTTTACTCAACTCATGATTAACTCAACTTGAATGCAAAGTAAACAACAATAGTGGTATAGTTATACAAAGCATTTAAAATAGGAGATAGCAACTCTATTTGTTAAATAAATGCAATAACAATTCAATTTACATATAAAGTAATATAATACTGTGGGAGTTTCTCAAACCGACAACCACCACTATGAGCCTAAGTGATGATACAACGTCTATCCCATGCTGCCAGGACTGTCATATACTTTGCCATCATTTCGAACGCCTTAACTAAGTGGATCCACTAGTCTATGCTAAAAAACCACTAAGGAATCATCTAAAAAGTATGATCTTTTTCTACCCATGATAGCTACATGGTTTATGGAGACTTGAGCTATTATGAACTCGCGTCTCCATATCGGTGCTCAATACTACTACCAAAATATACACAGCTCATATATTTTTAAAACAAAACTTTTTCTTTGGTTTGAGATAATTACTCAAAACTTAGCTTAAAATCTCTCTTGGAAATCGGTATTTCCTTTATTTCTTAAATGTGAAAACATTTTAACTCTTGGGAATTCTTAGTTCCTGTATAATTTTTTAAGAAATGAACACTTTACTCTTACTCTTTACTCAACTCAAAGCTTAAGTCTAAAAACAAAGTAAAACATTTGTTAAAGACTTTTGGAAAAAAAATCTATGAACTTCTCTTGGCTAGACTCTTAACTTTCCTTGAATTGAATTTATGGATTCACGGATTGTGGTTTGTGATAGGAAAGATCTCATGATGTTTAGAAATATTTTTAGATAGTTAAACATGAGAAACGATCAAGAAATCTTTGTTTGGAAACAAGTTCGTGACGCGGAGATGCGTTTAAATATTTGATACAGAAATTTATTTTTGAAACAGAGGAGTCTGCATCTTCTCCGCGACATGGAGGTGTTGTTTTTGTGCACTAGGGGAGCAAGTCCGCGACTCAAACTTTTGTGCCAAAACCTACTTGACTTTTTCCTTCTTCATTTTCTCACCCCAATTCGCCTAAATCCGATTCTATTTCTCAATCCCTTTTTATATTCAAATACCCAGTATATATACGCAAGAATCTAACTCAAAACAACTCTTAAATCGACATGATTCCACCAAGAACTCCACAATCCCATCAAATCTCACGAACTAAAGCAAACGTCAAGAACATAATTCAAGAACATCATACTTTCAACTTCCTAGAAATGAACTTCGCTAAAACAAACATGATTGGCGTGTGGGTGAACGAACCCACCGCTATGAAAGTCTCATATACCTTGTAGGATTGAATCCTTGGCGAATTCCACAACCAAAATCGCAAGAACTTCACGAATCTTGAACTTCTCTTCTCTTTTCTCCTCTTTTCTCT
Organism: Solanum commersonii; assembly: GCA_029007595.1. Classification (NCBI taxonomy): domain Eukaryota; kingdom Viridiplantae; phylum Streptophyta; class Magnoliopsida; order Solanales; family Solanaceae; genus Solanum; species Solanum commersonii. Next base: position 4,666,946 of record JAJTWQ010000008.1, read on the forward strand.
TCTCTCAAAGCCCTAGCGTATTTCTTAATTGCGTAAACTGAACTAACTCAATTTAGACCCCACATAACTTACTAAAAACTAAATAATTTAATTGGGTAGTTAAACGACCATTATACCCTTCCAAAATCCGATTTAGACTTTTCTTATTTGAACAGCCCAACTTCAAATAGGTATATCACACTCATACGAACTTAGAATCACACAAACTCGGTGGCATTGGAAAGATAATTCCAAGATATTTCCCATGGTATCTGGAAGCAAACCTAACTCATCCTGATCTAGGAGTTATGGTCATTTGAAGTTGACCCAAAACTCAAACTTAACGTAACTTAACAAATTTCCAAATTTTTCATTCTTTCCTAAAATGACTATTTCCAATTCTAACTTCTTTCTAGTTCTTTCAAATAGCGATATGTTACAATATCTCCCCCTTGGGAACATTCGACCTCGAATGATATTACTCTTACAAGGCTAAGGGTGTAACATCTAACATTCAGCTTGCACACCCAACAAGTAAATCTAACAAATCAAGTATATAAATTAAAGAGTACTAAGAAAAGTATTAGTACCTTGGTCTGGAATTTCTCCGGGCTCAAAGAGATGTGAATATCTCTTCTTCATATCTTCCTCAACTTTCCAAGTAGCCTCCTCAACAAACTGGTTCCTTCAAAGAACTTTGACTGATGCTACTTCCTTAGTCCTCAACTTGCGAACTTGGCGATCTAGAATCTGAACTGGAATCTCCTCATAAGATAAGTTATCCTTGATACCGATATCTTTAATTGGTATGATAAGTGAAAGATCTCCCATGCACTTCTTCATCATGGAATTATGAATAGCGGATGAACTGCTACTAACTCCTGTGGTAGCTCCAACTATAAGCTACAATGTCAATCCTCTTGGAAAATTTGTAAGGACCAATATACCGAGGACTAAGTTTCCCCTTCTTACCAAACCTCATAACACCCTTCATGGGTGAAACTTTCAAGTAGACCCAATCATCTACTTCGAACTCTAACTCCTTTCTCCTAACATCAGTGTAGGATTTCTAACGACTCTGCGCTATTTTCAACCTTTCTTGAATCACTTTCACTTTCTCCATAGCTTGATGAACTAAGTCTAGTCCTATCAACCCAGCTTCACCAACTTCAAACCATCCAATAGGAGATATGCACCTTCTCCCATAAAGAGCTTCATAAGGATCCATTTGGATGCTTCAGTGGTAACTATTATTGTAAGCAAATTCAATAAGAGGTAGGTGATCATCCCAAATACCTTTGAAATCAATAACACAAGCCCTCAACATATCCTCTAAGGTCTGAATAGTGCGCTCTACTTGGCCATTTTTCTGAGGACGAAAGGTAGTACTTAAGTTTACTTTTAAACCCAAGCTTTTGAAAAGATTTCCAGAACTGTGCAGTAAATTGTGCACCTTTGTCTAAAATAATCAAAATTGGCACCCCATGAAGTCTAACTACCTCTTGAATATACAACTTAGCATAACCTTATGCCGAGTGAGTAGTCTTTACTGGCAAAAAGTGGGTTGATTTAGTCATTTTATCAACAATCATCCAAATAGAATCATGTTGCCTGTGAGACCTTGGTAAACCTGTGATGAACTCCATATTGGTCATCTCCCACTTCCACTCGAGAAGTTTTATATTATGAGCCATACCACTGGTCCTTTGGTGCTCTACATTAACTTGTTGGCAATTCGGACACTTAGCAACAAACTCTGCAATAACCTTCTTCATACTACTCCACCAATAAACTTCTCTCAAGTTACGATACATCTTTGTGGAACTCGGATGGATAGAATATCTGGAGATATGAGCTTCCTCCATGATCCTCTCTTAGAGTTCGTCCACCATTGGTACACACAATCTACCTTGATATCTCAACACACTATCTCCCCCTTATTCAAAAGCCATTACTTTTTCCTTATGAACATTTGCCTTCAATTCAAGCAAAATGGGATCTTGGTCCTGCTTCTCTTTTACTTCTGATGATTCAGCCTAATTCATCACCACTACTCCTCCTTTTGTGGAATCCATCAGTCGAACTCCCAATCAGGCAAATCTATGCACATCTTTTGCTAGCTCTTTCTTATTTTCCTCAAAATGGGTGGTATCACCCATAGATAACTTACTCAAGGCATCAGCAACAGCATTAGCCTTATTTTGGTGGAAAAGAATACTCATGTCATAATCCTTAAGTAATTCTAACTACCTCCTTTGACTAAGATTAAGCTCTTTCCGAGTAAACAAATACTGAAGACTCTTGTGATCGGTGAACACATCCACATGAACACCGTAAAGATAATAGCGCCATATTTTCAAAGCAAATACTATGGCAGCCAATTCTAGATCATGGGTTAGATAATTCTTCTCATGAACTTTCAACTGTCTGGAGGCATAAGCTATAACTTTCCCATTCTGCATTAACACACAACCCAAACCAACTCTAGACGCATCACAATATACAACAAAGCCTTGCGTACCTTCTAGTAGGGTCAATTCTGGGATAGAAGTTAACCTCTTTTTCAATTTCTGAAAGCTTTTCACATAAGCTTCAGACCATTAAAACTTCACTGTTTTCTGAGTTAACTTGGTCAAAGGGGATGAAATAGATGAGAACCTCTCTACAAACCTTCTATAATAGCCAACCAAACCCAAGAAACTCCTAATATTAGTTGGAGATGTGGGTTTAGGCCAATTCTGCACTACCTCTATTTTTCTGGGTATTAACTTTAATTCCCTCTCCAAACACAATGTGGCCTAAAAATGCCACAAATTCAAGCCAAAATTCACACTTAGAGAACTTGGCATACAACTCTCTATCCTTTAGAGTTTGGAGAACTATTCTGAGATGACTAGCATGATCTTCTTCATTCCTCGAATAAATTAGTATGTCATCAATGAATATGATAACAAACATATCTAAATAAGGCTTGAATACTTTATTCATAAGGTCCATGAATGTTTCAGGCACATTGATCAAACCAAAGAACATAACTAGGGACTCATAATGACCATAATGGGTCATGAATGTTGTTTTTGGAATATCACCTTCCCTTACCCTCAATTGATGGTAGCCTTATCTAAGGTCTATCTTAGAGAAACAAGTAGCCCCCGAAAGTTGATCGAAGAGATCATCAATTCTCGAAAGAGGGTACCTATTCTTGATGGTAACCTTGTTCAACTGGCGGTAATCTATACACATCATAAGGGAACCATCCTTCTTCCTCACAAACAATACCGGAGCGCCCCAAGGTGAGACACTTGGTCAAATAAAAACCTTATCAAGGAGATCTTTCAAATTCTCTTTTAGCTCTTTCAACTCTGTTGGAGCCATTTTATATGGAGGAATAGATATAGGACGAGTATTTGGAAGAATGTCTATACCGAAGTCTATTTCTCTTTCAGGAGGGACTCTGGGAAGATCATCAGGAAAGACTTCTGGAAACTTTTTTACTACTGAAATTGACTGAATAGGAGATATCTCAACACTAGAGTCATTAACTCGGACTAAGTGATATACACTCCTTGGAAACTAAATTTCTCGCCTTAAGGTACGAAATAAAACGACCCTTTGACACTGTTGAACTACTACTCCACTCTATAACTAGCTCATTAGGAATTTGAAACCTAACAACTCGAGTTCTACAATCAATGGAGGCCTAAAAGGCATGAAGACAGTCCATACCAAGAATGACATCGAAATCTACCATGTCTAACTCAACTAAATTAACAACGGTGTTCTTGTGATTGATGGAAATGACACAATCATGATATACTCTCTTAGCTAGAATAGACTCCCTAACAGGTGTAGAAACACAAAAGAGTTCACAAAGTTTCTCAGGAAGAACATCAAAATTATTTGTAGCATAAGGAGTCACAAAAGATAAACTTTCTCCTGGGTCTATCAAAGCATAAACATCAAGAGTAAAGACATTGATCATACCAATGAAAATATTTGGAGAATTCTCTTGCTCTTAACGACTAGTGATCGCATAAAGGTGGTTTGCTCCTCTGCCAGTACCGGAAGTAGCTCCTCTAGGTACAGCCCTTTATGGTGGAGCAACTGATGAAGATTAGGCTTTATTGTGTTGATTCCTATTACCTTGACAGTTCTTAGGGCACTCTTTCATGAAGTGACCCTCTTGTCCACACTTGAAACAACCTGTGGAGCCATCGCGACATTTACCTGGGTGGGTCCTACCACACTTATCACATGCAAGATCCCAGTTACCTCCTTGTGCCACACTACCCTGAGATTGGACTGGTCTAGCCCTAAAGTGTTGTGAATTCTAACTATTGTACTCACTTTTGTTTATGGGTGCAAGTGCACTAGCAGATCATAGAGCGGGTCCTTTTTACTTTTGTTGGAAAGAAGACCAGTTCACATTATTTATTTGCTGCCCGGACTCATTTTCTGTCTTCGCTTTCTTGTTTCTAAACTCCTCTCTATCCCTCACATTCTCTTCCTCAACCTGATGCACATAGACCATCAACCTTGCTATATCTATGTCCCCAATTAGCATGGCTGCTTTGCCCTCTTTGCTTGACAGACAGGATAATCCATCAACAAAAAGACTTACCCTATTTCTCATATCCGCAACCATCTCCGGAGCATATCGGGATAGTTGGGAGAACTTCAAGCTGTACTTATAAACATTTAGTGAATCCTTCTTAAGAGTGAGAAACTCTCATACCTTGGCCTCTTTCAGTTCTCGGGGAAAGAAACTCCCCAATAAGGCCTCATTAAAACAAGCCCAACTCGCAGGTGGTGCTCCCTCAGCTCTACCCTTCTTCCACTGGTCAAACCAAATCCTAGCAACATTCTTCACTTGATATCCAGCTAGTTCTACTCGCTCAACATTGGCAACATGCATAACTTCAAATACCTTTTGCAGCTCCTAAATAAAGTTCTCTGGATCTAGGGATGGCAATGGGGTGGTGTGTGAGGGGTTGGTGCAGGTTGAGCTTAACCCGCAAAATTTTTAATTCACCCCGCCCTGCCCCGCATAACAACTCTTTTCATTTTCAACCCGCCCACCCCTTCCCGCATAGACCCGCCCCGCATAATTTTTTTAATATTTTTTTTCTAGTTATGTTTGATACTAAAAATAATATTCATAAAAATAAATTCATTTTTTCAGTAAGTTGTATTAATTTAATAGGATAGTGATTTAAAATTTTATTTTTTAGAAGTCAATTGGGAAATATATAAGAAATTGTATTATTTTTTATTGAACCATTTTCATTTATTATCTTTAATATTTTAGTAGTTTTAATGAAATTATCTTAGTAAATAATGTTCTATCACTCTTATAACATGTAAAAAGTTAAAATTAAGTTTGAACCCACATAAAATCACATATACCCGCAACCCACCCCGCCCTAGATTAATTTTTAAAAAACTCACTTCAATCCGCTCCGCATCCGACCCGCACCACACAACCTTAAACCCGCCCCGCCCCACATAGCCTTAAACCCACCCTGCCCCACCCCGCATCTGCCCCGCCCCAGTACCATCCCTATCTAGATCCTCAGTAGTGCTTGAACCAGTGAAACTTAGAGGATTCATCCTCAAGAACTCTCGGATCCTCGAAGTATCAGCCACTTCCGGTCTATCTCCTCTTTGTTGCCCAACCTGGTTAGTCACAGCTTGTCTTAACATTCAAATCGCTTCCTTGAACTCAGTATTCGTGACTTCTCCTTGAGGTTGCACTTCAGGTGCATTAGCTCCTCAACGTTCCTCCTAGCAAGACGGCCTCGGATAGCTCTTCATGGAGGCATGATTAACAGACACGCACAAGCACAAATTAGAAGAAACATTTTATAGATCAAACTCTAATTCACGAAATGAGTGTGCAAGAAGTGGGATAATTTCCTAAGTGTTGCAACCTCTTAATTATAGATGTGGCGCACTTCACAACGAAAACTAGGACTCTATAGACACGGCTTCATAGACTCCCTAAGACTCTTGACTCTATGCTCATACCAAGTTTGTCACTCCCCAAGCCTACACTCTGGGCAGGACTGGCACTCGAGAACCATTGCTGGCCCCAAGCAAACACTCGGCGTGGCTTACTTACTCAGCGGAAGACTTAAACATAAGAAATAGTCTCAAATTATAACTCATGCAATAACTTAAGAGATAATAAATTTGCCTAAATGGAAACTCCAGTCTTAACGTATACATCTAAAAATGGAAAGACTAAAGAACTATAACTCCTTCTCTATGAAGTCTCTAAAACAAAAAAGAGTGTCGGGACAAGACCAACAATCATCTAATAACTGAAATACTAGAAAGATATGTAAAAAAAAAACCCTCTGAAAAGCAAGAGGGCTCACCAATTGACTCTGAGTGCTCAACTGGATCAACGAGGCGCTGGAGTTGATCCTGGTTACCTGTGTATGCATCACAAAATGATGCAGGTCAAATGGCATCAGTACATTGAATGTACAGTATGCGAGGAGAATACTATAAAAGACATAAGGTTGAAACAAATCTAAAAAGAACACTTACCTTGGCTTTACTCAACTCATGATTAACTCAACTCCAATGCAAAGTAAACAACAATAATGATGCACTTATACAAAGCATTTAAAACAGGAGTTAGCAACTTAATTTGTTAAAGAAATGTAATAACAATTCAGTTTACATATAAAGTAATATAATATTGTGGGAGTTTCTCTAACCGACAACCACCACTATGAGCCTAAGTGATGATACAGCGTCTTGCCCACGCTGACAGACCTGTCATATACTATGTCATCATATAGAACGCCATAACTAGTCTATGCTAAAAAACCACTAAGGAATCATCTAACAAGTATGATCATTTTCTACCCATGATGGCTACATGGTTTATGGAGACTTGAGTTATTATGAACTCGCGTCCCCATATCGGTGCTCAATACTACTCCCAAAATATACACAGCTCATATATTTTTAAAACAAAACTTTTTCTTTGGTTTGAGATAATTACTCAAAACTTAGCTTAAAATCTCTCTTGGAAATCGGTATTTCCTTTATTTCTTAAATGTGAAAACATTTTAACTCTTGGGAATTCTTAGTTCCTATATAATTTTTTAAGAAATGAACTTTACTCTTACTCTTTACTCAACTCAAAGCTTAAGTCTAAAAACAAAGTAAAACATTTGTTAAAGACTTTTGGAAAAAAAATCTATGAACTTCTCTTGGCTAGACTTTTAACTTTCCTTGAATTGAATTTATGGATTCAAGGATTGTGATTTGTGATAGGAAAGATCTTATGATGTTTAGAAATATTTTTAGATAGTTAAACATGAGAAACGATCAAGAAATCTCTGTCTGGTAACAATTTCGCGACGCGAATATGCATATAAATATTTGATTGCGAAATTTATTTATTAAAAAAAGGAGTCAATGTCTTCTCCGCGATGCGGAGTTGTTTTTTTTGTGCACTAAGGGAGTAAGTCTAGGACGTGGACTTGCGTGCCAAAACCTTCTCGACTTTTTCCTTCTTCATTTTCTCACCCCAATTCGCCTAAATCCGATTCTATTTCTCAATCCCGCTTTATATTCAAATACCCAGTATATATACACAAGAATCTAACTCAAAACAACTCTTAAATCAACATGATTCCACCAAGAACTCCACAATCCCATCAAATCTCAAGAACTAAAGCAAACGTCAAGAACATAATTCAAGAACATCATACTTTCAACTTCCTAAAAATGAACTTCGCTGAAACAAACATGACTAGCGTGTGGTTGAACGAACCCACCGCTATGAAAGTCTCATATACCTTGTAGGATTGAATCCTTGGCTAATTCCACAACCCAAATCGCAAGAACTTGTCGAATCTTGAACTTCTCTTCTCCTTTCTCCTCTTTTCTCTTCTCTCAATGCCCTAGTGTAATTCTTAATTGCATAAACTGAACTAACTCAGTTTAGACCCCACATAACTTACTAAAAATGAAATAATTTAATTGGGTAGTTAAAAGACCATTGTACCCTTCCAAAATCTGGTTTAGACTTTTCTTATTTGAACAATGCAACTTCAAATAGGCATATCTCAGTCATACAAACTTGGAATCGCGCAAATTTGGTGGCGTTGGTAAGATAATTCCAAGATCTTTCCTACGGTATCTTGAAGCACACCTAAATCATCTTTATCTAGGAGTTATGGTCGTTTGAAGTTGGCCTAAAACTCAACCTTAACATAACTTAACAAATTTCCAAATTTTTCATTCTTTCCTAAAATGACTATTTCCAATTCTAACTTATTTTTAGTACTTTCAAATAGCGAGATGTTACACCACTAAACACTGGAAACTGAAATCTGACTGAACTAAGTTCCAAGAACATGCAAATACGCTGAAAATGTAAGTATAACTGAAGGAAAATAATACTCGGACTGAAACTACTCATCAATGACTAAAAAATGGGATAGAAAATATTACCTCAAGCCTGAGTGGAATTAGAAGGAAAGATATATGAGGATACTTGGCCCTCATGGCTGCTTCTGCCTCCCAAGTAGCCTCTACTAACTAGCTCCTCCACAAAACCTCCACTAAAGCGACTTCTTTGTTTCTCAACCTTCGAACCTGACGATCAAGAATCTCAACTGGCACATCCTCATAAGTGAGACTATCTTTCACAGCCACGCTTTCCAATGGTACTATGGACGATCACCCACACACTTCTTTAACAACAAAATGTGAAAGACCGAATGCATTGTTGCTTCTTCTGCTGGTAACTCTAACTCATAAGCCACTTTACCAACTCTTTACAAGATCTTGTAAGGGCCTACATATCTAGGACTGAGCTTCCCTTTCTTGCCAAATCTCATCACCCCCTTCATAGGTGACACTTTCAGGAAAACCCAATCATCAACTTTGAACTCCAAGTCCCTTCTCCTTACATATGTATAGGACTTCTGGTGACTGCAGGTTGTCTTAAGTCTATCTCTAATGAGCTAAACTTTTTCCATGTCATCATGAACTGAATCTGGCCCTATCAAAGTTGCTTCACCTACTTCAAACCAAACAACTGGAGATCAACATCTACGCCTATACAATGCCTCATAAGGGGCCACCTGAATGTTAGAACGGTATTTATTATTGAAGGCAAACTCTATAAGAGGAAGATGATCATCCCAACTACCCTAGAAATCGATCACACAAGTTCTAAACATGTCCTCTAAGGTCTGAATGGTATGCTATGCCTGACCATTAGTTTGTAGATAAAATGTTATGCTAAGATTAACCTGAGTACCAAGTCCTTTCTAAAATGACTTCCAAAAATGAGAGGTAAACTGAGAACCTTTATAATACACCAGAAACTAGTAGACTAAACTAGAGCCTTAAGTTAGGATTCTAGAGTTTGATATGAGAGTTAGGGTCATAGATAAGACTTCTCGTACTTAGAATGAAGGGTTAGGGGTTAAATGTCAAGGTATGTATTACACCCCATAGTTTAGTAGACCATCTAGAGTTTAGTTTAGGGCCACTAGGTTCAAGGCTAAAGGTCAAGAGCCAAGGCAAAGGGGCAAAGCCCAATCCAAAGTCCAAGGCGGTCCCACCATTGCGAAGAACTGGCCCAAGTTTACGGCCATCACCTCGACGAGTGGTCTTGACCACGGTTCGTGGGAGGCCTCGTGAAGGTCCCTTAGACTTGAGGAGGCAGGTCCTTGAGGCCAAACCACTGGACCATGGACCACGAGCCACTTTACGGCTAGTGGTCTTGACCACGGTTCGTGGGAAGGCTCGTGGTCATGCTTTGGATTTGTGGAGGCCAAGCCAAGTGGCCTAACTACTGGTCCAAGGACCACAATAAGGACAACGGTTAGTGGTGAGGACCACGACCCCTAGTGCCTCTCGTGAAGCATGGACAGTAGGCTACCAAGTCGGGCTATTTTTGGGAAATTCCAAATAAGGTGCTTATTGAGTAGGGTCGTTTTACCTAGATTTAAAACAACTATATAAGATATTTTAACCCTTTAACCACCCAATTAAGTCACTATTTCATAATACTCAAATCAAAACCCCAAAATACTCTCCACTCAAATATTTCTCTCTCTAGAAAACTCAAGAGAAGAAGAAGAAGATAGAGCTTAAAAATTAGGTCAAGAACAAGACTCCTTTTTTGTAAGATTTTGTGAGGGCTTTGAATCAAGGTATGTTAGCTTATTCATCTATGGATTCTTCCATCCATAGAACCCCCCTAGACTTCCCCTAATTGTGAAAATAAAACTCAATTCTAGCTAAGGTTTCTTCTTATGTTGTGGGTAGTGATAGGTATGATTCCAATTGAGTGGTTAGTACTTGTTTAAGATTTTTTTTAGCATTGATTCATGATATTATGATGATATTACATGTTTTCCATGGTTAACCCTAGTCTAATTGATGAAATTGAATCATGTGGGTTTATACCATGAAAGGTGAAATTGAGGGTTCATATGTGATCTTCTAGAATTGATGTTATGAGTAGTAATTTTCTAAGAATAGAAACAAGTAAACATGAATTGAAATATAATAAAGATTATATAATGGATCTTGACTAGGAATGAAGGATATTGAGTCTTTATGATGATTTATGACTAGAATTGCTTAAATATGAAGCTTGTGTCTTGAATGTCTTATGATCAAGATATGAATGAGGATCTAATGAAGTAAAGCTTTGAGAGTAAGGCTTGTAGTCATGAATGTTGAATCACTAGGGCTTTGAGAGTAAAGCTAACGTGATGACTAGAAGTCTAATAGGTATAATTATGGTGAAAGGCCTATACTCACCTAACCAACCTTATAAAGGCTTGAATGTATAAAGTGATAAGATCACTTGAACATGGATTGATTGTCAAGGATATCCTTCCATAAGATATGAATGTTAAGCAAGGTTTAATAGTGAAATCTTGGGGTGTATAATTGGCCCCAAGTGGATATTGACAATGAGATAGAGTGTCACACAAGATAGGGCCTGGGCTCCAAGCTGAAAGGAGAACCGCACCTAGTTGATGTGAGGACTATCCAAGGTAAAGGGGAACTCTTAAGTAGTAGTGTGTGGGTTTTCCCAAAGTTAGGTCTCATGAGATGGAAGCCTTCACATAGTTGAGTTAAGGTTTCTAGTAGCAATCTCCATATCCAATGAACTATGACATACTTAAAGAAGTATCTCCAAGTGTTCAAATGCATTAATGGACTTAGACGTGCTTAAGGAAGTATCTCATAGGGTCCATCTTAATAATGAACTTAGACATGTTTAAAAAGGTGTCTCATAGGGTTCAACCTAATAATGAACTAAGATGTGCTTAAGCAAGTACCTCATAGTGTTCTAAGGTTTAAAGAGAGGTACTAGTTTCCAACTAAGGAGTGTGAGTTTAAGGACCTAAAAGTGGTACTTAGTATGAATGGTATTATGGGATACCATTCATGCATTGCACAAGTACGACTTAAGGTTATTCAAGAAAGTATTCTCTTATATGATGTATGTTTAGATAGAATTGTACTAGAGTTGCCTTCCTTGTGAGTATTGGCAAAAGGTGAGAGATTCCTTTGGTTATGAGAGTTAAGCTAAATAATGAGATCCTAAGGTGAATAGTATGTTGCCTACGGTGGTACTTAGTGTGAGTAGGATTATGGGGTCTTACTCATACATTGCACAAGTATGACTTGAAGCTACTTATGAGAGGCTAAAGCTTGACTAGTGATATGGACTATGTTTAGGATAACCAAAGAGGGATACTTAGCTTGGATGGTATTATGGGGTCTTGTCCATGTATTTCACAAGTATGCTTTGAGGTTACTTGAAATGGTTCTCTTATGAGATGAAAGACTAAGGGTGAAATAATGCTTATATGATGCTTATGTTGGAGACTTTACTTCTGATTATGATATTGTCTCTTACGCTTATAGTTGATGTTTCATGAAGTATTGGATTATGTCTTATGTTGCCTAACCCTTATGATATTATGCTCTTGTGATGTTGTGCTAGCTTTCATAATTAGTACTTTTGTACTAACGCATACTTTGCCTACATTCTGATCAAATGTAAGGTTTGGAGATTGAGTTCCATTCTTAAGGATATGTTTCTAAGGAGCAAGGAATTGAACATTTGGGTGAGTTCTCATAGCTTCGAGGACAAAGCCATTATTTCATTTATATCTTTTACTTTCATGTCATGAGACTATTGTATAGGTTGCGTCCCAAAGGTTTTTAATTCAAAGTTGAGTTTAGATGGTTTGAGACAACGTGTAGTAAAGACTTCGGTTTGCTTTATAAAAGACTTCGATTGTATGGATAAAGTTTCTTTAAAATTTATGTACTTTTATATTATCTTATGTTATGATACGCTAAGGGCTTGTATGAGACCCCTTTGGGGTCAAGTACGTTGTGTTACTTCTAGGGTGTACCCCTGGGTTGTGACGAGCATGGTAATCAAAGAACAAGGTTTAGAATGGTTCTAGGATTGCCCAAACCACGTCTAGTAGAGTCTTGTTCATAAATGACAAGTGCACCACATTTATGAATAGGAGGCTATTTGATGTTAGGAAATCTCACTTTTTCATTCTCTAAGTCGTGCCATAGAGTTTGGCTCTAGTATGTCCTTCTTCTAATCCATGTCCTATGATTTTTTAGGGTATGGCTAATACAAGGTCAAATGCTAGGAGAGACGAGGAAGGCAATATGGATCAAGAGGTTCCTCTCCAAGTTCCACCCAAGTCCTTCCTCAAGCTAATCAAGCACCAATAATCCTCTGTCTATGTCGGATGTGGAGGTTAGGTCGGCTTTTCTAATGTTGGCCCAAGCCAATAGAGGGATGGTAGCTCCAGTGAACTGTAATTTGAATTCGCGGCTTTGAGGGTGAGAGAGTTTTTGAGGATGAACCCTCCGGAGTTTTATGGCTCCAAAGGGGAGGAAGATCCTCAAGGTTTTATAGATGAGGTGTATAAGGTGCTTGCTATCATGGGATTGACTTCGGTAGAGAAAGCGGATATAGCTGCTTATCAATTGAGAGATGTAGCACAAATATGGTATGAACAATGGAAAGACAATAGGCCAGTAGAGGCGGGCCCAATAGGGTGGGAAGAGTTCAAAGAAGCATTCTTTGATAGATTCTTTCCTCTAGAATTGAGGGAACGAAAGATACAATAATTCATTAACCTTCGTCAAGGAGGTATGAATGTGAAAGAGTATGCTTATAAGTTCACCCAACTATCCAAGTGTGCTCCAAGTATAGTGGCGGACTCAATGGCTAGAATGAATAAATTTGTGATGGGAGTGTCTGACTTGGTAGTCAATGAATGTCATTCGGCAATGTTTATCCCAAGTATGAATATTTTAAGTCTTATGGTCCATTTCAAACAAATTGAGGAGTAAAAACTCAAGCGAGTGAATAGGGAGATGAAAAGGGCTAGGACCAATGAGGGGAACTTTTCTAATGCTAAGTCTGATGGGCAAAGTAGACCTAAGTCTAAACAAAGGTATTCCGATCAAGATTCTTTCAACACCCCTAGGTTTGACCAAGATAAAGGTAGTGAGTCTTCATTACCTAAGTCTACTTGCACCAAGTGTGGAAGGAGTCATTATGGTAACTGCCTAGCCAGCATGGATGTTTGTTTTGGGTATGGGAAGAGTGGGCACAAAATGAGAGATTGCCCAGTGCTTAAGGCCATGGGAAGGAAGGATAAGCAAGTTGCCTCTAGTGGTATAGATATGGAGCCTCAAAAGAAGAATAGGTTCTATAACCTCCAAGCTAAGAATGATCAAGAATGACATCCTAGTGTGGCTACCAGTATGTGTTTATGCTTTATTATGTTCCAGTATTGTTTGGTCTATTATGACTTGATATGTTAGACTTTGAAGTTGTCCTTAGTATGAATGATGTTTAGAAGAGTTTGTATAGGCTTACTCCCAAGGGGTAGATGGTGGGCCTAGTTAGTAAGGTTATTGTGTGTTTATATGTTGCCATGATTTCCTTATATGCATGTTCATGAAAAATTTTAGGTCTTGATAGAAATGACTTATGTGCTTTTATTTGCCTCATGTTGTAGTGCATCGAGTAGAGTTGCTTATTTGACTACATGAGATAAATGTATGAGCATGCCTTAGTCGGAGTTGAAAGATTCCTCCTCAAATAAAATGCTTTTTGAAAGTAAATTGCATTTAGGCTCCATGAGCGTTTATTGAGCATGTTTAAGCTAGGAGATGGTAGTTCCTCCTTAAATATGAGTAGATACAGAATTTTATGCATTTTTGGGTTGTTAGATGTAGTTCCTACTCCCATGTGTTGCATTGAGCATGTTTAGTTTGGAATTTAAGTTTTCCCTCATTTGTTCATGTGCATTTAGATGAGTTGCATGCATGATGGGCTGCTAGTCTAGAGTCGTCTCCTTTATTAAGTGTTGAGAATCGTCATTCGAGGCTGAATGATCCAAAGGGGGAGATATTGTAATACACCGAAAACTAGTAGACTAAACTAGAGCCTTAAGTTAGGGTTCTAGAGTTTGATATGAGGGTTAGAGTCATAGATAAGACTATTCGTACTTAGAATTATGGGTTTAGGGGTTAAACACCAAGGTACACCATCTAGGGTTTAGTTGAGGGCTACAAGGGTCAAGGACAAAGAGCAAGTGTCAAGGCAAAGGGTCAAAGCCCAAGCCAAAGGCGAAGGCTGCCCCACCCTTGGCAAGCACTGCCCCAAGTTCACGGCCATCACCATGACTGGTAGTCTTGACCACGGTTCGTGGGAGGCCTTTTTAATATCCCTTAGACTTGTGGAGGCAAGTCCTTGAGGCCAAGCCACCAAACCATAGACCACGAGCCACTTCACGGCCAGTGGTCTTGACCACGGATCGTGGGAAGGCTCGTGGTCATGCCATTGATTTGTGGAGGCCTAGCCAAGTGGCCTAGTTGGTCCAAGGACCATGAGTAGGACCACGGTAAGTGGTGAGGACCACGACCTGTGGTGCCTCTCATGAAGACTGGACAGTAGGCTGCCAAAAGGGATATTTTTGGGAAATTCCAAATAAGGTGATTATTGAGTGGGGTCATTTTACCTAGATTTAAAACACATATATAAGATATTTTAACCCTTTAACCACCCAATTAAGTCACTATTTCAACAGACCCAAAACAAAACCCCAAAATACTCTCCACTCAAATATTTCTCTCTCTAGAAAACTCAAGACTTGAAGAAGAAGATAGAACTTGAAGCTTAGGTCAAGAAAAAGACTCCATTGTAGCAAGCTTTTCTGAGGGCTTTGAATCAAGGTGCGTTATCTTATTCATCTATGTATTCTTCCATCCATAGATATCCCCCAATTGTGAAGATAAAACCCAATTCTAGCTAGGGTTTCTTCCTATATTGTGGGTAGTGATGGGTATGATTCCAATTGAGTGGATAGTACTTGTTTATGATTGTTTTGGTATTTATTCATGATATTATGATGATATTACATGTTTTCCATGGTTAACCCTAGTCTAATTGATAAAATTGAATCGTGTGGCATGAAAGGTGAAATTGAGGGTTCATAGGTGATCTTCTAGAATTGATGTTATGAGTAGTAATTTTCTAAGAATAGAAACATGTAAACATGAATTGAACTAGAAAGATTATATGATGGATCTTGACTAGTAATGAAGGAGATTGAGTCTTTATGATGAATTATGACTAGAATTGCTTAAAGATAAAGCTTGTGACTTGAATGTCTTGTGATCTAGATATGAATGAGTATAGAATGAAGTAAAGCTTTGAGAGTAAGTCTTGTTGTCATGAATTATGAATCACTAGGGCTTTGAGATTAAAGCTAGTGTTATGAATAGAAGTCTAATAGGTAGAATTGTGGTGAAAGGCCTATACTCACCTAACCTACCTTATAAAGGCTTGTATGTAAAAAGTGATAAGATCACTTGAACATGGATTGATGATTGTCAAGGATATCCTTCCATGACACATGAATGTTAAGTAAGGCTTAATAGTGAAATCTTGAGGTGTATGCTTGGCCCCAAGTGGATATTGACAATGAGATGAAGTGTCACACAAGATGGGGTCTGGGATCCAAGTTGTAAGGAGAACCACACCTAGTTGATGTGAGGACTATCCAAGGTAAAGGGGGAACTCTGACATAGTAGAGTGTGGGTTTTCCCAAAGTTAGGTCTCATGAGATGGAAGACTTCACATAGTTGAGTTAAGCTTTATAGTAGCAATCTCCATATCCAATGAACTATGACATACTTAAAGAAGTATCTCCAAGTGTTCAAATGCATTAATGGGCTTAGACATGCTTAAAGAAGTATCTCATAGGGTCCATCTTAATAATGAAATTAGACATGCTTAAAGAAGTGTCTCATAGGGTTCAACCTAATATTGAACTAAGATGTGCTTAAGGAAGTACCTCATAGTGTTCTAAGGTTTAAAGAGAGGGACTAGTTTCTAACTCAGGATTGTAAGTATGAGGACCTAAAGTGGTACTTTGTATGAATGGTATTATGGGATGCCATTCATGCATTCCACAAGTACAACTTAGGGTTATTCAAGAAAGTGTTCTCTTATATGATGTATGTTTAGGTAGAATTGTGCTAGAGTCGCCTGCTTTGTGAGTATTGGCTAAAGGTGAGAGATTCCTTTGGTTGTGAGAGTTAAGCTAAATAATGAGATCCTAAGGTGATTAGTGTGATACCTAAGGTGGTACTTAGTGTGAGTATGATTATTGGGTCTTACTCCTACATTGGACAAGTATGACTTGAACCTACTTATGAGAGTCTAAAGCTTGAGTAATGATATGGACTATGTTTAGGATGACCAAAGAGGGATACTTAACTTGGATGGGATTATGGAGTCTTGTCCATGCCTTGCACAAGTATGCATTGAGGTTACTTGAAATGGTTCTTTTATGAGATAAAATACTAAGGGTGAAATATTGCTTAAATGATGCATATATTGGAGACTTCACTTATGATTACGATATTGTCTCTTATTCTTATAGTTGATGTTTCATGAAGTATTGGATTATGTCTTATGTTGACTAACCCTTATGATATTATGCTCTTATGATGTTGTGCTAGCTATCATATTTGGTACTTTTGTACTAATGCATACTTTGCCTACATTATAATCAAATGTAGGGTTCCGAGAATGAGTTCCATTCTTGAGGATGGGTTTCTAAGGAGCAAGGAGTTGAAGATTTGGGTGAGTCCTCATAGCTTTGAGGACAAAGACACTATTTCATTTATGTCTTTTACTTTCATGTCATGAGACTATTGTATGGGTTGCGTCCCAAAGGTTTTCAATACAAATTTGAGTTTAGATAGTTTGAGACAAAGTGTAGTAAAGACTTCCGCTTACTTTATAAAAGACTTCGATTGTATGAATAAAAAAATTTTAAAATTTCCGTACTTTTCTATTATCTTATGTTATGATACGCTAAGGGCTTGTATGAGACCCCGTGGGGGTCAAGTACAACGTTACTTCTAGGGTGTTCCCCTGGGTCGTGACAACCTCTATCTGAGATGATAAACAAAGGAACTCCATGCAACCTGACTATCTCATTAATGTAAAGCTTGGCATAGTCCTCCGCCGAGTCTGTAGTCTTAACCGCCAAAAAGCGCGCAGACTTAGTAACTCTATCAACTATCACCCAAATGGAGTGATGTTGTTTGTGAGTATGAGGTAAACCTGTAATGAAGTCCATGTTGATCACTTCCCACTTCCAAGTAGGAATGTTGATCTCCTGAGTCATACCCCCTGGTTTCTGATGTTCTACCTTCACTTGTTGACAATTGGGGAACTTAGCCACAAAATCCGCTATATCCCTTTTCATACCATTCCACCAAAGGACCTCTCACAGATCACAGTACATCTTAGTGGTGCTTGGATGAATAGAATACCTGGAGTTATGGGCTTTCGTAAGAATTTAATGTCTCAACTCACCCACCTTAGGAACACATAGTCGACCCTGATGGCGAAGCACACCATCTCCCCCTTGGGAGAAAACCTCAGCCCTCTGCTGATGGACTGCACCCTTTAGTTGAAGCAATATAGGAACACTGTCTTGTTTTTCCTTAAACTCTGCTACCAATGAAGATTCTAACCCATTCTGAATTGTTACACCACCATTTGATCTGCTCATAAGGCGAACTCCCAAGCGAGCAAGCATGTGAACATCTTTTGCTAATTCTTTCCTTTCTTCCTCAACATGTGCTACACTACCCATAGGTAGTCTGCTAAGACCATCTGCTACTCCATTGGCCTTAACAGGATGGTAATGCACACTCATATCATAATCCTTGAGGAACTCAAGCCATCTCCCCTAGCGAAGATTCAACTCTTTATGAATGAACACATACTGAAGGCCCAAATAGTCTGTGAACACATCTACGTGAACACCATACAAGTAATGTCTCCAAACCTTAAGGGAAAATACCACTGCTGCAAGCTCGAGGTCATAAGTTGGGTAGTTCTTCTCATGCACCTTAAGTTGTCTAGAAGCATAAGCTATAACCTTACATCGTTCCATCAATACACAATCGAGGCCGACTTTGGATGCATCACAATAGATCACGTAACCATTTGAAGACTCTGGTATAGTCAAAATAGGAGTTGTAGTCAACTTAGTTTTCAGTTCTGTGAAGCTTTGCTCACAATCAGCAGACCACTAAAACTTAACCTTTTTTTGAGTCAACTTAGTCAGTGGAGAGGCTATGGATGAAAATCCTTCCACAAAACTTCTGTAATAACCTTCTAAACCTAAGAAGCTTCTGATAATTGTAGGAGAGGTAGGCCTGGGCCATTGTTTCACTACTTTTATTTTCTGAGAATCCACTCGGATCCCTTCGATAGATACAATATGACAAAGGAAAGCAACAGATTGCAACCAAAATACACATTTACTAAACTTAGCGAATAACTGGGCGAACTTGGAGAGTTTGCAGAACAACCCTCAAATGATTCACATATTCTTCCTCATTCCTAGAGTAAAAGAGGATATCATCAATAAAGACAGTAACGAACAAGTCCAAATACTGCTTAAACACTATGTTCATCAAATCCATGAAAACTGCAGGAGCATTGGTTAGTCCAAATGACATAACTACAAATTCATAATGACCATACCAAGTTCTGAAGGTTGTTTTTGGAAAGTCACTATCTCTGACTCTAAGCTGATGATAATCGGATCTGAGCACTGTCTTTGACAAATGACTAGCACCCTTGATTGTGGCTTTGTTCAACTGCTGATAGTCAATACACATCCTGAGAGAACCATCTTTCTTTTTCACGAACAACACTGGTGCACCCCATGGAGAAATACTAGGTCTGATGAAGCCCTTATCTGGAAAGTCTTTGAACTTCTCTTTCAATTCCTTAACCTTATCTAGAGCCATTCTGTAAGGAGGAATAGAAATAGGCTGGGTATCTAGACGGAGACCAATTCCAAAGTCAATTTCCCTTTCGGGAGGAACTCTGGGAAGATCTTCTGGAAACACTTCTGGGAACTCATTAACTACTGGAACTGACTCAAGATTTGGGGTTTTGGAGCTTCAATCCTTAACCTGAACTAGATGATAGATATAACCCTTAGAGATCATCTTTCTAGCCTTAAGGTAAGAAATGAATCGACCCATAGGCACTAAGGTACTACCCTTCCATTCTAGGATTGGTTTATTTGGAAACTAAAAACAAACGATCCTAGTTCTACAATTGACAGAGGCATAACAGGAATGTAACCAATCCATGCCTAGAATGATATCGAAATCTACCATTTCTAACTCTACAAGATCTATTGAGGAGACTTTCTGGGAGACTGTGACAAGGTAGTTTATGTATACCCGTCTAGCAATAACTGGGTGACCGACTGGAGTAGAGACTAAGAAGGGTTCTGAGAGAGTTTCTCGACTGACACCGAAGTTTACTGCTATATATGGAGTTAAAAAGGAAAGAGTATCCCCTGGATCTAACAAATCATAAACATCAAAGTTAAAAACTCATAATGTACCAGTGACTACATCAGGAGAATCTTCCGGATCCTAGCGAGCCTGAAGAGCATACAACCTGTTTTGGTGTTGCCTGCCACCTGTACCAAATAACTTACCCGGCTGAGTCAGTTGACCTATTGGTGCTACTGAAGTTGTAGACTAAGCCCTACCATTATTGCCTCCTTGACCCTGTTTAGCAGAAGGGCAATCTCTCAATCGGTGACTAGACTGACCACACCCAAAGCATTTTTCCTTTCCTGCAAGACACTCGCCCGGATGGTTCTTACCACACTTTGGACAAGTTGGGTAGGTTCTTGTAACACCCTGTAACTAGAAAGAACTAAAAAGGAATTTAAAAAAGGAAATAGTCATTTTTGGAAAGTATAAAGAAAATCTGGAAATTGTTAAGTGTGTTAAAGTTGAGTTTTTGGTCAACTTCAAATAACCATAACTTCTAGCTCAGGATGAGTTAGGTGTGTTTCCAAATATCGTAAGAAAGATGCTGGATTGATCTTTCCAATGCTACTGAGTTTACGTGATTCCAAGTTTGTATGAGTGAGATATCCCTATAGGAAGTTGGGTTGTTCGAATAAGGAAATGTCCAATTTGGATTTTAGAAGGGAATTATGGTTTTTTCCATACCCAATGACTTAATTTCGTTTTTGGTAATTAATTGGGTTCTAAACTGATAGGATTCAGTTTACACTTTTACGATATTGAGTTAGGGTTTTAGAAAAGAGACAAAAAGAAGAGAAAGGAGAAGAAGGAGCAAGAATTTCAAGTTCTTCAAGAATCACTTGTCGATTTCATCAACAGGTGATCCCTATGAGGTATGCGAGTTCACACAGCGTTGGGTTCGTTCACCCACGCGCCAAACATGTTTAATTCAGCATGAATTCGTCCTAAAAGTTGAAAGTTTGAATGTTCTCGATGTGTGTTCTTGAATTTACTTTCGTTTTTGAATTTGGGATGAGGTTGAGGAGTTCTTGAGAGATTAAGGTTGATTTTAGAGTTATATTTGATTAGATTCTTGTGTGCATATGCTGGGTATTTCGATTTAAAGAGGAATTGAGAAACAGAATCTAATTTAGGCAAATTGGGGTTAGAAAATGAAGAAGGAACAAGTTAGGTAAATCTGGGTACCATATTCGCGACGCGGACCTATTCCTAAGGATTGGAAAAATCTTCCTCGCATCGCGGAGCGGTCATGGACCGTTCTGCCTCAAAATTTATTTCACGATCAAATAATTAAATGCATCTCCGCATCTCAAACTTGATTCTAGACAGTGATTTCTTGATCCTTTCTCGTGTTTAACTATCTAAAAACACTCCTAAACATCATGAGATCTTTCCTATCACAAATCTCAATCCTTGAATCCATAATTCAATCTAAGGATCAATTAAGATCTTAGTCAAAAGAAGTTAAGAGCCAAGTCAAAAGAAGTTCATAGAGTCTTCCAAAAGTCTTTTACAAATGATTAAACTTTGTTTTAAGACTTGAGATTTGAGTTGAGTAAAGAGTAAAGTTGAAGTTCAGTTCTTCAAAAGAGTATATGGGGACTATGTATTCCCAAAGAGTTTAAAATGTTTCCACATTTAAAGAAGAAAGGAAACCATGATTTCCAAAAAGAGCCTTTAAGCTAGTTTCAGTAAAGAGTAAATCTTTTCACATTTAAACAAGAAAGGAAACTGAGATTTCCAAAGAGTCTTTGAGCTAGTTTTCTGTTAAAAAGTAAATGCTTTCACAATTAAGAAAGAGAGGAAATGTTGATTTCCAAGATAGCCTTTGACCTAAGTTTTTGAGCAATTATCTCAAATTACAGAAAGAAGTATGTTTATAGACATAAGAGCTAGTATCAGATTTTGGGAGTAGTATTGACCACCGATATGGGGAAGAGTTGAGACAACTCACAGCCCCCATAAACCATGTAGCCACCATGGGTAGAAAAGGATCATAACCATGGGTAGAAAAGGATCATACTTTTTAGATGATTCCTTAGTGCTATTTAGCATAGACTAGTGGATCCACTTAGTAGTTCAGGTTTTATACTCATGCCAAGGTATAGGACGGCCCTGGCAGCGTGAGGAAAAATGATGTATCATCACGATAGTACTTAAGTGATGGTTGTCGGTTAGAGAAACTCCCACTGAAGTAATTGTATTTTTATATACACAGTTATTTGTATTTTACATACATTTCAAAGTTATAGTGTATCTTTGCATACACACAGAATATTATTGTATTTCCAAATACACAGAGTTGACATACATGTTTTAAACAGCTTTTCCTTATATTGCACTTGTTTTAAACTACTTTATATTGAAATGAGTTCAGTTATGTTGAGTTGAGTTGAGCCAGGTAAGTTCTTTAGTTCCTTTCAAGCTTATGTCTTATTTTAGAATTCCCTTCGCATACTCGTACATTCAATGTACTGATGCCATTTGGCCTGCATCTTATTATGATACAGACACAAGTAACCAGGATCATCATCCAGCGCCTCGTTGATCCAGCTGAGCATTCAGAGTCAGTTGGTGAGCTTCCTTGCTTTTCGGAGGGCTCATTTGTTATAATTTGCTCTTTAGTATTTAAATTGTTAGGATGATCGAGGGTTTTGTCCCGATATCCATCTCAGTTGTTTTAGAGGCTTCATAGACAATCAGATGTTAGTTATTGAATTTTTGATTTCCTGTTTTAATGGTTGAGACTTGAGTTGCCATTTTGGCTAACTTTAATATTCATTAAAGACATTTGCATGAGTTATCCTTTGAGACTATTTCTTGTGCTTAAGTCTTCCGCTGAGTAAGTAAGCCAGGCCAAGGTTTTGCTTAGGGCCAACAATGGTTCTCGACTGCCACCCACGTCCGGGGTGTAGGCTCGTGGAGTGATAAACTTAATATCAGAGCAAAGAGTTTAAGAGTCCTAAGGAGTACGAAGTCGTGTTTGTAGAGTCCTAGTTATCGGTATGAAGTGAGCCACATCTATAATTAGGAGGCTGCAACACTTAGAAAAATTTCTCACTTCCTTCACACTCATTTCGTGCGTTAGAGTTTGATCTCTAAAAAGTTTCCTTCTAGCTAGTGCTTGCGCATGTTTTCAGATAATAATGCCTCCACAAAGAGCTATCAGAGGTCATCCTGCTAGGCATAATGCTGAGGAGCAAGGGGTACCCAATGCACTTGAAGTGCAACCTCCAGGAGAAGTTACTAATATTGAGTTTAGGGAAGCAATTAGGATGCTAAGTCAAGCTGTGACTAATCAGGTTGGGCAACAAAGAGGAGCTCGATAAGAAGAGGTTGACACTTCAAGGATACGTGAGTTCTTGAGGATGAACCCTCCAAGTTTCATTGGTTTAAGCACTACAGAGGATCCAGAGAACTTTATAGAGGAGCTGTAAAAGGTATTAGATGTCATGCACATTGTTGATACTGAGAGGGTGGAACTAGCTGCATACCAAATGAAGGGTGTCGCTAGGATTTGGTTTGATCATGGAAGAAGAACCGAGCTAAGGATACACCACCTGTGAGTAGGGCTTGTTTTGAAGAGGCCTTCTTGGGGCGATTATTTCCCCAAGAACTAAAAGAGTCTAAGGTACGAGAGTTCCTCACACTTAAACAGGATTTTTTAAGCATTCATGAGTATGGGTTGAAGTTCACCCAACTATCCCGTTATGCTCCAGAGATGGTTGCGAATATGAGGAGTAGAATGAGTGTTTGTTGTTGGGTTGTCCCGTTTATCAAGCAAAGAGGGCAGGGTTGCAATGCTGATAGGTGACATGGATATCTCAAGGTTGATGGTCTATGTGCAGCAGGTTGAGGAAGAGAAGCTAGGGATAGAGAGGAGTTTAAGAATAAGAGAGCAAAGACAGGGAATAAGTCCGGGCAGTAGAAGAGTAATGCCAACTGGTCATCCTTCCAACAGAAACA
Organism: Solanum commersonii; assembly: GCA_029007595.1. Taxonomy (NCBI): domain Eukaryota; kingdom Viridiplantae; phylum Streptophyta; class Magnoliopsida; order Solanales; family Solanaceae; genus Solanum; species Solanum commersonii. Next base: position 4,690,835 of record JAJTWQ010000008.1, read on the forward strand.
GAAGGGAACTGCACCATCATCTGCTAGTGCACCTGCACGTAAGAACAAAAGTGAGTACAATAGTCAAAATTTCAGAGCCAAGCCTGCCTATTCTCAGGGTAGTGTGGCGCAAGAGGATAGTAAGCCTCCTGCCTGCGCTAAGTGTGGTAGGAACCACTCAGGTACTTATCGTGAGGGTTCCACTGGTTGTTTCAAGTGTGGTCAGAATGGGCATTTCATGTGAGAGTGTCCAAAGAACAGGCAGGGTAATGATAATGGGGGCAATAGAGCCCAATTTTCTTCAGTTACTCCACCAGACAGAGCTGCACCTAGGGGGTCTACGGCCGGTACTGGCGGAGGATCAAACTGCCTATATACTATCACCAGTCGCCAAGAGCAAGAGGATTCGCCAGATGTTGTCATTGGTATGATCCAAGTCTTTAACTACAATGTTTATGCTTTACTAGACCCAGGAGCTAGTTTATCTTTTGTAACTCCTTACATTGCGATGAATTTTGATGTTATTCCTAAGCAACTTAGTGAACCATTCAGTGTTTCTACACTGATTGGTGAGTCTATTCTAGCAGAAAGAGTCTATCTAGATTGTCCCATTTTTGTCAATCACAAGAGTACCGTGGCTAATTTAATTGAGTTAGACATGGTAGATTTTGATGTCATTCTTGGTATGGACTGGCTTCATGCATGTTATGCCTCAGTTGATTGTAGAACTCGAGTTGTCAAGTTCATGTTTCTAAATGAGCTAGTCTTAGAGTGGAAAAGCAGTTCAACAGCGCCTAAGGGTCATTTTATTTCGTACCTTAAGGAAAGAAAGTTAGTTTCTAAGGAGTGTGTCAATCACTTAGTCCGAGTTAATGACTCTACTGTTGAGATACCTCATATTCAGTTAGTTCTAGTAGTAAAAGAATTTCCAAAAGCCTTTCTAGATGATATTCCCGGAGTCCCGAGAGAGAGAGATAGACTTTGCTATAAATATTCTTCTAGATACTCGCCCTATATCTATTCCACCATATAGAATGGCACCAGTAGAGTTGAAAGAGCTTAAAGAGCAGTTGAAAGATCTTCTTGATAAGGGCTTTATTCGACCAAGTGTCTCACTTTGGGGCGCTCCAATTTTATTTGTGAGAAAAAAAGATGGTTCCCTTCGAATGTGTATCAATTACCGTCAGTTGAACAAGGTTACCATCAAGAACAAATATCCTTTTCTAAGAATTGATGATCTTTTCGATCAACTTCAGGGTGCCACCTGTTTCTCTAAGATAGATCTTAGATCTAGCTACCATCAGCTAAGAGTAAGGGAATGTGACATTCCAAAGATAGGTTTCAGAACCCGTTATGGTCATTATGATTTTTTGGTCCTGTCCTTTGGTTCGACCAATGTGATTGCGGCATTCATGGACCTTATGAATAGAGTTTTCAAACCTTATTTAGATATGTTTGTTATCGTTTTCATTGATAACATACTAATCTATTCAAGGAATGAAGAAGATCATGCTAGTCATCTTAGAATAGTCCTCCAGACTTTAAAACATAGGGAGTTATATGCCAAGTTCTCTAAGTGTGAGTTTTGGCTTGAGTCTGCGGCATTCCTAGGCCACATTGTGTCTGGAGAAGGAATTAAAGTTGATACCCAGAAGATAGAGGCAGTGTAGAATTGGCCTAAGCCCACATCTCCAACTGATATTAGGAGTTTCTTGGGTTTGACTAGCTATTATAGAAGGTTCATAGAGGGGTTCTCATCGATTTCATCCCCTTTGACCAAGTTAACTCAAAAGACAGTGAAGTTTCAATGGTCTGAAGTTTATGAGAAAACTTTCAGGAATTGAAAAAGAGGTTGATTACTGCCCTAGTTCTGACATTACCAGAAGGTATGCAAGGCTTTGTGGTCTATTGTGATGCGTTTAAAGTTTGTTTGGGCTGTGTGTTAATACAGAATGGCAAGGTTATAGCTTATGCCTCTAGACAGTTGAAAATTCAAGAAGAATTACCCAACCCATGACTTAGAGTTGGCTGCTATAGTGTTTGCTTTGAAGATATGGCGTCATTATTTATATTGTGTTCATGTAAATGTATTCACTGATCACAAGACTCTTCATTAAGTGTTTACTCAGAAAGAGCTTAATCTCAGACAAAGAAGGTGGTTAGAATTGCTCAAGGATTATGACATAAGTATCCTTTACCACCTAGGTAAGGCTAATGTTGTTGTTGATACTTTAAGCAGGTTGTCTATGGGTAGTACTGCCCATGTTGAGGAAGAAAAGATAGAGTTAGCGAAAGATGTGCATAGACTTGCACGCTTGGGAGTCCGACTAATGGATTCCATAGAAGAAGGAGTGGTGGTGATGAATGGGGTTGAATCATCATTAGTGTCAGAAGTGAAATAGAAGTAAGACCAAGATCCCATTTTTCTTGAATGAAAGGCAAATGTTCATAAGCAAAAAGTAATGGCTTTTGAACAATGGGGGGATGGTGTGTTGAGGTATAAAGGTAGATTGTATGTACCTAGAGTGGATGAACTCTAAGAGAGGATCATGGAAGAAGGTCATAGCTCCAGATATTCCATTCATCTGGGTTCCACAAAGATGTATCGAGATTTGGGAGAGGTTTATTTGTGGAGTAGTATGAAGAAGAGCATTGCAGAGTTTGTTGCTAAGTGTCTGAATTGCCAACAAGTTAAAGTAGAGCACCAAAGGTTCGGTGGTATGGCTCAGAATATAGAACTTTCGGAATGGAAGTGGGAGATGATCAATATAGATTTCATCACAGGTTTGCCAAGTTCTCGCGGCAGCATGATTCTATTTGGGTGGTTGTGGATCGAATGACTAAATCAGCCATTTTTTTACCGGTAAAGACTACCCATTCAGTAGAGGATTATGCCAGGTTATATATCCAAGAGGTGGTAAGACTTCATGGAGTCCCTGTTTAGATTATATCAGATAGGGGTGCATAATTTACTGCACAGTTTTGGAAGTCATTCTAGAAAGGCCTGGGTTCAAAGGCGAACTTGAGTACTGCTTTTCATCCTTAGATAGATGGTCAAGAAGAGCACACTATTCAGACCTTAGAGGATATATTGAGGGCTTGTGTGATTAATTTCAAAGGTAATTGGGATGATCACCTACCTCTTGTTGAGTTTGATAACAACAATAGTTACCACTCTAGCATTAAAATGGCTTCTTATGAAGCTCTTTATAGTAGAAGATGCAAATCTCCTATTGGATGGTTTCAAGTTTGTGAAGCAGGGTTGATAGGACTAGATTTAGTTCATCAAGCTATGGAGAAGGTGAAACTGATTCAAGAGAAATTGAAATGGCGCAGAGTCGTCAGGAATTCTACACTGATATTAGGAGAAGGGAGTTAGAGTTCGAAGTAGATGATTGGGTATACTTGAAAGTTTCACCCATGAAGGGTGTCATGAGATTTAGTAAGAAGAGAAATCTTAGTCCCCGGTATATTGGCCCTTACAGAATATCAAAAAGGGTAGGTAATGTAGCTTATGAGTTAGAGCTACCACAAGAGTTAACAGCGGTTCATCCGATTTTCACGTCTCCATGTTGAAAAAGTGCATGGGCGATCCTTCGTTAATCATACCAACCAAAGATATTTGGATCAAGGATAGTTTATCTTATGAGGAGATTCTTGTTCAGATTCTAGATCGCCAAGTTCGCAATTTGAGAACAAAAGAGGTAGCATCAATCAAAGTCCTTTGGAGGAATCAATTTGTTGAGGAAGCTACTTGGGAAGTGGAGGAGGATATAAAGCAGAGATATCCACATCTCTTCGAATCCGGAGAAATTCCAGATAAGGTACTAATTCTCTTCTTAGTACTCTTTAACTTATGAGATTGCATGTTGTATTTGCATTGCTTATTGGGTGTTTGAACTGAATGTTAAATGTTATACCCTTAGCCTACTAAGAGTAAGCTCATTCGAGGACGAATGTTCCAAGGGGGAGATATTGTGACACCTTGTAACTAGAAAGAACTAAAAAATAATTTAAAAGAGGAAATAGTCATTTTTGGAAAGTATAAAGAAAATCTGGAAATTGTTAAGTGTGTTAAAGTTGAGTTTTTGGTCAACTTCAAACGACCATGACTTCTATCTCATGATGAGTTATAGTGTATCTTTGCATACACACAGAGTATTATTGTATTTCCAAATACACAGAGTTGATATACATGTTTTAAACAGCTTTTCCTTATATTGCACTTGTTTTAAACTGATTTATATTGAAATGAGTTCAGTTATGTTGAGTTGATATGAGTCAGGTAAGTTCTTCAATTCCTTTCAAGCTTATGTCTTGTTTTAGAATTCCCCTCGCATACTCGTACATTCAATGTGTTGATGCCATTTGGCCTGCATCTTATTATGATGCAGACACAGGTAACCAGGATCATCTTCCTGTGCCTTGTTGATCCAGTTGAGCATTTAGAGTCAGTTGGTGAGCCTCATTGCTTTTTGGAGGGCTCCTTTGTTATCATTTGTTTTTTAGTATTTCAATTGTTAGGATGATCGGGGGTCTTGTCCCAACATCCATCTCAGTTGTTTTAAAGGTTTCATAGACAGTCAGATGTTAGTTCTTGAATTTCTATTTCCTGTTTTAATGGTTGAGACCTGAGTTGCCATTTTGGCTAAGTTTAATATTCCTTAAAGATATTTGCATCAGTTATCCTTTGAGACTATTTCTTGTGTTTAAGTCTTCTGCTGAGTAAGTAAGCCAAGCCAAGGGTTCACTTGGGCCTGTAATGGTTCTCGAGTGCCAGCCACGTCCAGGGTGTAGGCTCGGGGAGTGACAGTTCTAGTGCCTGAAATACTCCCTGAGACTTAGAGCCTGATACCCTACCTTTCTGATCCTGTCGAAACCTAGAAGATGGAACACTAGCTGATGAATGCGTTGGAGCCGAAGACTTTTGTCAAAACTGCGAGCAATTTCCACCACCCGATTTCTATTGAGAATACTCATAGTTTCCTGTCCTAGCCTTCTTATTATCCTTAGCATTTTCCCTAAGCTTATATCCCTCAACCTGCTAAGCATGAGTCATGAACCTAGAGATGTTCATATTTTCCAGCAACATAGCATTCCTACACTCTGTTTTCACTAAGTCGAATACCTCGTATAGAAACTTGATCATATGAGCCCTGGAATCGGCAACCATGTGAGGAGCATACCTAGAGAGTTGGGTGAACTTAAGTCCGTACTCTTGGAATGACATGCTACCTTGCCTCAAATTCATGAACTCCTGAGCTTTTGCCTCCCCCAACTCTCTTGGGAAGAACATGTCCAGAAAAGTCTCACTAAAGCACTCCCAAGTGATAGGAGTTGCATCCACACCCCTGTTTTCTTTCCATTGTGTGTACCATATGTGAGTTACATCCTTAAGCTGGTAGGATGCTAACTCCACCCAATCATTTCCAGTCACTTGCATCACTCAAAAGATCTTTTTTATCTCATTTATGAAGTTTTGGGGATCCTCACCAATTGCGACCCCAAAAACTCAGGTGTATTCATCCTAACAAAATCACGAACCCTGGATACCACTGATCTACCACTAGCATTTGCAGGAACTGGAACCTGCTGGTTGTTCTGGTTGGTCACACTCTAAGCCAAAACTGAACAGCATTTCGAAACTCAGCATTCAAAACTTCCTGATATGGGACTAGAGGAGCAGTGTTGGCATTGTGTGCATTATCATTTCTTCTATAAGCTCTATGAGGAGGCATGATCTAAAAGCACATAATGTCGAGTTAGGAACAAAGAATTAGATCATACCTTACACACGATAAGAATATCAAGAAAGTGAAGTTTTCTGAAAACACTTTGCAACCTCCTTCTCATTAGATGTGGTGAACTTCACACTCATGACAAGGACTATACTTAGTGCGGCTTTTCAGACATCCTAGGACTCTTAAACGTAATGCTCTGATACCAAATTTGTCATGCCCCGAAACTACCCCAGGACGCGGACACGGGACTTAGGATCATGAGTGACCCCAAGCTAACCCTAAGCTGGCATATCATAAGCATACCAAAAGATTACTAAATAAAATATAATGTACGGAAGCTAGAAACATATCATAAAATGAACTGATGGGGAAATACCCATTTCTATTCTGAATAAATAATCTGTGAGTTTAATGACAACTGCATTATCAAACTTAAAAGCTAAAAACTGAATCTAACTATGTCTGAAATAAAGTCTCTAACTGACTAGAGATGATGGGACATGCCCCAGCTAAGTTTAGCAAAACTGAAACTAAAGACTGAACGGAAAAAAATAATCATGTCAATCGTCCTCGAAGAATGAGAACTCACCACTGATGTTGTTGAACTGGAGATCGGGAGTCAATCTATGTGTGATCTGAATGCTGAGGACCTGAACTTATATCACGAGAAGATGTAGCACATAGTATGCGACAATACTTGAAAGGTACTGAGCATGCAGGATAGAATAAAGCTGAACAAAGCATATAACTGAGCACTGATACAAGATGAACATGATACTATACTGAAAATACTAAACATGAACGAACTGAATGCAATGACCAAGTTTTATAACATGTTGAAGCTGAATATTGAACTGTACTAATAACCTGGTCAATGCAATAGAGCCTGATTATGGGAGCTACTAATAACCGACATAAAACCACATGAGCTAAATATGGAGTCTGATGTATACACCCCATCGAGAGGACCCAATACACCCTGTCAGAGGTATAGAGGCATGAGTGGTGTGATCACTAAAATGTAATACCCATAGAAGGGACTTATAAACCTACATGAGCACGTAGTTCTGGGACTATTCGGGTATGTTAAACCATTGTCCACTCGATCTAAGCCTACTCTCAATTAGAATGTATGTAAGCAATATTATGACTGAAATACTACAATACTAGATAGCTCAAATACTGACATGCAAACTCTGAGACTACAACAATTATAACTGGTATTGTGTCATTCGTAAGTTGAAGCATGTATATATGTTTAGATTGACCTAGCATGTGTAATTCATGAACTAAACGAATCTACACAACTAGGGTTCTGAATATCATGTAAGAAACTAAGCAACAATATGATAATCTGATTTGGATCATTCTAACAGTTAAAACCCAACAATTTCTAACATTCAAGAAACCCTAGGTCTAGATAATATTAAGGGAATCAAGATTTTGACTGAAATGTAGGGACCTAATAGGTGAAAGGAACCCACTAGTGAAATCCCACATACTTGGTGACGAATTCCATGGAGAAATCTTTTGATTTCGAGGTTGGAACTGACGAGAACTTGTTGTGTTCTTGAACTAGGGCTGCTCAACTTTTCTCTCTAATTTGCTCTACGTTTTCTTGATTTTGGTGAAAGATTTATTAGGGTAAGTTCTAACTAGTTTAATAGGCTAAAACTGAGCAAAGCCACGTAGTTTAGGGGTTAAACGACGTAGTTTAGGTGTCCAACACATAGGGAAAAGACCAAATGACCCTGACTTAAAAGCTATCGGGGTCACCAACGGACCGTGGATGGACCGACGATCCATTCTGGTCGGTCGTCACTTGGCTTCAGAGAGTTGAAATCTGAGGGTCTGACCTATGACCCTGGACCACGGACCGTGGTCTGACCTACTGTCCGTAGGTCCTGGCGTAGGCTGACCTTTAGCCGAATTTTCTAGGGATTCTTAAAGGTGGTTGCAGGTGGTGAACCACGGACCACTAGGACGGATCGTAGGTCACCCTACGGTCCGTGGGTGGTGCCCGTCGATGGCACCTGCAACTTCTGAAATCTGTATTTTGATAGTTCTAGCATACGGGGTGTTACATATACATAATGCGTATTATTAGATATATGTACTCTTTTTCCTTCACTAGATTTTTTCCCACTGGATTTTATCTAGTAAGGTTTTAACGATGCATATAATCTATCAAATAGACATTAAGGGTGAGTGTTAATTATAAACATATTTGTATTATAGTGAATGTCTATTATGTGAAGTTTGTTAGAGAAAAGTTAGGAATCCTACTTGGAAACCAAGTCAGCTTTTCCCTATAAATAAAGGGATTTTCTTTCATTGTAAATCAGATTTGTGAATTACTTCAAGAGAAATAATAAGTCTTCTCTACTTTCTTCTTATTTTATAGTTTCATAACAAATATAATAATACATAATATATAAGGAGTGCATATTGCGAATTGTGAACGGCAAAGAAAGGCATGTTGTCACGTGGCAACTAATCAAGGCACCCTCAAATTTTACAGAATTCTAATTCCTTTTGGTTTTGAATTCCTAATTTGATTTGTACTCGGTTATTTTATTTAGGATTTTCTATATCTATAAATAGTCCATAGAAATAATTATTTTGGAGGGAGGATCAATTAGAGGGCATCAAAGTATAAAGTTGTCAATACTTTTTAGGGTTCTTTTCTTTCTTCTTTTCTTAGACATTAGTAGCTAAAGACCAGTATTCTAGGGTTGTTACTATGGGTGATTGTCAAACATCGATTGTTTTAAATTGATGTGGGTTATCACTTAAAATTACTTTTGTGTTCTTGTTTTAGTATTTCTTAACTAGACATCATATAGATAAATCTCTTCTCTACTCTTAAGCTCGGGAGACGCTAAGGTAAATAGACCAAAAGATACAAAAAGCTTGATCTTCCATTAAATTGAGTTGATTTGTGTTTAAGAGTGACGCCTGGACGAACACCTAGCTTGGTTACAAAATAAGATGAAATATAAATGCTCGCCAATTAGGACTGCTTATCCCTGCTCAACGATGTAGTTAGAGAGCTAATTAGAGTAGGCGATTAGAGGTCGGGAGACCATGATCATAAAATCAACCATGTAAATTAGTAATTTGATAACTGTAGTTAATTCATGCATGAGATGTGATACATGAAACCCTATACATGTTGCAGCCCTGAAATTTTCAAATCACAGTAAGTAATTTTATTATTTCATTCATGCATTCTTTTCTTTATAAATAAAAATCAAACACTTTTGACAGTCTTAAATAAATAATTAGACTAGTATAATTTAGTAAAAATAGTTAATCGACAAGTCATTTGGGTTCGATAATGCGGTTCTTTTAAGAGCCACTATATTACTTGTTGCGACCACGTACACTTGTGTGTGCAATTGGAAGCAACAACATCCAATTATACTAAATTTCAATTACATTGTGGCTTTTCAAACATGTCCTAAATATTAATCTCAATACCTTACTAGTTATTGTATTTGCTTTTAACCTTCAATTCAAACTTCACATTGACTTTGAGTTCACAACTCCACGTTATACAAAATGTCAAAATCTAAAGTAAGAATTTTATTCCTCTTAGGGGTCGTTTGGTAGGGAATATTAACATAAACAATCCATGTATTATGTATGGTATTACTTAATGTAAAAATTAGGCAAATGACATAGTATAAGAAAGAAATTACTTCCTTTCCCTACTCTTTCATTAATTACCAAAAATCCCTTTTTTTAGTGTTTTTCGGATACATAATATAGCAGCGCGGATACTTTAATTAATAACGGGCGAATACTTAAATTATTAGGCTGTTGTTATCAGTTTAATGCATTAAATAAGAGATTAAAAACAGAAATTATAATTGACTCCCACAAATCACGCTTATGTTTCTTCCTTCAACCAATCAATCGTTCATAATCCTCTAACTGAATTATTATTATTTTTTATTTCAAATTATGAAACGTTCTCCATGTTCTTCGAAAATACAGTAAAAAAATTATTCAAAATATATTTTGTATCTGATAATAAAATATTGTTGTTTTTTATTATTTAAATCAATGTTACGATATTCAACCTGTTAAAGAATACTACATATTTAGAACCTTAATTGTTTTGTACCAATTGTAACATATACACAAATTTGTTATTTGATACTAAAATGTGTATCATATAAATAATAATTAGTTGGATATCTTGTATCTGATACACAATAAGATATTATTATTAGGTGTGATTTTAACTTTATATAAAAAAAATTGTTGATTTTTTTAATTTAAAGCAATGTTACAAGATTCAACATGTTAAATGATACTAAATATATTGAAACTTAATTGTTTTGTACCAATTGTAACATATTATTTGATAGTAAATGTGTATCATATACATAATAATTGAATGGATATTGTGTATCTGAAAATAATATGTTATCATAATTTGTGATTTGCATCAAGGCTACCACGTGTTTTAATAGATACTAAATAAATTGAAAATTAGTTGTGGACCCAATTATGGAATATATAGTATCAGATATTCTATATCTGATAGCTATGTTGTAGCGGCAGTATTGGTGTATAAGATACATAAATTGGAAAAATAATTAAAATAGGAATACAATTTTTGAAAAAAGCAATCTTCAAATTAATAATTACTTAGAAAAACAATGTTGGAAAGGGAAGGAATATTACAAAATACTAATTAATTGTATCTTCAACACAATACTAAAACATAATTATTCTATATATATTAATTAGTCCACCTTCTGCTGGTATAGTGTAGAAACTCTTCGGCCTTGTAGGATCATCGTTATCGCTAACATATCCCGCCTTGAACTTGTTCATACCATACTTCCATAACAGTGTTGCATATCTATTGCGAAAATAGTCACTCTGAAAACTTATAGATGGAATGTTGATTTCGTCGCTCAAATATTCAGCAAAAGCAGCTACATACACAATCACTGCAAACCAAAAACAGATACATTTTTAAAAGTATATGATACTAAATAACAAGAAGACAAAATATGTACACAAAATCAATTATACTGTATAATACAAATATAGGTTCTTTTAGGTATCATTTGGGGACTTATGATTAACAATGATTCACAGTACAAAACCAATAGATGCAAAATTGTTGAATTAAGCAATTTTCTTACATACAATAATATTCATTTCATTTGATACTAAATAACAACTACTTCATAAGAAAACATAAATGTACACAAATTGAATTGTTCCTTATATACAGTGACCAAAATCTAACCTACAAAATAAATGTGATTTAAGTACTTAACTTAGATACAGTTCTCTTAACTTTTTATACAATAACAGTTAACAAACAAAATCGCGAAAAAATATTGTATCTGAGAAACAACTATATATTTCACAACATTATATTTCACAGATGATACTTAATAAAAAAATAAAAAAAATATTTATCATCAGATTTAAAAAAAAACAGGGGTAAGATATATGATAAAAAATGGGAAAAATTGATGCTTACATTTGGTAATGTTGGTCGAATAATGGGAGGGGCAACTTTTCTACCCCTTTTTTGGAGGGTTTTCGAATCTTTTGAAGTAGTTGCATGTACTTTCTTCTTCGATTTTTTCTTGCTAGAACTTGAATTTGTCATGGTTATCGGAATAGACAACCTTTTAGAACTGAAACCTTTGTTGTTCGGATCTTCTGAATAAAAAATTAGAGATTAGTTAGATGTTAGATGCGTAATGCAAGATAAAACGATTGATACAAAATAAAATAAAAAGAATGGCGGAAATTACAATGAAGACGAAGAGAAACCCTATTTTGAACGCTGAATTCGGTTTAAAAGTGATAGGATCCATATCAAATTCAAAATTATTTGAATTTGATAACTGAAATTGTAATGGGAGAGATTGGAAGCGAAATTTAGGGAATGGGAAAGATATGATTTTGCTTCAAACTAATAAAGTATCTGGTTAAGTTGAATTGGGGGAAAATAAGGGATTTTTGTATTTTAGTAAAAGAGTAGGGAAATATTGAGAATAGGTACAGAAGTGTTGTGTATTTAAGTAATTTGTACTTATTTAATACTATGTTTGGTAGTAATTTTGGGCCTATGTATAACTAATCCATGAATTAGTTATACACCCCACATAGTATTATGAGATGTATTACTAATACCTTCTATTTGGTAGTATTAGTAATACATATGATTTAATACCATGAGATAATTTATGTAAAGACAAAACTATTCCTCAAATCATTTTAATTATTTTATTTATTTTCTTGACTAAATTCATTTAAATAAATTAGCTTACAAATTATTTAGAAATAGTCGTTTGTTGCTAAATAAATTCAATACAATATTTGAAATGTGAGTTGTTTAACATTTACTAATAAAAAAGGTAAACATGGTTTTCTAATTATTTATATTTTGAACAATTTATAAAATTGCATACATATTAAATTACAACTTGCATTTTTTTATGTACAAATGTAGATGGTTTATTCGATTCTACTATTGTTTACCGTCTTTTCGATTTTAAAACTAGATGGTCTATCTTTTTTAAATTAAAAATTGACATTTTGTGAGTGATCAATTTATTAAGATGACAACTATGTACCTTCAAATAATTCAAGTGAGAAAAATAGACATGACAACAAAATTGTTCTTCTCCTAGTTAGCTAGAAGACCATACAAAAAATATATTGTCTGACAATCATCTACTTGACCCAAATACATAATAATTCAGGGGTATAACTGGAAAAAAAAACTTCTTTTATAGAATTTTAATCCAAACACAAAATGAGGTGAAAAACAATGAATCAAATACTTGATAAAAATAAACCCTGTATTACTAATTCATGCTTTATTAATCTCCGCATTATTTTTATTTGTACCAAACAACCCCTTAATTTCTCTTTGTTTTAGTATAATTCTTATCAGGTCAGTTACTATTGTTTCTATTTATGGGTATTAGTAAAGTTAAACTATTATCTTGTCTTTGTTAAATTGTTGGAGAAGTGCTACATTTATTTTATAAACATTTTCTTATTAGTTATATGAAAATTGAATAATTAAAGATTAAAACTGATAAACAAAAAATTCATAAAAAATATCCTCTTATTTGATTATTAATTTAACATATCAATAAAAAAAAAAAAAAACCAAATTAATAATACATAAACCGAACTATCTATACACACCCTAAGAAAAGAGGAAGTCGTGAGCATTTTTGCTCTGTGAAAAACAAGACTTTTGCTTTGGTGCACAAAACCTAAACACCACGCCACCAAAGCAGACTCTGGTTAGAGAGAAAGGGCATCGGAATCCATGGCTCGCCAAGCCACAAGACTGATATCTAACTTGAGTACAAAGCTTAACCCTAGCAGTCCGACGATATCTGCTTCTCCATTATGGCATCAGTATCGCTACTTTGGATCGCCACCACCGCCGCCCGCTGTTTTCGTTGATAAAAACACCCGCGTCATATGTCAAGGCATCACCGGCAAAAACGGCACTTTCCACACTGAACAAGCCATTGAATATGGTACTAAAATGGTATCCCATCTTTCACCTTTCTCATGGGCTCTCTTATTTATTTGTTAGTTGAGGTGATCCATATGAAATGTTATTCTTGAATATCTATGATGTGGTTACAGGTTTGTGGATCCACACTTGCCTTTTGTTTTTGCCGTGAATTTATATTTGTGTAACTTCTCTTTCATTTTTATCAACCAGTTAGAAGGAAGATTCATTATTCCTTGTTGTACTGTCTTGCTCATTTTGAGTTAGCATAGGGGAAGTAAATGCTCTAAAATGGGCAGTTAGTTCTTGCACTTACCCTAGCTGAAGTGATTATACAAGATAGTTGCCTATTATATCATGAAAGCTTTTGGAGTGTAAATTGATTGAATTCACGGGTGGCTGGACTGGAGTAAGTTGGAAGTCCTCTAATAAGGGTTAAAAAAAATCAATGGAGTAGCTTCCTGTTTGTTTCTCAAGGTAGAGCAACCAATTCTTAGCAAGGTAACTCTTGCTCTCATGATAACATTTTGTTTTCTCAAATCTTTTTGATACCTTTCTTCCATCTCCGATGTATTGATATCTAGTGCATGAAGAAAATGAAAACTATGTATGAAGTATCTATGGAAGACATAAAATTGAAGTTAAAAATGCACTGCCATGCATGAACAACTTGTATCTACAATAGATATAAGTGCATTTTATTCAGGAGTTGATTGAAAAGTTCTGTTCTTAATGTTGTAATAGAATGCTCTTATTTTGGAAAACTGAAAGTCATTGAGGCTAGAAAATAGTTTTTATTTGTTACTATTTTTTAAAAAGTAAATTGTTTTTTTCTGAATTCCTCATGTATGCTTGTGTGCGTTAATAGGTTGGTGGAGTGACTCCCAAGAAGGGTGGAACAGAACATTTGGGGCTTCCTGTTTTTAATACTGTTGCAGAGGCAAAAGCAGAGACAAAGGCTAATGCTTCAGTGGTTTATGTTCCTCCACCATTTGCTGCTGCAGCTATTATGGAGGCCATGGAAGCTGAGTTGGACTTAGTTGTTTGCATAACAGAGGGGATTCCTCAGCATGATATGGTAAGATAGAAGTCCTATCTACTAAATTCTCTCGTATTCCCCCCACCCAAAAAGAGGAAATGCATATGACTAATGATTTTATTTAAAACCCAGAACTTATACTTGTTCTATGCCAGGGTTACCCAATTTTGTGCAATAAATTCTTGCTATCTAACTCATTCACTTGTGGTGAAAAATTGCTGCTGGGTTTCAATCTAGTGAGTGCATTCTAGTCTATGCTTGTACAAGATTTTAGAACATTTAGCAGGCGGTTGGATATGAATTTGATGATATTTTTAAAAAATATTATTTAAAGTTAATTTGAAAAAGAATATATGGTTATAAAGTCGTGTTTTTTGGACATCTACTTCGCTTGATTTTATTTTTTTTAAATGTTTGTGAAGAGTTCTTTTTTACTTGAAAAAGTGGTTAGAACCAATTTTTCAAACTTGAAAATCTGAACTTCAAGTTGGATTGAAAAAATTGACTACAAAGTACAAGTAAACCAATTTTTTTTTGAAAAAAAAAGTTGAAAAAAACAAACTTTTATGTACGAACAGGCTCTTAATGTTATTTTATCATTGGAGATGTATTTGACGATGCCGTTCTTGAAACTCATGAGTCCTATCAAAGACTTATCAGGGTGCTCATTGATAGAAAATGTTTCTTCAGATGATTTTTGCTTCTTTCTGTTTGGTTTTAGTAATTGTTTGAAACTAATATGATATCTGTCAACAAAAAAAACAAATCATTATAGTTAGTCTGGTATTTCCGTTTTATCCTTTTGGACCCTTTATGCGCTTGAGGCATCGACTTTCTTTCACTATATTTATATGGATGTTTTCTAGTTGATCTTGCTTTGTAGTTTGCGCCTTCCTCTCAGTATAGCCTTGGCGTCCAAACCTCAATAGTCCTAACTTGTTGTCATTCCAACTTTGTCTTGGCCCAGTTTTGTAGCCCATCCATGAAGTGGAATAACATATTTTCATCTATGAGGTTAGGTATCTGAAGCGTGAGGGTGGTGAACTACTCATGTATGCTCGTATGTTGCCTTTCTACTTCAACTCCCTAAACTTGCACTTCGCCTTATAAAAGAAGTTAGGAAAGAAGGCCTTCTTAGAACTCGTCTCGGAATTGTTCCCATGTGTTGATGATGCAAAGCCCTTTTGCTATCTCAAATTCCTTTCGCTTCCACCATATCATGACCATCTCCAAGAGGTACAACTCGACAATGTTGATCTTATTCTCGTTGCTCTTAACCCTATTGCACTTGAAGTAATTCTCCAAATGCCAAAGAAAATTCTCCACCTCTTGCATGTCATGAGCTCCCTTGAACATTAGTGGCTTGGGAGACTCGACCTTGACATCCCTATCTTTGTTGAATGATGCAGATCCTCCTTCAATCTACCTTTGAGCGCTTTCATCTCAGCTCTCATGGTTTCAATAGTGCTTAATGCATCCATGAGCCCGACACTCCAAGAAAGTGATGGTTTCCTTCACCTCATATTTCGCATGCTTACCCCTCTCCAACGCTTTGCGGATGTTGTCATTCTCCTCAATGGTGAACTCCTCGAGAGTCTTGAACTTGTCATTGACCTCGTTCAAGAGTTCGCCTAAGATCTCCACAGTCTACCTCGCTATGTCAACCCTTGCGTTCCACTCTATTTCAGGTGTGACGTCTATGTGTTGCTCCCCACTTTCATCATCACTTGCCTCAAGGCTGAAGGTGAATGGGATGTTAGCAGTTTGCTTGGTGTAGGGTCGCATAACAATACCTTTCTTCCCTTTTGGTGCTTCTTTCCATCATCCTGCCTGACGTTGGTGTTGCTAGTACCGTTGATGTCTCCCTCCTTTGTCATTCCCTTAGTATTAACCTTTGCTCCAATACCACTTTGTCAGTCTTATACTCGAACTAAGCACTTCGTGCAGCGCTTGACAATTTACTCACGAATCTTTCACAATCTTGTAAGCTTAAGTAAGCCTTTTCAAATTAGACCGCTATGAGAAATAAGAAAGACACAAGAAAATTCGTTAGAAGACTTTTATATTGCTTGAAAGATTGTTTGCTTTGGCTTGATGCCTTTACAAATGAATGCCCCTATATTTATACTACTCATTAGGGGTTGATGTGTAAATAATAATTGCTACACAAGTCCCTATATATTCACAAATAACCCCTACTTTAGAATACTCTACAAACCTAGAATATTCCAAAGATTTTCCATGTAAATCTAAGGCATTTTAGGATCTACCATGGGAAATTTCTACATTTATCTAGAATATTCCACTTAGGACTATTCTTCTTCCAATGTAGCCCTTCCACATGGACAGTGGACAATCTTATGCCACGTGCCTAAGTGGTATGATGATGTGGCAAGTCATCACATCTTGACCCAAAACAAAAATCACTCTATTTATTGAGAAAAGGTGCAAATGGAGAAAGCATACAAATATATATATATATGTTTAGTCCAAGACTAATAATTATAAACATGAATAACAAATATATATACAAAGAAATTGATTGTTTTTATGATAAAGTGAAATATCAATGGTTTAGCATCGTCTCTTCAGGAAATTTTCGTTCACAAGGAAAAGTATGTTTTAGAGCCTTGATGACAACACTGAAGTGCACATAAAGTGACGCGAAGCGCTCAACTCATTTTGAGCCTCGCTTCAGGGCTTAAGTGCACCTTTGATAACACTGGTTGTGACTTGTGACATGGAAAAGGGTCTTTCTGGCCCCTTTTCTTGCCTTGGTAATATGAAGTTCAGAAAGTAAATTGTTATAATTTGTAAGGATTTGCTTTGCCATTATAGATGTCAAACTGTAATAAGCTATCTTGAAATGGGAATCAGATTAATTGATTTGCAGTAAAGACAAAACTCATTTGGTATTACCTATAGTTGAGTTGATTATCTTAAGACTTGCTTGGTATGGGACAGACGACAATTATAGTGTAGTGGCATGGTTGATATGGAATGACTTCCCTTGGAAAAAATAGTAGAAATATAAAACCACAACTGTTAGACACTAACTGATTTATTAGAAGCTAAGACGTTCGGAATGAAATGTGAGCAAATCCAGGCTGGAGAACAACTTTTTCAGAAAATACAGGCCGCAATATAGTGCTAATTACTGAGAAGTGAGATTCCGATGGCATACATCATAGAAGTTCGCAAGACTGGTGGCTTGGAATTACTTCTCTTTTGTTGTAAATGAGATGTCACCTCAAACTAAGATTTTGCTCAAGGATGAAAATTTAAAATCTTGTGGCCTCTATTATACTGAGCAAATGGAACAGTATATCTACAAGCTAAACAAGTGGCCAATGTTGTGAAAGGCGATCGCCTCGTCGCCAATGGCAAGAGGCGAGGTGAACCTTCATCGCCTTTTAGCTTTTTGGCGAGGTGATCTTCAAAAAGCGGTGTCATGGCAACAAAAGGCGAGAGGCAAGAAAGGCGTTGCTTTTGGTATTTTCTTAAAAAAAGGCGATCAATTTAGGGTTTTAAAAGTTAAAAGGTAATTTTAGGGTTTATGACTAGACTCCTTTGGCACCCGCCAAACTTTTTCAGCTACTCCAAAGTCCAACCAATACATATTTCTTCTTTTCTTCTTCAGATTACTTCTTCCTCGGTTTCTTTTTCCTTCTTGTTTGGACTTCAGAGTCACTTCTACCTCTTTATTGACTTTTGTTTTGTTTTTTTTCTCATTCAAGTTCTAGGCTTTTAGTATGTACTATCTATTTTCAGTTTTTGAATTAAAATATTTGTTATTATGTTGTTGCTATTGAGATTTTGATTATTTACATATGCAATTAAATATTTTATTTTTTTGGTATTAGTTGGTGCCGCACTTCAAAAAGGCGAGCACCTCGCCTTGTGGCGAGACAGACCTTTGTAGCCTTTTATCGCCTTTCGCTGTCTAAAACACTGCAAGTGGCATTTCAGTCAACTCCCCTTCTGGTTAAAACTTTTTGATAGTTGATCTTGCTCGTATTTAGTTACTATATATAATTGGGAGGTATGTGAGTGTAAATATGCAATTGCATTGACTGGTTCTGATGCACTTGAAAGTTGAAACTCTAGGTTCTAGCTGTTTGATCCAATAAGAAATTACAAAAACAAAATTTGACAGTCTTTGTTACAAGCCATAAACCTATATTTAGGTGGGTGAAATAAAAGTTCAATTGGGGGAGTTCTATTTTTATGTGTATTTATTCATATATGAGCTTATGTGATTGCTTTGCAACCTTAGAACTCCTAACAAAAAGCATTACACACTTAATGCTTCAGTAACTTGCTTCTAATGTTTGATTTTCTGTTCAAACCTACAGGTTCGCGTAAAAGCTGCTCTTAAGAAGCAATCGAGAACTCGGCTGATTGGTCCAAATTGCCCAGGTATTATCAAACCAGGAGAGTGCAAAATTGGAATTATGCCTGGATACATTCACAAACCAGGACGTATTGGAATTGTTTCTCGATCGGGTACATTGACATATGAAGCAGTAAGATTTTCTCTTTCTAGGAATGTTTGCTGACAGTTTAAATTGTACATATTATTTCCATCTCTGCTTCATATGGTGCAGTAAGATTTTTATTATTTGAAGTGTCTATATCGCCTAAAATCCACTGAATATGAGTGTCTTAAGGCTTGGTCTAACTACAATTACTTTCAACCTTTAACAGTCTATATTTGTTGCATCTGATCTTTGTTGGGTATCTTTCTCTCAAAAAGCAAGATTTGGAACCATCACTATCTGGACCAGAATGAAACTTACATTTCTCTATGTTGTGTTGTTTAGGTTTTTCAGACAACTGCTGTTGGTCTTGGACAGTCAACTTGTGTAGGGATTGGTGGGGATCCTTTTAATGGTACAAATTTTGTTGATTGCTTAGAGAGATTTATTGCTGATCCACAGACAGAAGGTAGACTTTCTTGAAGCATATTTGCTCATCTTAGCCAAGATTATTGCGTAGACAACAGGTCTTTCGGTCATTTATGAAGATGGTCTATGCATATTTTTTGACTGAGAAATTCACCTAGTGCCAACCCTTACTACCAAACGCAGCCTTGAAAGTTGGGGATAATGGGCCTGCCCCTCTACCCTTCCCTTTCTTTTGATGTTCTATGCGTTTCTTTGCTGATGAGTAATGCAAATTCTCTTACTTAACACATTTGCTTGTGGGTTGTAGCAGATTGCCTGGTGTATTAGTCAAGGATCACACGAACAGGTCTTGACACCACCAACTTAAAAATAGAAGTTTGATGTTTATTTTCTATAGTTAGCAGATCTTATAATTACATTTTAAGATGCACCGACTCAGAGTTAAACAGCATGTGAAAAGCTGGTAGAATATGAAACTTAAAATGCAAAAGTTCTTTTAGCAAAGGACAGGAAGCAAAACCCAGATAGATGGGAAAAAATGGTTTTGCTAAATCCACAATTGAACTCCCCCCAGCATCCTTCTAGATGTCTACATGATTGGGATTAAGCTCAAAAAAAGTACTCCTTCAAAGTGTGTGTTGAGAAAGGAATGAGTCCGAAGATCTGTACAGAAATGAGTAGTGGACTAGGATATTTTATCTGATTACATCTGTGTTGCTCATGATTCATGTGAGGTGCACTTAAACCATGAGGCCAGGTACAGCACAAGTTGAGCTCTTTTTTGTTTAGGCGATGCTTTCGTACATACTTTAAGGGATTGTTTGGTTGGGTGTACAAGGAGAATTAATATCCGCGTACAATTCAGCATAGCTAATACATTGTTTGGTTACCTACTTAATCTCTGCATACTGTTCAAGCACAATTCATAACTTGTTTGCTAACCAATTTACTTGTCCTCAGAAATACATGCATATGTTATACAAGATAGAATGTGAAATAAGATTGCCTGGATTAGAAATACATGGAGCTATTATATGAAGAAAATAACCCTTCATGTAGTAACATATAAATATTTTTTTCAAAAAGCATATTATAAAATATATTCCAGATAATGATTATTAATACTACAAACCAGATATCCAGAGGGGAATCTAGGATTTGGACTTCCGGGTAGGGATGGCAATGGGACAGTGCAGGGCGGGGCGGGGCAGGTCGAGCCTAACCTGCAAAAATTTTAACCCGGGGCGCATAACAACTTTTTTCACTTTCACCCCCCACCCCGCCCCGCATAATTTTTTTAATATTTTCTTTTTCTAGTTAAATTTGATATTAAAAATAAAATTCATAAAAATAAATTCATTTTTTCATTAAGTTGTTAATAGGATCGTGACTTAAAATTTAGTTTTTTAGAGGTCAATTAGGAAACATGTAAGAAATCACATATACCTGCAACCCACCCCGCCCCACATTTATTGAGCCTTTTTCATTTACTATATTGAATATTTTAGTAGCTTTAAATAAATTATTTTTATAAATAAAGCTTATCACTCTTATAACATGTAAAAAAGTTAAAATTAAGTTTGAACCCACTTAAAATCACATATACCTGCAACCCACCCCGCCCCACATTAATTTTTAAAAAACCCCACTTCAACCCGCCCCGCACAACCTTAAACTCTCCCTACCCCGCATAGCCTTAAACACACCCCATTGCCATCCCTACTTCCGGGTGCCAGGGGCGGGGTGGTGCGTGGCGGATCTATAGGGTACCAAGGGGGTTCATCCGATCTCCATTGGCAACAAATAACACGATATATATAGATATTTTGAACATCTTAAACATAGGATTAAAGGTTGACTTAGCAGTTGAAGGGAAAATCAAAATTCACCTTGAGGTTTGAAGGTCAAATTTCAAGAACTATATTTTTATTTTCTAAACTCCCTTAAAGAGAAATTAATACAGGAAAACATGAATAGTAGTAAGATGACAACTTTTGTATTAAGAACAATGGTGTCTTTTAATATGATAATAGAGAAGGGAACTTGTGTTTTAAAGTTAAACAACTAATTACTGAAATAGAAAGAAAAAAAAGAGATAAAATAGGCTTTTAAACCTTGCCAGCCGAGTTAAAATTTGATGCAACAATCCTTAAAAAAAAAATTGATGTAACAAGTTAAAATTTAGAAATAATGACGTCATTAGGGTTCGATCTCGCATCTGGAGGGTGGGAGTGTTGTCCTTCACCACTGGCATCCTAATGTCTTTTGGTTCTCTGGGTGGAAATTATATTATTTACCTGTATCTTCTCTATATATACCTATATATATAAAAGGTTTCGATCGAAGCCTGTGCATGCCGTAGCACCCCCACCAGGCTTACTAGATCCGCCCCTGCAGAAATCCAATAATAAATAATCCGTATATTAGTATCTTTGCATGACAATCATTGCATTTCAATCCCTATATTACTAATTTTGCGTTGCAATCCTCGCATTACTTGCTTTGAAATCAAATGACCCCAAAGGCTTAAGGCATATGGCTTATCGTCCATGTGCTATGTCTTGAAGATGGTGATTTTAAGCAATGAATGTGGCTGACATAGTGATACATTAGCTGTTAAGAAATACTATGAATGAATATCTTAGTAATTAGGAATTTGAAATTAGATGTTTAGCGCAAGAAAACTAGTCACAAAACCTAAATTAACTTTTATCTAAATCTAAATTTGAATTTTTCTTATGAACTTGTTTTTATTTCATAAATTTCAGTACTTGAAGTTTATCCAATTCATGTAACGATATTTTTGTTTGTATTTGTAGTTACTTTTTCATGCATTATATATGTATATTTTGTTTTTCTTCATTGTGGATTCACTGAAGCTTGTGGTTTTACTTAGCTTGCATCTCAACCCCAGTAGAACTAGACACATTGCTATGGTTTGCAATTTGTTTACACTGGGTTATATGTGCCTGTTGCATGTCAGGTATAGTTCTTATTGGTGAGATCGGTGGTACAGCAGAAGAAGATGCCGCAGCCTTGATAAAGGTTAGTGATAATTTTGTAATATTAATATCCATCACAAAGTACTATTTGCAATTAAGATGCAAATTATGTTATGATGCTCTGGCCAATCTTGTATGTGATGGAATAAATGGTATAGTCTTTGCTGGGCCATCTTTTTCTTGTGACGACTTCACATCTGGGTCCACTACCTTGTTTGGAAGATTATTCTTTGAAAGTCAAACCATATATTGAATGGTAACTCTTCTCTTGTACTTTAAGTTAGTACCTACACCAGGATTAGTTTCAAATTTAAAAGTAAATGTACTGTCGTAGGCAATATGAAAGATTATGTCTTCACGGCCTCCCCTTCCCAGGAAATTGCAAAGATCCATCGTAGAGCCGTCAATACGGGCTAGCCCATTTTTGGTGTGGGCCAGAAAATGGTTGGCCCAGTCCACAACTACGTGGGCTACGAGCTTTACCGGGCCAGTCCTCTTTTTTTTAAAAGTATATTTTTTATAATTTTTTTAATTAAATTATAATTTAAAATCATAAATATTGACAAGACAAATTACATGATGTTAGTGTTACTACTTGTTAATCAAATCCACAAATAAAATTATCTTTATAATATTTATTAAGTTTGATTTTAAGTAAAAATATAAATAGCTAAATAGAAATATTAACCTAATTATTTTCCAATTATCATAATAAAACACAAAAACTATGACAATAGTGCTTCCTTAGAAATTTTAGGGAATTTTAATTTTATGTAGTACATATTTTATAAATTTATAAACATAATTTGTATTTAAATTGTAATATTTCATAGTTTAAACAAATTTTGAGTTTAGACTCTTGTTATTTTTCTTTATTTTTTAATTAATTTATTTGGCCCACGGGGCGGCCTTTATCTATATTTCTCAAGCCCCACAAATCGGCAGGCTTATTCAGGCCGAGCTAAAAAGCCCTTTTCTTAAATGGGCTACAAAAATCATAACCCAGCTCTATAAAATCACTGGTTAGGCCAGGCCGGCCCAACGGGCCTAGCCCATATTGACGGCTCTAATTCCATCGTTAGCCATCCCAAAATTATGGCTTACTATGTATTGAGGAATATCAAGGAATGATATTATATTTTCTCCAAACTAATTTATGCTTTATTGAACTTCTATCTGAACGCATTTTTTATGAATCCTTATTTGATAATATCGTAAATCTTCACACACACACACCCCCTCCTTGAATTATCTTGAGCAGTTATTTTTTTAATAAGCATTCACTATATTGTTGAGAGAAATCTGAATTTTCTGAATGTTCGGATACTTGTCATGTCATTGAGCTGTGATATGTTCTTAAATATCTAATTTTTGTATTGTTTTAACATGGTGGGGAAATTATGTGTCTTTCGATTCTTGAAACAGGCAAGTGGAACTCAAAAGCCTGTTGTTGCATTTATTGCTGGACTAACTGCTCCTCCTGGACGACGAATGGGTCATGCTGGAGGTACTGTTCTGGTGGTTCAGCTTGCCTACATTGAATGGGTTGTACTAATATTTTGATTGACCTTGCTCTCTTCTAGACAAAATATGGGCAGGAAATGTTAATGAACTTGTGTTTTTCATTAAGATTGGAGTAGTACTTTGAATGAATCCATCCATTAAGCATATTCTAATGTGATGAACTGTTGGTCTGTATACATTCCCCAACCCCCCTCAGTTGATGAGTACAGAATAGTCATTACTAGCAAGTAGCAACTCTCAGCACCTTTTGGTTTGTGATTTCTTGTATTATTATTTTGAAGAATGAATGTTGCATATGCTGTAAAAAGATGTCTAAAGTTCCTGTTCTTAACTGTGATCTGTTTTTCTTATGCAGCCATTGTATCTGGTGGAAAGGGAACAGCACAGGACAAGATCAAAGCTCTCAAGGAAGCTGGGGTTACAGTATGCGAGTCTCCTGCTAAAATTGGTGTCACAATGCTTGATGTGTTCAAACAGAGGGGTCTTGCGTAAGCAAGCAACATACATTTTATTTGGCAATTTCTTTTTTGTGCTGACATGTACTTAAAGATGTGCAGTTACCCTCAAAACTCATTCTTAGCAGATAATAACGAAAGAGAACATGATGAATCTCCATTTATTTATCCAAGCATCATTCAGGAGCCCCAAAATCTTATTTTGCAGTTTACATTATTTATGCAGTTCATGTTTCTTGTTGTGTCTTTGATGTTGAAATAATGCACTTGTTTTTTCTTCTTTTACTGCATCCGCTTTGAAGCCATTCTTATGTTATTTTTACAAATCAAAGCTATGGTGTTGCATCATTTCTTTATGAGCGCAAGTTCAGTGCTTAAATGATCTAACTATATATTAGACCTTAGAAATTCTTGCTGGGGATGTTACTGTTTAATGAAATAGCTATTCTATGGACTGTTTTATCTCACATGATGTCTCTATGACCTGAAATTGGATAGAGTACTGGTCTTAGGATTTGCGGGTGCTTCTAATATTGCCTCGGAAGCATTAGATGCTTGTTGGGTCTTGCATAAGAAGTCGATCAATTAGGGTCGAAGCGAAAGGAATATAAATGAGCAGAGCTAACATGTAATATGGTACCATCTTTTGGCAGGGTGCGTTTTTTTTCCTTCTCTTTGTGGTAAAAATAGTTAAATTAGCAGAATGAATAAGAAATGGATAGCAGAAGGAACTTCCCTGGAACCAGGTTAAGTTCACAATTGACCATCATAAGGTCAACGAAGCTTGTATTTTGATAACTAAATGGAATTAAAGATAGTTATGTTTCTCTTCTTTTTTTTTCTTAAACTCGTTTTTGTCTTCTTTTGTTTCTTACGTTTTTTCCACTCCTTTTTTTTCATTCTTTAAAATCCTTTCCTTCTTTTTCTTTCTTTTTTTCGTTTCCTTCTAAAAAAAAATTCTCTTTTTTGTCCCTTTTTTTTTTTTTATTCTCTTTATTTTTTCTCTCTTTTTCAATTATGGAACTGAGAAAAGCTATCTATTTTATACATTTTGTACCTTTTAAAATAAAATTTACCTCTAAATTCAAGTGCCAAGGTTCAAGTTAATTTTTTTCCTTCATATTTACTATCTAAAATTTAATATATCTAAAACAAGTCCATCCTTCGACATCCAAAGGTTGTGTTAGTGGCTATAATTATTGATAGGGAGAAAATTAATGTAGGATCGATCATTGTGGATGAGATGTTGTTCAGGGCCAGGCAAGAACAAACTTTTCTCCCATTTTCAATCTTAATCACACAACTTTGTGAAAATACAGGAGTTCCCTTTCGAGGGAAGATTGATGTGGGGATCACCCCAGCCACTTCCAATGACATCCAGAGGATTGAGGTTGATTATCTATGGGATGATGCGGCTCGGAGAAAGCCGCCACCACTAGACACTACACCTATGGTTGATCTTGTCACTCTTGCTATTGAGGCCACTCCATCCGCTTCTTTTGTGGAGCGCTCAAGTATACCCCAACCTTCCTCAGTACCCTCTACTTCCACTTTTGTTGCACCTGCCTCCTCTCCTATATCCCGTCCCCCTTGACCCAGACCATTATCTATCAAATGGGAAATTTTTCTTGGTATGTGAAAGTGAGGGCAGTGAGGGTTGAGAAGGATGTGCCCATGATGATTGATCGGGCTATTGAGGTTACTTTGGCTCTATTGAGAGTTAGGTTGACTCAGTGTGAGGCCTTTATAGAGTCATATGACGTGAGGTTGGATAACCTTACTACTAGGTTAGAGGCCCAATAAAAGGCTGAGGGTAGTTCAGATGTGCACATCTTTAATAATGGCTGAGATAGATGTTTTGAGGGTTGATGTAGACCAGTTGAGGTCTACGGACATATTGATGCTATGGGGCGAGGTTCCCTTGCCTGATGCACCTAAGTCTATGCCTAGTGGTGAGGTTCCTCAAAGTGTGGATGAACAGTTGAGTGAAGATGATATACTTGTTGATGAAAGTATTGAGAGAGATGCGGATAAGGCCGATGATAATTTGGCCAAGAAAACAAATAAGGAGTTGTGGAGAGAGGAGGATGAGCAATGGATTGCAGGTTACTGACTGAGCTGCAGGACCTTGAGGAGACGATGGTCCATGCTACCCTAGAGAGATTCCTTGAGGATACCTATGCAGTTCGCACCAATGTGGTCTCTTCAAACTCTACCATTCCTCCTATTAATGTGTCAGGCACTGATGCTTTGTTTGAGCCTCCCGTGATCATTTTTCCGAGCATTGATGCCCATGAATGCCACTCCTCGTAAGACTCCTAATGTGATTACTCAATAGGCATAGCTTGTTAGGGAAACTTTTACCTCTCCTCCCGTACTCTTTATTTTATTTCACATTGAGGACACTACTATTTCTATTTTGGTGGGGTGAGGGCACTTGTGCCAATATATCCCCTTTTTTATTGTATTCTATTACTTTTAGTTTTATTTTTGGATTATTTTAGTATATCGTTTGGTTTTACTATAGCAGTTTGATGGGTTTGGCTCATTGTCTCTCTCTAAATTTTCATTTTGCTCCATGAGTTTTGGAAATCATTAAAATGCTTGAGTTTTCATTGATTATAATTTGAAGATCAATTATGTTCAATATCGATGTCTTGAATAGTACTCATGATGATAATTGTGTTTAGTGTTTCTATTGCAAGAACAAATCGATGTGGTTGCACTTTTGAATGATCTTTTTGAATCTTGTGTTGAATAGTTGTGTTTTGATATGAGCCTTGCAATGAACATCACACATAAGTTTTTGATCTTTTCGGGTTGTGCTAAATGATTGTATTTGAAGTGTCGTGTATGGTGAGGTTTTACTTGGAAGCATGCTTGTTGAATCCTAGATTTTGCCTTGTTAGTCCAATTTTCTAGCTTTGGTGAATGCAAGCAATGATCTGGGCAGAAATTTTGAGAGGGAGCCAAATTTTCACATATCCTTCTTATGACTACCTTGTGAGGGTGTGCAACCATTTTGGTACTATTTGAGCTTAAGCCATTTGTTGACAACCATTTTGAAACCCCTTGAGCCAAATTACCCCAAACTTCTCACCCCAAAAACCTCTTCGAATCACTGGTTTGTTTGAATAACCAACTTAGGCCAAAAGCCTAAGTTGGGATGTGAAAAGGAAGGAGAAATAAAACCAAGTGACAGACAAAGAATGATAAAATGAGACTCAACTTTGAAGTTTGTTACAAAGGCATGGAACAATTGTAATAGAACTAGCCGTCGTTAGAACTCTTGCTTGATTTTAGTCGATGTAACTGGATATCAATTAATTGATCGAATTTTAGTTGCTTTCCAATTTTATACGAAAATAAAAAGCTTAATAACGATCTTACTCCCGAGACATTAGTTATTGCATTCGAGATTACAAACTCCTAAATGTCAAAACATGGAGGTCAAAAGAAAAACTAAACATGATCAAGACATCTACATATTCGATCATTTCTCATAAAAACAACTGAAACCGTCAAATTTCAAGGTAGTAATACAATATTATTACCTACTGTTATAACATCTAGATCATTGCCGATTAATAATTACATCATATTCGAGTCATGTACTTGAAAGTTATATTTGTGCTGAGATGATTTGAATAAAACAAACAAACTTAATAGTTCACATCCACCTGAAATACAATTCAGATGACAGACTTTTTCAGCAATTTATAATCACGATTTCAAGTAACTAACATGAATGTCATTAATAGAAAAGTTATGGAAAAAAAATTATTGGTAAGGTGCAAAACGTCCAAGTTGCAGAGAGGGAAGCATTTACAGTAAGGGGATTCTTTGTAATTGCTAAACGTGAAATTTTGTTAGAAATGATTTAAGTCGTTGTCAAAATGAAATAACAGTTCTCATGTACTAATTCTTTTATTCAGTATTAACAATGGAACATCTAAATGATTAGGATAGGATATATAAATATATTACCAGTGGCCTTATTCAATAGTAAAATAGTAGGCAAAACAGAGGAATCGATTCAATAAATCACAATTAAAGTATTAAAATCGATAGATCACCAACACGACTTAGCAAACACAGATTAATAAACATGATAAAAAGAAAAGTAAAGTGTTGAAATCTCAAAGGAGATCAACAGATAACAACAATACACACACACAGAACAAGAATTAGATACATACCTATAGAGACAGAAACCGAGGAAACAACATAACGCTTAGATTTTGGAGGGGAGTGATTCACGTACCTGAATACTACAATTTAGGACATCGTTGTTATGTGGAATAGGCTTCCTGATGACGCAGCTCTGATGGAGGGTTAATATCTCAGATGGTCACTCAACTATCCAGTCTTTCCTCAGAAAGTCGACTCACATGGTGACTTTTTAGTGAAAAATTAAAAGTTGAGTGACTTTCTGAAGCAAAAGTAGATAGTTGAGTGACCATCTGAGGTATTAACCCCTTTGATGGATTGGTCGCTAGACTTCTAGATTTTTAATTTTCCCTTATGCGCAGAAGAGATTTTATTTAATTAGAATAGCAAAATGATTTGTGCAGCGGGAGTTTTTTATTTTTAGAAAAATAAAAAAAGGTTTTCCAGCTATTCTTCTAAATTGCTACTAAAAATGTAATTATACATTAGTCACTCATATTTTGCCTTGCATGAGTATATTAGCGGCAATTACATTATTGTCGCAAAATAATTATCGCTAAAGTCTATTTTTATTGTACTGTTGACGATACTTAGCCTCAAAAATTTCATCTCTGAAAGTTCACCATCGTTTTCTAGCTCTTCATAGCCATTTACAACAGTAGTCCACAAACCTTCACCACAAACCTTCAGCTTTCAGATACATTCTCATTCTTAACTTCTAGTATTCAAACCAGTTCCATCAAAAAATTGAGTACGAACAACTGAAGAATTAGCACCTTCATTTGTTTTGGATGCCATATTTTTTTCTTCACCTAACCCCAGATTAAGAACAAAAATCTGCTCTTGATACCAATTTGTAGGAATTATAGAAGGAGAATACTCAAGTTTTATATAGGTTACTTAAGGCCACTTGATATGATTAGAATCATCAATTACATCTCTATTTATACTAATAAAAGTGTAAAAAATCAAAGAATTTGCACAAATAACTATATATATACTAGATATTAGGTTCCCACGCCAACGCGGGCCCAATATATATTACTTCCTCCGTCTCATTTTATGTGAGGTAGTTTGATTCGCCACGGAGTTTAAGAAAGAAATGAAGACTTTTAAAACTTGTGGTCCAAAATGAATTATATAAATTTGTATGACTGTAAATTATTTCATTAAGGGTAAAAAATAAATATTTTATAGTCAAATTGTTACTTAATATAGAAATGTGACATTCTTTTGGGACTGACTAAAAAGGAAAGTAAGTCACATAAATTGGGAGTAGTTCTTTATTTCAATTTATGTGACACCGATGAAATTTGGAGAGTTATATAATTTTTTGTATGTGATTTTGTTAAATATATTTTGAAGTTGTTAATTTATTGTGATTTATAGCACTTCTTATATCATTTTCAAATAATATTTATTACTCTTTCTGTTCCATTTTATGTGACATAGGTACTTTTACAAAAGTCAACTAAATTTCTTATATGATTCTTAAATATTTTTAGTTGTTATTTTACTTTAATTTACAGTACTTTTTATGTTATTTTCAAACAAACTTCTTTTGTTTCAATATGAAATTAAAGAGTCAATAAAATTTCTTTTATGATTTTTAATTATGTTTTTTTTAATATCTTATATTATTACATTGTGATTTTCAGTACTTTTTATGTAATTTTTAAATATAGAACAAATTAAAAGAAAAACAAGGAAAAATTTAAATCTAAAATTTTCAAATAATCATATTTCTATATTAAAATGTTAAAAGCTTTAGAACTACACATATATGCACAAAATAATATACGGAAGACAAAATAATTTTTAAAATATATATTAAGGCTCTTTCTAATAATATCATATATTTATTCTATTTTTTAAATATGACTCCTTCCGTATCAATTTATTTGAACATTTTTTTTATTTCACTTAAAAAAGAAAATTACTTCTTAATTTTAATTCTTTTACATAGTGTATCTATGATTATAAAATTAGAAATATTTTTTACTTTAATATATGTGATATATTTTAAATTTAAGATTACAAAATTTAAAAATATTCTTCATATTTAACACTTCGTGCAAAAAAAAAAGATGAAACAATTAAAATGGAAGAAACAATATAAATAATTTATTAATGAATTAATTAATTAATAAATAATATTCAAAGATCCCTGGAGGATAAAAATTGGAAATAATAAAATATAAGAACAATGCAAGGAAAAATGAAATGGTGTACAAAAGTAATAATAGGGCCCACACAATTAAAGCCGTAAAAGAGGAAAAAAAACAAATGGTTTTTGTGTCCAACAAAAAGAAAGTACATTTATGAAGCAGACAAGTACAATCATTTTTCAATTTGAAAAGTACGAAATACCATAAAGCAACCCTCTATTTTGATTTATTTACGCAAGTACCTTCATCGTCCGGCCCACGTGGAGGCTATTAACTGATCTCTTAGTATTGAGGTACTCAACACTTATGTAAAGTAAAGCATAGAATGACAAAAATAACCCTTAAATTGAGTGTATTTTCACGTAAGCACACGTGTTGACAGAGAAGAGTGTGCTTATTCGCTCTTCTTATATAGTAATATATCTCAATTTACTAGATACATGTATTACAAAATTCTAAAAGACTTCTTGAAAAACTAAGAGACAACATTGGAAGACTAAACGTCAAGGTGTTGGACGAAAAGAGGAAATCTTGAGCCCTAGATCCGTTTCTTCCTTCGTTTCTCTCGTGACGGGCTGCTATAAATATTTTATCTTGTGATTTAGCTAACTTGTTCTCTCCTTCCTCCTTTTAGTGATTTCTTATCTGATTATTTAAAACAATTAGTTGTAGCATATTTGGATCTCTATTTGAATACTTTGTTAGCCAATCACATCCAGTTTAATAACTTG
This sequence comes from Solanum commersonii, assembly GCA_029007595.1. NCBI lineage: Eukaryota > Viridiplantae > Streptophyta > Magnoliopsida > Solanales > Solanaceae > Solanum > Solanum commersonii. The sequence continues at coordinate 4,722,076 of JAJTWQ010000008.1, forward strand.
ATTAAAATTTCATTCTTTCTTTGGAGGGTATGGAGAAAGAGAATCCCAACAGATGATGTCCTCAAGAAGATGAAAGTATATATGGTGTCCAAATGCTACTGTTGTAATGTGGGGGAAGAGGAAACAATACAACACATTTTTCTAACGGCTCCTATAGCTCAAAAGCTATGGAATCACTTTGCTTCTTGTGCAGGTATAAACATTGAAGGATTACATTTGCAGCAACTTATCACTACTTGGTGGGATTGGCCAGCAAAACATAAGTTGCGGCAAATACTCAAGGCAATGCCAACTATTATAATGTGGGAATTATGGAAGAGAAGGAATGCTAGAAGACATGGAAGAGAAGTGGCATATGAGAAGATGAAGAGTCAATGTCATAAAACTGCCCAAATGTTACTGAGAGTGAAATACCCATGGATAAAAGGAGGTGATCAGGATTGGAAGGATATGATTGCCATACTAAACACATATAAGCCAAAATTACATTTTAGACCGGTACACTGGGATCCACCAGATGCAGATTGTGGGTGACGTGTAATACAGATGGCGCTTGCAGGGGAAATCCTGGACAGAGTTCATATGGTTTTAGCATAAGGGATACTAAGGGTGATTTGATATATGCTAAAGCACAATGCATTGGGGAGGCTACAAGATGGGGGTATGGATGGCACTGAAATACTGTGAGCTACAGAATTTTCAGAAGATAATTTTGGAAATGGACTCTTTAGCACTCAAAAACATTATAACAAAACAGTGGAAAACCCCTTGGACACATACAGAGAAGATGAAGGATATACAACAGAGTATAACTAGAAAGCATGTTCAAGTAAAACATATATTTAGAGAAGCTAACCAATTAGCAGATTATCTAGCAAATATGGCATTCGATCGAGCAGAGGGGGGTGCAAGCACAGAGCTTCTACGACTTATCAAGCAAAGGAAGAAGAATTATCAGCATAGATAAGCATAAAATTCCAACTTTGCGAATTAAAACACGAAGGATTGGCACTACAAGCTAAGACAGAGCATAAATATAAAGATATACACAAGCGCTTTGATATTGACAGAACAATGTTATGTCTAATTAGAGAAGATCTAGTTGTGTATATGCCAAAGATACATCAGCTTACCAGAAGAACCAACATAAAGGGGGAGTCAAACCCATTCATTCATTGCAGCACTGACCCGATTCAGGAGTCGTCCTTTGTGAGCTGATAGAACTCTTCCAAATCAATGGCTGCAAGATGTACAGAAAGCAAAGACGGGGAGAAGGGTACCAGATCATGGATGCGGCGGTGCTTAGGAGAGAGAATTGGGAAGTGTTCTGTAGGAAATCCAATGTTGGGGAGAGTATGTACTTGGTTCTAGTTTAAGTTGCTATTATTTCCTAATTCGGGCTATCCGACTTTGATGTAATTTGGGCTACTAAGCCTTTACTGTTTGCTTCCACTTGGAGAAGAAATAAAAGGACCTGTGGTCCAAAATTAATTTTTAAAAAAATAAATCTGCTTGTAAAAGGAAAAGAAAAGATTTTAATTACCTACGATTTTTTGAGTGTAAAACTAATCAAAGATGCTTAGTTGAACTTGATAGTGGACTCACACTTTTTTTCTAAATAGACCAATACATTTTAAATATAATTAGCTACAGTTGTTTAGCCTCACAATTTTATTTTAAAGATACCATATCAAAACTATTTTGAATATAAATTGGTTTCTACCTGGCAAAAAGAGTATTTTTCAACTCATAAGACCATCTTTCAATTTTTAAATTTAATACAACTTTCATATCTATTATTACTTTAGTATTTCCAAAAACCTACATTTTATTTTTACATTAGCCTGATTAATGTAAGTTTGGCCGGTTAACCATTTCTAATAAATCTTAAAGGATATCATACCCCTTTCCTTTGGATTAGTTGAACTATTACCTAAAATCTCATGTTTAGGTGTCCTAATTCACCGTAAATAATTAGGTGGCAACTCCTTAACTTCGATAATTAATTTAGAAATCACCAAAATGTTGTACATTATTTTGATCCGATTAAATTGGGATATAACACATACCTCTATGAGTTGAGAAAGAACAAGACCAAGAAGAACACGAGGTAGGTGTTAATGACCCACAACAATTTAAATTAAAAAAATATCAAATTCAAACATTACCTTTTAGAAAAAATAACTCCAATTTAGCTAAAGAGACTTTTGTAAGATATGGGAACGTGGGAGGTAAAATAAAGGATTGCATTCACAAATCAATATTACGAAGAAGAGAAAGAATAACTTTAAATGTGATACTAAATATAAATTTATATATACAAAATGGAGGAATAAAATAATATTACATTTACAAATTAGAATTTGAAGGTTATGAACATGAAAATAATGGGAGTATTGAATATCAGTAAAAGTAAAATTAAAAATGTGTACGTCATGGATAATTACTCCTCCTAAACAAATTAATTAATAAAAAGGAAAATATATTAAATATTAAAAAATATGTATAATTTTATAATTAAAATAAGGTCAAAAAAATAATACTAAGAGTGAAAATTAGAAAAAATAAGGTCAAAAAAATAATACTAAGAGTGAAAATTAGAAAAAATAAGGTCAAAAAAATAATACTAAGAGTAAAAATTAGAAAGGTGTGAATTATGAATAATTACCCCTTGTAAATTGTTATGTGAAGGGTCTTTGTGATAAATGTTCCTCTATTAATAAAAAAAAAATAAGTAATTTGCCTTATAAAAAATAATTGATTTAAATAAGGAAAAGAGTCTGAAAAAGATAAATACAAATGAAAATCATAAAAAGATGTCACATCAACTTATCTATATTTCTCTTTTATTAAATATAAAATCCCTTATTTTAGAAGCAGCAGTTTAAGCAGCTAGCTTCATGATCCTAATTTTGTCTTCTTGTGCAGATAGTTGCTTGTTGCTTGGTGTTCAATAGATGTGTGGGAGGTATTAGGTTCAAACCTTTGTGCAATATTAATTTTCTTGATAATTTCATAATCATTTTTTAACCTTAAAGTGACGAAATTCTATCAGTAGTAGTACATAAATTGGAACAAGTAATAAGTATTACATAAAAGGGACAATTAGTTAAACATTATGTAAAAATTACTACAAATCACAATAAGTAGCAACTTATAATATTTAAAAATCATTTGAAAAATCTGATAAACCCTTTAAATCGTATAAAGTGGAGAAAAAAGTAACATATATTGGGTTTGTGTTAGCACGGACTTCTGTATCTAGTATATATATATACTAGGAAGCTTTCAAAAACAGCAAACATTAGTCCTTAAATAGAACTTCATAACTACAGTTTCACTAATTACAATTCGCAACTACACTTTGGTTTGCTATGCAATGTCTTCGATGTATTTTTTCGTTGATTTTGGAGGAAAAAATACAAAATATAAACTGATTTGTATCAAATGAATACATATTATGATGCGAGAGGAGAGATCGGGAGAGGGAGGAAGAGGCGGACGAGATCGAGAGAGGGAGGGGAGAGGTGAGCGAGATCGAGAAAGGGAGTGTTCGCTGTTGTTTTTTTGCTGATTTTGAATTTATTTTTAAAAAAAAGAAGGAAAAATACGAACTAATTTGTATACAAATATAAAGTGATTTGTCTACAAATACAATCAACTGATACACAATACAAATAAAGTTGAATACAAAATTAGTTTTTTCGAATACAATTGATATAAAATGCAAAGTTTTCATCCATATTTGATTGGATACAATTGATACATAGTACATTTGATAGAGAGGATGAATGCATAATGTATTCATATGAATACAAATACATTTGATACAAAAATACAAATATAGTTTTTCTAATACGATTGATGTAAAATACAAATTTTTTGATTGAATACAATTGACACATAATACATTTGAATGAATTTCTTCTTATTTGCATGATGGAGGGGGAGAGAGATGGAGGGTTTGCTATAAATCAACATATATTGGTTTATTATAATTTGTTAAAGCTATAGCTATGTTCCATAAATATGTTGATATTTTTTGTCTTATTTCATAATTAAAATTCATATTCATATCATATTGACTCATCTGACTGATTACAGCAAGTATATAATTAATTTTTATTAGAGAAAAAGGCAAGTCATATACAGCTGTTTAGTTATTTTCACATTGCAAAAATAGAATGTTACTGATTATAACTACCTTATTGACAATGTAATGATAGTTGTCTTTCGTTTCGTACATGGTGATTAGTTTATTTCTTTGTCATGAAATAAATACTCACTTTATTCATTCTTAATTGTATACTCTTCCAAATTTTTTTACATTTGACATTAATTACATATTTTTCAAATAATTTGTTAAGATTTGATATTTAAGATGAATTAATTAATAGGGATAGACATATAGTATGATGATGATGTCAGTGATTATTTCCTTAATAGAATAACTGTGATAGGAGGGAATGAGATAAACTAATTAATTGTTGGTTATTGTTATGTATAATTAGTAGGTAATAAGAAAAATGAGTAGAAGATGTTTATACATATTAATTAAATTAGAGAAGAGGTTAAACGGATGAGCTGAATTGTAGGAAGAGTATACATTCCACTTGTCATTCTTCCGTGATTCTCTCTTGTCTCTACCACTAATATAAATCAATGCGTGCATTTTCTTTTTAACCCCAGAATAACCCGCAGCCACTATAATATCTGCCAACACTTTGATGATACATTAATTTGGGTTTGGGATCTTGAACCCAAAGAATAGAATGGCTAAAGAAGAAGAAGAATGGGAAACAACAGAGAACGCATCCAAGGACGAATTTATTCCAGCATGGCAGAAGCAAATAACATTGAGGGCAATGGTTACTGGATTGATCCTCAGCGTTGTTTTCAACTTTATTGTTTGCAAACTCAATCTCACAACTGGTGTTATCCCTTCTCTCAATGTGGCTGCTGGTCTCCTTGGATTTGCTGGGATTAGAACATGGACTGCTGTTATAGATAAGTTTGGTATGTTGAAGCAGCCATTTACTAGGCAGGAGAATACCGTCATACAGACGTGTGTCGTTGCTTCTTCTGGCATTGCTTTTAGTAGTGGAACAGCAAGTTATATGTTGGGAATGAGTCCATATATAGCATCTCAGGCAGATGCTGGAAATACACCAAATAATACTAAGAAGCTTTCCATTACTTGGATGCTTCCTTACCTTTTTGTTGTTAGCTTTGCCGGACTCTTTTCAATTGTCGCACTAAGAAAGGTCTCTCTCTCTCTCTCTATATATATATATATATACATACTCTACCTTCTTTAATTAATAACCTTTAATCTATATATACTTCGTTCCAGATGATGATAATGAAGTACAAACTGACATATCCAAGTGGAACTGCAACTGCATACCTTATCAACTGTTTCCACACTCCTAAAGGAGCCAAGCTTGCCAAGTAAGTTCATTTATATGCTAAAATTGATCAATTCATCAAAATAAAAGGTTATATGATTCCATTTATGATTTAATCTAGGAAACAAGTCCGTTCATTATTCCAATCATTTGGGTTCAGCTTTATATTTGGAGCTGTTCAGTGGATAGTTGCACGTGATGAAGGCTGCGGATTTGGTAGCTTGCATACATTTGGTTCTCAAGCCTATGCCAAAAAGTTCTATTTTGATTTCTCATCAACATATGTTGGAGTTGGTATGCTTTGTCCCTACATGGTCAACATATCATTGCTAAGTGGTGCCATAGTCTCATGGGCTATCATGTGGCCAATGATCGAAGAAAAGAAAGGTGACTGGTACTCTGCTCAATTATCTGCAACAAGTCTTCATGGTATCCAAGGATACAGGGTGTTTATCGCAATTGCCATGATGCTTGGAGATGGTCTTTTCCATTTTGCCTACATGTTGGTTGTCACAATCTCAAGTTTCACAAAGAGGGGTCCTCCTCAGAATGATTATTCAGATGAAGACGATCATGACAAGAAGATACGAAATGACTACTTCTTGAAAGACCAGATCCCCAACTGGGCAGCCGTTGGGGGATACGCTGGATTGCACTCATATCTATCATTGTCGTACCCATCATCTTCCACTCGCTCAAATGGTATCACGTTTTGGTTGCCTATTTAATTGCTCCAATTCTGGCTTTCTGCAATTCTTATGGAGCTGGCCTCACTGATTGGTCCCTCGCATCAAATTACGGTAAAATTGCAATCCTTACATTTAGTTATTGGGTTGGTATGGAGAATGGTGGAGTGATTGCTGGACTTGCTTCATGTGGTTTGATGATGAGCATGCTAGACACAGCTTCTGGTTTGATGGGAGATTTCAAGACTGGTTACTTAACCCTAACATCCCCGCGTTCCATGTTCCTTAGCCAACTTATTGGAACTGCCATGGGCTGTGTCATAACCCCTCTTGTCTTCTGGATTTTCAACAGTGCTTATAAATTGGTGATCCAGAAGGCTCATACCCGGCACCATATGGTCTCATGTATCGTGGAATTGCCCTACTTGGCGTAGAAGGTTTTGGAAGTCTCCCAAAGCATTGTCTTAGGCTCGCTATTTGGTTTTTTCTGGCTGCTATACTAATCAACCTAATGACTCAGCTGCTACAGAAATATGAGACCAAGTATGGAATTTATCGATTCATTCCAAGTCCAATGTGCATGGCCATACCATTTTACCTTGGAGGGTATTTTGCCATTGACATGTGTCTAGGGTCACTGGTCCTATTCGCTTGGCAAATGTATAACAAGCAGAAAGCAAAAGATTTTGGACCAGCAGTGGCTTCTGGTCTAATATGTGGTGAGTCGTTGTGGGGAATTCCAGCATCCGTCCTTGCTCTAGCTGGTGTGAAAGCTCCCATTTGCATGAAAGCTTAGTTGCATAATCCTTGTACATACTACTTTTATCCCTTCCTTCCTCTTTAAGTTTTGGGGGAGTCTTTTAACAGTCAAAAATGGGCTAGTTTAGCTTAAGGTATGTGTATTTTACTAAGACAAGTTGTGTTTCTATATATATTCTTGTTGTTTTCGAATTTCTAGACATGTTTTAAATTTCGTTGGTGGTATTCTGTAGTTCTTATTTTCTTTATGTAATGAAGATTTTAGTCCTCCTTCCATTTATATTGTGACTTTGTTGTATGATTTTCACTTGATGCTCTCTCTCTCAGAATGTTATTGTTGGGATTCTTTAAATAGTGGGTGTAGTGTGATCATACACAGTTTCATTATTTTGTTTCCGTATATAATTTGAAGACAAGTATAAGAGTTATATTAGCAGAAATATATAATATCTAGCAGGGAGGTTGAAGAAAAAAATGAAACAATCAAAGATGTAGCACAACATGAGACAGTGGGGTAGGAGATGCATCTGTTGCTCATGATCTCTTTCAGTTCTCTTATATGCTTCTTTTGGTTTTGGTTCTCGTTTGCATGCATGATTACTTTAATTTGAGAACAACACCGGTAATACTGCCTATGAAGGAAGGGCCCCATGTTTCCTCTGTTTGTAACAGAACAACTAGTGTCATGGCCTGGGAAAGAGATTCACGAAATCTTTATATATGGAGTATTAAAGGTTACGTCTTCTTCTTTTACTTGGACTCATTGCACTTGAGCCTAGAGTGTTTCGGGAAATAGTTTCTCTATCCTCACTGGGTAGTGGTAAAGTTTGCATATACACTACCCTCCCCAAACATCACTGCGGAATATGTTGTTGTTGAGAAGGGAGAAGAATTATGCAGACATCCCGAATTAATAAATCAGTAAACACAACCATACTCACAAGTGGTTGTAATGAAAGATTAATTACTCTCGATTCTACTGCCCTGAGGTAAGGTAAGTGCGAAATTTGAACCTGAAAGAGGGAAATTGCAAGCGAGAGTAACGGTGTGCTTTCTTCTTGCAATATCTGCTTCAATAATGTGATAATGGGACCTGCTTCTTCCAGCAATCATTAAAAACTTTGATTTTTTTAAAATAAAATCTTATCCTTATTTCGTTACTGGATACCCCTAAAATTACGGATTCAATTATTCACGTTGTTCCTTTTTATAAGGAGAAAGTATTTGTTAAACATACTACAATCTTTTTCTTATTTAATGTTGGATGTTCCTAAAATTAGGGATCCAATTATTTTGTTTCAATTACTGAATATCCCGTAAGTTATGCATCCACTAATTTTATTTTGTCCCTTTTTATTTGGAATAAATATCAGTTAAAATAGTTTAGTTTTGCAACAACATTGAAATTTTTTTATATGCAAATTTGTTAGGTGAATGCATGCAAATAAATGTGTTAGTGAAAAACTTACAAGATAACAAAAATACAAGATTACAATTGAAAATAAATATGAAGAAAATAAATCTCTTCAGGTTGAGGCGCGGATATCTCGCTCTCTTTAAGGAGATTCAAGCCCACTGCAGCAAATATTTTCACCGGTCCAGCAGTAGTCCTAGCCTTCACAAAAATATAACTCAACAACTCTGGACAAGAGTTGAGTCCAAAGCTCCACAAAAAAGAACACCTCCCTTCAACTAATAAGAACTCTCTTTTTTAACTAACTCTTTCACTCTATATTTTTCTTATATGTTATATATTACAAACCAAATGAAGACCACCACTATTTATACTACAAGAAGTCTTCCTAGCAATGAATAGGAAGATAATGATGTAGTAAATAGTGAAGATAATGGTCTTAGGAGTTACATAGGTTACAAGGTGTAATGGAGGAATAATTTGGAGAAGTAATTGTGTGGGCAACAAATGCACCAATGTGCAAATGCAAAACTGCCCAAGGTCAACCCAACGTTCAGTGGAACGTTTTTTGTAACCAAAAAATAATGGGCAATAATGCCTATGTGCATTGATAGGTGAGTAAAGTCTTATATGCATGCAATGTAAGAATGCCCACTAACACTCCTTTAACTGTTGGTAAAGCAAATTTATATATTCAAATAGTAATATTAAAATGCTAAACCAACAAAATGTATATAAATTTGTTAGGCTAACAGGGACTAATGTAAATTTATAAAAGATACTGTGCAAGCAAATGTATACAAATTTATTAGGTCAATATTTATCAACGTATATGAATATTTAAATTTTGTATTTTTTTTTTATAATATTCAAATATTGTTTCAAGTGAAACTAAAATTATAAAATTCATTAGTAAAATTTTTTGGAGCATCAAAATTTTGGAGGCCTAAACCAAACGATATAGTAGCCTTTTAGAGCATGTTAGGCATTGTTGTTGGGATGTCAAAAACACTTATTTTGAGAAGAGGTATTCGTGGTTCGGTTTGGATCGGTTATTGATAAAAATCAAAACCAAACCAATCTAGTCAGTTTTTTAAAATTTCTAAAACCAAACCAAACCAAATGAAAAAAATAACCGTCGGTTTGGTTCAATTTTTCTGGTTTATTCGGTTTGAAACTAATAATTTTTTTGAGGACGTACTTATCTCGATAGACACAACACCTAGTACATGAACAATCCACAGAAAAATAATTGTCGGTTCAATTAAGCAATACTGGAACAATTATTACACGAACAAAGTGATTTAATTAAGAGAAAGTGTGACTATTATTTTATGTGAAGTAGGGTAGGTAAAGACTTAATGAATTTTGATGTACTTGTACTTAGGATTGTTATAGTTGGACTAAAGTGTTGGGCTTGAGAAAAGGGAAAATTAGCAAATTAGTCACAATTCCTGACTTAATTAGTAAAAACATCAACACTTTAAAATAATTATTTAATACGTCAAAATGTCAATATTTTAGAAAATAATTTGTATCCAAATATTATTATTTGTCTTTCCTTTTATTTCTTAAAACAGTCCAACATTGGACCAAATTCTACACCATTAACTGGTAAAAATGAAAAAAAAAATACATTCACTACCCATTTACACTTCTTCCTAGGCTTTAATACCATTAAATTTATTTTCCATCTTTCACGTTTTCAATTTTTTTTCTCTTTCATCAACTTTTCAATTTTCACCATTGTCCCATCATTCACGTTTTCTCATTTTTTTCTCTTCATCAAATTTTCTCCATTATTATCTCCCTCATTGTTGAAGAAGAACTAATTATTCAAGTTTATACCAATTATTCTCTCAGTCATTGTTGAAGAAGAACTAATTATTCAAGTTTTCCTGTTGGGTTTCAGATCTCCGCCGCCGCTCTATGGATGGTTCCGGAAAGACTCTTCTTGAATCCATGGAACTTGATGAATCAATTGTCGGATCGAAGTTCTTAATTGTCCATTCATTCTCAATTTTAAATAACCAAAATACATTTAATTTTATGTATTCATTATTTAGGTATTCATCCTAAGTACATATGTAAAACAAACTTTTTATTTTATTTTGCTTATTTTGTATTTACAATATCACTTTGTATACCAAATGGTTTGTATTTAAATTTGATTTTGTATTTGTCCTAATGGTATACCATCAAGTTTTGTATTTATATTTGATTTCGTATTCATTCTCAATTCTAAATAACCAAAATACAATTTATTTATGTTATATAGGTATCCATCCTAATTGCATCAGTAAAACAAATTTTGTATTTTATTTTGATCATTTTGTATTTTCAATATCACTTTGTATACCAGATAGTTTGTATTTAGATTTGATTTTGTATTCATTTTCAATTATGAATAACCATAATACAGTTTATTTACGTATTCATTATATAGGTATTCATACTAATTGCATTAGTAAAATAAATTGTGTATTTTATTTTGTATTTTCAATATCACTTTGTATACCAACTAGTTTGTATTTAGATTTGAATTTGTATTCGTCCTATTGGTCTATACAATCAGGTTTTGAATTGTATGATCTAACTTGTCAATTGAAATGAGTATTTATCGTGGTCAATTTGTAAAAAGAAGTTCATCCGAACACACAGAATCATTTTTAAAGAAGTTCATCCGAATACATTTCAGATAAAATTATATTTTAAAAAGTTCAAACAAGTAAGGATAAAAAACTATGGAAAATATGTTTACCCTTTTTGAAATATTTTCTCCCATGATTCTCTTCATTTTGTTATTAAAAATTTGTTTTCTTTCAAATTAAATAAATACAATCAACATTATAACAAACCAAAATATTGACATTTTAAATAAATATTGAAAGTGTTGACAAGGGGTTCTATTAAATGCTAAAATGTTGTTGTTTTGAAAATTTTCCCGAGAGAAAATGGTAAAGTTAAAGACTTAAGTTGATTAAAATTTAACAAAATATTTATATTTTATTTATGAATAATATATAAAAAATTATAAAATTTATATATCTAATTTATCAATTCGGTTTGGTTATGTCACAATCAGACCGTCGTGATTGACACTCATACTAACACTATGGTGGGAGAACCACTACTACAGCCAAAACCAAGCAAATAATCTAAAAACTAAGGCATTTAAATCAAACACTAAGGAAATAAAAATAGAGTTTCCATAAACTCTAACAAAAGTCTAACATAATAACTAACAATACAGAAGAAAAACCTAGAACCTAAAAGTCAATGTACCAAAACATTCTAACAATGAACCAAGTCTAAACAAGAAGGGATACAACCCCAACTAATGAACTAATCAACTAACTAAAATAAATGTCTAAGTCCGGAAATGGTGGACATAGACAAAAGAGAATTATGTGGCAACCCTGAAGAATTGGCTCACCCTTGAATTCGAAGCGATGGTCACTGATTTTCTAAGCGAGATCTGTCAATAGCCGCTTGAAGATGTCCTGTACTCAAAAAATATAAGAGCAAGTGCAGAATCAGTACATAACCACAGTATACTGGTAGGATCACGCGACTATCCCACTATAGCAACATAAACAAGTCAAATAATATTATAATCACATGCATATATCTCAATATATACAATATTATCAACATTTACGAACAACTAACAACTTCACATTCTTGTGTCAAATCATTGGTCCTCTTATGGAACCCAAACTCAAACAGTTAGCATGCCGGAATGTGGCAATCGATCTCATATTTATGCCGAAATGTAGCAATCGATCCCATTTTTATGCTGAAATATGGCAACCGATCCAAGTTAGTGATGCCGGAACGTGGCAGCCGATCTCATTCACACACCACAATCACAATCACAAGTATATCATCAAGATCATACATTTAAGTTATGATTTCATGGCAGTCATCAATTATCTATCTCATTTACAACAAGTGTGATCAACATTGCAACATTCATACATATATAAGTATCATAATGAAGCAAGAACAAGCATACATCACCCAATCATAGAATCATAACCATCACCTACCTCGAAACAAGCTTGAAACCCTAAGAAACTTGATCCTTCCCCTTCCGGATTCGTTCCGCTTGTTCTTGGTCTACAAATAATCATAATAGCATGGAAATCAATAAACAATCACTAATTACCCGAAACTATAACAATTATATGAACCCTAGATCAAATCCATGATCCCAATTATCCAATTGATGGTTGTTTACACCATAGAATCTATAACCAAACCCTCCCCCATTAATATTCACCCATTCTATTACGTTCTACGGATCAAAAAATGAATTCGGGGAGTGAAAAGTTTACATTTAGTCTCAAGAATGGTGAAAAATGAGTAGAAATCGCATGGGGATTGTTTCTTAGATCTAAAAGTCAAAAAGTGCCAAATAAGGTTGTTTAGGGGTTTATTTACGACTTTCAGTCACATCGGTCCCGTTGCAACGGCACTCACCCCGTTGTAATGACCCCGCCAAAGCGACCAGAACCACCGCCCCAGCGGCTTCCGCGTAACAGTGAGCTATTCGTCTTTCATCTACAATTTTTAGTCTCGTCATACTCGCCACAGCGATCCTAATTTCGCCGTAGCGGCTCCGCTAGAGCGGCCAAACCCATCACCAAAATGAAATAGATAGTTATTTCAATAATTCCAAAATTCCCAGTTCACAACACTCCTCTAACCTACGACGCTCAGAAAATACCTTTTACACTAAGATCAATTCGGGGAGTTCTACTCGCCCGAATTCAATTATGTAAAGTCGTACGAATTTCTTAACGAGTTATCTAACTACTCATGTAATCAAAATCATAAATGATTCACCTGATCGTTACCAGATTTACCTACACCTCATTGACTCTGATTCCATCCAAATCTGGACAAGATTGGAAAAATCCAAATACTACGAAAAAGTTTTTCGGCCCCAAATTTCCCCCATTGGCTTTTCTATAACGATGAAAACGGGTCGTTATAATATATATCAATTTACCCATCGTCCCTAAGTGACAAAATTTAGGAAAAGTAGGCTAAGGAAAGAATGAAGTAGTACATGAATCAACGAACAATTGGGGATACTTCTCTTGCATTTCCTTCTCGGTCTCCCAAGTAGCTTCTTCAACTAGACGATACTTCCATTAGACCTTCACAGACTTAATCTCCTTGTTCCTCAACATACGCACATCACGATCAAGAATTGCAATTGGTTCCTCCTCATATTGGAGGTCCTTGACTAACACACTTGAGTCCCACTTAATGATATAATCTCCGTCACCATGATACTTCTTCAACATGGATACATGAAATACTAGATGAACACTTGATAAATTAGGAGGTAAAGCCAATCTATATGCCACCGGTTCCCCATATTCAAGAATTTCAAATGGACCAATGTATCTAGGACTTAGTTTACCCTTCTTACCAAATCTCATCACCCCTTTCATGGGTGACACCTTAAGAAGAACATTTTCACCGGATTGAAACGCCATGTCTCTTACCTTATGATCCGCATACTTCTTTTGTCTACTCTGGGCTACTAGAAGCTTAGCTTAAATACTCCTCACCTTATCTTGAGCATCCTTCACTAAATCAACCCCCAACGATTTCATATCTCCAGCCTCAAACTATCCTATGGGTGATCTACATCCCCTCCCACAGAGTGCCTCAAATGGTGTCATATTTGTGCTGGAGTGATAACTATTACTATAGGAGAATTCACACAAAGGTAAGAACTTATCCCAATGCCCTCAAAAATCAATCACGCATTCCCTCAACATGTATTCTAATACTTGAATAGAAATAGCTCATATTTACCCTTAAACTATATTTCGGCTCAAAACTACCTTTTTCGTCAAACTATTGGGTCAAAAGTGCTCTTCTTATTAACGAAAATTGTTAAATGCCATGTGGATGCCACATTGCACGCCAATAGGGTTCCACTTTCACATAGACTAAATCCCTAAATCTTAATTAATCTTTTTTCCCCTCATTTCATTATTTTTGAGAAACGATTTCACCTATTCTCCCTCATTTCGCGGCTAGGACTTCACAATTTTCTTCGTCGCTGGGTTTCAAAGTGGATATTTGTGGTTGTAGGTTAGTAAATCTTTTTTCTTATTTTATTATGTTTACAACCACGAATATCCACTTTGAAACCCTGCCCCAAAGAAAGCTATGAAACTCTAGCCGCGAAATGAGGGAAAAGTTGTGAAATCCTAACTATCATGCTTTGAAATTGTAAACATAATAAAATAAGAAAAAAAGATTTACTAACCTACAACCACGAATAGCCACTTTGAAACCCAGCCCCGAAGAAAGCTATGAAATCCTAGCCGCGAAATGAGGGGAAAGTTGTGAAATCCTAACTATCATGCTTTGAAATCGTAAACATAAAAAAATAAGAAAAAAGATTTACTAACCTACAACCACGAATATCCACTTTGAAACGCAGCCAAGAAGAAAACTGTGAAACCCTAGCCGCGAAATGAGGGAGAAGGGGTGAAATCGTTTCTGAAAAATAATGAAATGAGGTGGGGAAAAAGAGTAACTAGGATTTAGGGATTTAGTTTATGTGACAGTGGAACCCTATTGGCATGCAATGTGGCATCCACATGGCATTTAATAACTTCTGTTAATAAGAAGGGTACTTTTGATCCAATAGTTTGACAGAAAGGGTAGTTTTGAGCCGAAATATAGTTTAAGGGTAAATATGAGTTATTTCGGATAGTTTAGGGATATTTTTGACCCTTTTCGTTTAGTCTATGTGGCAGTGGAATCCTATTGGCGTGCAATGTGGCATCCATGTGGCATTTAACAACTTCCGTTAATAAGAAGGACACTTTTGACCCAATAGTTTGACGGGAAGGGTAGTTTTGAGCTGAAATATAGTTTAAGGATAAATATGATCTATTTCGGATAGTTTAAGGATATTTTTTATCCTTTTCCGTTATATATTTACCAAAGTTATTGAACATGCATTTTATTATTTCTAAGTTAATACAAGTAAAGGAAAATCTTTATTTTTTCTACATGATATGCGGATCTCATCATGAAACAAAATATTTAAAAAAATAAAAAGAGTTACAAAGATTACATAAAAAGTAGAATTTTTTTTAAAAAAATTGTGAATTTGTGGAAACAAAATACAATTTTCATAATAAATATTGTCAAATCAGGTGAAACTTTTTTAAAAACAATTTGATTTAAAATTTACATGAAATATTCTAAAACCGCATACAACGCAGTCAAGTTCACTAGTTATTATAAAATACTACAGATTCAATAACCAAAAAACGTTAAATGATGTTCAAACTTGATTATAGCCTATAGGTCTGAGCGAATCAAACCTCTTAAGATCTATTAAGTGGTGGAGTTAAAAAAAAAAAAAAATGCACTTTAATGGAATACCGTCTAAATGATTCAGACCTTCATTAAGTGCAAATAGATGTGACCTAATGGTCCAAATATTAATGAAATCATGTATGTTTTTATATTGGTTAACAAAGACACAAATATTCTAAGTCACCTTGAATATCCCTTATGTTGATTTCCAACAAACTATCCAGCTAAACATCCACACAAGTTCGATATGTATCAATGTTTGGACAACCTAATCTCTACTAAAATTTGAAACTTGCTCTCTAAATTATACATTCTGAAATCTTTCAGCAGTCAATGGAAATTTAAAAAGCAGCATGAACCAAAAAATAACAAGTAAACATGCTTGAGGTGAAAAGGAAAGTTTTTAACAGTGACGTTTAGGAAATAGTAGCAAATAAAAGGAGAGGGCACCAAAATACACAATATTATAACATCCTCAACACCTTCAACATGGATATAAAGCTTAAGTGCTTGCAAAATGGGTGACTTGACTATCTTTCAGGAAACGGGAGTTGTGGCTCGGAAAATTGTCACATCTAGCATTGGCTCAATGCCGTCAATCAGCTCAAAGACACAAGTATCATGCTCTTTTAAATTGTTGTCGAGCACAAAGTCCCTCCAACCTGATGATTCCATCTTTGGACAATTTGATTGAATGTCTAACAACTTTGCACGCCAACTTCTCCCATTAGAAACTCGTAGATTTACAATGGTTTCTTCTTCATTGAGACATTTCTTGAAAAATTCAACAGGTATATCCTGCAAATTGTTACTCTTTTATTGAATTTCATCCTTTAACAGAAAGAAAAGAAAAGGGGCACTTGACCCCTCAGGACAGTAGGACTCGACATATACCAAAAGACAGTGAATGCAACATCTCTTGACTTGACAACTTACCAATTGGAAGTTTCTAGAGACACAAGTAGGCTGCATAGAAACAGTGAAGTGTGGATTGAAGTACATATCCCGATTGTGCTTCTCCGAGGGTAACATCTTTTTCTTGCCAAGTACTGTCATCTCAGAGGCTGTGGAATCTGAGAGAAAGACAAGACCAAAGAATCTCTTATAATTCAATGGCGTAAGATTCTCTTGTTACCAAACAAGTATTATCCATGAGAGATAACCGTAAAAAATGGAATGTCATACCTTTTCCTTTATAAGATGCAGCAATCAAATTCCCTTCCAAGTCTCCTGTGTCAAGCTTCACATTGTTGGTCTCCCTCCCTTTTACTTTTTCTGCTGCACAAAACAAATTGTCTGGTTTTTCAAGCTTCACCCTGACTGGCTGATAACTTGGAGAGGATGCTGGAAGGCCAAGGTTTTGTCTAATACAATATGGAGAATCTGCTACTACTTTATTTTTCGGTGTTTTGTTATGCATATTCCCTCCTGTTTCCCATTGTTCAAGCTTCACCTCTATGTGTTGCTTACTTCGTAGTGGATACCTGCAATGTGATGCATCCAAAGGGGTAGTAGTTTTCTTTTCATGATGTTGATTAGTGGTAGTAGATGCTGAGGGATCCCCTGCTTTGCTGCGCTCTGCCAAAAAATGACACGGGAGGGGTCCGGGAAAATAAAGGAAGAAAAACTGTCATCCATCATAACATAGTTGAACGTGATGAGTCTAACAAAGAACGAGTTAACTAAACAAGTTACCTTCCACATCTCCTTTCTCAAGCTTCACATTATTAGCCTTCTTCCTCATTGCTTTTTGTGCTACATAAAGCAAATCCTCTTCTGCGTTTGTTTTTTCAAGCTTCACCTCTTTCAGTTGCTTGTTTCGCAGTGGATACTTACAATGTGATGTATCCAAACTGGCACTAGTTTTCTTTTCATGATGTCGGGGAGTGGTTGTCATCTTAGTTGCTGAGGGATCCACCACTGCTATTTTGTTGCAGTGCTCTGCAAAAAAGATGAAGCGGGAATGGGAGGAAGAAGAAAAATGTCATCCATCATAACATAATTCAACACAAAGAACAAGTTACTGAACCAAATACCTTTCACATCTCCTTTTTCAATCTTCACCTCTTTCAGTTGCTTACTTCGTAGTGGATACCGACAATTTGATGCATCCAAACTGGCAGCAGTTCTCTTTTTACTATGCTGATTAGTGGTTGTAACCTGAGATGTTGACGGATCCACTACCGGTGCTTCATTGCAGCGCCCTGCCAAAAGGATGATGTGGGAGGAGAATAAAAGAGGAATAGCATCCGTCATAACATAATTCAACATGATGAAACTCACAAAGAACATGTTACTGAACCAAATACCTTCCACATCTCCTTTTTCAATCTTTACATCTTTCAGTTGCTTACTTCGTAGTGGATATCGACAATTTGATGCATCTAAACTGGTAGCAGTTCTCTTTTTACTATGCTGATTAGTGGTTGTCATCTTCGATGTTGAGGGATCCACTACTGGTGCTTCATTGCAGTGCCCTGCCAAAAGGATGACGATGGAGGAGCATAAAAGAATGGCATCCATCGTCACATAATTTAACGTAATTAGTCTAACAAAGGAATGTTGTTTTGTTACTGAACCGACAACATCAAGGAGAGTGGCACAAATATTAAAACCAAATACCTTTAAATTTTTGTGCTTCATCAAACATATTATGTTGCCTATCTTGTTTTACAAGTTTCTCCATGTTACCCTCCCCCCTTTTTGCTTTTGGCAGAGCACAACAGAAATCCTCTTCCGAGTTTGCTTTCTCAAGCTTCACCCTGGTAGACTCTTTTCTTTCTGACTGAACACCTGGAAAGGATAGTGAAGTGGCAGGTGTTTGTTTTCCAGAATATGAAGGACTCCCGTTTGCTTTAGATTGTTCAAGTTTGACCTGTTTACTTCGTAGAGGATACCTACGATGTGATGCCTCCAAATTGAGAGAATATTTCCTTTTATTGTATTTGGTAGTGTTAGGATGTAGTACTTCATTGCAGTGCTCTGGGAAAGACAGGAAAGTAAGCAGAAAGTTATTGGCATCAATATAATTTATACCACAAGATATTTTAAACAGTACTCATACCATTGTACAAATTCTTCTCCTTCTTTTTATGTTTTTGTGTTGCATAGGTCAAATCCTCCTCCACATCTGGTTTCTCAAGCTTCACCTCCTGCCTTTCTGCTAGACAATTAGGGCGGGATACTGGATGTGCTACTTTTGCATTATTATTATTATTATCATCTTCATTTGGTCCAGAAAGATATTCAATCTCAGAAGCACTTAAATCAAATATGAAAACAGAGAAATGAGAGTTTCCATTATATTGAAAGAGTAAAAAGTAACCGATAGCAATTGAATAGTATGCCTTAAATTGGTTCCATCCGTAGTTGAGCCATTTGGTGCCATTTGAATTTTGCAATAATTTAACTTGCCAGATTGCTCCGGTGGGGACCTCAAGGAACACAACATCACGCAGATCGGCTCCATACTTGATTACAAATTCATCAGGGATATGCTGTAGGATATTACCAAAAATAAATTGCAATGGCATACGAAGATAACAAGTTAGAAAATGGTATGGAATACACCGAAATTGATAATTCCTACTTTGGGGTTTATAAATTAGATAACCTCTACAGATTGTACAGTCCTTCACCAAAAAAAGTAGAAAATTGAATTGCATGGATGAACTTACTAATTTAGAGGCATGAGGAGATAAGATAATCTTGAAGAACTGAGGAGGCATCTCAACTGTTTGCCGGCGTTTTCTCATCTTTCTTCTTCTTCACCTTTTTTTTGCTTTTACAAATGAAATGATAAAGTCAGTCAGTGAAGTCACAATTAATCCCACAAAAACTATTCTCTCATAGAAAGTAGAGCTAATTCGCTTTTCTTTTCTTTTCATATCCTACTTCCTCTTCTCTATGCCAACTAATTAATTGTCTAAATCTTTTGTTTGATTCTATTTTATGATTTCCCATCTCTCTAATTACTTGTACACTTTTAAATTGACATATTCATTAAGAAAATAATAATTATTTGTGCACTTTTAAATTGACACATTAATTAAGAAAATAATTATTATTTGTGCGTTTTTAAATTGACACATTAATTAAAAAAACAATAATTGACACAACGAGTTTATCATTTTACCCTCTATTAATTATGAAATGATGAATTAAAAACCTAAGATTTTCAAAAAGTTATATCTTTTTCAAAGTAATCAATTGAGGGTATAATAGGAAGAAAAAAATGTGTCCTTTTCTTGAACAAGTAATTAGGACAACTAGAAAAGGAAAAGTAGACAAGTAATTAAGGACAAAGGGAGTATATACTACTACTCTTTCTATTCATGTTTATTCTTTCCTATAATTAGGCAAATTCAAACTAAATCGATTAAATAAATCAATTTTATTTGAGTTTGATTTTAGATTTTTAAAAATTGATAGTATGTCCTTTGATTTTTGTTTTGTTCGAAAAAAACCAATGGAATAACAAAATCGAATCGAAATGATAAATTATTTACATATATTTTAAAATTATACATACATGATATGCTATTTTTATAAACAATGTTAAAGATCTTATATATGTTTTCATCAAATTTATTTTTAATCGATTTATGAAAGCAAATATGTCCAAGACGAGAACATTTGTCTTATTGGTTTCATGTATACAAGTATGTGACAATTATTGGTGGGACTAAAAATGTCATTGTCTCTTCCTTCTAGTCCAAAGTGGTGAATTTTGTAGCTTTAGTCATAGTAAATTTAGTGGTCGAAAGTTTTATAATGTTAGTTGTTCTAACTGCTTTTTGTTTTGAGTGGATTGTTGTCACTTTTCCCCTTTGTGAACGGATCGTTTCTTTTATTTTTGTAAATGGTTAATAATCGAATAACATAACCTAATTGAACAGGGTCTAATAACAATCAAACCGATAAATGTATATTATATTTTATTTGATTTGGTGTGGTTTTGAGAATTTAAACACCAATTATGTTGGTTTGGTTTTGATTTTGACCATTAATCGATCCAAATCGATCGTGTATATATATATATATATATATATATATATATATATATATTAGGTGTTCATGCCAGTACGGGCCCAATATATGTTATTTTTTGGAAAATTGTATGAAATAACAACCTATTAATTCAAATTACATGTTATAGCCATAGTTTATTTTAATTATAATTCACAACAAACATATAATTTTTTTGTCATCTGATTCGATATACAATTAGCCATTTTCGATATACAATTAGTCATTTTATACATTTCGGTATAAAATGTATAAAATGCATTTTTGTTTGTATAAAGCGAGAGAAAAGTGTATATACAAATACATATATTTTCATCCTATACACTTATAATTATACAAATACAGATCTTATTATACAAATTACAATGTATAAATGAATTTGTACAAAATCGAACAATTTGTATAAAATTAGATGTTTGTAGCAAATTATACAAATCAAAAGCTCCATAGCAAACATAAAATTTGCTATGGAGCGCAATTATGCAAATTATAGCTATAACATACAAATATGATTTTTATGTTTGTTATATGTGAATTCGAAAGTTGCTTTATGTCTCAATTTATGTGATATATATTAAATTTGGAGAGCCAATTAATTTTTTGTATGTTTTTCAAAAATATTTTAAATTGTTAATTTGTTATGATTTATAGTATTTTTTGTCATTTTCGAAAATGATTCTTGTACAAAGGACGCGTCATCAAGATCTTTCATTTCAATTTTTTTTGGATAGCTTCTTGATTTCATGCGATAAACTTACATCATTGCTTTTCAATAGAATGTCATCTACATACAACACAATAATAATAAAATTATATTTATTGAACTTGGAATATATGCATTGATCTTAAAAACGAAAACGATTATCACCTGATCAAATTTTTGATATCATTGACATAATGCCTATTTTAAATCTTATATTGACCTTTTAAGTTTACCTACAATGTACTTTAAATTTTGAGACTCAAAAAATTTCGATTGCACCATGGATACCGTTTCTTCAGTGTCTCCATATTTTATGCTCATTTATTGTATCTTTAAGTCATACTCCCTATGTCCCCAATTACTTGTCCACTTTTTTTTATAATTGTCCCTAATTACTTGTCTATTTTGACAAATCAAGAAAGAACAATTTTTTTACTTATTATATCCTCAATTAATTACTATGAAAAAGGTAAAACTTTTTGAAAAGCTCAAATTTTTAATTCAACCACTTCATAATTAATAGAGATAAAATAATAAACTCACTATGCCAATCATTATTTTCTTAATATATATGTCAATTCAAAAGTGAATAAGTAATTAGGGACAGAGGGAGTAATAAGCTACAAGTGCCGTAATGATTCTAAAAGAATCTTTCAATGGAACTGACAAAAAAATTATCTTCAAAATCTATGCTTCCTTTTGAGTGAATCCTTTGACAACTAGGCGTGCTTTATATCTTGACTACAGTTATAGGATAACCTTCTAATCCCATGTCAAAATCATGTTCTTGGAGATAAATAAAATGGTCATCCAAATTTGCATTTCTCTTTTTTATGCAAGATCTTCTTTTAGGTACTTCAACTTGAGATTATTGGAAAATGTCAATTTAAAAAGCATTTGATAAAGTCACCTAATTATTTTCACTAGTAGAAGAAATATTATTAAATTTCTCTTCAAACACAAATTTGTTTGCTTTCATTGCTTCTATCATAACCAACATCCTCAATTAATTAGACATGTTCTGTTTAAAAAAAAATACAATTGAGGGGACGTAAAATTTAAAACCCCTCAATATTTTTGAGTAACTTACAAAGTAGCATTTAATTTGATTTCTTTTTATTAGGTTTTATAAGGCATCCTCTTGGCTGGACATTCTTAGACATATAAGTGTCTAATAATAAGTTTTTTACCAATCTGAAACTTATACGGGTCTTAGCTAATTCTTTGCTTGGAACTCTATTTTAATATGTACATTACAATTTGTAACGCTTTGCGCCAAAGCGAGTCACGTAAAGAAGGATGTTTAATCATACTTCTTACCATATCCTTAAGAGTTTGATTTACTCTCTCATCTATACCATTTTAATTTAGAGTTTCTGACATGGTGTATGGAGGTATAATTTTAAACTTTGTCAAATATTTTGCAAAAGATTCTGAATGTTGTTCACTCAATGTATCATATCTACAGTAGCATCTCCTCCATGGCTAGATTTGACAACCTTAATTATTTGAGAAACACATAACAAAAACCATGAGCTTGGCAACACAACTTACTTTAACACTTAACTACACAACTATTTAAATATCCCCTTAACATTTTTCAAGTGATTTTTTCCAACTCTCCCATCACCAACCTAGTTGAAGGCTAGGTGTTGTTAAGCATGCACGTTTTCATTCGTTCACACAACCTTTAACTAATTCCAATGTTTTAAAAGGTGGGGGCGTGAATCGAGATGTTTTATGTAGTACGGAATGAGACGTAAGCCCTGAGACACGGAGTGTCAATTTTATAATTTATTACTAAGAAAATAAGAAAAAGGAGAACTTTCAATTATTTTACAAATAAATTTTAATAAATAACCTATAATATATGGAAAAAAAATATTATAATTTTTATTTGAGAAAGGTATTAATGAACAATAATGAAGAAAAGTATTACAATTGCTATTTGAGAAATATCATTACACCATAAAAAATGTGATTTAAAGCAAAAAAGTTCAAAAAAGTTTTTTTAAAAAATCGCCCAATGCTTACGTTTTTATGCTCGGAGCTTATGCCCCAATTCTAAGACTTACGCCCTATGAATATACGTCTTCAATTTGCACACCAGAGCATTTTTTCTATACCCTACCTTGAGACTCGCTAGGAACTCGCCCTAAAAATGTTTTTGAAAACACTGACTAATTCCTTTGTCTTTTTATGTATAAAGAAGAAAAAAATCATCTCCCGTGTTCTTATTCTTTTTTTTTTAATGAAAATAGGTTCCAATACTCTATTTACAAACCTCAATTTTTCACACTGAACTAACAACTCCTACACCCATAATGATTTTTCGAAAACTTAACCAAAAGTTAAACCCCACTCGCAATATTTGGGTTGAAAGTGAGAGGTGTTTACCATCCGAGCAACTCCTTCTCGTCAATCTTTTAGTGGAATTCAACTTCTTCTCTTATAGTTTTTTGAACTGATAATCTTCTTTGATAACAAAAATGATGTGGGTGAATTAAACACCCATCTTTTTGTCAAAGAAAAACATATAAACAAGAAAAGACTAAAACCAAAAAACAAAAGAAGAAAAAAATATGTGGAAAAAATCACATTTAGGAGTAGTTCATGTAGAACTCAATGAGAACGTAAGAAAGAAAAAGAAAGGAAGAATAAGGTGAAAAAGAACGAGAAAGAGAAAAGTAAATTGAAAAAAAATATATTTAAAAATTAATAAAATAAGTAATTAAGTATGTCATCTATAAAAAGACAACATGTGTATTGATTAGCCCGTTTGAATTGGCTTAAAAAGAATAACTTTAAAAAGTAACTTTTTAAAGTGCTGAAACTTGTTTTTAAAATAAGTTGTTATGTGTTTGGATAAAAGTGTTGCAGTTAAAAAAAAAGTCGTTGATGTGTTTGGCAAATAAGTGCTGGTAAACACTTTTTTTTATCAAAATGTCTGAAATACCCTTAAAGCTGTTAACATGATAAAAAGTTAATTAATTTAAGATTTTTATACTTAAAAAAATTAAAACAAAATTGAAAATAACTACTTCCATAATTTTATATAGATGACAGATATATACTACACACAATCAAATTATATATACATAATCCAAAAAAAAAAACACAAAACAGAAAATACACAAAACGAAATCAGCTACAGAAGACGCAAAAAATTACATAATAAAAAAAACAAAAATCGAAAGATAATCAAGAAAAAACTTAAAGTTTCATGTTGATTTCGTTTTTCCTACATCTGATATTATTGCTATCAATCGAGAGAAAAGGAAGAAAGCTAATTGAAAGATAACTTACTTCAAGCTTTAGATCTTTACCCTTCAAATCGGGAGAAAAGGAAGAAGGTTTCATGCTCAGCAGCTGCACTACGTGAAAAAGAAAATTGGGGAAAGAGATGTTAGGGTTAATTCAATATGGACAATTTGGGAATTGTATAAAAGAATTAAGGACAAATGGTAATATACTTGGTCAACATAAAATGACTTTTAAGTTAAAAAATAAATAAATTGCCCTCACCCTTCTTTTAACTTTTGGCTTAAAATACGTCACTTTTGACTTTTAAGTAGCCCTTTTGATCATTGTCAAACACTCTAATAAATCATAAACTGACTTAAAAGTCAGTTTGACTAACTTAAAAGCCCATCCAAACGGGCACTAAATTAGTTTTTTTGTGTTTTTTTTTTCCTTCACGTGCTTATAGAAAGTTGTTGATACAAATTTTGTCACGTTAACTTTTAAGGGGTAATTTAATTCAACTCAAAATAAATTTTGTGTGTGTGCCGGGGGGGGGGGGGGTCACCCAATTTTGGCCCCCCACAATATGAATTGATCATCGAGCTTCTTTAATTTTAAACAGTTTAAAATAATTAGTTTTATAAAATTTAAAATATTTTAAAAGTAATTTTGCCTTTTTTATTTTATAATTTTAAATAATTTTTATATTTTTATATAATTATGTATGTATTTATTACCTTTTATAAATATTCGAAAATTGTTTAAAAAATTGTTTTTAATTAAATATTTTGTTTATTATGTTAGTTAGTCAATAATTATATTTTGAGTTAATTAGTATATTATCAAGTTAATTATTTTATTTCGTTAAGATTAAGAAGGTCATTAGTTAACTATATTAATTCGTCTTATTTAAGTTTTAGGTGAATTCAATAATTAAATTCAATTTGATTAAATTGTTAACTCAAATTGGCTATAAGTGAAAGTTATCTGGCCAAGTCTTAAATTCAATTCTAGCCATTTTGACTCAACTCTTTTTCCGCCCATGTCCAGCTCGACATTAGAGCAACAACCCAGAGACCCACTTCTCACAAAATACAACCGACCCAGCCCAACTTAACCCACTGATACATACACAGCATACATATGCGTACAATCAAAACGAACCCAGCCCAAGAGTTCTTGAATTCGAGTCTTCTTAAATACGAAATTGTCTTTTTTAGAAAATATTTTATTTTCAATTTTTTTTATGCAAATTCAAATTTAATCGAATTCTAATATAAATATCGAACGTCAAGTGAAAAAAAAAAAAAAACCCAACACCTGCTCTCCTTCCCATTCCAGTACAGCGAACCCACACCGAAACTCTCCGTACGCAAATCGTACAAGACCGTTTCAGAACATTCTCGAAGGTTCCAGGTGTTGCCATCTCCCGTCCTTCCATCTCCAAATCAACGTTCTCCTTTCAAATCAGTTGGAGCTTTATCCAAAAGGAAGTTTGAATTTCAAATTCCGTTCAATTCTCACCCGTTTCCCCCCATTTCGACCCTAGTCTCGACTTTATTGTTAAGGGGAGGAATTTTTGACCATTGAAAAGATACAAAAAAAGTGATTTTCTCTTGAGAAATCAAAAGCTCTCCGAATCCCTGAATTTCAAATTTAAATCATTGTTCGTATTGTTTTCGTTTCCGGTGAAGTTAAGCTCGGAATCGTGGTGGAAGTATTGCTCTTCTCGTCCGTCCCAGATTTGCTGCGCTACAAGAGGTCCTTATCTTTGTCTGATTATCAATTTCTATTTTTTTGGATATTAATCTATTCTAGTTATATGTATGAGGTATCTCCATGTCGAAATGGTCATTCTATTTGATTATAACTGTTGTATTTTGAATGAGTTTACGTGATTAATTTGTGTGTTCCTCAAATTATATTCAAGTTCATATTGTTTTCTCTGTCTAAATCTAATCCTATTTTGGCTACTAAATAGCCTACAAGTTTAGTCTTGTTGAGTTCCTTTACTGTCTCACATGTTCGGTTCCAAATAAGGCATATTTAGCCGAAGTTCCGTAAGCATTTTGTTTCCAATCTGATTGCTCTGCCTTTAGTACTTTATATCCTGTTGCTGTAAATTAGTATAGGACTGTTTGGTTAGTTGGTTTTTGAGTCTAAACTGATGTATACCTCTCCTTGCTTGGTGTACATGTGAATTTGTTAGTTTAATGATTCTTAGGCTATAGTTTTGTTTGTTCTTAATTGGGATAAGGCACAAGTACCCCTAGACTATGACCGAAATCCCAAAGACACACCTTAACTAAACTAAGGTCCTATTACCCCTGAACTTATTTTTGTTGTAATTTTGTACACCTTTTGTGTTACGTGGCACACTCCGTGACTCCACACAATTTAGGCGTGTGAGAGATATTTAGATGCCGCCTAAGCCAAAAAGGTGCACAAAATTACAAAAAAAAGGGGTTTGGAGGTAATAAGACCTTAGTTTAGTTTAGTAAAGGTGTGTCTTTGGGATTTCGGTGTCTAGGGGGTACTTCTACCTTTTCCCTTCTTAATTATCATACCTTTTCTAAATTTTCAATTGATTTGTTTAGTTACAAGGATCGTTGGTTTGTTTAGTGTTTAGGTCCCCATATTTATAACTTGAGTTGTCTAGTTAAATGTCATTATGATTGTGATTACTGATTAGATAAGACTGAGTGAGTTTGTTGTGATGCTTAATTGGCCTTATTGCCTTCCAAAATATTGAAATTGTCTTAGTAGTCATTTTGCTGTGAAGCTCTTAACCATCCTCTAGCATGATTATCACATTGTAGTTTATTGTTGGTTGATTTCATTTTGGTCATTCTTGGATTTATCTACTTATTATGAATGATTTCTTTTCATATTTACAGATAAGTTTCTTTCTTAAAAATGATCAAATTAGCTCTATGAATTGCCTTTAGTTTGAATACACCTACATATCATTAGTCTAAATGCATTATCTTTCTGTTGAAAATAATGATTCTCGCTTCATCTGATGCATGTGATTCCTATTTTAAACTTGTATATTAATATTGCTCTGTTGGGTTCCATTTTAGTAGTTAATTAATTAATTCATACCTCCCTCTCTGTGTCGTTACTGCATATGTTCATAGTTTGCCTACTGCCCTTTGTTGGCGAGTTTGTTTGCTGGTAATATCAAATATTCATATTAATTCTTTCCCCTTTCTTATTCCACATTTGATATTTACGGAGTCTACTTGGACTCATCTCCTCGTATTATTGCATTGCGGGTTGGGTTGAAACCCAACACTCCTTTATCGAGTCAGCCTGCGGTTGGCTCATCTATTAACAAAAAAATGATTAAGAAAAACAGAGCTATTTTGGAAAAAGTTGGTGCCTGGACCAAAGAGGATGAAATCACAATCCTAAAGGGACTCATAAAGTTGAAAACTGAAAAAGGGAAAATTAGGTTAGATTATGTTCAACTTTATGAGTCCATTAAACATTTTCTTGGTCACAAATCAGCCACACCACTTCATTTGCAAAAAAAAGTCAAGCATCTTGGGGAGAAATACAAGAACACTTTAAAGAGCACCAGGACTCTGACCATCCCACATGAGGAAGAGTTCTTCTACCAGGACTTAGTGTTAACAACTATCAGCAGGAATCAGTCTAATCCACTGCAAGTAGCTCTTCAACAATACAAGTTAGTTTCTCAAAGTTTGAGTACTAGGAAGAGTTATGCCAACCAAATATTCTGGCCGTGGGTAACCCAAAAAAGGTAGTATATATCATCTTTTTCATTTTCTTATCAACGTCAATTAATATACTAATGTGATGGTTTACTAGTTTGTTTTAAAGATTTCCTAGACTTGTGTCATGGTTGCATATTAATTATTCAAACATAAATTATTGCTGGCAACCAATTATTCTACGTGTGGTAACACGTTTTCCGCATCTTAAGGATTTTTAATAGACGTGTAAAGATTTTTACGCTTCTCATGTTATTAGATTCCTCTCTTTGGCTTAAAAATTAAGTTGTGTATCTGAGTACTGTTGTTGAACTTCACTATCTATGCAATTTTATACAAGGGGGAACTTTCTGAACTAGAGGAACAAAAGATAGCAAGGAGCTATTTCGACACAAAGATACAACATGCACAATTGGTTTCAGATGCCTATAATGCTAGCCATGGTTTTGGTAAGCTTTCTATCTAACTAAGAATATCTAGTTCTCATCGTGGGTAAGGGGAAAATTAATCTTATATTGATGTTGATATACACTTGTTATTGCTTGGAATGATCTGAATCTGAAGCAGTTTTAGGGGTTAGATTCATTGATGATCTTTTGGGGCTTTTATTTTCAAATTAAGTAGTGTGTTTGTGTGCATGGTTCGAGTTTTAAAAATAGCCGCTGGTGCCAAATAGGGTTGTGCATGAGCATCAACAAGCTTTTCACATGTGGCGTTTCCTTTCAAGTGGTCTCTTGGACCTTGCTCTCTTCCTGTTCGATTTGTCGAGTTATAAGCAATTATTTTATTGTTAGTGTTGTTAGTGAGCTAAATTAATTAGGACTATTTCAACAAACTTTTGGCATCGAAGAAAGAAAAATGATATCAATCCCAATTGTCAGGCTAACTTTGCCGTCCATGATTAGTCCAAATTACATTAAGATTGGATCCTTGTTATCCACATACCCTAGAAGTGTTTTTGCCCTATTCACAAACTTTACGGTGCATCGAAGAATATGTGTTCAGCAGGGGCATAAATGATAGAAAATATAGTTTCTGTAGAACTTATTTCTAGAATTTTGTAGGCTTTCTATACATGCACAATACATAAACATACTCAAACTTAGCCTAACCTGACAAATAAGTTGAGAGTGCACATGTAGACACCTCAACTTGGTCTCAACTAACAACAAAGTACTCTGACTCTACTCCATTGTGTCTCGTGGACACTCAAACTTGACATGACTCATAAATATTACAGGTGTGTTAGATGATAATTTTATAAGTTGGAGTGTTCAACTGGCACACTGGAGATGAGTTGAGGTGTCTAGATGTGCCTACTTAAAGTGGGAGTGCTTACTTGCCAATTGAGGCGAAGTTTGAGTGTCTGTTAATGTATTATGCCTTTTATCTATGCTTTAACTTCAAATTTATTAATTTATTGTAGGATGAACCTTTTGGAACTCGATCCCAACTGGATTCATTCCTTCATTTGAAAGTAACTTCCCTTCCTTCAGAGAATATATCACCAAATTCATTTTTCTGGTAATTTCATACTTATTGGCTAAAGGGAAAAGAAATGAACAAGTTGTCCCCTATATAGGGGGAACAATACTCTTAACCTTTAGACATCTAGCCCTTTCTGATTTTGCATGATTAGGTCCATCTATATGAAACTATCTGATGTAGTGTGGCATAACTTCTTCAGTAGGGGTCACATAATTGATGGTACTGACAATTGGATTTGGTGTCTTTCTGACTAGCATTTCTGCTGCGGGAAGACCGTGGATTAACTGGCAGAATTAACTAGCAGACAATCACACATAAAGCTAATAGAGAAGAAAAATAACACAAGAATTTACGAAGTTCGACTAAGCCTAATCCTCCAAACAGAAGCAAAGAGTTTTCCACTATGAAAAAGAAGAAGTGTACAACGCTAATTAATCCCCAACTACAACCCCTATATAGAGACCTCAAATAGTCCAAACCTTAATAAAAGAAAGGTTCTTCCAATCCTACAAGAACATTATATTTTACTTTCCCAAATCTATTAGGACAATGAGTTTCCTAATCATACTAGGGGAAAATTCAAGGCATAATTAAGAAATATTACCCTTGGCCCGAATTCTCTTCATCAACAGGAATATCTCTTTGCCTTGCCTTGAACCCTCAAACGGGATCTACTGAGTACTGTACACGCCAATCAAATCTAGGCAATGCCTAAACTTGTTGGCCGAGACTGCCTTGGTCATCATATCCTCCAAAATATCATGTGTAGACAGTTTCTTCACATCAACAACCCCTTTGCAGCCTACTACCTTTTGTTCCTTTGGCAATGAACCGAGCTTCCATGCTTGATGAAGAGACTCAATCTCTTCACCCATAACACCAACCCACTATTCAACTTCAGAACTAAAAATAACTTCTTTATTACTATTAAGCTCAAGCACATCAATTGTCTCTGCAACTGACAAAGCAAATTTTGCAAGATTTGCATATCCAAGAAGATTCCCATCAACTACATCCGCAAACCTTTTTGGTGGGTTGATCACTCTCTTCTCTTCTCTCCACCTGTTGTAATGCTATATGATTGTTGTTGCATAGGTGAATCAACATTATCTTGATTAAGGTTTTGCACCTCCTTCACTTCTGAACTACTGGCTGTGCTAGTGGAGATTCAAATTGTAGCTCTATGCGGTCACTGATCTGTTTTTGCTATTGCCTTCTTTCTCTAATAGTCCTGTGAGGCAGATTCATTGAATGTAATATCCCTACTAATAATTAACACTGTAGCCTTCTAATCTGCGCACTACAACTTGTAACCTTCCACTCTTGTTGCATACCATAGAAATATGCACGTCTTTGCCCTCAACTCAAGTTTTCCATCCTTCACATGAGCATAAGTAGGACAATAAAATATCCTCAAATTTGAATAATCAGCAGGCAAACAGGATCATATCTCAAAAAGGGTTTCGACTTCAATAGCTATTAATGGAGACAAGATTTATTGATTGCTTCAGCCAAAAAATCCTTGCTAACATATGAGTGTGAATTCATGTTTCGTGCCTTGTCACTAAGTGTTATGTTCATAGGTTCTACAACAACATTTTTTTGTGGTGTTCCAACACAAATTTGGTGTCTCACTATGCCCTCTCTACTGCATCAATCATTGATGAGTTGCAAATTTCAACCCATTGTCCGTCCAAAGATACTTGACTTTTCTTTTCGTCTTCATCCAGTGTTGTCAAAAGCAAGTCCACCGAGTTTAGAAGGCTGTGATTTGTCTAATGGGCAGGTCACATATTGATATCTCGGTTATTAGAAAAAAAAGAAGCACAAAAAGGCTATAAGTTTATCGGGGCTTTAAGTGCAAAGTGCAAATGAAGTGTGGAATTTAAGAAGACAGACACAAAGGGAGAAAAAAATACAAATATATGTGTTTAGTCCAAGGCTAATAATTTTTAAGCATGATGGAAGATATATGTCACGACCCGACTTTCCGAGTTATGATGACACCTACTAAAATCCACTAGTAGGTAAGTTGACCCGTACCCGAAACAAGAAGTAGCAAGTACAAGGGTAGAACTAAACAGAAAATAATGCTAACAACAACAAAGACAAAAATGGAAAGCAAACCAAAAACTATATACAAAGGAACCCTCGTAGAACCTGGAAGTCACGAGTATAGAGTTGTCTAATGAGATAAATACAAGTTCCAAAAGAGGCCCACAACAAGCCGTCTTAAAGGCAAAAGACAAGCTAACATAACTACAGAAGGAGACAAGCTAATCTAGTTCGCCAAGTGCTCACCCTCGTCTTTGACATCCACAAGTTGCAAAAGACGGCACGACTGATCACCGCTGGTAGCTGGTACTAGGACTTGCATCACGAAAAGATGCAGAGTGTAGCATAAGTACCAAAATAAGGTACTAAGTAGGCATCATAGGTTGACCGAGCAACAAAGGTAAAGACAATTTGATAAGATAGAATTTAGACACAAACAGAGGCCAAAGCTGATATGAAAATAAGGCACACGAGTATACAAATAGTAAATCCAAGTACAATTAAACTAAACCTAATTGGACCACATAAGCCCGGAAGTTAACACTCGTGCGCAAGTTCAAATAAAAACCCCGAATGGACCCCCATAAGCCCAACATGTACACAAAATAGCTAATTCTACAAGATAGAAGAGTAATCCAGAATTCGAATCCAAGAACTAGTCAACTCCTAACCCATCTAGCAAGAGTGACAATCAACTCAACCAGTCAACTCCTAGCCCAGCTAGCAAGAGTGACTATCAATCTAGGCCACCCAGTCATACAATCCACTCCTAAGGGAGTCAACCGCCCAGCTAGTAGTGCCTCAAGGGTGTGTCAACTCCGTAGAGGATCTCAAATATCCCCGCCGCCTAGCCAGCCAACCCACTCCCAGGGGCGTCAATCGCCCAACCAGCCAGCCCACTCCCAGGGGTGTCCGCCAAGCTAACCAACCCACTCCAGGGGTGGCAACCACCCAGCTAGCAAGATTGCTTGGGGGCGTATCGAATTTGAAGAGGATCTCAAGTAGGCTCCAAGCCACTATGGATCGACGTCCACCCTCAATGATATTAGAAAAGGCTCCAAGTCGGAAGCACTCCAATCCGAGAAAACCACAATCTCTAGTAGAAATAGGGAGAGGAGACAGAAATGGCCAACAAGTTGCACAAACGCTTAAACTAAGGCTTATTCTATTAGACCCAAGTTTGCTATTCCAATTTACAAGGACCTAGTCCATTCCAAATGATGTTAGAGATATACCATAGTTTCACGGTGTATGGGTCTAAGGCAACACTAGTCTGTCCTAGACTAAGAGCCTGTTTGACATTGCTGCTAAAAACTCCTTATTTTTAAAAGCGCTTTTTTAAAATAGCTTTTCAGAAAAGTGCTTTTCAAAAAAAGCAATTTGTGTTTGGCAAATTCATTTGAAAAGTGTTTTTGATAAGCAATTTGTGTTTGGCTAATATTCTTTAAAAAGTGCTTTTGAGGTCAAATTTGGAAAAAGGACAAGTATCAATGTGTTTTTAATATTAAGATTATTTTATAGAGAAACTATTTTAAACATCTAATACTGAAACTTTAATTACTTTTTTAATTTAATTATAATTATTTTAAACATACATATTAAATTTTCAATCAATATTGTACATAGATCAATATTGTTGAAAAATATTGAAAAGAGGAATCTTTTTGTTATTTGTTACCTATTTTTTGCATTCAATCTTAGCTATTATTCTTTTTTTTTGTTATAATACTCTTAAGTTTTTAAAAATTCAAATTACAATAATATGATACGTAAATTAGTCCACTGGCGGGTCACAAACGGAATTCTCGGTTATAAAAAAAACGTAAATTAAGAAAATAATTTTTTTTATTTGTTACTTTTTTTTGGGAGGGTCTAAATCTTTAATTGTTACTTTTTCTCTATTTATAATCCTACAAAAATATCGTTGTTACTTTTATTTCTAATTCTGTAAAATAATACATAAAGTAATATATACAATATAATATATATAAATAATAATATAAAACATAAATAAATAAATAAAATTATTATATAAAAATAAAAAATAAAATTCTTGAATAAAAGTCAACCAAACTTATGAGATATGTTAATTAATTAATAAGGGATGTATTGATAAATATGTACATTTGTAAGCGATAATTTAGTCTTAAAAATATTAATTTTCTATTTTTTGCTTCTGTTTTTTTTCTAGCAGAAATTTTTAGCTTCTTCCTAACAACAGAAAAACTGCATCTGCTTACATTTAAAAGTTGTTTTAAGAATTTGCCAAACACTTAATTTCTCAAAATAAGTGCTTTTCTAAAAAAAAAAAAGAAGCACTTTTGGCCTCCCAACAGCAATGCCAAAAAAAAAAATCTAAGGCCAAAACATGCTTCAAAAACCACGTAGTAAAACAAGTAAATCACATAGCATGCTACAACACACATCTATGATCTATCCCTCCACCAACATGGTACTACCCTCGAAGCAGTAGTAATCAACCCTAAATATTGGTCTCTTGCAAGAAAAGAAGGAATAACTAGGTACTCGCCCCCAATTCACACTCATCATCATGAATTCACACATTCATGCTCAATCTAATTAGAAAGGAAGCTGTATACTACGTGTAGGCTGATCGCGCGCGCTCCAAATCACAAGGCTAGAACTTTTATCTTCCAAACGGCTTCTGAACGCTGCCACACTATCAAAAATAGGATCACAACGTCAATACGGTCGTTTAGACACCAAAATCACCCAAAATAGAGGTGGACCAATTTTTAGAGTCAAACGGAAATTGTGGGACCCATGCCAAAATTTTCAGAATGGACTCCTTCAAGAGGTCCCAAACTACGCCTTGAACTTGTGTTCCATATATGAACACAATCCGAGGCCCAAAACAGCCCACAACAACACACGCAAAAAAAATCAACAAGGGAAGCAACAAAGAAAAATGGGGCAGCAGCTCAATCACGAAATTCACCTCAAACGAAGGTCCTTCAGCAGCTCCCGATCACTTCACCATGTAGCCACGCTCCCAACGATCACCAAGATTTTGAATCACTCAAATTGGAGCTCCCAAGCTCAAGAAACCGCATTTGGATGAATGAGGGCTAAGCTGAAATTTCTGGGTATAAATACCCGAAACTGCTTGCTAAAACCCAAAATCTAGTCGCTAAAGGTCAGATAACTGATCGCTAAAATCCTGCACCAGATATTAGCACTTAAGCTGATTTGCTCAAACTCTGAATTCTCAGACGGAATGTCGGGGATTCATTTGGAACCCCGTGTACGCAAACGAAATATGCTACCCCATCGAATTCGGCATTTCAGACTCAACAGAACCATCAAAACTTCTATCTAAGGTTGTTTTGATGAAAAGTGGGTCCCACACTCAAGTTTCGTTTTAAGCTAAAAATCACAAGAAGGCTCAAAATGAGACCGAAAGCTTAGAGAACTGCACGAAAGGTTGTTCGAGACCAAACTCGATATTCCGAAGCTAACCGCACTGATAGAATTCTCATTCAAGCACGCCCTTGGCTTAAGCTTCAAAGTTGAAACGCCTAACGGCACAAACTTACTCCAAAAGTCTTGGGGCTCGAACCAATCGTGCCTAGCCTAAAATGGTCCCTTCGGAGCTGATGAAACCATCATAATTACATTATGAGATAGTCTTTCTGATCTTTTGACTAAAGTCAACCGTTCAAGTTTCAAAGGCTCCAAAATACGAAAACTTGCACAAAAACTAAACGAACGACCAGGTGACTGAATTTTCAGTCCCAACAAGTCATAAATAACTTGGGGTTGCTATAAAAAATCTCTAAACGATGAACAGAAGGCATAAACATAGAAATGCCCTGGAGGTCACTACAACATCCACTACTAAAAAGGACTTACGTCCGTGAAAATAAGAGTGAAGAAGGACTTGAAAGCTCAAACAAGCCCAGAGACTGCTCTCGCATATCCTACTCGGTCTCCCGGGTAGCCTCCTCAACTAGATGGTGCCTCAACGGACCTTAACCACATGAATGGCTCTCGAGTGCAACCGTTGCACATCTCTGGCAAGAATGGCAACTGGGTCTTCTACGAAGGTCAAGATATCATCCAACTCTACTGCATCATACGGAAGTACATGCGACTCATTAAGAACATACTGGCGCAACATTGAAGCATGAAAGACTGTGTGGATAGTTGAGGCCTGAGAACATTGGGGCTAAAATTAACTCATAAGCAGCCTCTCCAATTGTCCGAGGATCTCAAAAGGCCCAATATACCTGGGGCTAAGCTTGCCTCGCCTCCCAAATCTCATCACTCCCTTCATGGGTGACATATGGAGGAAAACTGTATCACCAACTGAAAACCTTAAAGGTCGTCGCGTACGATCATCATAACTCTTGTGCCTACTCTGAGCTAAAGTCTGTCTTGAATCACCCTTACCTGCTCCAAAGCCTCCTGAATCAAGTCTGTGCCACACGGTTTAGGCTTTGTAGACTTAAACCAACCAATCGGAGAGCGACAACGCCTACCATATAATGCCTCAAATAGGGTCGTATGGATGCTGGAATGGTTGATGTTGTTATACGCAAACTCCGCCAAAGGCAAGAACTGGTCCCATTAACCACCAAACTCTAATACACAAGCCCGCAACATGTCTTCAAGGACCTTAATAGTACGCTCCGACTGGCCATCTGTCTGCAGATGTAAGACTGTGCTCAAGTTAACGCGTTGCCCAACTCATCCCGGAAAGTCTTCCAAACTAGAAGTGAACTGATCACCCCGATTTGATATAATAGACTAGCACATGATGAAGAGGACACACCTCACAAATGTAGATATGGGCTAACTTCTCGGCACTGAATGAATACTGAACATGGAGAAAGTGTGCTGGCTTGGTCAATCGTTCAATGATGACCCAAATGTTATAAACACCTCTAGAAGTCTGAGGCAAATTTGCCACAAAGTCCTTAGTGATGCGATCCCACTTCCACTTCGGAATGGGTAATCTCTGGAACTCACTACCAGGTCTCAAATGCTCAGCCTTCACCTGCGGACGACTTAGGCAACGGGACACATAGTTTGCAATATCTCTCCTCATACCGGCCCACTAGGAAGGCGGTAACCAGGATGAAGAAAGACAACTTTTTTGGTGCCGAGATGGAAGGGGTGGTTCTACCCTCCTAGTAAGTAGGAGAGAGAACTATCTCGGTCTTCGTGCCTAGAAGCAACCTAAATCTAGATTTACCACCTATCTGGGATTGTTCTGTATATTATTATATTAGTACTTCTTTCTTATGCTTTTTAAGTTGAGAAAATGGCCAAATGACCCCCTAATTTATTATCGAATTTCCAACTACACACTTATACTTCACAAGGATCCTATCACCCTCATGAGCTGTTTTAAAGTGGAATTATTCCCTCCTTGAAATGTCATTTATGTCATTACGAGGCATCTGTCTTGTAGTGAAATACACGCACTTGACACGTGTATTTCACCATTTAATCATTTTTTTTTAAAAGTTCTCCTCCTTCCTCTTTCTTTCTTCCCCAATCATTTCTTCAACCCTAACTATACTAAACACCATTTTTTTACCTCAATAAATTTCTATATCTCTAACATTTTATAAAAATGAAAATTCAACTTACCTTTTCATCTACTCCGAATCTCTAGAGTCTAGAAGATAGCGGTCCTAATTAATCAAATCTTTCATCCAACTAATTCAACAATTTTCCACATATTTTTACATTTCGTTCGATTTTCTTCCTTAGATAATTTCAGATACACATTAAATGGGTCATGAACATTCGAGATCTAATTCATCCCTTGAAGATTCCACCGACAACTCAAAATAATCGCGGATGAGAAGACCAATTTGTAACACCAATTTGAGAAACCTCTCTCTCTCTTCCCCGTTCTTTATTATTTCTCCCTCTAAAATTGTCATGATTAATTTATAATTTGAGTTTTTGAGTTTTTGATTTTGATTCTTCATGGATTTTAGGAGAACATGTAGGATTCTTCTTTTAAAATGTAGAAGAAATTGTTTTGTTTTAGTTTCTTTTATTAAGTTTGAAAATATTTTTTAAATATACAATTACTTCACTTTGATTTTATCACTCTTGAATCCATCACTTTTAAAAAAATTAATTAATGGGTATTTTTTTTTAAAAAATAAATTTAATTTGTTAGATATGTTCTAAATAAGTTTATTGAAAAATTATTTATTCATTAAACGCATTTGTTGTTGATAATTTTTATTCCAAACATCCATTGAAAAAGCTTCAACAATGATAATGGTGAAAAATGTTGTATAGATAAATAAGAAGAAAGAGAAAGAAAAAAGAAAATTAGATAAAAAAAACGAAAATTAAAAAAATAAATAGGCAACTCACTCTCTCAAAGAGAGTGAAATACACTTTCTATGCCAACTCAACACTTAAGGGGTTATTATTCCATTTTAAAGTAGTTTAGGGGGTAATAGGACTCCCGCGGAGAATAGGTGTGTAGTTGGAAATCCGGTAATAGGTTGGGGGTAATTTGGCCATTTTTTTTTTATGACAGTGGAAACCTACAGTCGCTACCCTATGGGTGCGCACAGGGTAAAACTCCCGCTCCTATGCAATAGCTCGCAAACCACATAGGAGAGGTAACCCACACTAGGCAAGCCCGGTGCGACGAGCTCGACCCAGAAGGCAAACCCCTTTCTTTCTCTTTTAAGTTCATAAAGTTTATCAATTTTTTGCTTTGAGCATCTAAATATGCATTTATAGTGACTTTTAGTTCTAGATGTCCTTCCTTGAGTTGATAGCTCCAAAGTATTAAAATTTGTCAAGGCCAGTTATAAATACATAAAATATTTTTGTTGATATTAGTAATATTATTGAACTTCTATGCTTTGTCCAAAAATATCACAATTATCAAATTATTTTGTTCGATCGACTTGTCTATATAAATCAAAAAGACAAATTATCCGAACCAAAGCTCAAAATAGAACAAATCAAAAAATAGTGTGGCATCCAAAATCTCAAAATCTTGGATCCGCCTCTGCATATAGGTTCACGAGTTCAAGCTGTGGAAGCAACCACTAATGCTTGCATTTGGTTAGGCTGTCCACCTCACTCCCCTTGTGGTGTAGAACTTCCCCAGACCGTGCTAATGTGGGATGTTTTGTGCACCGGACTGCTATTTAGATTGATATTTCTTGTTCACCATTTAAAGAAATGTATGCATATGTGCCGTTCCCTGAATACTTAGGCGTGGCGAGTTTTAATTCTATGATTTGAGTTAATATGACATGGAATATCCGCATGGTCAAAAACAATGTTACTTTGGAAGATTGACTATATTAGTAAACCACAGTGTATAGTAAACCACAGTGTACTGTCACCTTAGACCTTTTAAGCCTAACTTACATGGTGGGAGATTGAAAGGTTAATCTTAGTCGTATCCTCAGAAGGCTCTCTTATAAATATAGTAACTGATTGTGTACTCCGGGAAGATACACCAAAGGCTATGAACGAGGGCAACTGTCCACTGGCTACAATTGGATGTCGAAACCAATCACTGGAAAGTAAGCTTTTTTATTATTTCCTTTTGTTTCCCTTTCAAATTTTCCTTTTCGACAGTATTACATGACTTGCAAGATGTACTAGGATAAGTCAATTTAAGGCAAGTCTGCCGGTAGGAATTCTTCATGGCATATTATGTTTTTTTCATTAGTGTACTACGATCTTTGTATTACTATTTTTATCTTCTTCTGTTTACTGCTGAATTTATGGATGACTTTTTTAGTTTTTACATTTAATTTCTTGTGTAACTGGTTTCCCCTTGCGCAATGAATATGCAAACCTTCAGACACAAGTCCCAAATCAGTAAGTGAAATGTGTCATTCTCAGGAGAGAGAAAAAAAAGAAAGAAAAGGAAGATCGAAAACCAAGAAAAGCATTGTGACTCAGTATACAATCTCAGCTGGAGATGGAAAATCGGAGCGCAGTTGCTAATTCTAAGGATATCAATGAGAGTGCCACATCATCACAGATACATACATTACCGGATGGACCGACTGTTGAGGTGATGGTGAAGGGAAAAGCGGACGGAAAAGTAGCTTCTCCAGGAAAACAGGTGCTTCTATTTGAAAATTCAGACACAGACGGTGCAAATGTCATGCTGCTGAATGATCCTTTCTTTTGTCCAGATCAAATTTCATTTCATCGCCAAATTAAGAGATACAGGATGCACTGTTGGCTCAACCATTGGTGCAGCTCCTCATCAATTTTGTCTAGGTCTCTCTCTCTCTACTCTCGAACACAATCACTGCTCTGTGAGTTGTCTGGATGAACAGTTTACGTGGATTTTTTTAGTTCTTCCCATGTTTTCCTAGAAAGATCTCCTCACTCTTTCCTGATAATAAAAGTTACTCTGCTCCACCATTAACTTAACTGATTATCTCTTTATATTCTTATTTTGATGTCTTTGATCAGGTTTCGAAAAAGTGTTAAAGGGATTGAGCATTGGCATTGAAGGTAATCATTTCGTGGACTGAAACTATTTTCTTTATATCTTAAGCATTCTATAATGCGTGGCTAAGCTATAACCTTATAGGCATACATGTTGGTGAAAAGAGAAGAATCACTATTCCTCCATCTTTGGGGTATATACAAATTCATTGCTGAAATGCTCTTTTTTAAAACTTTGTTGTGATTCCAACAATTAAACATTTCTCTGCTCTCGTTCCTTTTACACGGAATATGTTCATTTTAATAGTTTTTAGAAATTGTAGGTATAAATTATTATTTTTTTTTTAAAAACTTAAATACTTTTTCCAAAATCTATGGTTAAACGTATGGTGAAACTTTACCCAAAAATAACTTGTTAAAAATATTTGGTAAAAAAGTAGACTATTTTTTGTGATGTGACTTGTGTAATAGAGTGAATCTAGGCCACTAGGGTCTCTTCATCTTCTTCTACAAAAAAAGAAAGATATGACACAATGACAAACTTTTTATTATATTGTATATGCAACTATTTTGAGCTTAATTTTAGTAATCTAAACCACTATATAAAACAAGATATCTATCAAATGCAAAAACTAAGTTTTTAGAGATTGTAGGCCACACTTCTGATTGTAGAAATAAATGACAACATTAACACTACCATCTTGGAAATTCACTATCATCTTGGATAAGTCTCCAAGATTCAACTTGGAAAAAGCCGTGTGCAACCACGGCTTTTTCATGATGGCTCCCAACCATTGGGATCCATCTACTAAAACCTTTTCTCGTCCTCTACGATTAGATGATTCCATCAGATCAGCTCTCACTTTTATTTCACAGCCTCCAGGAGAGGATCATCTTGTCATTACGGTTTATGGTGCAACTATTCTTTCCTCTAAGGATGAGGGAGCCATTCAGGTATCGTTCCGTCTCCATCTCCTCACAAAAAAAAGAAAAAGAAGAACCTGATGACTTCTTTTCTATGTATGTATAGTCTCAGGTGAAGAGAATGCTGAGACTCTCTGATAAGGATGAACAAGATGTCACATATTTTCATAAGCTTCATCCACATGCTGAGGCCAAAGGATTTGGTCGGTTGTTTCGATCACCAACCTTATTTGAAGATGTGGCCAAGTCTCTTCTTCTTTGCTTTTGCCCGTAAGTTAATCATATATTATATACAAGCAATTTGTAAAACTCAAACTTTGAAGTAAACTAAGATATATAGATTAAATGAATCAGGTGGAAGACATCTTTGGATCGGGCAAAGGCTCTTTGTGATGTACAACTGAAAAAAGTCAGAATGTTGAAAAGAAAGAGTGCAAATATTGGAGACTTCCCTAGCCCGAGAGAATTAGCAAGTTTTAGAGAGGAAGAGCTAAAGAAATTTGGATATAGAGCAGGGGACTTGATTAAGTTGGCTAAACAAGTTGTTGATGGAAAAATTAAGTTTGATAGTGCTGATGAAGGGTACTACTCTAAGTTGAAGATAAATGGTGCTGGTCCTTTTACCACTAATACTATCATGATGTGTATTGGACACTATCATAATATTCCAATTGATACTGAAACGTTGCGTCATATGAAAGAGGTAACAAACTTGTTGCTCTGCATATCATCAAAAATAACAAACATTACACATGGATCATTTGCTGATGGAGGTAATAGTATTTCTTAAGTCCTCTTATATATATTTACATTTTACTTGTCATGATTTCAGTTTCATGGACTTAATATGAGAAAGCGTAAAAAGGGACCAATTAGTGTGGAAACAAAAGCGAAAATACAAGAATTCTACAAGATTTATCATCCATTTGAGTCTTTGGCTTACTGGTAAGTTACGTTGGGGATATCCATTATTTTCATTGATTAGTATGTAATCATACACTTGATTTGTTGGTCTTTAGGTTTGAACTTGCCAACTCTTATGAAATAAAACTTGGCAAGACATTAGGTGAGTTATTACCATCAGAATATCATCATGCCACCGGAAGCAAGAAATGTTTAG
The DNA here is from genome assembly GCA_029007595.1 of Solanum commersonii. Taxonomy (NCBI): domain Eukaryota; kingdom Viridiplantae; phylum Streptophyta; class Magnoliopsida; order Solanales; family Solanaceae; genus Solanum; species Solanum commersonii. The sequence continues at coordinate 4,764,439 of JAJTWQ010000008.1, forward strand.
GTAACGTAACATTATTAATGTGTGTCCTATACTTTTTAGCAGTTTCAAATTTGAATTAGCAGTAATTAGCCTTGGTATCAATCATTTAGAAGCCTAGACATATATTGTCGTTACTGCTTTTATTTTGAAGTAAGTTTTATAATATGTTCATCGTGTGGCTCTATATGTTTATTGGTCTTAATTAATTCTTTCTATGGCTTTGAACAGATGAGATGTGATGTGTGATGCGATGTGTGATGGATAGGATATTGGATTGAAAGAAAGAAAAAACTTCCCTTTCTTCTCTTCTTTATTTTGGTTTTATCCCTCCGACGAATTTCGACTATGACCAATGGATGTTAACTAATATTAGATTTTGAAATTGATGATCATGTATATATAGGTTTGATTAACAACTTTCGTTTTGTTTTTGTTTTTGTGCGGACTTCACTATATCACGTGATTTCAACTTGAATCCATGTTTCTGTCTGTTTGAAAGACTTACAACAGAATTTTTGCTTATTGATCAATAGAAAAAAAAAGGGGTCTGCTTTGGCGCCTCATATGCAGATCTAGCTAACTTGACTTGAGTCACAAGATAAAAGTATATAGTATGCTTTGTTTGATATATTCAAAATAATATGTACTATATAATTTCCAAAAGAAATATTTGCAGCTAAAAGTATCCTCCCTTAAAAAGATTTTAAGGGACATTTGAGTCTTTAATCTTGCTAATGCATGCATTAAAATCATTTGCATTATTTTAATATCATTAGTAATACACAATAGAATGCAAGTATTAGTTATACATGATGTTTTGAAAGGCGGAGGTATGAGGCAAGATGTTTTACTTAGCACACGGCGTAGCGTAAGCCCCATGAATATTTTAAATTTAAATTCATGATTTAGTAAAATAATATAATAACACAAAATTATAAAAATACATCAATAGTTTGAAATAATTAATGAGACTCGTAGAAAATAAAACTTCTACAAGTATATCTTAACTTTCAAATAATAATAATAAAAGTCATTATTTCTAAAAATATATTACTATAATACTATGCAATTTATCTCCCTAGAATATGAGTAATCAATAAAAGTTATTGGTATTATAATAAAAATATAACTCCGATCCATCATGAATAAAAATAAAATTACTTTTAAATAGAAAAAAATAAAATATAATGGGGGGAGTCACTCTTGCGTTCTCTCTCTTGGGTAGGTCAGTCTCGCTCTCTCTTGTCGGTAAGTATAGACACATTTATGTTTCTTGAATATAAGCTATATATATACCTCACTTTCAAAGATGTGCAGTTGCATTAATCGATTTGGACACAAGTTCTCCTTTATGCCGAGACTCGGGGTTCGATTCCCAACTCCAATATTTGCCCAAACTAATTTTTCCTCCATTTTGATAATTACAACTCAGCAGTGGCCTTTTCTTTTTTTTTCTTTTAAATTAATAATCACCCTCTCGTGGTGTAACCAAATAGTAAACATGTGATACTAAGACTTGTTATTTGAGTTACTCTGAACCTTTTTAGGCACACTCTTACTATACACGAAATTATTGTTACACACTTCAACTTTGTAGGGGTCCTATGACATCTCTAGACTATTTTTAACAAGAATTATTATATAACTGGTTAGGTGACAAAGTAAGTGTAATACATTCTCCTTGAGAGAGTAAACGAGAAAAATGCAAAAAAAATATTTTTATAATTATATTTTTGTTAATATATGTATTCTTTTCTTTTTCTTTCTCTTTTTATTTTTCCTATTTTTTTCATCTTCTTAATTGTACCATTATTGTCATCGGAATCGATACTGACACCGGCACTGCTACCAACTCTTCCATTACCACTACAAACTTCATTTCTTCCATCACATTTAACACACACTACAACAATAATGGTTGCCATTATATCCATCATTTTAATTTTACACTCCCAAAACTCTACAAATCCTCCATCAATTCAAAACCATTTCAGTTCTCTCTCTCTCTCTCTCTTTCTCTCTCTCATATCACTTTAATTAGAATCACCCTCTTCACGTTTCTATATCATTAACATTATCACTACTTTCACTAGGTCATTGAAAATTCATTCCCAAAAAATAATTTAGTTACTAATAGAAATTAAATTACCGACAAGACTAAATTAGCAAAAGAAATAACTCAGTTAGAGAAAATAACTTCTTCAACCACAATGAATATGATAGAGATTACAATTAAAAATTAAAGTTTTTGTCAGAAAATATATCCGGTCACCAATAATTTATCTGTTTCCTGTCTGAACATTGTATTTTCTGATTACTCAAATATATTTGTTAATTTAACTCAAGAAAAATGAAATTAAAAAAGAAAAGAAATTGACGTGCAAAAGAAATGAATAAGAAAAAAGAGAAGGAGTTGACTTCTTGGCAGTAGCGAAATTGAGGAAAAATAACGAAAATGTGAAATACATTAAGGTAAAGAAAAGAAAAGGTCTAAAAGAATTTTAAAAAAGCTAAATAAACATTTAAAAGAAATAGACATGTGTCAGCGCATGTTTGTCACAATTTTGCAAAAATTTGGGTGAGACATTTTAAGGGGCATATATTTCACTTTAAACTAGTCTAGGAACCCCACAAAGTTGGAATATGCAATAACAATTTTGGTCATAATAGGAGTGTTTTGAATCAATTTCCCCAAAAACAATATTAAGTATCATTTATTTATTAAAGATTACGAGGGTCAACAAAGTTAACTAAAGAATTTAACACATAATTTGTGTAAGATTTATTAGGCGAGCCCCAAGCGTTGGACATTGAGCGTGTTTAGGAAGTAAAGTCAGGTGCTGAGGGGGTAAGCATAACTAAGACCTCATTTGTTTTTATTAAGATTAAGACGATTAAATCTAAATGTACATCTGAATGATTAATATCTTGTCTATAGATTTGAACATTAAATGATTAAGACTCTTTGTTTTCAAACATCCGAATTAAGAGATGTTATGTATATGTATATATATTAAACACAATAAATATTATAATTTAAATAAAATAGTAGTTAAATATTAAATTAACAAAATATTAGGAAAAAATATCATTCTTTAACAAACGTTAAGAACTTGAGATATTTGAATTATAAATAAATATTTTAAGTTTGATAAAAATAAAATAGAACTACATGGATTAACTACATGGATTTCATATATAAATTATTGTAATAAAAATAATTGTTAGAAAAAAAAATATAGTAATCGTTTTTTGAAAGAAACAAATTCAATACAAATTAATCTTAAATAAATAAATAAAACATCTCTATGATTCATAATCTGTTAACCCATGTACTCTTTACTACAATAAATAATGAACAAGATACATTCAAAAGATTTTAAATAAATTTATAAAGGCATTATTGTCCAATTTCAACAACACATTTTTATTAAGTTGCTTTGCAATTCTATAAAATAAAAATTTTACAATAAATTTTATCAATTCATGATAAACAAGCATCATGAACAAAAAATAAAAGTTAAGGAAATAATTTGGATAACTAAAGTTGGAAGAAGGGAGATGCTGAATTATTATTTTTTGAAGAAAAAAATATGGAGCACCTTTTTTTTTTCCAAAAATAAAAGTATATTTAAAAGTCTGAATGAGAATAAGATTGTGTTCTAGATCTAATTCATTCAGACCTTTTTAGACTCATTAAGAGTTTTTTCAGTAAAAAAAAAAACAAATGCATTTAATGACCTAATGTTTGAATCATTCAGATTCAGATCTTCGTTAAGTGCAAACAAGTGAGGCCTAAGCACCACACGTGAGTCTTGAGGCATTTTGCTAGAGCCCGACCCTGGGGCGAGTTCCAACATTATCTTTTAAAATACTAATTGAAATTATTTTAATGAACAAGCTACTAATAATACATAAAACTAATACATGTATTATTTGATCATACTATCAGTAACAACAACAAATAAAGCGTGTTTCAGAACTCCAACCTACATATGAAAGTACTCATGTTGATACTGAAGCAAATGATCCTAAGAAGGTATCAGTATGGTCAAAATTTTATACATTTCAATTTTCTTTGATACATTATCCTTTTTTAAAAAAAATATATATACGATACATTATTAGTAAAATGGGTAACTGATACATACACCATGCTTATATTCAGGATGATGAAGCACATCAAGCCCCACAAGATTTAAATGAAGTAATCATGGATGAAGATGGTGCTGACATAGTTCAACACAACATTCGTCATTTTGTGCCTGATAAAATAACAGTTGATACATCGGTAAATTTATCAATTATGCATCATGACACTAACATTCATTATATGCAATTTTACTAAAAAAAATTATAATATCATATTATACAAGATTCTTCCACATCAACAACAATATCGCCCTCAACTCAAGCAACAATAGATGCACTTATATCCGATCTAGGACAAGTTCCTATTCCTGCTAACCCATTGTGTGTTTACAATCCATAGGATTTAACTGGCAGTCATGATTTATTGTCTGATAGTCAATTACCCACTGATATTCCAACCACCGAAATTGTTGTTAGAAGAGATTCAAAGACTCATGCGCCTAGAAACAGGATGCCTTCAAGAATTATTCAATCTCCATACGTGACTTCTTTTGGGTCCAGCGAGAAGGGAAAACAGAAATTGGATGACGATGTTCGTCTGTATTTCCCATTTGAAGGATGTGGGATTACATATCAAGCTTCGTCTAAAATAATTGATGAGTATATGCAGTGGTTAACCAAGGGGCTTCTCAAAAATCATGCCAATAAGTAAGCTTTATACATATATTTTCTAAATGTTTGGATTAACCAATTTTGATATAACCAATTGATAATACAAACATTATCACAGGAAACCATTGGAGGATAAATATAGATCAAAAGCCTTTTCTTTTGAATTTGAGATGATGGAATTTGTTGTTGCATTTCCAATTAACAAGAATTGGTTCTATGATATGTCACAACCAAACAAATGTTAGACTTATCAGGTAAAGTTCTTAATGAAACTATTAATCGTGTATCAGATATATTAGTATAGAACAACATGATACAAAATATCATTCCGGATACACTCAAATAAAGTATCAAAATATCAAATTAGTATTTGTTTAGATTATGATTTAATGTATCAATTCTATCATTAGACCTTTTTTACAAGTTTCTAATTCTGTTTATCATGTTTTTTTATAGCACATCAATATTATTTTTTACTACCTCCGTAAAAAATCAAAACTCCGCAGCATGAATCAATACAGATACACAACAACCAACTGCTTGTTCATCTCACACATAAAAAATACCTATGAAAGGTATTACCTAGCTAATGATGATGATCTTATTAGTACCCAAGAACACATTGATCACGCTTCAGTTGTATCTGTATATGAGAGGTCAATCACTAACATCATCAAAGGTTTTGAAATTTCAGCTGCTTTACCATGGCATCTTGTAGACGATGTTTACATTCCGATTAACTGCGGTGGACAATTTCTTTAGGCTCAAGGAAAAAAGCAATTTCATACGAGATAAAAATGTTGTCTAAAATGCTTCCTTCTTACCTCATAGACAATGAATTCTTTGAAAAAACTGAGCGAACAAACTTTGGTGATTGTGATGTGTACAAGGACAATAATTTTGGTTCACTTTTGGAGGCACAAGTTCCTTTCATGGTTGAATTTGCCCAAGACACTAAGCAACAAAAGAGTGATAGCCTGTAAGTATTGTGCTTTTATTGTTTTTGAATCATGTATGATTTAAGTTTATACCTGATATTCTGCATTTTTGTAGAGACTGTGGGTTATATGTTGCCACATTTGCGGAGTATCTGAGCGACCAAATTGAAACATCATTAGTTGATTTTCTTCCTGAATACTTACGCAAAAGATATGGAGCATTGTTGTGGAGTTATGGTAGCGAGAAGGCTAAGGGTGCATACGTTAGTGAGGATGATGATCTAGCAAAATCTAAGGGTGTAGTCACACCACCACCAGAAGAAGATTTGGTTCACATAGTGTAGTAATTAAGTATCTATGCATAAACAACGTTTTTTGTTTTTTTATCCTTTTGACAATTTCACTCATGTTTTAGTCTGTTTTGATACTATATGGACCAATATACTTTACTTATAAAAAGTTAAATTTCATACACATTATTGCATTACATAAAGAAATAGTTCAGTATATAACATACACTGTATCTGATACATTTTTTCATTGTAATTGTGTATCTTATAAGTAGTCAGATACAATAACCGATTACTAATAAATATTTTTTTTTTAAAATTTAACGTATATGATTCATTATTTATAATTAATATTATACATGAAACATAACATATATATATATATATATATATATAGTATATGATACACGATTCATAGTTATTTAACAGAATTAACATTGATACACAAATCATAACAAACTATTTTTTTGAACAACAATACTTATTAATAACAAATGTAAACAATACAGTTTAATTATTTTTGAACAACAATACTGATTAATAACATTGATAACTGTTTACGTGAAAAAATATTCAACAAAAATATTAATGTCATATAAACATTATGATGATTTCACTTTTTTTTGGGGAAGAAAGTACAAGTTCTTCTGTTGTGACCTTTTTGTCCACAACAATTTGTGTTCACTGTAATCTTTTCATCTGTATTCTTTTTTCTTCTTTTCCTTGGTTGTTTAGCTAATCGTCTGTATGTAGGTGGATACACAATTTCAGCTACCACATCCACAAGAGCTGACCGATCTTTCTTATTTGGCATTTGAACCATTGGAATCTCATATGTTTTTGCTAATGCATCAGGCTTGTAGTAATCAGAGCAATATGGATGCATATCTTTAACATTTTTTTCCTTTAAAACAACGATTGCATATGCGCAAGGTATCTCATCTAGTTGAAATCTTCCACAAGAACATACTTTCCACTCAGGACAAACAATGTATCTTCTTCCAGCTTCATAAACAGAGAAAATAAATTCAGATAATGGAACAACCTGCGTACAATAAAAAAGTCAACTATAAAATTATTTCAAAGAAATTATGTTCAAACAGTAGAATGATACACCGAATTAGATACATAGAATATAAAATAATGTATCATGACACATACCTCCATCTTTGAACTTTTAGACGCGTTTATAATCAATACCTCCTCAAATATTCTCCTCAATGTGTCCTTTGTATAAGAGGTTATTTCTCTGTTTTTGCAATGTCAAAAACCAAATAGAATTCTAACTTCTTCCAAGAATTCTAATATAGACAATTGTCGTGCCTCAACAAGACAACCATTGATACATTCCGTAATGTTCGAAGTCATTATTCTACCTTTATTTACTGTTGAATGAACTCTCGACCACTTCTCATACCCTGCATCCTCAAGGTACTCCTTAACCCTGTGATCAACTTTATCAACCTTAACCATCAATTTATCAAAATCCTCCTTTCTGTATGCCTTGGCCATATAGTAGAATAGATCACTTAGGGTGTTTCTGCTCCTTTTGAAGTTTCCACAGACATTCTTTCAAAGATGCCATATGCATGCATAATGAGGTACATTTAGGAACATAATCCTTACACTCTTCATAATACTCTCATTCCTATATGATACAACACATATTTATTCGCGTTCGCCAAATGCATTTTTGAATTGTTCAAAGAACCATATCCACGAACACTCATTTTCAGTGTCAACAACACCATATGCCAATGGAAATATGCAACCTAATTACAGAGCAACACACATTATTTCATTTGATACATAACATTTACAAACACCTCACAACTACAAAAAATACATACCTGCCCCATCAAGTGTGCTTGCTGATACAAATGTCCCAATTTGGATACACGATATTTAGCATGCATATGTATCTCGACATCTGTCTATATCCAGCAGATGGTTTACCCCTTATCATTTCTAGTGCACGTTCTTTAGCACGCCATGCCTGCTGGTAAGATATTTGAACCCTATAGATTCTCTAATATCAACAATTATATCTTTCGGAGTATAAATTCGTTTATGGTTGACCAATTTGGGAGAAGTCACACCACTTACAAATCCGACTGTTGCTTGGACTTTAGTTAGTACCCTATCCCGCATTGGACACGTATGTTCACTATTGAAGTATCTAACTTTGAAAACATTAGATTTTTTCCTACAGGAAGCCTTCACAGTCCAGCCACATTCATCCGGAAAGCATACCAACACATAGCTGTACAATTTTTTCATCATATTAATACATATAGTAGTTACATGTTATAATATATAAAACACTAATGTTCAAAGTAATCAAAGAATGATGTACATTAATGTATCAACAGTTTTCAAAGACCAACACAATTAATGTAGTGTATTTTTTGTATCAGGTTCAGAAAATAATAATTTATCCACGTATCACAATGCTTTGGAATGTATCGGCTATATGATTGTTGGGACTAAATTATTTATTGTTTCAACATTATTATCTTAACATATCAACAGTATTAACTCAATGTATCAACAATATTGACGATCAACACAATTATTTTTTATTAGATTTAAAAAAAATAAAAATAATTAATCATGTATCACAAACTTTTGGAATGTATCGGCTACATGATTGTTGAGATCAAATTCTTTAATGTTTCAACAAAATTATCTTAACGTATCAACAATATTAACTTAATGTATCAACAAATAATGTTTCATTATCAATCTACCACAAATTATATTCAACAAACTAAACAAAAATCAAAATCAAAGACTTTCTAATTAATAAAGTATCATGCATTAAAGCAAAATAATGGTATCACCATTTATAGATCTAAATAATCCAAACATAGTTCTTCACAAAACAAATCAAATACTCTCATACCTTTGTCTATCAGATCTCTTTACTTTGCAATTGAAATTGTTCTTTATCTTATATTTCGTCATCACATCTACGAGTGTTGATTTATCCATATATAACTGACATGTCTTCACCTTTATACTATTTGAATCAATTATGCAATTTGTAACATCCAACTTTGGAATATAATACGACTCACAAATTCTTGATTCAACCACCACAATAGCTTCTGTATCCTGTGTTGTGCCTTCTACACACGTAATTTCTCCGCATGTTCCATCAAAGTTATGTACATCACAACAAATCTTTTCCCTTGTGTCAATGCATAATGGATACATTGCAAATCCTGACTCACTTTTTTTTCACTTCTAAATAAAGTTTAACACCCATGTCGTTCTTAATTTTTATCGGAGACAAGTTACCTTCTACGATGTAACAAATTTCAATGTTTTTCCTTGATACATCGATCTTCAACTTGGCTGAAATTGCTGCTTTGAGATTCAAAAACGAAATTGATTGTCCAACAACTATTCCGTCACTTTTGTAACTTTCATATTTCACTTCGCTGACCCAAATTTCTGAATGCCTTAGTAAAATGGATATATTCATCTTATATCAGCAAAGATTCAGAGTTTTATTCGTATTTCTCACTTTTTCTAAATCGATGGATGTTCACAAATTGTTCTTCAACGTAGAAGATATAATTTTGAAATTTGAAATTTGTAATGTCTGAGTAGATTACCTATTAAGATATGGATTGTTTAGGATCAGTTAGGTGTAAATCAAGCTAATTAAATTAATAGAATTAATTATTACAGTTTTTTCCTTTTTTAGCGCAACAATAATTTGTTTACCTTGAATCAGTTATAATGTATCAAAATGGTAGCCATGTATCATTCGCCTACCTCTTTAAGGGATTTTTTGTAAAATGTAAATTAGTTGGGATAGGATGTAATTTATATCTTACACTATGAAATTCCTTTAATTTTTACTTATTTTTTTAATATACTTTACCAAACGATCTCATGTTTCTTTTGTGTTCCCATATCAACAACTCCAAGTGAATATGCTTTTTACTTCCAGGACCACATCTGACAATTAATTTCAGTTACATTCTCAATTGTGCAGTATTTAATAGGAAAATATTAACCTACTTTTATTAAATATGGGTGACTTAATATATATATATAAACTTATTTTTTTACTATTAAAGTTAATGATCCTAAGGAGGTCGTCACATGCTTGCTTAGGATCATTAATAAGATGAGGCCCATGAATCAACAAGGATGGTAAGTACTGCTTCAATCTTTATCAAAGATCTCGGATTTGAGTCCCCCTGGGTTCGAAGTTACTTTTGTTTGGGACTTCTTGGCGCGAATTCATATTTAGTCGGACTCCAATGTGGGTATCGAAATAAACAAATAAATAAAGTTGAGGCCCATGACAATATTTTGTGGTCTCCATTTATATTTTGTACTCACTTTGTTTATTTTGTTTGTCCACTTTTCCACGCATCTTAAGTTAGTGATTAACATGAGTATTTTACCATAATATTCATATTAGTTGATATATAATTTTATGTCTTGAAAAATAATTTGGAGAATGTTGAGGATAAAACATGAAAAACAAATTCTCTTAATATGCCAAAAGTGATAAGTAAATCAAAAGAGTACTTTTAATATAGTGGACAATAAAAGTGAACGAACAAAGTATTTGACAACGTTTTACTATTTTTCTATGGTAGGACTTATCCAAAGGACAAAGGAAACTTTGTTGTCGAAACTGTGTATTATTGAATGACCTGAGAGACCCTTGTATTTGACTCCATTTGTAAATTAAATCCTTATACTTACGACTTTGTCAATTGTACCCTTAAACTCACTGGAATACAATATCTTAAAACCCTTTCTCATCATGTGTGTGCGTGTGGTATACCTGTTTACACATGGAATTCCACATCATTTTCAATGAAACATAAGAAATTAAATGTTTTAATAAATAAAATACTACTTCTGCATAATCTGCAATTTTGAACATTTTCTCTTCATATTTGCTCTCAAATTGAAGACCAAATTCATGTCAAATGGATGAAATTCTTATCTATTTGTCTTGAATTTCACACTATAGGTTCACAAATATAAACCCAACAAATCTCTATTACAATTTTGAATTTATTTTATATAATCACATAACTCATTTATTATTCTTGAAGCTTCTTCAAACTTATCAATGTCGTTTTTTATTTTTTCAATACCCACCCTTCACATTAATTGGTACAAAATTTGAAAACTATTCACGAAATTGATTTTTTATGGGCGAAAATGTGGCAAAGCGAAAAGGACTAGGGCTAGTGTTGGTTTGCAGCAAAAGAAAGAAATTTTCCCAAAGTATTTGTGGATTAGGCAGTGATGCGGAGATGTTAAGTAGAAGAAGAGAATGAAAATGGTGGGTGGATCCAAAGAAGAAGGAAAGAAATGGAATGAGAAGACGAAATTTCAATGGGGGTTGGTGGGGTGGGGGGGGGGGTGAAGAAGACGACTTCTCTTCTTTTTTTGTTTTGGGCATTTTTCATTTTTTTATTTTTTTAAATGTTTTTAATTATAAAATATAGAGTCGATCGCTTTAAAAGGCGTGAAATAATGTATTATTGCAAGTCAACAATATTAGTACCACATGTGTTCGATCAATGGCCAGATGTGCTTAAAATATTGCGTTTCAAAAAATTTAAGGGTTCAGTTGATAAAATCGTAAGTATAAGAGTCCAACTTACAAACACAGTCAGGTACAAGGATCTTCACGTTATTCCGCCTATACTTTTTATTGACATAGAAAAGACAAAAAAATTGCTTGTGCGGTTATTTCCTTTAACTTCTAGTTATCCGTTTGGCTATAAAAATTACAATTCACATTTTCCGTAATATATTTTACTTTTTTAAAAAAAATATCAGTGTTCGTCCATGAAAATTCAAAATTTAATTTGAAGTTATGTTCAAAATTTGAAAAGAATTTATAGCTTATTTTTTCTAACTCAATTTTAAAATAGTTGTGCATTCAATAAAAATATTATTCCACATATTATAAAAAATAAAGTTAATTGCTACAAAAATAAAATCTATTAGGCTTATGCAAAACACGAGCTATCGTAACTAGTCTGGCTAGAATAATGGATAGTTTATGTGTTACCCCGAAAGAAGCTGCATTAATTTCAAGTGTTTTGTGACGTTTTTGCCTTTGAACATTTGTGCTAATTTGTAGTTAGAAATGAGCTTTAGTGGTGTTGTGCAAAAAGGCTCGTGACAAGTGGTATTAGAGCGGGTCAAAGTCGCAACTCAATGAAGAGGTTGGTCAAGAAAGGGAGTAGGAGGTTCGAAAGGATACTGCTGAGAAACGTGATAAAATTAAGGTGAGGCACTCCTCTTCTAACCCACTAGTTGGTTGCAAAAGTCATGGGGAAGGTTCCAATACTAGTCAACTCGACGAGAAAACCATCGGAGTTGAAACTGGTTTGTGAGCCTTGAATAGGCGACTTGTTGTTGTTGAAAATAATTTTAATTCCCTTTAATCAGTAGTTTTTAAGGGTCTTGATGAGGTCAAGAGTAATCTTATTGAGCTTGAGGAAGTGAACAAGGAAGGGCTGACCAACCTTGAACTCAAACTCATTGAAGCCCTCTCCTCTTTTCATAAAGAGTTTGAGGCGTTGAAGGCGCATGTTGATGAGACTACCATTGCGGGGGTTGTTGGTCACGTTATTGTCCGTGAGACACATATTGAGGCTCCTAAATCAAAATAGTTTTGTGGTGAAAGGAATGCCCAAGACGTTGAGTACTTCTTGTGGCAAATGGATGCTTATTTCGAGCATGTGAATATTACTAGTGAAGCTGCCAAAATTCGGACAACAAATATGTATTTGAGGGACACTTCCATGTTGTGGTGGCAGAGAAAAAAGACGGATATGGAGAGAGGGGTCTGTTACATTGACAATTGGGGGCAGTTCAAGAAAGAGTTAAAGAGTCAATTTTACCCCCAAAGCGTGGTACATGAGACTTGTCGAAAGTTGCGAGAATTGAAGCAAACTTCCTCCATTCGTGACTACATGAAGGAGTTCACGAAACTCACTCTTAAAATTCCAAACCTGACCAGCATAGACTTGTTATTTTATTTCTTGAATGGTCTCCAAAATTGGGCCAAACAAGAACTTCAAAGGCGACAAGTTAATGATGTTGATGAAGCAATTGTAGTGGTTGAATCGTTGACAGATTCTCTTGTCAATGCAGCGAAGGGGAGGGACAATCGGATAAAAATTGTTCCTCCCAAGGTGGATAACAACTGGAGAAAAGGAAAGTTCGTTCCAAACCGAGGCAACGATAATAGAAGTAATACATGAAACCAACCTTCTAATTTTCGCAAGAATTATGAGGATCATGAGAAAGGCATTCCACATCATGAAGGCTATTATCTTTGTGGTGGGACTACTTACGTTGCCCGTTATTGCCCATCGTTGAGTAAATTAAGTGTTATGCTTGCTGCTCATAATCAACAAGAGAAGGCAGCGATGCAAATCGGCGGACCGTCCGAGGAGCAAAGTGGACAAGACAAGGGGAAAACGTGGATGTTGGTTTGTTTAATCACATGTCAATGTTTAATCACATGCTTTCTGAATTTGGAGTGATTCAATACTATTATGGTTGTTTTTTATCGCTTCTCCAAATATGCGACATTTACTGCCATGACGGCCAGCTGCAAAGCCAAGGAGGCAACCCACTTTTTTTACGAGATGTCGTGAAATATTGGGGTGTGACCAAAAGTATAGTGATCGGGATCCTTGATTCATTGGTGTATTTTTTAGGGAATTATTTGGTTTGCTAGGGTCGGAGTTCCACTTCTCGACCAGCTTCCATCCTCAAATAGATGGGCAAACAGAGTGGATCAATGCACTCTTGGAGTGTTATTTGCAGCACTATGTTAGTGCCAACCAAAAGGAATGGGCGAAATTGCTGGACACTGCCCAATTTTCTCATAATTTGCAGTGAAGCGAGGCGACGGGGAGAAGTCCTTTTGAGTTGGCTACCGTGACGCAGCCCAATAAGCCACAATCTTTGCTCGTCGACTCCGATTTGAAAAGTCTGGGTGTTTATCACATGGCGAAAGCCTGGGAGTAACAAGTCGATCTTGCAAGGTCATATCTTGATAAGGCAGCCCGAAAGATGAAAAAATTTGCTGATCGAAAGCAGCGACTAGTTAACTACCGATGGGAATAAAGTTATGATAAAACTCAATCCTAGGAAATTTAGGTCGCTACGGAATGTGAACCAAATTTTAATTTGTCGTTATGAGGGTCCTTTTGAGATTATTGCTAAGGCGGGAAGAATTTCATATAGGATTGAGATGCCCATCATTTGAAGTTACATCCAGTCTTCCACGCTAGGCAATTGAAACCATACTTTGAAGATGTGGAAGACAAGGAGCGAGGGCAATTCAATCGAGCTCAAATTTTTATTACTCCACCAGCCGTGGCCAAGCAAATCGAGGCAATTATTGATCATCAATTAGTTCATGGCAAAGGCTAAAATAATTCGAGCGCGCAATTCCTAATTCATTGGAAAGGAACTTCACCGGAGGCGGAAATGTGAGAGAAATATGAGGATTTGTGGCAGTTTCGCGATGCATTTATGTGGCACTGGGGTCATCACCAAATAAGGTGGTGGAGCGTGCGCCGCCTCAAAAGAGGTTGCATTAATTTCCAAGGTTTTCGGTAGCGAGGTAGATTTATATCGCACTTCAACGAGTCTCGAATGTCGTGGCAATTGTCATCCAGCCTTGGAAGATTATTTGGAGACTCTTAGGGAGAAATTAATGTCATTGACAAGCAATCAAAACGGAATCCAAGAGCTGCCACAAAGCTGAAATAGACTTGATATGTGGAAGAGTCTTTTTACCATTTATGTAAACAAAGGACAACCTTTTCCACCAACCTTTGTACCTTTGTAAAGACACTCATTTTTAGTTTTTTTTCTCTTGGGACCTTGTCCCCTTTTTTTTGTAGGTTTAATTTTCAGTTTGTATAAGTCTTAGGAAGCAGCTCATTTGTATTCCAACAATTAGAGAAATATAAAAACAAAAATTGACACTTGCTTCCCAAAATCGGTCTTGACTTTGCTTTCTTGTTGGTTGTTTTCTTGCGGACTGTTTGTGATGTTTTTGCCATTACACTTTTGTGCTAATTTGTTGTTAGGACTGAGCTTTAGTTGTGTTGTGCAAGCCCAGCTTGACTGTCCTACCAGACCTTTTAAAATAGGTACGTAAAAGTTTCACTATATAAGTAAATGAGAAATTATGGATATGAAGGCCATATGAGTTACCAACAAGGCGAAAATATACAACATATCTATTATTAGTGTATATGTGATAGTATATATGTTGTGTATAGATATGCATATTACACTACTAAGAAAATGTCAAAAATCAACCCGAAAAATCAACCTTTGAAAAAATCCAATAAAACCCATCAAATCTTACACATGAAAATAAACCACCTAATAACTTTGCGATTCTATAAATTTTAACCTTGATCTCTAAATTCAACATTTTATACTAGACTTTACCATTAGATGCTAATGCATTTCTTGTGCAACACTTTCTAGGTTAGAAAAATTCCTACTTATAGGGATTTTCTCCCGGTCCAAAAAAGAGAACAAAAAGACACATTCTTTTATTCCTTTTTCCTAGAAAATAAGATTCTGAGTTCTAGTTAAATATAGGTACTATAGCGACCACAAAATTAATTACTGAGGCTTCCTATTATGAAAATAATTTCAAATAATTAATTTGAATTATTCTTGCCATAATAAATTAGAAATCATTGCACTAGAAATTTGTAATTGCACTCCTCTATTTATATTTCGAAATTCCCTATTGAACACTTACGTAATTTCCCATGTTAAGTTTACATATACTAATTAATAAATTAAATTATTGAAAAATTTCATTCAATGATTAATTTTCTTTTGAGCACTACTTAACTTATCTTATGTGTCGGATTCATAAATTCACTTCCAAGGTTGACACGATAAAAACTTATAAGCTTCTCAAAAAGGCATATCATTAATCTCTATATCGAGACATGGATTTCTTCAACTAACTTATTATTTCATCAATATATATTATTATCATCCAATCTATCAAACATATTGACCAATATCATAATCTCACATTTTTATAAATCAAAACGATAATTAATATTTACAGATCATAATAGTTATATCAGGATTAAGAATATAAATACATTTAACAATTTAGAGAATATATTTTTGTGAGTCAATCTAAAACAACTACTCTACTCGGTCCCGTTCAATGCATACAAAATGCACCAACACAAGAAGTTGGAACCATACCGTTCTCATAATCAAAATAAATTACATATAATCTCGTACCAATGACATGTCTAATTTTCGTCGTAGATTGTGAACAAAAACCTTTATATTTATAAAAACCGATAATTTAATCATTTGTGTATAAGCTAAAATTCTATACACTAAATCATCTTTATAGTAAATAGACACAATAAATAAATATATGATCTATTAAAACTGAATAAACAATTAGTCTATAATAAATATTATAGCTAAACATATGGTTAATAGTATATATCTCAACAATCTCTCACTTAGACTTTTAACCATCGTAATTGTTATAATATACTATATCTAAATGCATTGTTAATAGTATGTATCCTAAAAATGTTTTTTTAAATTGTTGCCGAGCACAATGTCCCTCCAACCTGGTGATTCCATGCATCTTTGAACAATTGCCAAACAACGTTGCACACCAAGTTCTCCCATTAGAAACTCGTAGATTTCCTTGTAATTGTGAATTTTCTTGAAAAAGTTAACCTGCAAATTGTTAGTCTTTTTATTGAATTTTATCCTTTAACAAAAAGAAGAAATGTCAATGAGTGTAACATTTCTTGATTTGATGTTTCTGGAGAAATCAGCAGGCTAGGCTGCATACTAGCAACAAAGTCTGGTTACTAATTTGAAATGAAATGAAATGATAGTCAGTCAAGTCACAATTAATTACACCTAATTCCAATCTCCAACTTTTACACTTCCTCATTTTTTTTTGAAACTTCAAATTGTATTTACAAAAACAATTGTTTTTTTCTAAAATTACGTCTCAACCCATATATATTTGCAACTTTTAACTTTTTTAAAGCCTCATTTTAAAAATTTGTCATGAAACTAAATTGACCTCTCTGAATCAAAACTCCATAAATTTATAAATCTCTTAAGATTATATTTTTCTCTCATTCCGACTTGAGCCAATGATAAAAATTACCGATTTCAATGATATAATATATGGTCCATTAATATTATAAAGTAATAATTCTTCAAAATTACAAATGTATCTGTGACTATTTAATGAACAGAGAAGGGTCTAAAATGCCCCTCAAGTATTTAAATTGATATAAAATTATCTTTCATCCACCTATTGACCCTAAAATACTCATGATGTTAATCTTTTGACTCATATTTGTCCTTATTTTTAATAGCTCCATTAAAGTAAAATTATTAAATATTTATTTATTATATTGCTTAATGTGATTGGTCCAAATTTAAATCCTTCTCAAATAAATAATAAAAATGATATTTAAAAAAATATTTTTTAATAAAATCACTTATGATTCATATTTTGACCCGATACACTGAAAAATAATATTGAAAAAATAATTAATTTCATGATATCTTCCTGTTGGTCTATTTTAAATCGAACCCAATTTATTATAATGTAACCCAACTCATAAATGGGGATCCAACTAAAATCCATACTTACCCCGACTGATTGTTCATCTAAAAAAATTATTATTTTCATTAATATAAAATTTTCTCTCAATTATCCAAATGTCTTGTTCATTTTATCTTTTATTTCTTTTTGTAATCTCTTATTCTTAATTAGGCTATCCAGGACTCAAACTTGAAATGAATTCATATATTTATATTCTTTTAATTAGTATTATTGTCATGATGGGATAAGGGTGGGGATAAAAAAAATGATTATTTTTAATTTTAGGTACACACAAAAGAAAAATGTAATATTTGTACATATTTGCTTAATTAAGTCATCTTTTATTGAATGAATTATTTCTATATGAATGCATCGTTATTTTCCTCCTTTTTTCTCTCTCTTGTGAGTCATAAATTAAAAAAAATGGTGGACAAGATCCAAATAGATTTTTTTTGGAAGAGATAGGAAGTGAAGGGTCGGGGAGGGAGGAGTGTAGAGAGTAGATGCCTAACCTTTTAAATTTACTATAAAATTCAAAATTAAGTCAATCATGTGAGCTTATATATTAAGTAATTTCAAATTATTTTAACGAAAAAGGGCCTAAAAATGCCCTTAAACTATGAAATTTGGTACAATATTACCCTCCACTCATTAATGGTTGATCAAATTTGATAGATTCACCCTCGGAAACAAGAAGTTATGGTTCGGGAGGGACGATCTGTTAGACATAGGGGGATTTTTTATCCGAAAGATGGATGTTAGAGGTATTTTAAGGTCGATAGGTGGATGAAGTGTAATTTTGTACCAATTCAAATGTTTGAGGGGCATTTTAGGCCCTTCTCCATTTAATGAAATGTCATTTTAATGTTTTTTTGTTAAAATTTTAATCTAGTTGAAGCTTATCTCTAACTTCTCTTATAACATCTAAATTTTTTGATAATGTCTTCTCGAACTGCACATGTTCGCAACAAAATTTTGTAGCGCTGAAAAGTGAAAATTAACTACAAGAAAAATAAATAAAAGAAAAATGTGATTTTTATTGATGAATCTGTGAGTACAATTTTGTTGTTCTCTTAATTCTTCTGTCCTAAACTTCTCCGTGATTTGAGGGACTTAAGTAGCATATTTCTTGAATGTAGGATGATGTAGACCTCCTTGAGATGTATTTGATCTTCAGGAACATTGGGAAGCACTTCGTTGTTTCAAGTCGATCTCCAGGAAGAACTCTGTTGGCCACTCTTTCGAATAACTATGTAGTTGATGTTGTAAGTTTCTCCAATCCTTGCAGAATACTTATTGAAGAGTTTTCTTAGAATTCTCCTGGAGAATGTCATGGCTATCCCCTATTTATAATTGTAGGAGGTGGACAAGGTTGTTTATAATTGGCCAAAGTATATCATTTTTTACACTTGGCAGATTGTGATTGATTTTTGAATTTGACTAGGACTTCCACCTCATTTGGACACATGGCATCGCCTTGTTGGTCTTGGATGCCTAGTCATCGTGACACATGTCATGGGTTAGGGATTCAAGGTGAAATGGACCTTGGATTTGAATTTAATAAAATGAACTTATTTATATGTAAAACCCAAATTAATCATTTAACCCAAATTAACATAAATTTAATTCAAATTTTGTATGAATTTAATCCAATTAAATTTAGGATAAATTACCTATATACACACCTTTTTTTTCTTCCATAATTCCCATTATTTCCTACCAGTTCTAGAATTTTCCAAAACCCCCAATCGCTGGATACATAAATCCTAACTCCCTAAACCAACATTTATCCCTTCCTTATTTCACTTCACAAACCTCTCCTTATTTTTAGTCACAGAATCTTGGTAGTTATTTTATCATTCACGTTTGAAATTCAAAATCAATCTCTTTTTTTTTTGTAGGTTAAGGATATTTTTAAACAAAAAAATTTAAAAACGATATTTATGAGTCTTTTACCTATTTTTTAAAGTACTCCAAAATTTATAATAAAATAAGTCAACTTCAAATTTTCAACACTAAAACGTAAATTAGAAAAAAAAAAGTTCTTGGTAATAAGTAATATAATATTTATAGAAGCTCTTGCCTTTTCTTTTGTCGTTTCTTTTTATTTAGTATTTTTCCTTCTTTTTATTTTTTTGGTTTAGTAGTTGTTTTGTTTTTCTATTATTTCCAAATCACGGCTGAGTTTGGTATTTGTATTTGGTTTCTTTATTTTTGGTTAATAAAACTCACCTCGTGTGTTTGATTAAAAATATATATATATAATATTTATAAATTTTTCATAATTTGAGTTGGTTATGGACTCTAACAACTAATAATTCATTGAAATTGATTAGGATTCTTGTATTATTATTTAATTGTGATGATCCGGAAGGTCATTTTTGGAAATTTTGAACTATTCATTTAACTTAAGTTAATTAATCGATAGTTAGTGGGTTAAAGTGATCATTTATTAAAGACCCTATAACATATGACCCATGTATATAAATAAAATTAGTGAGATTTAACCTTTTTAATTATTTTAGAAAAGAAAAATAAAGAGAATAGGGAGAAACCCTAAGCGGCATCAAAGAGCAGCGAGTGCTCTTCCTTCACGTAAGTATTTTGGCTGAGCTTTTATTATTGTTGTTTTATACATAATTTCTAGTGAAAGAGTGAACACTTAATTGTGTATACTATTAGAATTGGGTCTTAAGGGGACAAACTGTGAGTGGAAAGTCATTATATATTGATACCAATACATGAACGAATATAGGTTGACATTTCTATTGGCTTATGTCGTGCTTTAATTATTATTACTGCATTGTTGGTTGTGAAAGAAAGTAAGAAAAATTGAATAGGAAAAGTTGAACCAAAGTCAGTGGCGTATGTATTGAAGTTGGGGTAAGAATATGGCTAATTTCTAATGCCTAATCATTGTCCAATGAGACCTAATCACTGGACAATGATGGCCTAATCATTAGACATGATTGTGGAGCTAATAGTTTAGTGAATTAATGTTTATAGTTGAACATTAGAAATATGTTAATCTGCAAATTGTTTTGCGGCACATCACTAATATTTGACATTAGTTAATATCTAGATATCACATTATGATTCAAGTTTTGATATATTAAGATGTGAAATTGAATATTGGGTATATTATATTATATGAAAACTCTCAGGGTTGTAGTGTTTGGGGAAATTATGACTTAACCTTAGACTTGAAATTTAGGAAATATGAGATTTGACCTATTGGTTGGAATCAAGATTTAGGAACTTGATTATAAATTGAGTGAGCTTTTGGGTCTAGGCTAAACCTATAGAGACATGAGTGTTGTTAGTTTTGGAATCTTATTGTGACTATGTACTTGAATAGATTGCATTGATTTGGAAGCTCAACGAAAAGGGAAGGCTCAAGTCTCGGAGTGATCGTTCGGTTATTTGAGACAAGTGGATTTCTAAACCCTTGTTAAGCGTATGAAATTCGTGTATTTCCTTGTGGTATATGTTTGGGAGTAATGTGATCAAGTTGTTTGTGTGATGTGTTGAGAATTGTTTGAAAGACTTGTTGAACCATTGTTGAAGTTGTATCATGATTGTGTTGTTGTGATTTGTGCAATGCTATGAAAATGGTCATCTCCTCATTATTTGTGTGAACATGTTATTTGCATTGTTCTGAGACATGATTGTGATAACTGTTATGTGATAAGATGATGTACCATTTCGAGGGACGTATCGCGCGCCGCGATGGATACTATATTTCGAGGGACGTATCGCGCGCCGCGGTGGTTACTATTATCGAGGGTCGTATCGCGCGCCGCGATGGATGCATGGACAGATATGTCCCCCATGGGTCCCGGACTGAGAGACAGCGGGTGTGTATCATTAGGTCAGACATGCATCACTATATCTGACATTGCATTGCATTGCACATCTTTATTATTGATGAGCTTGATCTCGTGTGTTGCTGATCTTGCGAGTGCCTTTCTGTGAAACTTGTTATTGATGAATATTGAGTTGTTATTGAGAATATATAATATGTTAGAGTGTTGATGTTAAGTTTGTATGCTTTGTAAAGCGTGAATTGTTAGGTTGGGCTAGTGGTATGCGGGTTGTAGTTATGGAGGTTAGGATGGGGTGTAAGGAGTACCCGTATACGTACCCTTAGCTTGTGTTTAGAGGTTTGCTTGTTGATTACCGTGTGGTTTGGTACTCACCCCTTGCTTCTACAATCTTTTGTAGGTTATGAGCCGGATCTTCGTGATACCTTCGTTCTCTTCGTTTCCGAGGCTTTCGTGGAGATTTGAGAGGTAGTTTGTTTGTCATCTCGGCGAACCTTCTTACTCCCGTTTATGATTTTGTTTTTACTTGAAAGACAACGTCATTTGAGACTTGCGTATTTTTATTTTGATTCTAGTATTTACATTAGAGGCTTTTGCACGTGACAACCAGGTTTTGGGGATTGAA
Organism: Solanum commersonii; assembly: GCA_029007595.1. Taxonomy (NCBI): domain Eukaryota; kingdom Viridiplantae; phylum Streptophyta; class Magnoliopsida; order Solanales; family Solanaceae; genus Solanum; species Solanum commersonii. Next base: position 4,786,521 of record JAJTWQ010000008.1, read on the forward strand.
TTAAGTTGACTTGTTTTCGTAATAGTAATTATTATTGAATTTTGCTTTATTTCCGCACTTTATCGAAATGATTAGGTTTTAGGCTGACTTGTCTTGGTGGGATACGACGAGTGCCATCACATCCATTTTTGGGTCGTGACAAAATAGTATCAGAGCCCCAGGTTCATAGGTCTCACGTGCTTACAAGCCGAGTCTACGTAGAGTCTCAAGGATCGGTACGGAGACGTCTGTACTTATCTCTGAGAGGCTATAAAAACTATTAGGAAATTTCCTTTTTGTTCATTCTTTCTCATCGTGCGTGGTTACCTTCTTTAGTACTGAGCTATTGTATACTCTTTTGACAGATGACGAGGACTAGAGTGACTGTTACTGGTGGTAGAGGGGAGACACTTCCCGAGGCAGTTGTTGAGGCCCCAGCTAGGGGTAGGGGTAGAGCCCGAGCTAGAGGTCGTGCTCGTGGAACGGCACTAGCCAGAGGTCGTGGCCGTGGAGCAGCACCAGTGAGAGGTCGTACTAGAGAGGCCTCTCCTGAGCCTCAGATTGATTACAGAGAGGACCAGGTTCCTCCAGAGCCCGCAGTCACACCTTTGCTTTAGGATACATTATTAAGGGTGTTAAGTGTGCTTGAGAGCTTTACTCAAGGTGGTGGTGCGACCGCCACACCACGAGACTCTCAGACTAGAGAGGGAGCTCAGACCCAAGAGCAACAGGGAGCTCCAGTTGTGCAGGATGCGATGGGGCAGCCACCAAAGGATCCCATGGTTGAGAATGATCTTGCACCAGCAATTGGGGGTCAAGGTGCACTATTGGTTGTTTTGACAGAGAATGAGCAGCGTAGGTATGAGAAATTTTGAAAGATGGACCCACCTCAGTTTCAGGGTGGGAAGAGTGAGGACGCTCATGAGTTTCTGACTGCACGCCGAGAGTTGCTAGAGGTTGTTGGATTAGCTGAGTCACATGGGGTTCGATATGCTACACTCCAACTTCGTGGGCCAGCGAGAGAGTGGTGGAGAACTTATTCGGGGGCTTTGCCAGTTGGATCTCCTCCAGTGACTTGGGAGAGGTTTTTCAATGCCTTTCATGATCGTTTTATCCCCTGGAGCGTGAGAGAGGAGAGTCGTTTGAGGTTTGAGAACCTGAGACAGGATAGCTTATCAGTTACAGAGTATGAGGCCCGTTTATGCCAGTTGTTCAGGCATGCTTTGGCCATTATTCCAGACGAGACGGAAAGAATCCGTAGATTCGTGAGAGGGCTGACTTTCTCCATCAGATCGGCTGTGTTTAGATTATCTAGAGAGGGGGCTTCCTTCCAGTCCATTGTGAGCGCCGCTAAAGAAGCGAAATTGATGGAGAGAGAAGAGTTTGGGGACCCTAAGAGGGTTCGTACAACAGGTCAGTTTCGTGGTGCCTTATCTGGAGGCAGGAGATCACACAGAGGGAGTGGTTCCTTTCAGCAGCGATGACCCGTTCATGCATCTATGTCGACATCCGAGGGTGGTCAGATACCTCGGGGTTCTTATAGCGTGGGTCACGGTTCACAGTAGCGACCTATGGGGCGAGGCAATCATAGTGGGTTTTCAGGGCCCGCACAGCAGTTCCCGGGACAGAGATTTTGCTTTTCTTGTGGAGATCCCGATCACCTGATGCGACAGTGTACTTCCCAGAGGGGTCGTGGAGGGTCCCAACCTAATTCTTCATTTCAGGCTAGACCACCGGTACCACAGGGTAGGGGCCGAGGCAGAGTTCAGTCAGGTAGAGGCGGTAGAGCTTCTAGTAATGATGTTGCAGCTCAGCAGAGTGGGGGTAGAGTTACCACCCAGGCTGGAGGTAGGCGAGAGGGCCATTGTTATGCTTTCCCGGGGAGACCTGAAGCGGAGACTTCTGATGCTGTTATCACAGGTATCATCCCAATATGCCATCGATCTGCTTCTGTATTGTTTCATCCAGGGTCTACATTCTCTTATGTGTCCACCTATTTTGCTGCTGAATTTGATATGATATGTGATAGAATGACTATACCTATTCGTGTTTCTACACCCGTGGGTGAGCCCTTAGTGGTGGATCGATTGTATCGATCTTGTCTTGTTTCTCTAGCGGGGTAAGACACTTGGGTAGATTTAATCATTCTGGGATGGTAGACTTTGATGTTATCTTGGGTATGAATTGACTTTTTCCTTATCATGTTGTCCTTAATTGTAATGCTAAGACTGTGACTTTAGCAATGCCTGGTGTTCCGAGGGTTGAGTGGAAGGGCGTTAATGGCTCTTATCCTAGCAAGGTCATCTCTTTTGTTCGTGCTCAGAGATTGGTAGAGAGAGGGTGTTTGTCTTACTTAACTTTTATTCGGGACACTAATGTTGAACCACCTTCCATGGATTCTGTTCGTGTGGTTCAGGAGTCTCGATGTATTCCCTTCTGATCTTCCAGGTGTTCCTCCCGATAGGGATATTGATTTTGCTATTAATTTGGAGCCGGGCACTAAGCCCATTTCTATTCCTCCCTACTGTATGGCTTCAGCCGAGTTGAAAGAGTTGAAGGATCAGCTGCAAGATTTATTGAGTAAGGGGTTTATTCGCCCTAGTGTGTCACCTTAGGGTGCCCCTGTGTTGTTCGTGAAGAAGAAGGATGGGACTATGAGGATGTGTATTGATTACACACAGTTAAATAAGGTGACAGTGAAAAATAAGTATCCTCTTCCGTGTATTGATGACTTATTTGATCAGCTACAGGGGGCATCGTTGTTCTCTAAGATTGATTTGAGGTCTGGGTATCATCAGTTGAAGATTAGGGCATTAGATATCTCTAAGACAGCTTTTCGGACTCGGTATGGGCATTATGAGTTCTTAGTGATGTCCTTTGGGTTGACTAATGCCCCTGCAGCTTTTATGGAGTTGATGAACGGGGTGTTTCGACCGTACATTGATTCTTTTGTGATTGTGTTCATCGATGACATTTTGGTTTACTCTAGGACTGAGGATGACCATGTTCGACACTTGAGAATTGTACTTCAGAGATTGAGGGAAGAGAGGTTGTATGCCAAATTCTCAAAGTGTGAGTTCTGGCTTAATTCTGTGGCATTCTTGGGACACGTGGTGTCCAAGGAGGGTATTAGAGTAGATCCGGCCAAGATTGAGGCAGTTAGAGGCTGGACGCGACCTACTTCTCCTACCGAGATTAGGAGTTTTGTGGGATTGGCAGGTTATTACCGATGATTTGTTCAGAGTTTCTCTACTATTGCAGCTCCATTGACTAGATTGACTTGACAAGGTGTGGGTTTTCAGTGGTCTGATGAGTGTGAGGAGAGTTTTCAAAAGCTCAAGACTTTGTTGACTTCGGCTCCTGTATTGACTCTACCTGAGAAGGGCGTAGACTTTACTGTGTATTGTGATGCTTCAGGAGTCGGTTTGGGTGGTGTATTAATGCAGAAGGGAAAGGTGATTGCTTATGCTTCTAGGCAGTTGAAGACCCATGAGAAGAACTACCCTACTCATGATTAGAGGGATTTGAACTTAAGGCAGCGTAGATAGCTTGAGTTGCTGAAGGACTATGATGTGACCATTCTATATCATCCGGGAAAGGCCAATGTTATGGCCGATGCTTTGAGTAGGAAAGACTCCTAGTATGGGGAGTCTTGCAGCACTTAGTATTGAGGAGAGACCATTGGCTAGAGATGTTCAGATGTTAGCCAACAGACTTGTCCGATTGCAGATCTCAGAGGAGAGTGATGGGATAATTACTTTTATTGAGGCTCGGTCTTCTTTAGTCGAGCAGATCCGTGCGCACCAGTTTGATGATGAGAAATTATGTCTCATACGAGATAGAGTATTGAGAGGGGAAGCCAAGGAGGCTGTCCTTGATTCTGATGGTGTCCTGAGGATCGGAGGCAGGATTTGTGTGCCCAAGACGGGCGAGTTGACTAGGCTGATTCTTGAAGAGGCCCATTGTTCCCGATATTCTATCCATCCGGGGGCAGCGAAGATGTATCATGATCTGAGTCAGCATTACTGGTGGTGTGGGATGAAGAGAGATATTTCAGACTTTGTTTCTAAGTGTTTGACTTGCCAACAGGTCAAGTGTGAGCACCGGCGTCCGGGGGTGTATCTCAGAGGATGCCTATTCCTACTTGGAAGTGGGAGCGGATCACTATGGACTTTGTTGTGGGTTTGCCTACCACAGTGGGTGGTTATGACTCCATTTGGATTGTTGTTAACAGGCTGACCAAGTCTGCCCACTTCATTCCAGTTCGGGTGAAGTATACGGCACAGAAGTTAGCCGAGCTATATATCAGTCAGATCATGCGACTACATGGGGTTCCTATTTCTATTATATCAAATCGAGGTTCACTATTTACTTCTCACTTCTGGAAGGCATTACAACATGGTTTGGGTACTCAGCTAGATATGAGTACAGCCTTTCACCCTCAGACAGATGGTCAGTCAGAGCGAACGATTCAGGTGTTGGAGGACATGCTCCGAGCATGTGTGATCGATTTTGGTGCTAGATGGGATCGACATTTACCCTTAGTAGAGTTTGCCTACAATAACAGTTATCACTCTAGTATTCAGATGACCCCATTTGAGGCGTTGTATGGTAGACGATGTAGGTCTCCGATCGGTTGGTTTGATTCGGCAGAGATGGACTCTTTGGATACTGATTTGCTTAGAGATGCTGTGGAGCAAGTCCGTATGATTCAATATAGACTGTTGACAACGCAAAGTCGACAGAAGAGTTATGCAGAACGGAGAGTTAGATCCTTAGTGTTTATGGAGGGCGATCATGTTTGGCTTAGAGTGTCACCTATGAAGGGTGTGATGCGGTTCGGCAAGAAGAGCAAGCTTAGCCCTAGATTCATTGGACCTTTTGAAATTTTGAGTCGAGTGGGAGAGGTGGCCTATTAGTTGGCCTTGCCACCTAGCTTGTCAGCAGTTCATCCTGTTTTCCATGTCTCTATGCTTCGGAAGTATATTCCGGATGAGTCACATGTGCTTTCACTCGATTCAGTGGAGTTGGGTCTAGACTTGACATTTGAGGAGGAACCTATAGTTATATTGGACAGACAGGTTCGAAAGCTTAGGACCAAGGAGATTGCTTCAGTGAAGGTGCAATGGAAGCACCGATCAGTGGGAGAGGCAACTTGGGAGACAGAGTCTGACATGCGTGTCAGATATCCTCAGGTTTTTTAAGCTTCAGGTACTTTCTTTCACCTTATGTTCGAGGACGAACCTGATTTTTAGTGGTGGATAATGTGATGACCCGGAAGGTCATTTTTGAAAATTTTGAACTATTCATTTAACTTAAGTTAATTAATCGATAGTTAGTGGGTTAAAGTGATCATTTATTAAAGACCCTTTACCATATGACCCATGTATATAAATAAAATTAGTGAGATTTAACCTTTTTAATTATTTTAGAAAAGAAAAATAAAGAGAATAGGGAGAAACCCTAAGCGGCATCAAAGAGCAGCGAGTGCTCTTCCTTCACGTAAGTATTTTGGCTGAGCTTTTATTATTGTTGTTTTATACATAATTTCTAGTGAAAGAGTGAACACTTAATTGTGTATACTATTAGAATTGGGTCTTAAGGGGACAAACTGTGAGTGGAAAGTCATTATATATTGATACCAATACATGAACGAATATAGGTTGACATTTCTATTGGCTTATGTCGTGCTTTAATTATTATTACTGCATTGTTGGTTGTGAAAGAAAGTAAGAAAAATTGAATAGGAAAAGTTGAACCAAAGTCAGTGGCGTATGTATTGAAGTTGGGGTAAGAATATGGCTAATTTCTAATGCCTAATCATTGTCCAATGAGACCTAATCACTGGACAATGATGGCCTAATCATTAGACATGATTGTGGAGCTAATAGTTTAGTGAATTAATGTTTATAGTTGAACATTAGAAATATGTTAATCTGCAAATTGTTTTGCGGCACATCACTAATATTTGACATTAGTTAATATCTAGATATCACATTATGATTCAAGTTTTGATATATTAAGATGTGAAATTGAATATTGGGTATATTATATTATATGAAAACTCTCAGGGTTGTAGTGTTTGGGGAAATTATGACTTAACCTTAGACTTGAAATTTAGGAAATATGAGATTTGACCTATTGGTTGGAATCAAGATTTAGGAACTTGATTATAAATTGAGTGAGCTTTTGGGTCTAGGCTAAACCTATAGAGACATGAGTGTTGTTAGTTTTGGAATCTTATTGTGACTATGTACTTGAATAGATTGCATTGATTTGGAAGCTCAACGAAAAGGGAAGGCTCAAGTCTCGGAGTGATCGTTCGGTTATTTGAGGCAAGTGGATTTCTAAACCCTTGTTAAGCGTATGAAATTCGTGTATTTCCTTGTGGTATATGTTTGGGAGTAATGTGATCAAGTTGTTTGTGTGATGTGTTGAGAATTGTTTGAAAGACTTGTTGAACCATTGTTGAAGTTGTATCATGATTGTGTTGTTGTGATTTGTGCAATGCTATGAAAATGGTCATCTCCTCATTATTTGTGTGAACATGTTATTTGCATTGTTCGAGACATGATTGTGATAAACTGTTATGTGATAAGATGATGTACCATTTCGAGGGACGTATCGCGCGCCGCGATGGATACTATATTTCGAGGGACGTATCGCGCGCCGCGGTGGTTACTATTATCGAGGGTCGTATCGCGCGCCACGATGGATGCATGGACAGATATGTCCCCCATGGGTCCCGGACTGAGAGACAGCGGGTGTGTATCATTAGGTCAGACATGCATCACTATATCTGACATTGCATTGCATTGCACATCTTTATTATTGATGAACTTGATCTCGTGTGTTGCTGATCTTGCGAGTGCCTTTCTGTGAAACTTGTTATTGATGAATATTGAGTTGTTATTGAGAATATATAATATGTTAGAGTGTTGTTGTTAAGCTGTATGCTTTGTAAACTGTGAATTGTTAGGTTGGGCTAGTGGTATGCAGGTTGTAGTTATGGAGGTTAGGATGGGGTGTAAGGAGTACCCGTATTCTGTACCCTTAGCTTGTGTTTAGAGGTTTGCTTGTTGATTACCGTGTGGTTTGGTACTCACCCCTTGCTTCTACAATCTTTTGTAGGTTATGAGCCCGGATCTTCGTGATACCTTCCGTTCTCTTCGTTTCCGAGGCTTTCTGTGGAGATTTGAGAGCTAGTTGTTTGTCATCTCAGCGAACCTTCTTACTCCTGTTTATGATTTTGTTTTTACTTGAAAGACAACGTCATTTGAGACTTGCGTATTTTTATTTTGATTCTAGTATTTACATTAGAGGCTTTTGCACGTGACAACCAGGTTTTGGGGATTGAATTAAGTTGACTTGTTTTCGTAATAGTAATTATTATTGAATTTTGCTTTATTTCCGCACTTTATCAAAATGATTGGGTTTTAGGCTGACTTGTCTTGATGGGATACGACGAGTGCCATCACATCCATTTTTGGATCGTGACATTAATCTTCTCATTGTCTCATAATAATATTAGTTTCAATTTCATAAAAATTTCATGCAGTCTAATATTTTTCTCTTTTTATGGTGTTTTTCATAAACACTTTCTTTAATGGATTGTGTTTGTTAATGTATCTAATTGATAACTTAATTCTTATTTATTGTGATACATTTATAGATACACTTTATTTCAGCTTACATACATCCTTCTTTCACAACCTTATTGTATCAGATACATTATTATCAACTACAAAATGATACATTATGTAAGTTATACATATCTTTCAAGACAAACAATACAATACTTATCAATTTAAACGAGATACATAAATAGTAATGTATCATGCACTAATTTTTTAGATATGAAACGTAAATTTGAATTTATATTAAATGTATCAATTACATAGCAACTACCACACGGTAATGTATCGATCTCAAATCTAACATCTTATGGACAACAATTATTTATTTAACGTATCTAGTATAAATACAATACTTATCAATTTAAACAAGATACATAAATAGTAAAATGCTAAGTAACAAAGATATTCCTGATGTATCTTCTCAAATTTTTCGACAATTTTGAATCAAAATTGAAAGGATCTTCAATAAACTAGGAGAAGAATTTGAATCTCAAAATTGAAAGGATCTTCGCTGAACTGGGAGAAGAAAGAATCTTGAATCTCAATTTTTTTGATAATCTTGAATCAAAATTGAAAGTATCTTCGATGAACTTGAAGATTCAAAAGGATATTGTTTATCCAACAACAATTTCATCACTTTTATATCCTTCTTAACTCATCTCGCTTACCCAAAATTTCGACAAAAGTTTTTGAATCAAATCTGAAAGGTTTCTTCGTTGAACGAGGGGAGCAATTTGAAATTTTGAATTTCTTCGTTCTATTAGGATTTGCCTCTGTATGATTGAGAGTAAGAAGAAACATAAGCGTAATTTATGGAATTTAATTAATTTTTAGATTTTATTCCCCTTTTAGCGTAACAAAAATATTTTTCTTGTATTAGAATTAATGTATCCGGATGGTGAATTAATGTATATGGATGGTGACTTATGTATCCGAAAGATACAAATCTTAAGGGATTATTGTAATTTGAAAAAAAGTAGGTATAGAATGTAATTTACTCTTTACACTAAGTGATTTATGTAAGTTATATGTGTCTATAAATACCCCCTCCTTCAAGGCTTGTTGAAGTAGGGGGCTTGCCGACATTTGATGGCTGGACTTGAAGTATTATGAATCCGATAATATTACTCTTAAGATATTTGCTTGACTCTATTTCTTGTGATGAAACAAGTTGTATGCTAAGGTCATGTGCAACTCCATTTCAATTTGTTCATACCGATGGATGATATGGAGGACTCTCAAGGGAGAGATAAGCAAACCAATGTAACAAAGTTTTATGAATATTAAGTTTGAATAAACTATCACCATAGACTTGTATGCAAATTTGGACACCGATACTCACAAGTGCCACACAAGTTCCCAGAGTTGGACTTTTAAAAAAAAAAGAACATAGCTTGATTTGCACATTTTTTGCAAACCTTCAACTTGGAAACAAGTGGTAATTTAACAATCACACCAAAATTTGTTTCATTTTTTTGATTTTGTAAGAATCATTCTTCAAATCTTAAGCAATATTGCTCTCCTTTTGAGTGTTAGGATCTTCCATTTAGATGAGCAAGAACTGATTTAATTTGTTTCTTCATATTTTACCACAACTTTTCTTGTACAAAGAATGAGAATTGTTCATAGGAACCTCTATACAAACCTTTTCATGTACAGAGGATTCATCAAAGAGTCATTTGAATAATCCTTTTGAATTTATAGTAAAATATTTTTGAAGTAGAACTCCAAATTTGGTGTGTTCTTTCTATATTTCGCGCAGTCCCACCAATATGTCATTCTCTTAGTGTAGGAGTGTCCAGATGACGATCGGCTGAATTCTGAAGAAAATAGATTTGTATTATTATAACATATCCAAAAATCAACATTAAACACTTTTAGGATTGATCGAAATCAATTTTTGAAGTTGGTGTCCAAATCTGGCAGTTCTTCTCACAATTATGTGCAATCTTGCCAAATCGTCCTTTTCTTGGTGTAGGAGCATTCAAATGATGAGTGGCTTGATTATGGAGAAACTAGACTTTTAGTACTACAACACATCCAAATCAACATAAAAAAACTGTTGTATTGATGAGAATCAATTTTTGAAGTTGGTCCCCAAATCAGGAAGTTCTTCTCACAGTTATAGCCAATCTTGCCAAAACATAATTTTCTTGGAGTAGGGGCATTGTCTTGGTTGTGAAGAAACTAGACTCGTAGTACTATGACATATACAAAAACCAATATCAAACTCTTTCTGAATTGACAAGAATTGGTTTTTGAAATTGGTCTCCGAATTTGATGACTTTTCTCAGAGAATTCTATTTTTTTTGCACATGCTTTTCGTTGTTTTTTTTGAGCAGTTGACAAAGAAGTGACTTGATCTTTATTCATCAAAATTGGATCAGAAGATTCAAGTACGCAAGCCTTAAGCAGTAGAGATTGTTGTTGAAGAGTGATCTAGGTCGCAAGTTAATGCGTCATACTATTAGCGTTGATATATGTCCAACTAGATTGTTGTGCGACTGTTAATGCTTGTCCTGCAAAACTGAAGCTTCATGCCATTTGCACCGATCTACATATGTAGAACCAGGAAGCTTTGTACAGTTAGCACCACGGGCTTCGTTATCCTTCTTTTTGTAGGTTTATCAGAAAGCATAAATGATCTTGACATCAGTAAGGAATCTACCAGATGTCCATATGATTGACGCTGAACCATTTGATGTGTCACTTCCTTACTTCTTGGAAATAAAGGAGCTTGGAGCGGTCAGACCCCCTCCTTGGCAACACTAGAGGTATGCCTTTCAAACTTCAGCGAGCAAGTAGTTGGTGGCCATCATTGCTGCCTTGTGAAAAAGAAGTTTCGAATGTAAACATCATTCCTGGCGAGTCCTTGAGTCTTGGTGATAAAAAGTCTAAGAGTGACCACACTCCATCTGGCTTGGAGAGATTGACATTACGAGAAGCCCTTTCCGACTTTGGTGAGTAAGTACTTGGAACCAATCTGTTCCCAGATGTATGAGCAATGGAATTGCAATCTGCTTGGTCCTAAAGAAACGGAACTCAGCTTTCTGCAATATATCAAGATTTTAGACCAAAACTCCCTCCAAATTGATCAAAATTAATTTCTGAAGTTGATTCTAGATCTGATATGTCTGTTTCGCAGCTTTACGTGTTTATCGTAGAAAATTCATAAGTCGAATTAGGAGTACCGAAATCATGAGATTCTTGTTTCATTGGAATTAAGACTCAAAGAACTACAAAATGTGTAAAACTCACGGCCAAAGACTTTGTGGATTAGTACAGATATCAATTCAAAGTCAGCTCACGATTCTGTCTTGCACAGCACTTCAGCTTCACGCATCTCTCGTAGAAAATTGATAAGTCGGAGTAGGAATACTGAAATCATGAGATTCTTATTCCATTGGATAGACGATTCAAAGAAATATAGCATGTGTAAAAATCACGGCCAAAGACTTTATGGATTACAGATATTGTTCAAAGTCAGCCCATAATTCTGTCTTGCTAAGCTCTTCAGATTTGCGCGTCTGTAGTAGAAAGTTCATAACTCAAAGTAGGAATACCGAAATCATGAGTTTGTTGTACCGCTGGAAAGAGGACTCAAGTAACTACAACATTTATAAAAATCACAGCCAAAGACTTTATGAATTATCAAATATATGCCTTTGAGGACTGCTCAGATCAACTTCAAAATATGATGATCTTTTTTTTCCAGCTTTGAGCGACCGTGGTAGAAAATTCATAACTTAGCGTAGAAGTCTCTGACTCACTAGACGATTTTTCCATTGTGAAGTGGACTCCAAGAACTTTATTATGTGTGAAAATCATGGTCAAAACCCTTACGGATTTTCACAAATACGCCTTTAAAGTCAGCTAAGACTTTGCCCTGCTTAACTCTTCTTCTTTGCTCATCTGTGACACATTTGAACTCACGTGCTAGCTATGTAATTTTAAAGAGCTATTATGATGATCATGCAATGCCACAAACCTTTGTTTTTACTCATGAGCTTTGAGTGATTACTCCTAGAGCCTACGTACCTCGGTGAAGAGGATCAAGTCATATCGTTGTTCAAGATGATGAGTTCTAGTTATTATTTTTTTTGGGTCGTACACGGTTTATACTCTTGCGGGTCAAGAGTAACATGTAGCATCTGCTCGTACCTTAAGGAGCGTTTCAACTTGCAGTCTAGGATCATGCGTCAAAGATTGTTTCAGATTCAGGAATAGCTAAGTAAACTTGAGGCTATACTCCTTCACACTCATAGCTTCCTGTTTCAGATTCAAGAACTCTTTCACCTTAGCTTCCCTTAGCTCTCGGGGAAAGAAGCGCCCCAAGAAAGTATTCTCAAAAACAGCCCAACTCAAAAGTGGTGGCCCCTCTGCCCTGTTCTTCTTCCACTGATCATACCATATCCTAGCATCACCTTTGAGCTGATATGAGACTAACTCCACGTGCTCTAAATCAATAACAAGTTGCATGACCTCAAACACTTTCTGAAGTACTTCCACAAAGTTCTCTAGATCCTTAGTGTTCTTTGACCCTATGAACTCTGAGGGATTCATCCTCAAAAACACACGAATTTCGGATGTATCAGCCATATCCTGATGACCCCCTCCTCATTGACTAGCCTGATTTCTCACAGCTTAAGTCTATATTTGAATAACATTCCTGAACTCAACATTGGTGACATCTCCTGAGGGGGTTGCACTTCTGGTGCATTGGGAGCTTCTTGACCTTGAGAATTAGCATTCCACCTAACATGATATCCTCAAACAGCTCTTCGTGGAGGCATGAAGACACGCGTAAGCACGAGTTAGAAGAAACTTTTATAGAGTTGAGCTCTATGGCACGAACAAGAGTAAGAAGAAAGTGAAAAGTTCCTAAATGTCGTAGCTTCCTCATTATAGATGTGACACGCTTCACACCGATAAGAATGACTCCACTAGACACAGCTTCTTTGACACCCTAAGACTCTTGAACTCTATGTTATGATATCAAGTTTGGCATACCCCCTACACCCTAGATGTGGCCGGCACTCGAGAACCATTGTCGGTTTCCAGGCAAACCATTGGCCTAGTTAACTACTTAGCGGAAGACTTACTCAAGCAACATACGGCTTAAAGTAAAACTCAATCATGTAAACTCAAAGTCAATACTAAACTCAAACGTTTGAAAATACTTAATGTAAGAAACATAATAGTTGTAAAACAATTTAACAAGGACTCTGAGGACATCTCAAGTCTAATTATCTATGAAGCCTCAAATAGTAAGATATGTGTCGGGACAAGACCCACAACATCTCATAGATACTAAATTGAAAGTAAATGTGAAGTCCTCCAAAATGCAAAGAGGCTCACCAACAGCTATCTGAAGTGAAAAGTGATCTCAATGAAGTGTTTGCTGATGATCCTGAATACCTGTATATGCATCATAGAAAAATGCAGGTCGAATGACATCAGTACATGGATGCACGAGTATGTAAGATAGCCGAAGCAAAATAACTGAAGAAGGGACTGCAACAAATAAAATATATGCAAGCTGAATGTAAAGCAATAAGAGTGAAATCATTTATAACTTTACAAATACTTACACATATTTGAACTCAACATAATAGGTGATAAATGAAAATATAGTTTAACTCTCATTGGGAGATTATCTAACTGACAACCATTACTATGAGCTATATTATGATACAGTTTCTCAGCCACGCTGCTAGAACTATCCTATACCGTATCAGGGTATAGAACCTCTCCACTAAGTGGATCTACTAAGCAATAAGGGTCATCTACAAAGTGTGATCCTTTACCTCATGTTGGCAGACATAGTTTATGAGGATTTTGAATTTTTTGAACTCGTCCTCATATCGGTGATCAATACTATTCCCAATAATATGCTCATGCACAATGTATAAAACATCATATTTCTCTGTTTTGAGGTAATTACTCAAAATAACCTCCTTAAAGAAGTAACTGCTCTGAAATATCCCTATACTCAAACTCTTTTTAGAAATCAAAGTTTCTCTTTTCTCAATGTAAAAATGATACATTTAGGAATAGTTAGTTCCCTTAAAGAATGGTTCAGGACTGATCTTAGAAATTTTTGGGGTGTTACAGCCTCATTGGCATCTTTAGCTGAGGGTGGCCATGTGGACACACCCTTTGTCGAAAAATTATACAACATATAGGTTAATGGCTACTTAAAATGGTTATCTATTGCAGTTTGCACACCTTTACGACAACTTGATAAGCTGGTGCAAATGCAATGGTTGGTGGCGTCAAAAAAAGTTTAGACAAGCAGGTTCAATTTCTAATGGCCGGGTGCGCTGGTCGGTGGTGTCAAAAATTGAATCGTGACATGTTACCAGACCAACTTCTTCTCTGTTGTAATGATTATTACATTATTATTTTGTTTACATGAATTTGAATATTCATGTAAATTCTGAGGCTAGTGACAAAAAGCTATATAAGGATACATGTCCTCTAAAGTCTAAACAAATTTATAAATCCAGGTTCATTTTCATACTAGCTATATACATCTCTAAACCAATCTAACTTAATCATTCCTATTAAGAATAGTGCAAGACAAAGTAAGATGTTTTTTTTCATACTATATAATTGTACTATTATAATTATATAGGAACTTTCTGTTTTAATATATATACGGAATGTATTTTCCACACAACATTGAAAATGGTGGACAGTCAAAAGAAGGCAATGCTGATGAATTACAACTTTACAAGAAACAATTGTGTAAACCAATGAAAAGCAATAATTCAACAAAGCCAAGTAATTTCCTAGACAAAATAAAACTCAAAGAAAACTTTTATGCGGAGGTATTTTGACTTCTTCTTAGTTTCTTCACCATTTAAATTATATAAAATCACATAATAGGAGTTATTTTTACAAGTAATAATTAAGTACATTGAGTTTGGTCTAGAAGAACCCTTGGTTTAGGTCTTGAGGCTTATAAACTCATCTCGAGCTACCTTGTGGATTTAGGCTAAACTATAGCTTTGGATGTGGGACCCACTTTTTATTGAGATGATGTCTATTGGAAGTTTCAACATCTCCGTTGAGTCCAGAATATTGAATTTGGTAGGGTAGCATAATTCGTTTGTGTGGTTATTGGTAGGGTAGCATAATTCGTTTGGTAGGGTAGCATAATTCGTTTCCATAATTAGTGTGGTTAATTGCGGAAAAAGTGGTTACATAATTTCATTAAAAACAATGCTCATTTAATTGTAACTTTAATGAAAGAGATAATTCAACATTTCAGAATTTTACTATATAATGCAAACATTTCAGAATTCTACCACAATTCCTCTATTTTTCTTTTTGTACTACTTTATTATCACTTTTATTTGGTCATTTTATATCTCTTCCTTTAATCTCTTTTTCTTTATCATTGCAACATCATTTTTGTATCTTCATTTTTTATTTACCTCAAGCAATGAATTTTGATTTATATATCTTATGAAAATAATATTCTAATTATACGTTAATTATCTGCAGGTTTTACAACAAATTATCTCTTATATTGATTTTCCAGAGGAGTTGAAACATGAACAAGTGCAAGAAGTTCTCTTACCATGCTTCTGGTTGGTCTTCAAATTTTACCAAACAAATTTACTATTTAATTTTTCATCACAAGTATTTCTAAAAATTATATAGTGACTTTTCATCATTAATTGTTGATAATGTTTATGAATTATTAGTTCTTCGTGAATAAAAAAAAAATTGTGATTGTCCTTTTAATTTCTTACTGCAGATTGCATGGATATGTGATGTTATCAAGAATACAAATTTATTGCCTTTTCATTATTGATTGAAATTATTCATATAATTGGTTCATTGTAAATTATTATTTTTTCGTAAGTAAAAAGTCTGAAGAATAACTTGTATTTATAGCCAAGAGGAACTGGTTCAGAAAGATTGCAACCTTTCAGAAACCACACGGCCATTTCAGAAAGTTTGCAACCTTTCAAACGGTCATGGTTGTTCCTGAAAATAATTTAAATAAAACAGGTCACGCGGATCCGAGTTGGGTCGGAACGTTTCAGTTAATTAACTAATTAATTGAAATGTTTTTGGCCATTTTATTTTATTTAATTAATTAAATAAATAAATAAAACAAAACTTTGTCCAAAAATAATCTCTCGATCATTTTCCAACGCCGAAGCCAAAGCCGAGCCGAGCGAGCGACGACGACAACACGATGGGGGTCCCTCTTTCCAACCCTTTTAACAATTAATAGAAATGTTTCTCTATTTAAACTCTTCTATTTTTCTTTCCACCACCGATGAGGGAGAAATGCCTTTTTACTAAAGTATAAGGGGACTTTTCAAGTTCCTCTTTTTTTATCTTCCCTCCATTTTCCATTAACTCTTGCTATATACCCAACAATTCCCAACATGAATGGGGAATGGTTATAACATAAGGAATGCACAGACGAGTGTGTACTTTACAAGCAAGGATCAATTGCATCTAGATAAGTAGGTTTTCCCTTGCACCTTCCGTAGTGAATATATGTCGGATATACTCGGTCAATCGGTAGATGCGATATCTTTGAACCGTCGAGCTTTGGTATATACCTAGACAACCATATGTCACACAATTAGCCCTTTACCGTTTATGGTTCTTACGGTTGTGTTCGTTTCAGCCATGAACACCTCCTAGTTTCATGAGTGTATAGAGAATAGGCTTTTGACATAAAATTCTCTTTGAAGTGGCTTACACTTCACACTCACATAGGTGATTTTTAACTGTGTCATCTCGTAGATACACTATTTGGTCAAATTTTCCAAACTTAGCAAATCATTAAAAACTTTAAGCTTTATTAACTCATTAACAAGCCTTAAAGTCTTAACCTTGTTCCTGAACATTGTCTTCATCATGAGAATGGATTAAGTTGATTGACAATGTCGAACTGTCAGTCACAACTTTGTTTTTCTCCTTGAATCTAGCTCTTGGGATCTCCAGTCCGCTAGATAGAGTTACCGCCATGTTGACTTGTCCTAAGCCGTAAACCCATTTCCTTAGATGATCTTTCAACTGCCTCTCTCACTAGGCCTTTCGTTAGTGGATCTGACACATCATCGCTTGACTTCACATAGTCAATTGCATAATTCCACTAAAGAGCAGTTGTCTTACGGTGTTATGTTTCCGTCGTATATGACGAAACATTCCATTGTACATAACGCTCCTTGCCCTACTTATTGCTACTTGACTATCACAATGTATGCAAATAGGTCCCACAGGTTTGGGCCAGAATGGAATATCCTTTAAGAAATTCAGGAGTCATTTAGCTTCTTCACCAGCCTTATCTAAAGCAATAAATTCAGATTCCATTGTGGAGCGAGCGATACATGTCTGTTTGGATGATTTCCAAGAGACTGCTCCTTCACCAAGTGTAAACACATAACCACTTGTGGATTTTACTTCATTTGACCCAGTGATCCAATTTGCATCACTATATCCTTCAATCACGGCAATATATTTATTATAATGCAAAGCATAGTGTTGGGTATGTTTCAGATACCCCAACACACTTTTCATTTCCATCCAGTGAGTTTGATTTGGATTACTAGTGAACCGACTCAGTTTGCTAATAACACATGCTATATCTGGTCGCGTACAATTCATAATATACATCAAACTTTCCAACACTGGCATATTCCAATTGAGAGTCACTTTCACCTACATTCTTTTGAAATGTAAAGCTTAAATCAATTGAAGTTTTGACAAAATTGAAATTCAAGTACTTGAACTTATCCAATACTCTTTCAATATAATGAGATTGAGATAATGCTAGTCCCTGAGGAGTTTTGAGAATCCTGATCCCTAAGATCAAATCAACAACTCATAAGTCTTTCATATCGAACTTACTGGACAGCATGCGCTTAGTAGCATTTATATCGTCAATATCTTTACTCATTATTAACATGTCATCAACATACAGACAAACAATGACTTCATGATTCAGAATGTTTTTAATGTGAACATACTTATCACATTCATTAATCTTGAATCCATTTGCCAACATTGTTTGGTCAAATTTAGCATGTCATTGTTTGGGTGATTGCTTGAGCCCATAAAACGACTTCACAAGTCTGCACAGTTTCTCTTCTTTACCAGGAACCACAAACCCTTCAGGTTGTTCCATGTAAATTTCTTCCTCCAACTCTCCATTTAAGAAGGCTGTCTTTATATTCATTTGGTGTATTTGAAGATCATGCACTGTCGCTAGTGCTATTAACATCGTAATTGATGTTATCCTTGTTACTGGAGAGTATGTATCAAAGTAGTCCAGACCTTCCTTTTGTCTGTATCCTTTGACTACAAGTCTAGCCTTATATTTGTCAATAGTCTCATCGACTTTCATTTTCCTTTTAAAGATCCACTTTGATCCTAAAGGTTTATTTTTTGGAGGAAGATCAGCCAATTTTCAAGTATGGTTACTTAAAATTGATTCGATCTCACTATTGACTGCTTCTTTCCAATAAATTGACTCATACGAAGACATAACTATTTTAAATGTTTGAGGCTCATTTTCAAGCAAAAATGCCACAAAATCTGGTCCAAAAGAAGTAGATTTTTGTTGGCGATTACTACGCCTAGGATCCTCAATAGGTTGTGTATTTTCCGTTGATTATTTCCGTGGTTGTTTAGGTCTTTCACTTGTCGACTCACATTTAATTTTATACGGATAAATGTGTTCAAAGAACTCAGCATTATCTGACTCAATCACCATATTCACATGAATTTCAGGATTATCAGATTTGTGAACCAAAATCCGACAGGCCTTACTGTTCACAATATATCCAATAAATACACAATCTACTATTTTGGGTTCAATTTTCACCCTCTTGGGTAAAGGAACCTCTACCTTGGCTAGACACTCCACACTTTGAAATATTTCAAGTTGGGTTTCCTTCCTTTCCATAACTCATATGGAATCGATTGCGTTTTGCTTTAGGGTACCCTATTGAGTATCTTATTAGCCGTAAGGATGGCTTTCCCCCACAGATTTTGTGGTGAACCAGAACTGATTATCAAGGCATTCATCATTTCCTTTAATATTATATTCTTCCGTTTCGCCTAACCATTTGACTGTGGTATATAGGGTGCAGTAGTTTGATGAATAATACTATATTCCAAACATATCTCTGCAAAAGGAGATTCGTGTTCTCCACCCCTATCACTCTGAATCATTTTTATCTTTAGATTCAATTGATTCTCCACTTCATTTTTGTATTGCTTAAATGCATAAATTGCTTCATCCTTATATTAAGCAAATATACATAACAAAATCGAGTGCAATCGTCAATAAAAGTTATAAAATACTTTTTCCCACCACGAGATGGTGTCGACTTCATATCGCATATATCTATGTGAATTAAGTCTAAAGGTTTTGAATTTTTTTCAATAGACTTATAAGGATGTTTAACAAACTTACTTTCTACACAAATTTCGCATTTCGATTTATCGCATTTGAAATCAGGCAATACTTCTAAAGTAACCAATTTTCGCAAGGCTTTATAATTTACATGTCCCAAACGGGTATGCCATAAATCATTTGACTCCAATAAGTAAACAGAAGCAAAATTCTTATTAATATTGTCAACAACCATTACATTCAGTTTGAAGAGGCCCTCAGTGAGGTAGCCCTTTCCTAAGAACATCTCATTCTTACTTATTACAGTTTTGTCACTAACTAGGACACATTTAAACCAGTTCTTAGAGAGCAGTGCAACATAAACTAAATTCTTCCTAATAGTAGGAACGTGCAGAACGTTGTTCAAAGTCAACAGCTTGCCGGATGTCATTTTCAACATTACTTTCCAGTTCCTACAATCCTTGTTGTTGTTGTGTTTCCCATGAACAAGTCTTCATCGAACTCAGCAAGAGTGTACGTTGCAAAGGCTTCTTTCGCAGAGCAAATATGTCGAGTGGCACTTGAGTCGAGAAACCACTCCTTGGGATTTCCAACTAAGTTGCACTCCGAGATCATTGCACAGAGGTCATCTGCATCTTCCATCTCTTCCATGATGTTTGCTTGACTTTTGCCTTTGTCTTTGTCTTTGTCCTTTCTTGGAGCCACGACAGTCAGAAGACTTATGACCAGCCTTACCACAGTTGTAACTATTGCCCTTGAATTTCTTCTTGGCCTGTTTTGACTTCTGTCCATTGGACTTCTTTCTCTTCTTGCCTTTGGTAGGAGCTTTTTTAACAATATTAACTCCAATTATTGTTAAACTCTTACGAGACTTCTTTTTGACGATTTTGTTATCTTCCTCAATCTTGAGCCGAATCACAAGATCTTCAAGCTTCACTTCCTTACGCTTGTGCTTTAAATAATTCTTGAAGTCGTTCCACGAAGGAGGTAACTTATTGATCATTGCAGCCACTTGAAAAGCTTCATTTATTACCATATCCTCAGCAATCAGATCATGTAAAATAAGTTGAAGTTCTTGCACTTGTGATCCAACGGTTTTACTATTTGACATTTTATAGTCTAAAAACTTTGTGACCACAAACTTTTTCAAGCATGCATCTTTTGTCTTATATTTCTTCTCAAGTGCATCCCACAATTCTTTCGAAGTTGTCATTGCACTATAGACATTATATAAGTCATCCTCTAAAGAACTCAGAATATAATCCTTACATAGGAAGTCTGTTTGTTTCCATGCTTCAATAATCATGAATTTTTCTCTGTCTGGCATTTCAGCAGCAGGCACCGGAGTTACTTCATTGGTAAATTTCTGCAAACCAAGAGTGGTAAGCCAGAAAAATACCCGTTACTGTCATCCTTTGAAATTCATAGTAGAGAATTTTCCCGGTTTCTCTGCTGATGGTAGAGCAGTTCGGGTTGGTGCAGCAACAACCACCGTAACATTATCATTTGCCATTTCAGAATCTGTAATAAACATAAATTGATACAAATGACTGAGTAAGCAATAACTTAAATTGCAAACTTAATAGGAGTATAAAACCACGAAGGTTTTTGTTTCCACCAGAAACACAGATTAAAATAAAATAAATAATTTCCTTAAGATTGTTGCCAATCTGTGTTTAAAAACAGTAATACTGATTACCAGAAACTTTGCAGAAGCACGAAGTTACCAAAGTTTCCAATGAACCAGTGAAGAACAGAAGAACATAAATTAATTCACAAAAAATTAAAATCTGTAAAACATACCAGAATCTAGAAAAGACAAAACGGAAAGAGATCAAGCCCATTAAATGCGCAGTGTCCCCTTAAGGAAATTATTCCCCTCTAGTATCCGAGGTTTGATTTGGAATATGTCCTCCCAAGATAGAATAATCTCAATCACCAGTGTATTGATACCCAAAACGCTGGTGTCAGCGAGCCACTCAACGGCAGTAAAGTACACGAAAAATATTTGTGCAGAAGAAGAAGAAAAAATCAGAAATTTTTGTAAGTAAAAAGTCTGAAGAATAACTGGTAATTATAGCCAAGAGGAACTGGTTCCGAAAGGTTGCAACCTTTCAAAAACCACATGACCATTTCAGAAAGTTTGCAACCTTTCAAACGGTTATGGCTATTCCTGAAAGTAATTTAAATAAAACAAGTCACGTGGATCTGAGTCAGGTCGGAACGTTTCGGTTAATTAACTAATTAATTGCAACGTTTTTGGCCATTTAATTTTATTTATTTAATTAAATAAATAATTAAAACAAAATTTTGTCCAAAAATAATCTCTCGATCGATCATTTTCCAAAGCCAAAGCCGAGCCGAGCGAGTGACAACGATGACGACGCGAGGGGGGTCCCTCTTTCCAACCCTTTTAACAATTAATAGAAATGTTTCTGTAGTTAAACTCTTCTATTTTTCTTTCCACCACCGATGAGAGAGAAATGTCTTTTTACTAAAGCATAAGAGGACTTTTCAAGTTCCCAACTTTTCAAGCTCCTCTCTTTTCATCTTCCCTCCATTTCCCATTAACTCTTGTTATATACCCAACACTTGCTAAATTTGTTGAGCTGGTATAGCCACCTAAACGTCCATGGAGTGCTTTAGCGCCTTAGATCGCTTTAGCGGATGTCGTTTAAGCGGCAAGGGAACCGCGTTAGCGGAGTCCACCAATGAGGGGCCTATTCGCTTTTGGAGTCCTAGTGGTTAAGTCTTGTTTTTTAGTTGTTCTTTTTGAGACTTTGTATCTCTTAGAACAAACTTGTGAGCTTCTTTTTTGTGGGATTTCTGTGTTGTTGATTGGGAAGTGTTGAGGGGGCGCGCCAGGGTGTTGATAGAATCGTAATTCACCCATCAAACTCATAAGTTTCTTTGATTCTTTCTTGTGAATTCTCAAAGTCTTGGGTGCATGATCTGTTTTGAGGCATTTTGAAGCTCAAATTGTGCCCATTTTTGGGGCACAAGTTCCTTGAGTTGATTGGGACCCATTGACAGAGTCAATTTCAGGATTCCTCGCCCAGGTCTCGCAATACCATTTTGGCCCCTTTTTAGTTCCATCTTTAATTATTGTGAATTTGGTGTCTAAATGATTGTATTGACGTTGGGATCATTATTTTGATAGCCTGGCACCGTTTGGAGGCGGTTTGGAAGGGAAAAGCGTCAGTTAAGAGGTTTTGGAGCGCACGCAATGTACTTCGAGGTAGGCTACGACTTACTATCCTTAGACCTTGTTTGTGATTGTGTTTAGCATGCTAATTAGCTAAGTGTGGGGCAGGTTTCTATCATGATTTCATGTTTCGTTCCTTTCTTGTATCGTTTTGACCTTATTTTGTGTGTTTTGGGTAATTCTTGAGATTTCTTGTTATTAGTTGAGAACCTTTGCACCCTTGAGTTGAAATTAGGCTAGAATCACCTTAGTATTGTTGTTGTGAAGCCTTAGCCTAGGTTTGTCTACAATGTAGTCCATTCTAAGATCAATCAGAAAGCTCAGCACGAACTAATTAAGCAGTCGTATTAGTTAGTTTGCTAAGGAGATGAGATCACACATACAAATTACGATGGCCTAGCCTGAATAAACGGACAATCAACTGTCTGTGATTTAAGTAATTACAAATATGGAGATAAAAGTTCTATACATATATATACCTTTAAACAAAATAAAAGGGTAACCATGTCAGCCGCAGATTAATACCAAATCAAATTATCAAATATACTACGAAAAAACTCACATGAAGATGAGACAATTTAAACTCACAATGAGACAAAGAGTCCAAGCAGATGCTACAGCTAGTGTATTTTCCTTGTAGTCAATGTGATAGACATTCTCATTTATGCAGAAAACATCTCATCTTCATTGTTCTTCACTGCCACATCATCAACACTCTGCCTCATAATGAAAACAAATGAGAGGATCGGACCACAGTTTATCCTTGATCATCTCATCGATTTCATCCCTTTTATCAACTTTTCACTGAACCACTTAAAGAAACTTCGTTCATCAACTCCCTTGCCTTGTGCCCATTGTATTGACGATGCACTAGTTTTAGTACAGTTATATATACCTCTTCCAAAGCTTTGTATTCTCAAAATATGCATTTGAATCAAAATTTAAGATAATGTTATAAGCTGATTTGACATCTTGAGAGAGTTCCAGTTTGATTGAGCTTAGAAACTCGAATATCTTGCAGTCCTCTTCACCACATTCAAGCCCACCATGCTTCAGGAAAGATTTCATTCAACGTCCCATTCCTACTGCCTTCTCCATGTGAATGTTCAAAACTCCAACCAAACCAAACAAGAAACATGATTTACTTGTCAAATTCCAATTTCAATACTTATTACACCCTCCCTCACTTTTATAAATTTGCACATATCTTAAAATACACTCTCTCCGTCCTTATATACTTGTCAAATATTTCCTAATTTAATTTCTCCTTTTATTTGTCATTTTTGACAAATCAAGCCATGACAATTATTATTCCCTCAATTTATTAACATTAAGTAATGTCTTTAAAAAATATAGCGAGTAAATATGTTTGAGACCCTATTAATTAGTAGGATAAAATGGCAAACTTATTAAATCAATCATTATTTTCATAATAAGTGTGTCAAGTCAAATTATGACAAGTAAATAGGGACGGAGAAATCAATAATTAATAATAAAAAATTTATCATGATGTTCATAATAATTGATAGTTAAAACTATATTTACCCTTCACCAGTTTAAGCTAGTCATATTTATCCTTCACCCACTAAAATTAGCAATATTTACCTCTCTAATTAGATTTCATTTTCACCTTGAAAGAGTCACGTGTCATGGTATTAATAAATGAAAAACCAGGCCCATGGCCCGACCCACTTTCTTACCCACACGCAAATCACTCACACTTCTCTCTATCTAGGGTTCTGGATTGATTTTTAGTTATTTTTTTACCAGAGATTTTATATGTAAGTATGAGTACCAATTGACTCGTATACTCATGTAAAATAAATATTTGATAGATTGGGAGCACACAAAGGCTCAAGAAAAGGAAAAACTAGTGTGTGATTGTTGTGCTTCAGAATGAAGTAATTAAGTTGAAATTTTCTAGACTTCAATTGGAGCATGTTTTGCAATTAATGACATTTAGGGAATTAGGATAAGGGGTATCATATAGATGAGATGATGAGCACCTATGCGAGGATCAGGTGGCATGTTCGATAAATAAGTTGATTTTTTAGCTGATTTTTGTGATTATTTGGCTTTGTCCGAGGAAAATGGTGAAATTGACTTGATTGATTGTGGCTAGTTGAAACATGGGCATAAATATATCTTGCAAAATAAGAAATAATTGAGATTGTTAATGATAAAATTTTGTTCGGTATATATACTTGTTTTGATATATATTCATAACACTCATCTCATTGGAGGAAGAAAATGTGACATAGAGAGTCTCATTATTAACATTTTCATGAAAATGATTCGCACAAAGGACGCGTCATCAAGATCTTTAATTTCAAATTTAAGGAATAGTTTTTTGATTTCATGCAATAAACTTATATCACTGTTTTCCAATAGAATGTCATCTACATAAAGCACAATAATAATATATTTATTTTAATTGAACTTGAGATATATGCGTTGATCTTAAAAACAAATTGACGATATAGTAATTTTGGTTGGATTTATCAGGAGACTATCACCTCATGATCAAATTTTTTAATACCATTGATAGAATGCCTATTTTAAATCATATATTGAATTTTTAAGTTTATATACAAGGTGCTTTAAATTTTGAGACTCAAAGATTTTCGATTGAACCATGCATACCGTTTCTTCAATGTCTCCATACTTTATGCCCATTTATTGTAGCTTTAAATCATAATAAGCTACAAGTATCATAATGATTCTAAAAGAATTAAATTGACAAAAAAAAGTCTCTTCAAAATCTATGTTTTCTTTTGAGTGAATCCATTGACAACTAAGCGTATTTTATATCTTAACTAATAATTATAAGATAATAATTTTCAAATATCATGTCAAAATCATATTTTTGGAGATAAATAATGGTCATCCAAAATTGAATTTCTCATTTTTATGCCAGATAGATTGTTGGGAAATATCAATTTGAAAAGCATTTGATGAAGCCACCTGATTATTTTCACTAGTAGAAGAAATATTATTAAATTTCTCTTCAAACACAATTTGTTTTCTTTCATTGTTTCTACCATAATAAAAATCCTCAATTAATTAGACATGTTCTGTTTAAAAAAAGATATAATTGAGGGGTCGTAAAACTTAAAACCCCTCAACCTTTCCGAGTAACTTACAAAGTAGCATTTAACAATTCTTGATTTTGGTTTTTTTTATTAGGCTTTATAAAGCCTCACCTTGGCTGGACATTCTCAGACATATTACTGTTAAATATTAGACTTCTTACCGATCAGAAATTCAATGCGTAATCTCAGCATTCAATGTGTATTCATGAATAATCTCATTTTTCAATTATTCAACCATTTCATTTTATTAGCTATTGCTTTGCTTGGAACTCTATTTTGATATGTACATTACAATTTTTTATGCTTCTCCCCAGAGCGATTCACGTAAAGAAGGATGTCTAATCATACTTCTTACCATATTCTTAAGAGTTTGATTTCGTCTCTCAACTACACGATTTTAATTCATTAGAGTCCCCGACATAATGTATTGAGGTATAATTTAAACTTTGTCAAATATTTTACAAAAAATTCTGATTGTTGTTCACCCGATGCATCATATCTACAATAGCATTCTCCACTATGGCTAGATTTGAAAACCTTAATTATTTGAGAAAACACATTAAAAAAAATAATCTTGAACATGACATCATAACTTACTTTAGCACTTAAACTACACAGACATTTAAATACCCTCCTTAACATCTTTAAAGTGATTTTTTTTTCAACCCTCCCATCACCAGCTTAGTTGAAGGCTAGGTGTTGTTAAGCACACACATTTTCATTTGTCCACGCAACCTTTAACTAATTTCAGTGTTTTAAAAGATGGGGGCGTGAGGTGAGACATTTTATGCAGTACATGGTGAGATGTAAGCTCCGAGACACGGGGCGTAAGTCTTATAGATCTACGAGTCAAAGTCTCATGTATAGAATTTTATAATTTTTGTTGACACTCAATTTTGACCGACTTTTAACCGTTTTGGGAAGGCTATTCGATTTAATACGTATTTTAAAACATATTTTGAGTTTAAAATTTTAGTCTATTTTGTCTTAAAATTACATATTTTAGTATGCACAATTTTTTTAATTAGCGTAATTATCATCAAATTATTTTATTAAATTATATTTATAAATAGTTAAACTCGAAATAATTATCTTACTAAAATTTAAGTGTGTTAGTTTGTATGAAATTTTTATAAGATACGTGGTATTTTATTAATCGAATAGCATTTTCTTAAAATTCCTCTTAATTATTTAATTCTTAGCCTATTCTATGCTAATTTATTTCAAATTCTCATTTCAATCATAGCCTTTGTTGATTTCAATTTTAGCCTATTCTTATTTCAATTTCAAATTTCAAGTGAGTTAATCTCATCCGTCCATCGTTTAAGTTAAATTCTAGATCAAATCCTAGCCACTCATCTAAAATAATCTAATGGTCCATATTCAATCAATATTTTCTTTTCTTTTAAACTATGCAAAGACTCCAAACCCTAAAATTCACTCACTCATCCTCTCCCTCTCTCTAAGGCAGCCGCCTCCCCTCTCTCTCCCTCAATTGCTCCGAGCAGCTGGCAGTTGCTCCTCTCCTTCCCTCTCCGGCGCCCTCTCTCTCTCTCTCCCTTTGCGCCTCTTCTCTTCTCCTCCCTTCATTCTTTCTCCTTTTCCGTCCAGCAGCTCCAGCCGGACAGCAACAGCAGCAGCTCCAGCCAGACAGCAACCAGCAGCAACTCCAGCGAACCAGCAGCAGCTCGAGAAACCAGCCAGACAGCAACTCCAGCGAACCAGCAGCAGCTCGAGAAACCAACCGGACAGCAACTCCAGTGAACCAGCAGCACTGGCAGGGACGATTAGCAACAGCAGGACAGTAACACCGGCGAACCACCAGCTCCTCCAGCCAGCAGCAAGGTCCACCGGCGAGACCCAGACGAGCAACAGCAGCTCCGGCGTCTCCATTCCTCTCATCTCCAGCGAATCAACAGAGTATTTGATAAGGACAGATCTCTACAGATCTATCCCAGGTATTGAACATTTTTTTTTCTAAATCTTCATGAATAGGGGCTGCGTGTTCTTGAAATTTATATGTGTGCGACTTTTAGTTTGTACTTAATTATATGTTAAAATTTTCATCTATGTTGGTGTCCATCTTGAGGCGATTTGTAATAATTGGTGATTTTTTGACAGTCTATGGTGTTATATGATTCACTGAAACTAATCATGATTTGCCGATTCTATGGACTATTTCTTGTTGATTTTCTGAATTCCGGAAGCATCTGTATTTTAGCTTTATCAAAATGTCATGATATTCTGATTTGATTTAAGTTTGTTGTATGTTTGCTAAGAACTATTTTGGTGTTGATATGCCGTTGAATTTTAATTTCTGCTGATTCTTTGTTCAATTTGTTAATTTTTGATATGACAATTGATAAATTATCTTTGATTTGGCTGTTCTCCTATCTAAATTTGATTATTTTCCTTCCGTGAGGATATTTCTTTATGAATTGAATTATGATCTTTAATATCTTTTACTGATGTATAATTATTGGCAAGTTTTCTTCCTCCTTATCTAGTTATGGTAAAATTTATTAGAGCAAATAAGTCTTGTGACTTGATTTGAGCTATTATGATATTGTCTTTCCTTAAATAATAAATTGCTTCCTTTTAGCTGATGATGTGTTTGTTATTTGAGTTTAGGTGCCTTAGTTTTAAATAGATTGTTATTTGATTTTAGGTGCCTTAGTTTTAAATAGATTGTTATTTGATTTTAGGTGCCTTAGTTTTAAATAGATTGTTACTTGTTTATATTCGGTAAAAAATAAACTAAATTAAGTATGATTTTGGCTTCCTTCTTAATAAGGAAAACATATGTTAATGGATATTTTTCTCACCTTATTTAAGCTTATTTGAATTTCTTACTTGTTTATATTTGGTAAAAAGAATAAATAAATTTTGGACTGATTTTATGGTATCATTGATTTTTCCTAATTGATTCGTGTTGCTTTAATTAACTTGACAAGATTCTTGTTTTATTCTTGGTAAATTTGTGGTTGATTATGGTAAAAATATTTTATGGATTGGTAATATTTCAGTTAAGGAAAATATTTTAATCAACTCCTTAATTGTTTCTTTTCTATTATTGTGTATCCTCTCATATGCTATAAGAAGAGGACAACCCCCCACTCACTTTTTCACTACGGATACACTCTCATATCTCCTAACTTGCTCACACATTGCTCTCACATTTATACGGATACACACATCTCCACATATTGCTCACATACTCTAATTCTAAGAAAAGAAAAGCATTACTCTCTATTCTTAAAGAATTAAGATTCCGGTGAATATTCTAAGTGCTTTCTTACTCGGTTTTGCTGTGTTCGGGTCTAGTATAGAATCAATTCGGGTCGTCATTGCTGATAAATAAATTCTGCATAACCGGTTAGTTCCGTTCACTAGTCTAAATTTGCATTGTTTGTATTATGTGTTGTTTGAAAGAATAAAAGGAAGCATCCGGATTAGTTTCCTTATCTCTTCCTTGTTAATGTGTGACCTGGGAGTCGTTTGAAATTTGTGTCTGTCGTGAATGCTCGTTATGTTTCTATATAGTTATTATTATATGATCTTGTGTTTGGGTTTTATTCTGTTCAACAGGTTTCTAACTTGAAGTTCAAGTTGAAGAGTCGCCAAGAGACTAGCTTATTTAATTTTTATGTATTTGAATTTATTTATTTTTCTATTTATTTCGGTTTGTAACATTTGTGTATAACTCTAACACTCTCTCTATACATGATATAATCTTGGGGATCGTCTAAGGGGGAGAGGGATATACATGCTAATTGTTGTTTTTATTTTTAGTTTAGTTTAGTTTATTATGTGTGGCTGTTATAAATAACGAGTATGTCGAAAATGCTTAAATAATCTACTTAAAATCAACTATTTGTTTGTCTTGTTAATATAGCAATTAATCAGCTTGAATCAATAATGCTTGATACCTTAGCATATTAAGTGATAACTCAAATCTTATTTCTTACATGTTCAATAATCTCTTTTTTTAGCATAATAACAAATCTCAAAGGAGAAAATCTAACTGTTTCTACCTTTTGTTTATCCGCTAATGTGAAGGTACCTAATTATTTTCTGTATTAATTCATCTAGAAATCATGACTATAGGACTTCATTAATAAGATTGATAATAATTTTTAGCATGATAATTAGTTGGTTTTGATGTTAATCATTTAGATAGCATGCTTATCGGACTTCGTCAATTTCAGCATATCAATCGACCAATCTAGTTTGAAGTTAATAGCTTTGTTAGGGTAATTACCCTAAATATTTAGGCTTTAATAATCACAGTGCTTTAACTACATAGTTAAACTAATTAGATTTATAACAATGGTTTTCAACATGTCATGCACTTAGATATTATGCCTATAGGATATAAATAATTTTCAATATGTTTTGGGTTTAGAAATCATGCATATAAGTTTAACCTTTGTTACATATTAAATAAATATCATGCTTACAGGTCAACAATTTATTTTAAATGAAATAGATATAATGCTTATGGGTTTGATAATGTTTTCAACATGTTCACACTTAGAAATCATGCCTATAGGTTTCTAAATATTATTATATCTTTATATAGAGAGTGCTTTAGTTTTGATAATAATTTCAACGTGTTCACTTAGATGTCATGACACAAATAAAACTTGTTAAAATCACGCCTTAAGCATGTTAAAAAATTAAAATAAAGATGCCGCATATTCTTTTCCAAGTGCTAATTATTTTCTGCATTTGTATTCAGGTGTTGCTTTTTTTTAATAATTTCCTGTAGTAATAATACTATATGCTACTGCTCTAAAAATACATTATCTGCATTTATTTATTTTTAAAATTAGAATCAGCTCTTGGTTAATTTTTTGCAATTAATAAATTGTCTGTTACTCAAAAAATGAATAATCGGCATTAACAATATGATCAATTATTGCTTTAAAAATTTTTTGTCATGCATCTGGGGATAATTTTCTGCCGCTGTTAAAATTAGTTTATGACTGCAAATTAATTATTTTCTACATCTATGAATATTTCTGCCACTTTTAATAGTTAATAAATTATTTTCTACATGTGCAATAATTTTTCTGACCTCTAAAATCAGTCATCTGCATGCTAAAAAATGTCTGCAAATAATTATGTTGCTTATTTATATGTTCACACACTTTGGCATGCAACCTTTTCACTTTATCTATGTTTGCTAGCATGATTAAATTTAGAGGCCAATATGAGACCTTACGTGCTAAATGCTCGTCCAACATGTTTGACCTGATGTCTAGGTGGGCCTATTAGGAATTTATTTGTCTAAAACCTTCCTAATAGTAGTCCAATGCCTCTTGGACCTTAAGCGGGAACGATAGGCACCTTGTAGAGACAAAAGCATGCGGTGGTGGGGTAGGGGTAGTCTAGGCCCTATGGATATGATGACATCGACTCAGGCTAAAAGTGACAGACTTTGATTTTGTCTGTCCCTACACGAAAGCCTATCAAAAAAATAAAAGTCGAGTGCTGATCCTAAAGTTCCTTCAGAGTCTCCCTGTCCTTTTATCCCTTTATGTGTTTATAATTATTTTTGGGTAGTTTAAATAAAAATATATAAAAATTGTTTATTCTATTTGATTGTGCAATTTCTGTCTCCTCGCTCTTCTTTATTAATTGTTTAAATATTTATTTTTCGTTTATTACATCACCTAATCTTAGATGCTTAATTAATAAACTAGATAATTTCATTAATCCTAATTGTTTAATATTATTTACCACTTAGTAACCATGTTAATTAATCAAAATAATGAAGTGACTTTAAATGCTATTTGTAACCCCCACATATTGCATGAGATACGGCGGGGACCCACATTTGTGGACCTCAAGGGATGCCTAACACCTTCCCCTCGAGGTAACTTGAACCCTTACCCTGATCTCTGGTTCGTTGACTTTACCTAGACTTAGTTAGGTTAGATAAGTGCCCTAACGCGCCTTAATTCGTTAGGTGGCGACTCTTCAATCACCCAAAGCCCAAAAGAGTTGTTAGGTCGTGCACCGAAACCCGTTTTGAGAAAAACGGGGCGCGATAATTTTATTACTAAGAAAATAAGTAAAAGTAAAACTTTCAATTATTTTACAATTTTGATAAATAACATATAATATACAGGAAAAAAATATTATGATTATTATTTGAGAAAGGTATTAATAAACAATAATGAAGAAAAAAAGTATTACAATTACTATTTGAGAATAATCATTACACCAATAATTAAAAAAATATGACTTAAAGCGAAAAAGTTCAAGAAAAAAAAAACAAAAAAAAACGCCTAGGGCGTACATTTTTACTCCTAGGACTTACGTTTTTATGCTTGGAGCTTATGCCCCGATTCTAAGACTTATGCCCTATGAATCTATGTCTTCAATTTGCACCCGAAACATTTTTGATACACCCCGAGACTCGCCCCATAAAACATTTTTGAAAACACTGACTAATTCCTTTGTCTTTTTATGTAAAAAAGAAGAAAAATAACTTCTCCAGTTTTCTTTTTCTTTTTCTCTTTTTGTAATGAAAATAAGTTTTGATACTCCATTTGCAAACCTCATTTTTCCACATTGAACCAACAACTCCTACACCCATTATAATTTTTCTAAAATTTAACCAAAAATTACACACCTTGATGAATTTACCCCTTAATCTACAAACCCTTAATTCAAATTTCAACTCCAATTTCAGTTTTGATTTAGCTATACCGCACCACCTTAATCAAATTTTTTTTTTTTAAATTTTTTTTTTTCTTTTACCCTTCCGAGCTCCTACCCCTTTTGCTCCTTGGTGACTCGAACCTTAATAAAAAAAATTGATTTACATAAAAAAATATTAAATTTATAAATGAATTGGGCGTAGTTTTCATAATCTTTTAATGGAATTTGACTTCTTCTCTGATAATATTTTGAACTGATAATCTTCTTTGATATCGAAATTGATGTGGATGAATTAAACACCTATTTTTTTTGTTAAAGAAAAACAGTAAACAAGAAAAGATTTTAAAAAAAAAAAAAGAAGAAGAAAAATATGTGAAAAAAGTTACATTTGGGAGTAGTTATGGAACTCAATGGGAAAATAAGAAGGAAAAGGGAAAGAAGAATAAGGTGAAAAGAACGAGAATTAGAGATATGCCATCCATAAAAAGACAACATGTGTATTGTTTAAATTGATTTTTTTTTTGTGTGTGTTTTTTCTCCTTCACATGCTTATAGGAAGTTCTTAAATTGTTAAATTAAGTTGTGCGGACAAATTTGGAGGAACTTTATGTCTTTTCTTTAATTATTTTTTGCCTAATTGAGTTCCAACTTCAGCTCTGAAAATTTTAAAAATATTCAAAGCTTGTGATTTTTTATGAATTAAATAGATATATCCATAGAGAAAGTAATCATCTACTAAGTTAATAAAATATTACTGGCCATTCCTTGAAGCTGTAGGGAACATATCGCAAATGTCTGTAGGTATCAACTCAAGATTTTTTGTGTCTTATCGAAAAAGTCATGACCTTTTGAGAAGTACCTTTTGAAAAAGCCATAACTTATTGAAAAAGTCACAATTCTTTGGAAAAATCACAACCCTTCGAAAAAGTCACAAGTTATCAGAAAAGTCACAACTCATCGAAAAAGTCACATCCTAATTAGTTAGGGATATTATAGTAATTTAACATTCAAGTTATGAGTTCATGCTTTTAAGATTTTATATATATATAACTATTATAGTAATTTAACATTCAAGTTATGAGTTCATGCTTTTAAGATTTATATATATATTAAGAAGGACCTGCAACAAATTACTCGAGTGAAATTCAAAATATATGGTCTATTATTGATAGATTAATGGTAGTGTGTTATACCTCTATTATCAATCTTCTTTTTTGGAGAATCATTAGCCTATGAAAATATATTGAGAAAACCCTAAATAAATGAAGTTTTACCTTAATATTTGATACAACTATCTAAAATTAGAAGACAATGAAAATTGAAAGCTATTAAAATATCATGACATAAATGATAGTCATAAACCTCAACTTTATTGCTCTTTATTTTTTAATTTAGAATTTTATAGTTTAATGAAATAAATCGTGAGAGGGAAAAGGAAGGAAGAGAGAGAATGCAGTTGATTTACCTGTGATGAGAGAGAATGAGTTGATTAGGATGAAGGCGTTAATTGTGGATACATAATCTGTCCAGATATTCAGTTCTCCTAATCTAGGCTAGTTTTTAGAGAATGGTGTATTATTTCAATGCATCTAACTTAATATATGATATAACATTCTTAATTAATAAGAATATATGTAATTATTTGAAAGTATGGTCTCAATAATGTCTACAAAGGTAATTTAAAGGTGTCAATTGGGTTGGCCGAGTCAGATCGACCTATTACAAAATTGAAAAAATTACTGAAATACACGTCTTATGTTTCTCTTATTTCCAATATTTCTTTTTATTTCTAAAAATCTCTAAAATTCCTTATTTCTCTCCTAATTCTAAAATATTTTATAATGTATCCGAGCTAGTTTATAATGTATCCAAACTAATTTTTAATGTATCCGAACTAGTTTTCAATGTATCCGATTTATTTTATAAAGTATCCGAGCTAGTTTTTAATGTATTCGAGCTACATATTATGTATCCAATTTATTTTACTTTTTCAGAAATTAATGTAATTACAAACTAAATAGATATAGATTGTAATTTCATATTAAAACTATGTGATTCCTAAAATTTATACAAAAAATTTTCTATCATTTTCCGGTACTAAGTAGGCGTTTGGCCATGCGATACCATATCACGATATGGTATCGTGAGATGGAATCAACGTTTGGACATGCGATTTTACGCTGATTCCATCTCATGATTCCATATCATGAGAGGTGATACCATATTCTCCAAAAACCATGATATGGAATTATATGATGATTCCATATCATGATTTGAGATTTTTTAATACAATAATTGATCGATGAGTTTATATTTTATTAAAACAACCCCACATTTATATCTACTAACCATTTGTTTCATATGTAAATAAAATTTATAATCACATCATTACTTTTAAAATTTATTATTATCACCGACATAAAATTTATTAATCTCACCAACATATAGTCACTTAAACTCACACCTCACGATTGTGAAACTTTTCAACATTCACTTGAAATAATTAACCGGCATGTTAAAATAGTTGCCGAGGCAATTAGCAAGATGGCACCAACATTTATACAACAAAAAAATATGACTGGTGTACATTCCAAAATTCAATATAATACTCAATTTTGGCCTTGGTTTAAGGTAAAATTTCAATCACATTAATAAATTTATTTTATGGCCTTAATAAGTGAACATTTATATTTTATGTGTAAGTTATTAGTATTTAGTTACATATTTCCTATCAACTTTGTTTAAAGAGATAATATTTATTTTATGACTTTGCATTGTCTTGGAAGCACTATTTTTATTACTCTTACAAACATTATTTTTATGAAGTGCATTCTATGGCTTCCAATTTATTTTATGTTCAGTAAACTAATATTGATGTATTTTTTATTTGGTAGGATTGTGTTGGTGTGATTGATGGAACATATATAGAAGGGGAGGTTCCTAAAGTGGTGCAACAAGCATATCGTAATCGCAAAGGAAGAACATCACAAAATGTCTTATGTGCTTGTGATTTTGATATGCGATTTACTTTTGTTGTTGCTGGTTGGGAAGGTACTGCACATGATAGTAAAGTACTTGAGAATACACTTGTTGAACCAACGTCACAATTTCCATTTTCGCCGCATGATAACTTTAAATTACATCCTTAGAATAAATATTATTTATTTATACAAAGTTGTCTCATTTACGTCACATATACTTTTAGTAATTCTCTATAAAATATTTTTTGGTAGATAAATATTATGTTGTTGATGTTGGTTTTCAAAACACAAAAGGACTTTTAGCTCCATACAAAGGACTACGCTATCATTTGCAAGATTACCGAGGAAGTGAAAGAGAGCCTGAAAATGCCAAAGAACTATTTAATTATAGGCATTAATCTCTGTGCAATGTGATTGAACAGACTTTTGGAGCTTGGAAAAATAGATTTAGAATACTGAAACAAGGCATGAACCATTATGATATTGATACACAAGTGAAAATTGTCATAGCTTGTGCAGTGTTACATAATTATTTGCGAAAATATCAAAGTAGTGATGAAATATTTATGGTCTATGAACATGAAGATATAGTTGCAGAGGATGTTGACCAGCAAATGACTCAAAGTAACAATGTTGGTTCGTCTTCTCGATCACATGATCGAGAAATGCAAGTTCAATGTGAGGAAATTGTCCGTACTATGTGAGAGGATTATATTAAAGACTAGTTCACTACAATTTATGTTTAATTTTTTTATTAAATTAAAGTTAGATGAAACAATTACTTAAGTGGAGAACAAATAACTTTGTAATAATTTATTATGCAATTTTATACTTTTTTGTTTATTTGATAAGATTGAATAAACAATTGGGGCTATTTTAATAGTTTTACAACTTATGAGATTTTTATATTTATGAGAAAATATACAACACAAAAATTTCATATCGCATGTCCAAACAAACCTTCAATTTCATCTCATGATTTCATATCATAATACCATATCATGATTCTATATCATGATACCATATCGCATGGCCAAACGGGCCCTAAACTAGGCCGAATCAACCATAACAGGGTTCGGTTCGACCCAAGCTCAATAGTAAGAAATCATTACTTTTAACATTCAACATCTACCGAAAAATTCACTTGAAGCCACATTAGACACACATTGTAAATATTTAATAAACATAATTTAATCATTACTCAATTAAATACTTTTTAGAAAATGTCATTCTAAGAAAAATGTGTTCTAGAGTGGGTTGATGAAATGACTTGTATATCCTTTAGGATAGTGCTAAATGGCCATAATTATGTGGCCATAATTTGACAAAAAATGTCTAAAAAGACAATTTTAACCTTTTTCTTTCAAAACAAAGTAAAATATTTCTTAGGAATTTTTTTTAAAATGACAATATTTTAGCATTTAGTAGGACCCCTTAGCTACATTTTCAATATTTATTAAAAATAGTTATATTTTAGTTTGTTATTGGCTGTTTGATGTATATTTTCTATGATTCAACTAGTGTTTTTCTTTACTAGTTGCTTTCGATTATCTAGAAGTTTCTCGTTGGATATCACCGTTACTTCTAACAAACACGATGAGGACGAGGACGAGGACGAGGACGAGGACAATGATAATGGCATCGTTATAATAATAAGGCAGAACGCATATGCGGCCCCTTAAACTTGTAAGCATTTTCCGTATAGACACCTTAACAAAGACTTCTTCCTATTGAACACTTAAACCACTCAAAAAGTGTACCTATCAAACACACCTGGCTGACTTGGCACTTATCGTGTGAGACATTTGTTTTAAGGTGGAGCGCGTGACATTACACATTTCCTATGTGGAAAATCTAATCCTACGTGGTAATACACATCACAAAACACCCAACCCCACACCCAACCCCTCAGTCATTTCTCTAAACCCCCAAAACGTGTTCCAAAAAACCCTAGATATTCTAAGATTCCCGCTCAATATGTGGTCGATTCAAGAAAGTTGATCAATAATCTTCATGTTTTCATCCTAAGGCGTGGTCGATTCAAGAAAATAATTCTTGTTGTTGTGTTTTAGGGCTGATTTGAGAAAGTTAGGAGATTTTGTGTTAAATCTTGTGAAGTAAGTTCATTTTCGAATCTTTATGACTATTGCTATCAATTTCCCCTTTAAATATAGCGTCTATTTTGTATATTACTACAGTGATGATGTTTTGTACATATGTGAATAAAGTTTGAATTTTTTAGGGTTTCCTTGTCAGTAATTTGTCGGGTTTATTTGATTTTTTTTCTAGGGAATCTTATGGATATTATTATAGTAACTCGCTTTCACCATGGTGGTAAATTTGTGGAAGACACATCTGGTGGAGGTCTCACTTACATAGGGGAAAGTGAAGTGGAATATGTAGGTATCGATAAAGACCACTTTTCTTTAATGGAATTGCTTTTTTATACTAGAGATCTGGGGTATGTTACTGTGGGTGGGTTTTATTTTAAAGACCCTACAACCAATAACTTTGTCTTAGTGGATAACGATTTCAGCTTACTAAACCTTATAAAAGACCTAGGTGATGGTGACTTTTTGGACTTGTATGTTGAACATGTTGTAGATGAGGTAGAAATTATTAAAGATGGGGTCCCTACAGGTTATCTTTGTGGGCCAATAGTTGGTGAAATTATTAATGAGGATGGGGTAGAAAACTCACATAATATTAATGTGGATGAAGGGTTACAACAAGGAGCTGCCCAATCTGAGAATATTAGTGTTGGAGTTGGTGTGGATGAAGGGTTACAACAAGAAGCTACCCAATCTGAGAATATTAATGTTGAAGTTGGTGTAGATGATGCATCAGATTTTGAAGGTGTTGAAACAGATTGGGATATTAGTGATGATTCACAAGAGTTTGCTATTCCAGATGATGATGACTCAGAGATTGATGAAGAGTTGAGAACTCTTAGAAATGAAAGGAGAACCAAATTGCAGAGGAAAAAACCTGATTCTACAGAGGAAATAATTCTTGGAGTAGCTGGTGTTGATAGAGGATTTGAAGACATTGGAAGGAACAAGGCTGCTAGGTATGTAGGAAGATTGGGGGGAGATGAGCAATATATTGATAGTTCAGAACTGGATAGTGATGACAGTAGGGATGAATTAGATCCTGAAGCTGTGGAAGGTGTTGATTTACCAGCTAGAAGAAAAAGTAAAAAGGTTAGATTTGATCCTGATTGTGTAGTTGCTATATTTGAGCTTGGTATGGTATTTGAAAATGCCATAGAATTTAGAAAGGCTGTGCGGTAGTATTTGTGGAATATAAAGTCAAATTAAAATTGAGGCCTAATGAAAAACATAGAGTCAGAGTTAAATGTCAGCATAAGAAATGCAAATGGTTGTTGTATGCTAGTCTAGACAAAGACTCTGGTGACTTTATTGTTAAGAATTACTATCCTGTTCATCAGTGCCCTACCACAACCAAAAACAAGTTGTGTACATCTAACTTTATTGCAAATAAGTTTAGGGACATAATAATTTCTCAACCTTATATAAAGTTGTGGGAAATTCAAGAGTTGGTGAGGAAGACAACAAGATTGCATATTGGAAGAACTCTTTGTTATCAGGCAAAATTGATGATTCTCAAGGAGTTTATGGGTGATTGGAAGATGGAGTTTGCAAGATTGTGTGATTATGCAGACATGATAAAACAGACTAATCCTGGTAGTTTATGTTGGGTGAGGACAGACAGAGAATCTACTCCAGGAAAGAATATATTTGTTTACTTTTATGTTTGTTTTGATGCATTAAAGAGAAGTTGGTTGGAAGGATGTAGAAAAATCATTGGTTTTGATGGATGCTTTCTGAAGGGTGCTTGCAAGGGTGAATTATTAGTTGCAATTGGTAGGAATGAAAATCAACAAATGTTTTCAATTGCTTGGGCAGTTGTTGATCAAGAAACAAAGCACAGTTGGAGTTTCTTCATCAATTTCTTGATACAAGATCTAAACTTAGGCACTGGACATGGATTGACTGTGATGTCTGATATGCAAAAGGTTAGTTTAATGTTCATTTTATTTAATTTTGATCTTATTGCCTATTTATTTAATTATTATGAGTCATAAATTTCAATTATTATGATATGTAGGGTCTTGTAGCAGCCATAATGGAGTTGCTGCCAGATTGTGAGCAGAGGATGTGTGCTAGACACATCTGGTCCAATTGGCAGAAGAATTGGAGAGGAGAAGAAAGAAGAAAACAATTCTGGAGATGTGCAAAATCAAGTTTTGAGGTAAATTTTCAAAATGAAATGGACAAACTTGATAAACTTGGTAATAAGAAGATCTGTGGAGACTTGTTACATTATGAAAAAAAGACATGGTGTAAAGCATATTTTAAGGAACATGCTAAGTGTGATGTTGTTGAAAATAATATGTGTGAGACTTTTAATTCTTGGATATTAGCTGCTAGACATAAATCAATTATCACCATGTTAGAAGAGATTAGACATAAGATAATGGATAGAAATGTTGAGATGAGAAAATTTGTTGACACTTGAATATCAGACATTTCTCCTATGACAAGTTTAGTACTTGAAGAAAACAAAGATTATGCTAGAGATTGTCAAGTTAGGTTCAATGGCCAATTTGGATATGAAATTTTAGATGGTCATTATAGGCATATTATTGATATCAGAAAGAAGACATGTACTTGTAGAACCTAGCGGTTGAGAGGCATACCATGTCAACATCTTTGTTTTGGCTTATCGGCATGCGGGCAAGACCTGAAGATCATGTTGTACATTGGTATAGAAAAGATACTTTCATGAAGGCTTATAATTACTTTATCCAGCCAATACCTAACATGAAAATGTGGCCTCACACTAGTGATATAGTGATTGAGCCTCCTGAACCAAAGCAAATGCCTGGCAGACCACCAAAATGCAGAAGAAAATCAAAGGATGAGCCAAGAAAGAAGTATGAAAAGTTGTCCAGGAGAGGTGTAAAAATGACTTGCTCCAAGTGTCATCAACAAGGCCACAATAATAAAGCCTGCAAATATGTGGTACTACTCAAGCAAACCTTTAATTACTTCAATTAAATAGATAAAATGCAATACAATTTTTCTTCTTCTTATTTACACTATTAAATCTTCTGAAATGGGTCAGCCTGGAAGCTCAAGCCAACCTGCAAGCTCAAGCCAACCTGCTAGCTCAAGTCAGCCTCAAAGCTCAAGGCAACCTAGAGGTTATAGCCAGCCACCAAGCTCAAGTGTAGGTTCTAGCCAGCCACCAAGCTCAAGGCAACCAAGAAACTGTAGCCAACCACCAAGCTCAGGCCAACCTCAGGTTCTAGACCACCAAACTGGAGACCATCACAACATGTTAGCTCAGGCCAACAATCAACTTCTATCTGTGATGATACTTCAATTGTTAGAAGAGTTCAACAAGCTGGAAAAGGCAGAGGAAGAGGCAGGGGAAAAGGCAGGGGGGAGAGGAGGTGATGATACTTCAACTGTTACAAGAGGGCAACAAGCAGGAAGAGGTAGAGGAAGAGAAGGAGCATCAACATCAACACGAGGAAACAAAAGGCCAAAGACTGTGGGATTTGGCATCTACACTGATGATATAAGTGGCAGACAAACATTAAATGTAAGAGTATAACCAACTTCAATTATTTATAATCTACTTTTATAATAGGCACTTAGTTTAGTTTCTTGTATACAGCCTGGTACAACAGGTGAAAGAGTTGTTACTCCAGCTGTTTTCAAGTGTGCAACACCAACAAATATTGATATTGGTTATAAGCCTCGTAGACTGAAATGGAAGGGTAAAGATGCTATCACCACTCCACAATTACAACGCATGAGTAAGTCCAAAGGGGGTGGATCTGCAAACATCTAGTGCAACAAGAGCAAGAACAGAGGGGTGTGACTACTTTAATATGTTTTTGGTGTTTTTGATGTACACTTGGGGGTTGTTTTATTTGAATCTGTAATGCAAGCAGGAAACAATACTGAGACTGCTTTAGTATGTTTTGTGATGTTTTTGATGTACACTATAACTAGTGGTTTAAATGTGGATTTTCTTACAAGGAAATGCCAAGAATTTTTTGTCGATC
The DNA here is from genome assembly GCA_029007595.1 of Solanum commersonii. Taxonomy (NCBI): domain Eukaryota; kingdom Viridiplantae; phylum Streptophyta; class Magnoliopsida; order Solanales; family Solanaceae; genus Solanum; species Solanum commersonii. Next base: position 4,827,585 of record JAJTWQ010000008.1, read on the forward strand.
ATTCATGCTTGTTTGGAGCTTAATGTTATTGGTTATTGACTTAGTATGGTTATTGTTCTTTGAAGGTGAAGAAAGCAAGGAAGAAGCTTGAAAAAATGTCACTTGAGGCATCTCCGTATCCTCTTTGCGTCGCAGAGAGGAATTATAATTTGGCTCATGAAATCAAATTCCAGGCAGAGCACTCCGTTCCCTCTCCGCGAGGGATTCCTAAATTAATTCAACAAAGCAAGTTTGAGGCAGAACACTCCGTGGAGTGCCCGCGTCGCTGAGATGAGCAATTGTGTGCGAATGGAAATTTAAAGATGCCTCCGCGTCGCAGAGATGAGCAATATGATAGATTAATGAACAACTTATCTCCATTCGTTCTTCCAAAATCAGTACAACAGAAACACAAGACTACTAATACAATCACTCTAAAACTACTAACATAAATATTTCCATATAGCGAAAATCACGAGTGCAATAACGCATATGATCCTAATTTTTCTTGCTTGCTTCCTCTCTTGTTCATAGGATTTGATTCTTTTCAATAGACCCCATATGATCTTTTTTGCTTGAGGCGGTATTTCATCATTGTACCATCGAAAATAATCGCATCCACCTCTTCTCTACATAAATTATCAAAATAATTAAACTATAATTAGCGATTGACAACGATTTTTTTAACCAGATTAGAATAATGATAAAAAGCTTACCTTTGTGTTTTTGCAGCAAAAAAATCGATGTCCTGTATTAAGTTGTGTCCATGAAATTTTCAATTCAGCATTGACCCCACATCGACAGAACACATTTGCATCTGAAGAAGTTGAAATCGACAAATTGGACATTTCCTTCGCTGTGAAGAAGACGAATGAAGATTTTTTTATTTTTTTTTTATCTTTACTGTAGCAGCAACAACGGTGAGATGTGGAGAAGAAAGAGATGAGAAATAAAAAAAGGGGAAGAATCTAGGGTTGGATAAATAAAAGGGGAAGATTTTGACCGTATGTTAAAGTGTGCCAATCAGACACATCAGCTTTTTTTTTCTCACTTCACGCGCTCAAAAGGAGTGCCTCACACGATAAGTGCCAAGTCAGCCAGGTGTGTTTGATAGGTACACTTTTTGAGTGATTTTAGTGTTCAATAGGAAGAAGTCCTTGTTAAGGTGTCTATACAGAAAATTCTTACAAGTTCAAAGGACCGCGTATGCGTTCTGCCTAATAATAATCATCATCATAATAATAATACCTAAACTTTATAAAAATATGTGTGAACAACAACAACAACAATAACAAATAAGAATAATTCCTAAACTTATTAAAATATGTGTGCAGCAGCGACAATAACACTAATAATTCCTAAACTTATAAAAATATGTGTGAACAACAATTATTATATTTAACGAGTTAGAATTATCAATAAATTTTATTTTCTAATTATCAATTTAAATTTTGTATTCTTTATAGATATTTTATTAGAAAAGGAAGGGAAAAAAAAAATGAAAAAACTACATACATATTAGCCTTTGGGAGTATTTAATTACCACTTCATTCGTGCAACAATAATTGTCACTATACTGGAAATATTTATTCAACAATACTTGTCTAGTTTAGAAAATTAAGTGATAATTTACCTTTTGTGTTTATTTTATTTTTGCTATTAAATATTATTTATCATCTAACACATTTTTTAAAATATTAAATTTAATAAAGTCAAATGATAAAATAGTAATATTAGCTCTATTATTTATTATTTCTTAAGAGTGTGCCACGGCAATACTCCCTTTATCCAACAATAATTGTCCACTATTTGTTTGACACGCATCTTAAGAAATTATAAATGAAAGAATAATTTTATTATATTACTCTTTAAATATAATAAATACAATATCTTGAAAAATATAATAAAAAAATAACTATAATTAATGATAAGGAAAAATTTAAAACTAAGTATAAAATTATTCATAAATTTTATAAAGTGAACAAGTATTATTAGACATCTACCTTTTTAATATTAACAAGTATTATTGGACGAATGATATAATAAACAACTACGGTTGGAAACTTGGAATACTAGTTTTTATACATTGGAAATGATGAGAATAATGATTAAAGTGTTTGAGTTTGTGTTGCATGACTCTTCGTCTTCTCCCTCTCCATTAAATTACTTTACTTTACTACTTATAAATATAAAATAAATAAAAGAAACGTATCTATATATCGTCAGACTAGTTTGAAGATGGAAGATGGTAGTCCAAGAACCTGTTCCCAACCCCAAGGTATGTATTTTAGTATATATGTAAATAAGTACAAACAGCATTGTTGATTGTGAGATAATGCTAAGGAGAGGAAAATTGATGCCTGCAGCTGCTGGTGGTTCATCTATTAACAAAAAAATGATTAAGAAAAACAGAGCTAGTTCGGAAAAAGTTGGTGCCTGGAGCAAAGAGGATGAAATCACAATCCTAAAGGGACTCATAAAGTTGAAAACTGAAAAAGGGAAAATTAGGTTAGATTATGTTCAACTTTATGATTCCATTAAACAATCTCTTGGTCACAAATCAGCCATACCACTTCATTTGCAAAAAAAAGTCAAGTGTCTTAGGGAGAAATACAAGAACAATTTAAAGAACAGCAGGACTCCTACCATCCCACATGAGGAAGAGTTGTTCTACTTAAGTGACAAAATTTGGGGCAAGGACGATCATCACATCATGAACCAACAACTTACAATTCCTTCTTCCAGTTTGGATATGAACCAACAATTTACAATTTCTTCTCCGGAAGAATCTGATACAACTTTTGTCGGAGACCTAGGGCTAGCGTTAACAACTATGAGCAGGAATCAGTCTAATCCACTGCAAGTAGCTCTTCAACAATTCAAGTTAGTTTCTCAAAGTTTGAGTATTAGGAAGAGTTATGCCAACCAAATACTCCAGGCCCCAAAAAAGGTAGTATATATAATCCTTTTCATTTTCTTATCAACTAATGTGATGGTTTACTAGTTTGTTTTAAAGATTTTTACGCTTCTCATGTTATTAAATTCCTCTCCTTGGCTTAAAAATTAAATTGTGTATCTGAGTACTGTTGTTGAACTTCACTGTCTATGCAATTTTATGATTTATATTTTGCTATGCTAAACTTCTTTGTCTTGGTACCTTCCATGTGCGTCTATTTTTTTTCTCTTACCAATAACTTTTATACAAGGAGGAACTTTCTGAACTAGAGGAACAAAAGATAGCAAGGAGCTATTTCGACACAAAGATACAACATGCACAATTGGTTTCAGATGCCTATAATACTAGCCATGGTTTTGGTAAGCTTTCTATCTAGCTAAGAATATCTAGTTTTCATAGTGTGTAAGGGGAAAATTAATCTTATATTGATGTTGATATATACTTGTTATTGCTTGGAATGATCTGAATCTGAAGCACTTTTAGGAGTTAGATTCATTGATGATCTATTGGGGCTTTTATTTTCAAATTAAGTAGTGTCTTTTTGTGCATGATTCCAGTTTTAGAAATAGCCGCTGGTGCCAAATAGGGTTCTGCATAAGCATTAACAAGCTTTTCACATGTGGCGTTTCCTTTCAAGTGGTCTCTTTGGCCTTGCTCTCTTCCTGTTCACTTTATCGAGTTATAAGCAATTATTTTGTTGTTAGTGAGCTAAATTAATTAGGACTATTTCAACAAACTTCTGGCACCGAAAAAACAATAATGATATCAATCCCAATTGTTAGCCTAACTTTGCCGTCTATGATTAGTCCAAATTATATTAAGATTCCGTCCTTGTTATCCACATGCCCTAGAAGTGGTTTTGCCCTATTCACAAACTTTACGGTGCATCAAAGAATATGTGTTCAGCAGGGGCATAAAGGATAGAAAATATAGTTTCTGTAGAACTTATTTCTACAGTTTTGTAGACTTTCTAATATATGCATAATACATAAACATACTCAAACTTAGCGTCTTAGCCTAACCTGACAAATAAACTCTTAAACTTTGAGAGTGCACATCTAGACACCTCAACTTGGTCTCAACTAACAACTAAATACTCCAACTCTACTCCATTGTGTCTTGTGGACACTCAAATTTGACATGACGCATAAATATTAGAGGTGGCTAGATGATAATTTTGTAAGTTGGAGTGTTCAACTGTCACACTGGAGATGAGTTGAGTTGTCTAGATGTGCCTACTCAAAGTTGGGTGTGCTTACTTGCCAACTGAGGTGAAGTGCGAGTGTCAGTTAATGTATTATGCCTTTTATCTACGCTTTAATTTCAATTTTGTTAATTTATTGTGGAATGAACCTTTAGGAACTCAATCCCAACTGGATTCATTCCTTCATTTGAAAGAACCATACTAAATTAACCTTCATAGAACATATCACCAAATTCATTTTTCTGGTAATTTCATACTTATTTGCTAAAGGGAAAAGAAATGAACAAGTTGTCCCCTAAATAGGGGTAACAATCCTTAGGGACTCTTAACCTTAAACATCTAGCCCTTTCTGATTTTGCGTGATCAGGTCCATCTACATGAAACTATGTGATGTAGTTTGGCATAACTTCTTCAGTAGGGGTCACATAAGTGATGGTACTAACAGTTGGATTTGGTGTCTGTCTGGCTAGCATTTCTGCTGCCAAAAGATTGTGGATCAACTAGCACACAATCACACACAAAGCTAATAGAGAAGAACAATAACACGAGAATTTAACGAAGTTTGACTAAGCCTAATCCTCCAAATAGAAGCAGAGAGCTTTCCACTATGAAAGAGAAGAAGTGTACAACGCTAATTAATCCCCAACTACAACCCCTATATAGAGACCTCAAATAGTCCAAACCTATAAAAGAAAGGTTCTTCCAATCCTACAAGAACAATGTATTTTACTTTCCCAAATCTATTAGGACAATGAGTTTCCTAATCATACAAGGGTAAAATTCAAGGCATAATTAAGAAATATTACCCTTGGCTTGAATTCTCTTCATCAACATGAATGTCTCTTTGCCTTGCCTTGAACCCTAAAACGGGATCTACTGAGTACTGCACCAATCAAATCTAGGCAATGCGTAAACTTGTTGACCGAGACTGCCTTGGTCATCATATCCTCCAAAATATCATGTGTAGACAGCTTCTTCACATCAACAACCCCTTTGCAGCGTATTACCTTTTGTTCCTTTGGCAATGAACCAAGCTTCCATGCTTGATGAAGAGAATAATACCAACCCACTAATCAACTTCAGAACTAAAAATAACTTCTTTAATGCTATTAGGCTCAAGCACATCAATTGTCTCTGCAACTGACAAAGCAAATTTTACAAGATTTGCATATCCAAGAAGATTCCCATCAAACTACATTTGCACACCTTTTTGGTCGGTTGATCACTCTCTTCTCTTCGCCTGTTGTAATGCTATATGATTGTTGTTGCATATGTGAATCGACATTATCTTGATTAAGGTTTTTCACCTCCTTCACTTCTGAACTACTGGGTGGTCACTGATCTGTTTTTGGTATAGCCTTCTCTCTCTGACAGTCCAGTGAGGCAGATTCATTGAATGTCATATCCCTACTAACAATTAACACTGCAGCCTTCTAATCTGCGCACTACAACTTGTAACCTTTTACTCTAGTTGCATACCCTAGAAATATGCACGTCTTTGCCCTCGGCTTAAGTTTGCCATCCTTCACATGAGCATAAGTAGGACAATCAAATATCCTCAAATTTGAATAATCAGCAGGCAAATTGGATCATATATCAAAAAGGGTTTTGAATTCAATATCTATGGATGGAGATCTGTTGATTGAATGACAAGCTCTATTGACTGCTTCAGCCAAAAAAACCTTGCTAACATATGAGTGTGAAATCATGCTTCGTGCCTTGTCACTAAGTGTTATGTTCATACGTTCTGCAACATCATTTTTTTGTTGTGTTCCATCACAAAATTGGTGTCTCACTATGCCCTCACTGCTGCATCAATCATTGATGAGTTGCAAATTTAAACCTATTGTCTGTCCGAAGACACTTGACTTTTCTTTCAGTCTTCATCCATTGTTGTCAAAAGCAAAAAGAACAAAAAAAGCTTTATGTTTATTGTTGCTTTAAGTGCAAAATGCAAATAAAGTGTGGAGTTTAAAGAAATAAGACATTAAGGGAGAAAAAAAAATACAAATTTGTATATAAGTAATCATCAATCAAAGTCATAATATTTGGCAATACTCTTGGAGGGAACTCAGTTTGGAGCCCACAAGTCTCAATGTATATAATCTAAATTTGTTTTTGGTCTTGTGCTCTGCCTTCTTGTTCAACTTCACCATTGTTTGCTTACCAAAACACACAATGTAACAAAAATTCAAAACTTGATTTTTGTATTCATCCAACAAATTCTGCTTGCTCAACAAAGACAATCCTTTGTCACTTATATGACCAAATCGCAAGTGTCACAATTGAGACTGGTTCTGATCACTCTTTTCAGAAGGTACAATTGCTTTTGTATCAACTGCTCTAGCTTGAAGATGTTATAATATAGGATGCAACTTACCCTTCATAAGTACCATGGGCCCTTTACACACTTTAAGTGCCCCATTACTTGAGTGAAACTTATACCCTCGATCATCCGAAGTCGAAAGAGAAAACAATTTTTTCTTCATTCGAGGAACGCACCAAACTCATTATTTTTAATAATTCCATTAATGCACAATGACCTACACCTTTATGAGAAAATTTAATATGAAAAATTCATTATCCTCGTTCTTGTTTTAGGTCCCAGAACCCTAGTTATGGAGTTTAGTTATTCATAACTTTATGCAAAGAATAGGAGAACTGTCTAACTAAATAACACTAAGATAAAGAGAAACATTATGAACCTTGAATTAAAACTCAGTTCTTGCAATTTTAGAGTACATCATTAGTGTTCTTACAATAATTCCATTCACAATTCTAGGAAGAATTGCAAGATTCTACAAGATAATGCTAGTGATAACTCTCCAAAAATAGTTGATGTTAATTCCTAATGATATCATGATAATCAAAACCCTAGAAAAGATCTATTTATAGACCATGTGAGAAATACATGAGAAAAATATTATTGAATTGTGTATCTACATTATTACACAGAGACTCTATTTATAGAAACTACAATATAATCATTTACCAAGTAGGATACTATTTACTATTCCTATTCCTATTACTACTCCTATTCTTATTCCTATTCCTATTTCTATTCCCATTCTAAGTAGGATTGTATATACCTATTCCTATTCTAACACTCCCCCTCAAGCTAGTGCATACAAGTCATATGTACCTAGCTTGTTACAAATGGAATTAATACGAGGACCCATGAGGGGCTTGGTGAGATATCTGCAAGTTGATCACTTGACTTCACAAAATTAATAGCCAATCTCAATGGCTTAGTCTACTCATGAAATGTTGGATTTAATGCATAATGCTAGTTAATCTCAATGTGCCTGGTCTTCTCATGAAATATTGAATTTGATACATAATGTCGATAAAACACAGAGTAATAAAATTATAATGTTGCACTTCCCAAATCAAGCTTGAGAAGACAAGATTGTTTCAGACCATAGAGTGACTACACAATCGACATACAAGGCTACCGGATTCCTCCTAAACAACAAAATTAGGTGCTTGCTCCATATAGACTTCTTCCTCGAGATCACCGTGGAAAAAAACATTCTTAATGTCCAACTGATTAAAAGATCAATGACGAATGATAACCATAGAAAGGTTCTTCCAATCCTACAAGGACAATGTATTTTTTCCCCCAAATCTATCAGGACAATGGGTTTCGTAAACCAATAGAGATTAGGTTTTCTTAATATACAAGAGAAAAATTCAAGATATAATTAGCAACCTACTTAATTGGACTTCTTTGTCTTCAAATGGAAGGAAATGGGCCAACGTAATGATTATCCTATGCCATTGTAATCTCCATGTCGAAGAGCCAAAAAAGTTATATTTCAAGTACTTTTAGTAATAGTAGTCTCATCACAAAACAAACAACAAACCTGTAGCAGGGTAAGTTGATCCAATATAGGTGATATGAGCTAACATGAACTCGTTTTCTTCAGTATAATATGTGGGAAGATTTATATGCGATGAACAACTCCACGAGTCTTGTTTTAAAAATAATTGTGCAACAACTATGTTTAATAACAAGCTAGTTATCTATGAAAATTCTTTATTACCACTTAATTTATACCTTCATAATAACATTTTATTTGAGCTACCAAGATTTGCGATAACGAGAATGTTCAAAGATTCTTTGTTTTTATCTCCGTGAGGTTAACTATAAGATAAACCATTCAAGAAAGTTCTTTAGCTACTAGAAAAGTGTAGTGTGCTTCGTTGCACCTGAAATATCTGCAAGTAGGTCTATATTGTCTTCTCCGTGTGTCCTGTAGGCAGGGGTGAATCTAGTAAAATGGGAGTGGGTGCCATGTTACGCGCACACCTCGGTTGGAATTGTGTGTGTGTGTGTGTATATATATATATATATATATATTCTGTCCACAGGGAATGAGAACGAGCCCAGCCTGCTACACTTCTATAGAACTATTTTGTCTTTTACATTGAATAAGCTTACAGCTTTACGAGAGATTAGTCCTCTTTTTTTCTTTTTCTATTTTGCTTTTTATTTTCTTTCTTTTTCTTTATTTGTTGTTGAATCATTATTCCATATGAGTTCCTTTTTTTTTTTTTTTGTATATTACTAATTCTTTCTTCTGTTTTTTAAGTTCATAGAGTTTATTAAGTTTTTGCTTTGAGCATCTAAATATGCATTTATAGTAACTTTTAGTTCTAGATGTCCATCCTTGTAATGTTATAAATACATAATATAATTTTGTTGATATTTGTAATATTATTGAATTTCTATGTTTGTCCAAAATTATCACAACTATCAATTTTTTTTGTTCGATCGATTTGTCTATACAAATAAAAAAGACAGATAATCCGAACCAAAGCTCTAAATAGATCAAATAAAAAAACAGTGTGGCACCCAAAATTTCAAAATCCTGGATCCGCCTTTGCATATAGGTTCATGAGTTCAAGCCGTGGAAGCAACCACTAATGCTTGCATTTTGTTAGGCTGTCCACCTCACTCCCCTTGTGGTGTAGACCTTCCCCGGACCCTGCTAACGTGTGATGTTTTGTGCACCGGACTGCTATTTATGTTGTTATTTCTTGTTCACCATTTGAAGAAATGTATGCATATGTGCTGTTCCCTGAATACTTAGGTGTGGAGAGTTTTAATTCTATGATTCGAGTTATATGACATGGAGTATCCGCATGGTAAAAACAAATGTTACTTTGGAAGATTGACAATATTAGTAATCCACATCGTACTGTCATCTTAGACCTTTTAAGCCTAACTTACATGGTGGGAGATTGAAAGGTTAATCTTACGTCTTATCCTCAGGAGGCTCTCTTATAAATATAGTATCTGATTGCGTACTCAAGGAAGATACACCAAAGGCTATGAATGAGGGGAACTGTCCAACGGCTACAATTGGATGTTGGAAACCAATCACTGGAAAGTAAGCTTTTTTATTATTTCCTTTTGTTTCCCTTTCAAGTTTTCCTTTTCGACAGTATTACATGACTTGCAAGATGTACTAGGATAAGTCAGTTTAAGGCAAGTCTGCTGGTAGGAATTTTTCATGCATATTATGTTTTTTTCATTAGTGTACTACGATCTTTGCATTAATATTTTATCTTCTTCTGTTTACTGCTGAATTTATGGATGACTTTTGGTAGTTTTTACATTAAGTTTCTCGTGTAACTGGTTTCCCCTTGCGCTATGAATATGCAGATCTTCAGACACAAGTCCCAAATCAGTAAGTGAAAGGTGTCATTTGCAGGAGAGAAAGAAAAAAAAGAAAAGGAAGATCGAAAACCAAGAAAAGCAGCGTGACTCAAGTATACAATCTCAGTTGGAGATGGAAAATCGGAGCGCAGTTGCTAATGCTAAGGATATCAATGAGAGTGCCACATCATCACAGATGCATACGTTACCGGATGGACTAACTGTTGAGGTGATGGTGAAGGGAAAAGTGGACGGGAAAGTAGCTTCTCCAGGAAAACAGGTGATTCTATTTGAAAATTCAAATAGAGATGGTGCAAACGTCATGCTGCTGAATGATCCTTTTGTCCAGATCAAAATTCATTTCATCGCCAAATTAAGAGATACAGGATGCACTGTTGGCTCAACCATTGGTGCAGTTCCTCATCAATTTTGTCTAGGTCTCTCTCTCTCTACTCTCGCACACAATCATTGCTCTGCTCCACCATTAACTTAACTGATTATCCCTTTATATTCTTATTTCGATGTCATTGATCAGGTTACGAAAAAGTGTTAAAGGGATTGAACATTGGCATTGAAGGTAATCATTTTCATGGACTGAAACTATTTTCTTTATATCTCAAGCATTCTATTATGGCTAAGCTATAACCTTATAGGCATGCATGTTGGTGAAAAGAGAAGACTCACTATTCCACCATCTTTGGGGTATATACAAATCATTGCTGAAATGCTCTTTTTTAAAACTTGTTTGTTGTGATTCCAACACTTAAACATTTCTCTGCTCTCGTGCCTTTTGTCGGTGCAGCCCTGGGAGCAAGGCTAAGCCTCCAATAATGCCAGACTCATGGCTTCTGTATGAAGTTGAATTGGTTGATATATGTGAATGAAAGATAGTATGTTGAAGTTACTCCATTCAACAGTGAAAGGAATTTTGCTTGCTGAGGTAATTCTCTGAAGAGCTGTCTTATAATTAGCTGATAACTGCATTTTAGATGTTCTCAGTTCTGGTGATGATATATATATATATATATATATACATATGCTTTTTTGATAACATTAAGGTTTTTGATTGCTCACTTTGCATATTGAACGTAGAGACCTACATTGAGAGATGATGTACTTTTCAGTGACTGCTTGATGATTGAATTAGGGTAGGGTGGTTAACATGACCTACCCCACACTTAGACTCTTGCTCGTCCTTAAGCAATTATTAAAACTCATTTCAATAATTCAAGCTTCGGAACACCCCACCACTTTGGCTGATACAAATAATTAGGCCATCTAGCAACTTCATCATATCAAACAACAAACATCTAATCTCCTAACCTCAAAAATGGATTCTAACTCATCAAAATTAAGCTTGCTTACCGACTTTGTCAAAGAAAGTAAATAACATTACCTATCTATAATAAACAAGTACCCTTAAGGAGAAATAATCCAAACACTCAAATCAAAGAATGAATGTTATAAGGACTTAGCATCGAAGCACAATTCTCACTTAGAGACAGACTCTAAATCATCAAATGTAAGCTTGCTCACCAACGATGTCAAAGAAAGTAAATGACATCGCCTATATATTATGAAACAAGTACCCTCACAAGAAGTAATAGTCCATACATTCAAATCAAAGAATGAATGTAAAAAGGACTTAGCATCAAAGCACAACTCTCCTGCTCACAAAAAAAATTCATATATATGCACAAAGAACCATTGACTTGTCCATTATGTAAATCCCCACTAGTTAAGCATGATGAATAGAATCAAAAAGGACTTTAACGGGTTGTATTTTTGGCTAAGGGATGAGTAGGCCAACTATGATAGCGACTTACACTTCCCTAAGCACGTTAAACTTTCTACACTTCATTACCCATTATTCTTTTCTTGAACTTATCAGCTCTCTTCATCAATTATTTCACTAGTAATTCTCATCATATCAAGGACGTTTCAATCTTCCTTCTTTTTCATTTTTTTTCTCTTCATCACTTTGTAGCTATCATTGATCACCTTTTTCACTCGACCATCCCTTCCTTCACATTTAACAATTATATCATAGTCTAAGCTACAATGCTCAAGGAAGTAAGGTGCAAAAACTAGAATAAAACAAATTGAATCAAGGTAAAAATGCAACTAACAAATTAAAGGCTACAGGCGTAAAGGGCTAACTAGTGGTAACAATATCTTAATAGACTAACTTCGCAAGACATTTCAAAGAAAGCTTATTATCATCTTCTAAACAGAGCAACATTTTTCATTTCTCTTAAATAACATACTAAGAAGTTTTAGACTAAGATACAAAACCATAGAATATATGCAAGAAATCCTCCCCTCTCATGGAACATGTCTTAATCAAGTTGGATCAATTCTACTTTAAAAAAATCAGGGTTATCACGAACTACAAAATAAGAATAAGCTATATATAGAGTCACTATCATGAGCCGAGGTGTCAGAATGCCTGCTATTTTATTATTACTCCAGCAGCCAAGGTGCCAAAAAGTCCGCTATTTTATTAACACTCCAACACTCACAAGGAAAGTAATATTCAATCTCAAGTCTAAGTTACTAGTGTAGCTTTAGTCCAAACCTTATTAAAAATTCATTAAATATGTAAAAGTTATTTAGATTAGAATGGAACTTGAAAGAACTCATAAGTTTAAAATTTTGGCTCCACCTGGGATGTGCAGTGTAGATTATGTGTTTAGGCCAAGGAAATATTTCCTTCTCATCTCCCATTCGTGAATTTTCCTTTCCATTTTATCTGAACTCTTGTAATCGTTGTCCTAACAAACTTGAAAATAGTACGGGCTTTCAATCGTCAAACTATTTTTCGATAGAATTCCAACTTGGAATTTGCTGCAGAGCAGATGTATCTTGCTGCAACTTTTTATTACTCTGTTTTTCCTTAAATAATTGTTGATGATGTTCATTATTTTACATTGATGAAGTTATTCAATACGACAATTTCCCCCATGCTCCGTGGTTCTTGTCCTTGTGTTATTCGTTTTATGTCAATTCATCTAAAATTATAAATTTGACAATATTATTCTTTTATTCATGTACAGGGTGATAGTTGAAGAATGATGTTGGCCAACTATATGTTTTTGCTATTGATGTATGTAAGTTGGTCACTAAAGCCATCTGCGATGTTCTTTTAGGGTTATCTAAAAACCGTTGATTTGTTGTTGATTGCTAGACATACTATTGGTAGCTTGATGATTTTAAGCACTAGGCATTATATGGCTAACTAAGTTAAGGTTTTAGTTGTTCTTTTTTTGATTAAGGAAGCTGTGTATTCACAATAGGCTCATCATCAAATAAACACCAAGTATACAGAGAAACATGTTCCACAAGTTTGTAGCTACTTAGCAATGGAGGAAAAGATGTCCATTAACTTCTCCATCTTGATCGCACGTGAAGCACCTTGAACATATTTCTCTTCCTTTTTATGAAGCACTTCATGAGTCAAACATGACCTTCTGCACCAACCAAGCTAAAACATGAAATCTTTAAAAGTATTTTTATATTCCAAATTAATTTCCATGGCCAAAATCTAATTTTGTGATGGTATAATGGTAAGTAATCAACTAAGAAATCAAGAATGCGGACTTGTTCATTGTAGTAGGTTAGAACAAATGGGTGGATGATTCTACAAAATCTACTAAAAGAGTTTGTAGTATCAAATGTAACAATTAAACTAAACTTCGGAAATTCAAGTAATTAACAAGTAATCTAGGGGGTGTAGGGATTGGAGATTGATGTCACGTAAGGGTAATTGTGTTTCTCAATAGTGCTAAACATTCATGGATATGTTGGTTCATCTTCAATGACACTAATCTTCTTTTAATCTCATAGTGTTAATTCATAGAATCTCCTTTCGATCTCATCTATATGCATGCCTAAACATCCTATTACCTTACGATATAATAGATTTGAACTATAATCCCTCTTTCAAGCAAACTATAGACATCAAACCTAAATTGCATGTATCAAACTAATTACTGTAACACCCCGGAAATTAATAGGTTAAACTAGAGCTAAATGTGAGGGTTAACGTCAAGGAAGAAGGGCTAGAGCCAAGGAAAATTGGCAAGGGCCCAAGAGTTGGCCAAGGCACTGCCCCCACCTCCACGACCCGTGGTGCCACCCGTGGTGGGCTAAGTAGTAGCCTCCCCAAAATCTGCCCAAAAGTTGCTCCTTTTCACGAGCCACTGCACAGCTCGTGGTGAAGACCATGGCTCGTGAGAAGGGTCGTGGAAGGGAGTTGGTGGTGTGAGGGTTGAGAGAAGTGGCTTAGCCACTGCCTCAAGGCCCACGAGAGGGACCACGACTCGTGGCTAGCACCACGGCTCGTGGAGCCCTTCGTGAAGATGCCTTGGGCTTGTGGGCTAAAGGCACATGTTGCCTAGCCACTGTCTCAAGTCCACGAAGGGGACCACGACCACGGCTCGTGGAGCCCCACGTGGTGCCTAGGCAACCCACTTTAAAATAGAGGTTATTTTGGGAAGTTTCTTTTAAGTTAGTATTAAGTGAGGTCGTTTTGCCTTACTTTTATATACCTATATAAGCCTTTTAAGTCAAAATACACCCATTCACCTCATTATTTCCCAAAACCCAAATCAAACCCCAAGGAATGTTCACCTTCTCCAAATATTCTCTCTAGAACTTCAAGGAAGAAGAAGAAGGAAGTTGGAGCTAGGGTTCAAGGAACAAGGGTTTCTACTCAAATTCATTGTTTAAGGTATGGTAGCTCTTCATCCATGGAGTCCCTTCAAAACTCCAATTTCAAAACTAGAAATTCCCAAATGTTAGGGTTTGATTCCAAAGTCATGGGTTCCTTTGAGAATCGTTTCTAATGATTGAATTATAATATATTATGTATGAATTGATGATTTCCTATGATTTTTATCTTGTATTCCCAAGAACCCATGAAACCCCCATATTTCTCAATTATGATCTTCTGATGTGGGTTTGTTGATGATAGAAGTATGTTATGAAATTATGCATGTAGTAATTGGGTTACTTGAATTATGATTATATCCATGTCTAATGTAGTGAATTCTAGATGTGTTGATTGAATGGGATCTTAGATCTATGAAGGGTAAGATATGAGAATTTTACATGATTATGAGATTTATGTATATGCTTTAAGAACACTTTGATAGTGAAGTTTCTATGATTATGATGTAATTGTGGTGTTGTGGAAAGGCTATTCTCACATACACACTTATGCATGACTATGAATGAAGTGTCCATGATTATGATAATGTTGTTGTCTTAATTGAAAGACTATTCTCATGAACACATAATGAACATGATGTGAAAGGTTTTCTCACAATATGATGATTCTAAGGCTGAAAGGCTTTCTCACCTATTTGAATCTATATGTAGACATGGACGGTGAAAGGTTATTCTCACGTATGATCTAACAACTATCCTAATGAACTAAGTTGGGTTGATTGTCAAAATACATCCCTCCATGAAACAAGTTATGGCTTAATAAGTACTCTGTGGGATTAATGCTTAGCACCGAGTGGATATTGAATATGAGATGGAAGATCTTCCGTCAGAAAGGTCGGGTTTCTAGAAGCAATCTCATGAGATAGAAGCTCTTCCGTCTGAAAGGTCAGGTTTCTAGTAACAATCTCCTTATCCCATAAACTACGTGCCCCTGTAGGATATTTAGCTAATGGATCCACCTAAGCTAACAAACCATGGTTCTACCTTAGGCAAGTAGGACAACCCTTTTCGGTGTGGGTAACACTGGGTGATCATGTTATAGCTCACATTGTCTCATGTCGGTTAAGACTTATTCCCACAACAATAAGAACAATAATATGAATGATGGCCTTAAGAGTTTTACTTAGCATGGGTGAGATTTAAGGGGTCTTATTCATGCATTGCACAAGTATGCTTTAAGGTTATTTATGAAGTGTTTCTCTTATGTAAAGATGATCTATGTATTATGTTTATGACTTATGCTCTCTAAACTCTCAAATCATGTTTAAACTTAGTAAATTGCATACTTTCAAATGAAATGTCCCTTTTAGCATGTTTTCAATGTTTTTATGCATGACTATCATACTTGGTGCATTTTTGTACTAACGCCTACTTTTCCTACATTTTCCAAGTGTAGGGTTCGGTTTTGAAGGCGGTTGTCGTAGTGGCTAAGCTTGGATTTACTCATTTCTCCTAGCTTGTTAGTGAGTCCTCATGGTTCGAGGACAAATGTTTTCACTTGTAGTTTCTTTTCTTGTGTTTCCTTTTTGGACTATGTTGTATGGGCTATGCCCCTTTTCTATTCGAATATTGTAATAGATGACTATTTTGAGACTTAGAGTCTAGACTTCCGCTTTTGCTTTAAATGAAAATTTTAGACTTGGACTTGAAATGCATTTTTACTCTTATTGTTCAATTTCTTATGTTATGATATGCTAAGTGGCTTGTATGGAGTTCTTCGGGGGTCTATACGCCATGTTACATCTAGGGAGTACCCCTGGGTCGTGACAAACTTAGTAATCAAAGCACAAGGTTTAGAATGATTCTAGGATTATGTCTCATATGCCACGTCTAGTAGAGTCTTGTTCATGAGTGTGAAGCACGCCACATTTATGAATGAGAAGCTACATGATGCTTAGGAAATTCCATTTCTTTCGTTACTTCTAAGTCGTGCAATAGAGTTTTACTCTATAAGGTCCTTCTCCTAATCCTTATCTGGTGGTCTACATGACACGATTACTTAAGGAGCTCTCACTGGTGGATTACTCAAAATTCACAACGTGACCAACTCGACGACGTTAGTCGGACTCGTCGAACATGATCAGTGGATCGCCGCTTGTTCTTTATCTCGCCTTTCATTTTCTTCAGCCTTTATGTGTTTGAACCTCAGTTGGTGATCTCGTTTGAGTCAGCCTTTCACATTCGACAGATTGCTGATTACCACATTTGTTTGCCTTTTCAGCCTTAATTTTTCTTCCAAGTCCTGTCACCTTCGACAATGGTCATCCTGTTCATCCTTCATATTCGTCGAGTAACCGTTTCACCTCAAGTTTTCCTACTTGCCTCAATTAAATGGAATTGTGAGCACTGCCACATTGAACAAGGTTGTGCCAGTTGGGTGATACGCCTTTTTGGTTAGGCGACTTTCATATTGGAGTTTACACTTCTTTCAATATTTTTGGCCTTTCTTACAACTATAATCCTTGTCTTATCCCTTAGCCTTCATAGCGGCAAATCATCAAAATATCATCAAATTAAGACATAATTAGGCATTGAGGACACTAATTTTTTGAACTAAAAGGCAAAAAATGAGTGTATATCTACCATTCATCAATAATGCTGAGTCTGAATAACATAAAACATGTTCTGATGCTGACAACTTGCACCAAATGGAGCACCCAGTTTGTCATGCCCAGAGGCTACCCCCTTGACGTAAACATGGGACCTAGGATCACAAGTGACCCTAAGCTAAACCTGAAGCTGACATATCATAAGCATACTGAAAGATAACTAAATAAAGATACTATGCGAAAGCTTAAAACAGTGATAACTGAAAGTGGGGAATACCCAAAACTGATCTAAATATATAAAATACTATGAGTTTAGTGATACTGAACAATCACTCAAAAACTAAAGCTGAATCTAATACTATGTCTGAAAAAGCCTCTACTAACTAAAGTTGCTGGGACATGCCCCCAGCTAAGGCAAGCAATGGAACCGGAACCGGAACGACCGGTCCGGGATTAACCGAAACCGGAACGGAACCGGTCACCACGGACCAAAATCGTACCAGAACCGGTAAGTCCGGAAAAAATAGGGTATTCCTGTCCTGGACCGGTAATGAACCGGGACCGAACCGGGACCGAACCGGACCGGAAACCGGGTCCCAACGGATATAATTTAATTTTTTTTTTTTATTAAAATTTAAAAATTAGGAACATTAATCAAATAATATTAAAACTTTTATAATTTAAAGTTAAAAATTTATACTTTTAAAGTTTTTAAATACAAACTTTCAAAATTTAAAAGTATAGAAATTTAAATTTCACACTTTAAAAGTTTGAAAATTTAAATAATAAAACTCAAACTTTAAAACTATAAAAGTTTAAATTTCACACTTAAAAAGTTTGAAATTTAAATTCAAACTTTAAAACTATAAAACTATAAATTTCACCCTTTAAAAGTTTGAAATTTAAATTCAAACTTTAAAACTATAAAAGTTTGAAAATTTAAATTCAAATTTTAAAACTATAAAACTATAAATTTCACCCTTTAAAAGTTTGAAAATTTAAATTCAAATTTCAAACTTTAAAACTATAAAAGTTTAAATTTCACCCTTTAAAAGTTTGAAAATTTAAATTCAAACTTTAAAACTATAAAAGTTTAAATTTCACACTTTAAAAGTTATTAAATTTAAATTCAAGAGTCAAGACAATAATTATAAAAAATTAAGGCGAATAGCCTATACTTTTATTAATATTAATTAAATAGTACAAGTTGAATTACAAAATATTAGTAGAGTATTAAAAAATCTAATCTACACAGCCACCTTCTAGGAAGGGTTCTGTTTGAATTAGATCTCGAATTATTATACTCATACTAATAGACATTTAAATTTAATAGTTGATGCTACCAAGGAAATCTTTTTTTAAATCATTTAACATTTCTCTAGTAACATGCTCTGGAATTGGTTGATTAGCTAGTTCCTCCATTGCATCAATGCCGTCGTCACTAAAATCTTGCATTATTTCATCAACGTCATTTTTAAATTTGGTCGGTAAAGGTGGACGACCATAACTCCTTCTCTCGCCATTAATCCAATCTCTAAATAGTATCGATATCTCCAAGCTATCTCTCGCTAATGAATATCTATGTTCTCCAATTTGAAATCTTGCTGCACTAAAAACGCCTTCCGAAGCTACTAAAGATGCTTGAATAGCTAACACATCTCGAGCAACCGGTTGAAGTTTTGGAAATCCCTGGCCGCGATTGCTCCACCATTCTAAAAGATCAATAGTAGTAGGTTCTGTATTTTGATTAATATATGCATCAAAATCATTTCTATCATTATGAGAAAGTTTAATATAAGAATCTATCATGTCATCAATATCATCTTCATTATTATATCTACTCCTAGAACTTTGAGGCTCTTCATTACGTACTACATTCATTATATTAGAATTATACAAGTCATACAATTTTCTAGCTTCAATTTTTATACTATCTTTAACATCTTGACAACTAGGTGTTTCATCATCTTCACTATCAATATCCAAATTAAAATATATTTTATCAATCATTCGTGATGCACCTTCATCTTTGTAATGTGGGTTTAACGCGGTTAAATAAATTTGAAGAATAGGAATAAAATATTTTTAAAATTTTTCAATCATTTTCTTAACAGATGCTTCAAATCTTGGTTTATTTTTTAATTTATAAAATTTACTAGAAATAACACAAATATTAGGTAACATAGAGCAAATAGTTGGATAATAAAGTGCAGATATTTTTTGTAGTTAAATAAAAACTCTTAAGAATTCTATAAGTTCTTTTATGTCATTCCAATCATTATCATCAAGTCTATCTGTCATATTTGAATTATGAGCATTCCAAACCATTTGTAAAGGTTTCCTATATTCATAAGCAACTACAAGCATTTCATATAAAGAATTTCATCTAGTACACACTGATTTTGGAATTTTTCTAGGTGGAAGATTAAATTCGCGACAACGATTTTCAAAATCTCTGCGTTTAGACTTAACTTGACATTTAAAAATAAAATGACATGCAGTTTCAACTTTTATGCAACCATCATCATACATTTCTATACCATCTCTAACAATTAAATTATATATGTGTGCAGCACACCTAATATGAAAGCCATCAACATAAATAGGGCAAAGAGACAGTTTTAGTAGTTCAACAGCAGTTCCATTATTAGAAGCATTATCTAAGGTGACACTACTTATTTTATCATAAATTCCATAGTTTTGTAAAACATCTATAATTGTTTGAGCTATATAACTACCGGTTTTATGCATTTCACAACATTTATAACCTAAAATTCTTTTTTGCAAAGTCCAATTTTCATCAATCCAATGTGCAGTAATAGTGAAATAGTCATTACCATTTACACTATGGCCCATATCAGAAGTAATAGCTATTTTACAATTATTATAATAAAATAAACAACGAAGATATTGAAAATGTTGAGCTTGATAATCAAATATTGCCTTTTTAATTGTATTTCTAGTAAAACCTTTAAAATGTGGATTATACACAATTTGAATATAATGAATAAAACCAGAATTTTCAGCAAAACTAAATGGCAAACCCATAACAACAATCATTTTAGCTAATTCTTCAAGATTTTTTTCTCTACTATATGACCGTTGTATACTAGAGCCATAAACATTAGAAGGATTTAATTGTGTTTGGATCATATTAGACCCCTCTACTCCTACATTTTTGGGAAGGGTGGTACCATTTTTTTTAGCTTCGGCACTGACTTTAGCATGCAAAAATTCATTTTTACAACATGACATTAAATGATTACTCAAATGTTCGGTCCCACCTTGTTTTCCTACAGTTTTATGATTCATTCTATGTTTATATTTATTACAAATAGCTTGTGTTTTATCTTCATTCTGAGTCATAAATTGCCACACAACTGATTTTTTAGCGCTTTCTACCTTAGTCCTAGGATGCACGGGGGGAACGGGAGCAGGATAACGAAAGGGAGTGGGAGCCGGGGAAGAGGGATTGGGAGTGGGACTAGTAGCCGACGGTGGCTCAGTTTCATCATCATCATATTCATCAACATTATTATCAAAACGATCGACATAAGCATTAATATCATCATGTTCATCATCTTCAGGTAATTCCTCTTCAAAATTACCAAATCTTCTTTGTAAATGTTTATGATAAGGATCTAATCCACTATTACTATCAATATTAAAAACAGTTTCATCAACATGCGTATAATCATCTGTATTTATTCTTAATTGAGAAGTTTTTTTAGTTTTAGATTGAGAAGTACTACCGTTTTTTTTTGTTTTTTTTAGATTTTGAGCTAGATAAATTAGTGAACGAATTAACTATGGTTGATTTACCCTTTTCAATAATGTTTTTTCCAAAATCCATATTCAAATATAAAAAGTGAGTAAATTATATATAATACGAAAATGATTAGCAAAGTTTTAAACGAATAAATAACTAAATAAGTAGAGACTAGAGATTAATTACTCACAAAATAAATAATTAAATGCAAACAAATAAATAACTAAATGAAAAGTTGGAATTTGAAACGAATGTATCAAACGTCTACTTAAAAAAGTAGATGTGTATGACCGATTGACCGGAAGCCGAAAATTGAAAGTTGAATTTTGAAGCTCCAAGCCTCCAATTTCCAAAGACCAAATAAATAATTTTAACGAGAATAAGAGAATTTAGAGAGTAGAGACTAGAGAGTAGAGACTAGAGAGTAGAGAGATTATAAGATGTTTTTGTAAGTGAAAAGAATGAAATAATAGAGGTATTTATAGTTAAAAAAAAGGATAAAAATGTAGTTTTAAAAAGTTTGGGGTATTAAAAAAAGTTTGGGGGGTAGGGAGGTGTAAAGGGGGGTTATGGGGGTGAAAGAGCCGTTGGTGGGGCCCAGCCCAACGGCTAGTTTGGAAATTATTAAAAAAAAAATTAAAAAAATTAAGCGATTTACCAGACCGGACCGGGACGGAACCGGGACTTACCGGACCGGGACGGACCGGTAAATCTCGGTTTCCATTCCGTTACCCCTCTCGGACCGGTCTATTACCGGATATAACTGGAACGGACCGGAACCAAGACAGAACCGGTAATGGATCGGAACGGACCGGAACCGGTACCGGTACCTCCCGGTTCCGGTGCCACCTATACCCCTAACTAACTCTAGCAAAACTGAAACTGAAATGAAATGACTAGGACTGAAGAAAATATGTCTATTGTCCTCGAAGTATGATGACTCACCAGTGAAGATCGGGAACCAATCTATGCGTGATCTGGATGCTGAGTACCTTAACCTAAATCGTGAAAGGATGTAGCGCAGGGTATGCGTCATTACTTGGAATGTACTGAGCATGCATGATATATAATATAGCTGAATAAAATACATAACTGAACAAAGCATACTGAGCAATAACATAATCTGAACTGAATGTAAATGCTAGAATATACTGAAGACTGAACTAAATGCAATGACCAAGTACTAATTCTGAACATGACATACTGAGACTGAATGCTGAAATATAACTGAAAATCTGGTCAAATGCACTAAGAGTTTGACTGTGGGAGCTACTATTAATCGACATAAAACCACATGAGCTAAATGTGGAGTCCGATGTATATGCCCCATCGAGAGGACCCAATATACCTTGCTAGGGGTATAAAGGCATGAATGACGTGATCACTAAAGCTGATGCCCAATAGAGGGGACTGATAAACCTACGGGGCACGTATTTTTGGGACTATGAGGGTATACTGAACCCTAGTCATACTCGATCTAACCCTACTCACAACTGGAATGTGTATGACATAACAAAACTGAATCACTAGATAACTCAATATTCTGACATGCAAAATCTGAGAATGCAACATTTAAATACTGACAATGAAACATTCTTAACTGGAGCATGTATATCTGCTTAAACTGACCTAGCAAGTGTAATTCATTAACTAAAAGAATCTACACAACTAGGGTTCTGAGATTCATGCAAAGAACTAAGCAATGTTCTCACGAAAACATGATAATCTGATTAAGAATAGTATAACAGTTAATTCACAACAATTCTGCAAGGTTGTAGAAACCCTAGGTCTAAACATGATATAGAAAATCAAGAATCTGACTGAATTCTAGGGACCTAGTGGAAGAAAAGAATCCACTAATGAAATTCCACATACCTAGTGACGAAATTTACGGAGAAGTCCTTTGATTTCGGGGATGAAACTTTAAAGAACAGTGATGGTTGTTATTGGGAGTTTTGGTTGACTTTTCCTCTTCTTTTTGCTCCAAGTTTGGATGATTTTAGGTGAATGAGGGTTCTTGGTAAGTCTGACTAAGTTATTAGGCTTAGGCTGAGTAAAATGACGTAGTTTAGGTATAAAACGACAAAGTTTAAGTGCCCAACGCATGGGTAAAAGACCTAAATGACCCTAACTTAAAAGCTGACGAAGGCCACCCATGGAGGGACCTACTGGCCGTAGGTTGACCTACCAACCGTAGGTGGGGTCGTCGGTCAAGTCTTCTTGACAGAGCTTCACTAAAATGAGCATAACTTTTTACTCGGACATGGGATTTTAGCAAACTCGGTGGCGTTGGAAAGACGATTCAAATATGTCTCATTTGGTAGGTCATGAGCCCCCTAATTCCTTTTGTGCTAAGAGTGATGACCATTTGAAATTGTCCCAACAATAATTTCCCTCTAACTGGCTACTGACCCTCACCTACGGTCAGACCTACACTCCGTAGGTCCAACCACAGACCGTAATGGTCGATCGTGGGTGGGATCAGAGACTATAAAGATTTGGGCCTTAATGACAGAACCCCACCAACGGTCCGTGGGTGGTTCCGTCGGTACAGGCATAAATTTTTTGAAAACTAGGATTTTATTCATTTTGAGATCCGAGTTGTTACACTATTGAGTCGTGCGACCTGAAGAAGCACTAGGCTGAGTTTGATGATGACCATCTCTACCCTTACTAGTAGTCGAAGGGCAATCCACCATTCTATGTGTAGCCTTACACAACCAAAACATGCACTAGAAATGTCTAAGCAATTTGCTGGATGGTTTTTAGTACACCTTTTACATGCGAGGAAAGTCTATCCACTAAAAGCATTTCCTTGAGGCATAGGGTTAGACACTCTATCTTTATTGAACTTATAAACCGGGGCACTAGATGAAGTTGGGATGGAGAACTTCTTTCTAAACTAAGAATGACGACCACTACCAGACTTTTGATGAGAGTAGTCACCAATATTGACCGTGCCCTCTTGGTCTCTCAAGAACTCTTCTTTATTTCTTCCTCATCAATCTATTGAGAATGAGTTATCAACCTTGAAATTCTCATCTCCTTAATCAACACGATGATTCAACGCTCCCTTTTGGGGTTTTTCAACTTTGATCTTGAATTTGATAAATTAAAGTTGAATCCAAAGTGGGTTTACTTGTAATTGCTTAATTTCATGTTATCAATGGCTACTTTCATTGAAGGTATACTTTCTTTACTTTCTGTGATGTGTGGTTAAAACCCCAAAATCTAGGGGTGCAATCATGGGGTTGGGTGTTGATTCAATGTAGTTGGTATTGTGTTATGCTCTTCATACATGAATTTGGGCTAATTAGGATGGGGTTAATTTATGGATTAAAGTTGCAGACTTAAATCCTACTTTCGATCTCCGGTTGATGCTCGAAAGAGATTAATTAGAGTGGGTAATTAGTTCAATACTAGCAATTTAGAATTGATTTCTATAACTTGCTTGAAAATAGAAGTTATTGGTTGAATCTATTTTCCCTATTTCTGCATCAAAAGAGAGAATAGAGAAAGACATTAGATTGTTTAGTTTGGCATTTAGATAAGACCGAAAGGAGATTCTATGCAAAGATTCTTTGAGATCGAAAGATTATTAGCATCATTTAAGATGACCTAGCCTATTCATGAATGTTCATTATTATAGAGAAACATAATTTTCCCTATGTGACATCAATTTTCAATCCCCGCACCCCTAGATTACTTCTTAACTCTAGAATTCTTCAAAATTTTAGGCTAATTATGTTAATTTATAAGCAATGCTTTTTTATTAAACTGGTGGACTAATCCAACCAATAGTTTTGACTATTACAAAATGAGCAATTTTACAATCCAAATTTCTTGATAGGAATTCTCTATGATATACCTTTCCCTGTGGGATTCGACCCTGACTCTTTGTTTGGGTATTTATTGACAACATCTTTTGTCCCTTTTAATTGGTAAGGAGGACATTTGAGTGTTCATAAAAAATGGCGCTGCTCTAGGGGAACGGTGGTTGAGAACTCTAATTGTGAAATTTGATTTTAATTTTATTTAGTTGTAGTATATTGTTGTTTTGTGTTGTTGTTGGCTAATTTGCAGGTTTTATACAATGAGTGACCATGGCAGTGACAATGATAGTCACTATGGTCAAAACGACAACATAGGTGATTTGAATGATATGCACATGAATGTTATTCAAACCATGGGAGCAATCTGGATAACTCCCACAGCCAGGAGGGTTGTATTTCCCATAACCGGAACAGTGTTACAACTACTCCAACTGAAAGGACTTTTGAGTGGTTTAGCTCAGGAGGATTCCATGAACACCTTAGGAACTTTATAGAGGTGTTTGGAACATTTATGTTCAAGAATATCTCTCAAGAGTCTGTAGGGTTGAGGTTATAGGCGTTCTCGTTAACGGGTGAAGCGACAAGATGGTTGACAGAATTGCAAAATTATGCTATTACTTCGTGGGAGGAGCTAAATAATGCTTTCTTGGAGAGATCTTTCCGCCCTCAAATATGGTTAAACTTCGAACCCAGATCCAAAATTTGAAGCGTATTGGAGGTGAACCTCTACATGAGACATGGCTGAGGTTCAAGAAACTGCACTTGCAATGTCCAATGCATGGAGTTTCAAATGACTTGCTGCTTCAACACTTCTATTGCAGCCTTGATTTAGTCAATAAATGTGTGGTTGATCATTTGGTCCAAGGTGGATTAATGAGACAACTATATGATGTGGCTACTTTGTTGCTGTATAATATGACCACAGTTGATCGAGAATGGCATACTAGAGAAGACCAAGTGCCTACTTTACAACTGGGTATGAGCTAAGAACAAATTGAGAAGGACTATGAATGAGTTGAAATCATGGCCAAAATGATGACACAACTTGATTTGTTTTCTAAACATGTAATAGAAGGTGGATTTAAGTCGGTAAATGTGGCTGGAACTATTAGTGGACAGTGCAAGGATGATGCCAAATTTGAGGCATTATACAATGAAGAAGTTCAATATTTGGGAAACCAAATGGTAGGGTTTTCACTCAATTTATCAACGATAAGGTGGGAGCCAAGGTTGGAACAACGATAGAGATAATGGTTGGAAAGATTGGCAAGGTTGAAATTGGAGAGATATGTAGGCTAAAAAAGATAGGTATGTTCCTTCCCATGATAATCCACATCCAAATGACCCAGCTGGGCTAGAAAGAAGTCGAACTAAAGAAATGATGTCAAGGATATTCAACATGATTGAAGGGTTTGACAAAGTGTTGAAGGAATTGAAGAATGACTTCTCCACTTTATCCCAAATGGTGAATTCTCATTCAGTATCTATCAGGCACCTAGCTACTCAATTGTGCCTAATCTCTACTTATCTCAATCTAAGGCAAAAAAGAATGTTGCCTAGTGAAGCCTTCCCGAATCCCAAGAATGAATGTTGAAGAAATTGAGAACTGCGTCATGCCATGCCATTAAATAAGGCACTTCTTGGAAGGCAACCCAAGTATGTACTTTTGTTTTTATTGCTTTCCAGAACGTGTGTTGTGATTGAAAGTTGAGAAGAAGTTGAAAGGGGGAACATTAGGCGATGCCAAGACTAAAATGGCGATATGCCGAAGATGTTGAGCAGACTCATTATGGTCTGCCTTCTGAGCTTGAACATGTGGGGAAGTGTACAGTCAATTTTTGCGATCAGAGCTCCAAATAGCGATTCACCAAAGTGACTATGCGCACTCCATTGAGTCCACTAAATTAGACTTCAGGTTTGGTGTTCGTTTAGGCATGTTCAACTATCTTGAGCTCTATTGGCGATTCGTTGAACACGTTCGATAATGTTAGTCATGACCGCTGAAGTGTCTGATATAAAAAGTCCAAGGGTCTTTTCAAATTTAAAATCAAACCCTTTGAATTTTAAAGTCTTTTTCTCTCCTTTATCTTGTGTTGCTTCTTTTGAGTGATTGTTAGCCTTTTATGTGTGATGCCAAAGTTCAAGGAGTGCTTTTGCTTACATTTTCTATCAATCTAACCCCATTTCCTTGATTTTCTCAACTTGTGCTTCCTATTAAGGTTGGTTTTCAATTTTTATTGAGAATTTCTCGCTTTAAATTGCAACGTGGGTGTGGACTTGAAGTCATTAAGTGTTGTTGATTGTTAGATTTCATTGAGTAGCTTTATATTGTGTGATTTAAATTGTACCAATGAGTTATTTGAACGTGTGTGCCTGTAGAATACAAATCTTAACTATGTTTGTTGAATTTTGAAATTGAACTGATAATAATGTTGGGTGTGAGTCTAATTCGATATGGGTGAAGTCTGATTAACCCAGTGTTGACCTAATTGCATGATTTTGCTGAAAATAGACAAGGTGACTACTTTCTTAAGGTCAAATCGTCAATTTGAGCAACACTTAGAAAAAACTAGGGGGGGGGGGGGGTTAGAGTACCCATGGTACATAAGCATATATGTGGGTTGTATTGATGTGAGAAAACTCGTATTTGTTGTGTATGTTAGGTTAGACACTAGGCTAACACTTCATGTTCATCGGGCTTGTCTTAGCTTGCTAAAGAGGTTAGGTTAATCATTGAATATGCCCAGCTCACCTTCTTTAGTATATATGTGACCTTGTGTACTATCCCATTCGACGCGCTTGTCTTAGTCCGCCGAAACCATTTGGTTAATCGCCGAATGGGAGTGGACATTGCCTTTGATACATGTTTCTTTTCAAGTGGCACTATCATTTTTAGCGGACTTGTCTTAGCTCGCCAAAACCAACTCGGTGTATTGCTGAGTTGGAATTGACTCTGTCTTTTATGCCTGATTCCTGAGATTTTTGCTACTGTCTAATTAGGCGAGCTCACTAGAGCTCACCTATCAAGTTTAACGATCTACATTCCCATTAGGCGAGCCTCATGATAGTTTTTGAAACATGATTCTAAGTGATTTTGATTTCAACTAACCTTCACAAATCCTTTGTTTTAATGTTTGCTATGCAGAATATGGCACGAATATAAAGGAAGAAAGTGGTATCATCAGACACGAAGCCAGACAAAGACTCCCCTCATCCTCCTCTTCTAAAGATACATAGGGGTCTTTCTATAAATGAGCCATTTGAAGCCCCTCGCTGTTAGCAATCCATGACTCCTTAAGCATCTACCCAAGAGAGGGTACAACCCAAAAAGGGGGTTATGAGGAAAAGGAAAAAGATTAGGTCTAAATTGGTGCACTCCTTCTCTGCAAAAGCACATACTCCTAGAGTCCTCTCAGTTATTGCTCCATGTGCCCTAAATAGGCTCAACGTTGATGGAAAGAGAGCCACTTTTGAGGAAAGATGGCTCTTCACAGATGGAATCATGAGGGACTTCCCAACTATCTGGGACACCATCCAATTCCATAAATTTGAGGGGTTCACCAAGCCAAGGAACCCCTATATTCCATCTTGGGTAGGAGAGTTTTACATTTCCTATGCTCAGGCCCTCCCAAAGAAGTGGAAATGTACAATTTGGAAGCCGCTTGAAGAAGTAGAGGTACCCGGCAAGAAAGTACAATGCAATGCTGGAGCAATTAAAATTGCACTGGGGTAATGACATTTCAGCCAGATCTATATTCACTCCGGATGCGACATGACTTGGACTCCTACAAAGGGCGGTTTGCTCCCTTGATCTCTGATTCTTCTCCCTCCTAGATGTGTGATGGTTACTAGATCGAGAAGAAGGATTTAAAGGTGGTAGCGCGATATTGGTTTGGCTTCATCAGCTCTATAATGCCCTCGCAAAATAATTTGATTTTTCGCCATCACAAAGCGGTCTTGGTAGGTACGATCACTGACAGGGAGAACATTTAGGTGGGTTCGATTATAGCTAATGAGATATCGAAGAGGGCTAGGCAGGAGCAGACCTCTATCCCATTTCCAGCACTGATTACACAAATGTGTGAGAGGGCAGGAGTCCCTTATAGGGCTACAACAAATGTGATGGTTACCCAGCTTCTTCCGGTGACATTAAGAGGATTAAGGCTGAGTGCTTACGGAATTATGCAGCTCAGAGGAAGACGCCACCACTATACACGACGCCTGTAGTTGATCCCACCAAACTAGTAGTTGAGGCCAACACATTGCTCCTTCGGTGGAGCCGTAAGGTATATTATCTCTTTCTATTGTGCCTTCTACCTCTATTATTTTTGTATCTCTTTTTGTTGCTGCTATGAAACCTACCCCAATTCCTATAACCAGTCCCCTCTTGACCAAGGTAATGATTTATCAAATGGGAAGCCTTTCTTTGTCGAAGGATGTTAGAGTTGCACGGGTTGAGATGGACATGCCCAGGATAATTGATAAGGCTATTGAGAGAGCCTTAGCTCCGTTGAGAGAAAGGGTGAGTAGGTGTGAGGGTTTGTGAGGGATATAGTGTGAGTTTGGATAACCTAACTACGAGTCTTAAGGCCCAAGAGAAGGCCAAGGGTAGTTTTGGTGCATTAGATACCATGAGAGATGAGCTTGCGACCTTGCAAGCAGAGGAGACCCAATTGCATTCCACGGGCATATCTATGCTTTGGGGCGAGTTTCCCTTATCGGATGCAACTATCTCCATACAACCTAGATGCCTAGCAGTAAGCCTATTCCCAGTGAGTAGCCTGAGACAAATGTGAGTGTTGTTGTTGATGTTGATGATGATGTTAAGAGGGTCGATGATGTGTTGGCCGGGGAGATAAATAAGAAGGAGTCGAAGAGTGAGGAGAGTGGGATTGCATAGACTTTGACTGAGATGTAGAATACCAAGAAAGTCATTTTTGAAGTGGCCCTAGAGAGATCCCTTGGGGATACTTCAAAGGTTGTTCCTAGTGGAGTCTCTTCAGACTCCACCATCCCTCCGAGTGTTGTGAAGGGCACTGATGCCCCAAATGAGTCTTCATTGCTGCCTCCCTTGGTCCTATTGTCGGACATTGATGCCCCTTTTGAGGCTTCCTTTCTTGAGACTCCAGATGAGTGTGCTCGATAGTCTTAGCCTTTCAGGGGACCCTTTTATCTCTGCTTCCCGTACTTTTCTTATTATCGCATTGAGGACATTACTTGTTTATTTTTTGTGGGGTAAGGGCCTTTGAGCCAATATTCCTTTTTTTAATTGTATATTTTTATTATGAATTTTGGATGATCGTATTACTTTAATTCTGTTTATATTATAGTGTTTCTTTTTGTTGAGGGTGTATCTAGTATCTATTTCATTCTCTCTTAATTTTGCAACCCCCATGAGTTTTGAAAATCATGAAATACTTGAAGTTTTCTTTGAGAATGATTTGAGTATTGATTGTGTGCAATATCGATGTCTTTAATAGTACACATGATGAGTATGATGTAGAATGTTGGTTTTGCGAGAATGAAATCGATGTAGTTGCACTTTTGAGCCATCTCTTTGAGTCTTTTGTTGACTAGTTGTGTTTTGATGTGAGCCTTGCAATGAACATTGCACGTACGCTTTTGATGTTTTTGGAATATGCTAAATGAGTGTATTTCTAAGTGCCATATGTGGTGAGATCTTACTTGAAAGCATGTGTGTGGAGTCCTAGAATTTGGCTTGTTAGTCCAATTGTTTGAATCTTGGTGAATGTGAAGTGTGATCTTAGGCAATAATCAAAGAGGGAACCCAAATGTCCACAATCTTTGTGACTACCTTGTGAGGGTGTGCATCCAGTTTGGAACCATTTGAGCCTGACTAATTTGTTGGCAAAACCAAAAGAAAGCCTCTTGAACCAAATTGTCCCACTTTGTCACCTAAAATCCTTTTTGAAGCATTGTTATGTTTTAATAGTCAACTTAGGCGGGTGTAGAAATAAAGGAGGAGTGAAAGACAAAGAAAGGTGAAATGATACTCAACTTTGAAAATTTGTTACAAAAAGAAGGAACCCCTCTTTGTAAAATAAATGAATAAAAGAGCCCTTGGGATGAAAATGCTTTAGAAAAATGAAAATGAAAAAGAGAAGTGATGAAAAAAAGAGATTCCAAATAAATTGAGTGAAAAGTCAAAGTTTGAGTTCTCAAATGAGAAAGAATGAAAAGAACTTGAGAAGAGGTGAAAATGATTTTAACAATGCTTTGAAAAGGTAAAGTTACCGATCCAAATTGACCATACCTTAATCCTCATCCCCATTACAAGCCTAAAAGACCCTTGAGATCTTGAGTGAACTAGGTTGTATAATGATTGAAAAATATGGACAAACCTATGGGACAAAGTTTGCATGTGTTTCTCTTTTGAGAGAGTGAAACTTGCATTGATTCTTTATATCTTTGTTGATTTTCTTTGTAAGAGCATGTAATCGTTCTTGATGTGAGGGCTTTTGAATGCATTTATTGAAACATGTTCTTGCATTAGACAAGAAGTTAAATTGAGCTTGAGCTTGTATGGAGACGTGCGAGTCACCATTTGAAGCTTTTTTTTTAATCATAATTGAGCCTAGCATGTTGTTAAGAGTAGTCTTGCTATGGCACTTGCATGTTAGCTTTCGTTGAATACTGTGGTAGACACCCTTATTGAGCTAATTATGTTCTTGATTTACTTGAGGAGAAGAAAAAATTTAAGTTAGGGTGTTGATGAGTGGTAGATTTGCACTTATTTGAGGTCTATGTAGCTATATATTTACTGTCCTCAATGCCTAATCATTTCCTATTTTGATAAAATATTGATGATTTGCAGCTATGAAGGCAAATGTAAAAGGAAAGGCTTGATGTTTGAAAGAATGGGGAGAAATGCAAAAAGAAGTGCAAATTATACATTGTTGATTGCCAATCGAGAAAGGTGGATCGCAAAGTGAGCACGGCCTCGCCCAAAATGATAGTGCATAACACTTTTGTCTATCAAATCAAATTGGCTAAATCCATTGGATAAGGCGATGCCCCGAATGAGAAAGGTGACATTGTTGATCGTCGCTGAAAGTGACAGTGCAATGAGAAAAATTGTATGCTTGAAAGGGGAACCTAAGTGGTACTCGGCGATGCATCGAATGTGATATGCTGACTCAAACAAGTTCATTGACTGAGGTTCAAACACATAAAGGCTAGATGATGAAAAGGTGTGTTGAAGCATAAGAGGAGATTCATCGAACAAGAACGGCGAGACCGACTAATATCACCAAATGAGATGTGCATTGGGTTTTTAGGCCAAATTTTGGGAAACTATAAATAGTCCAAAAGACGAAGAAATTAGAGAGTTCCAGTTCTGAATTTTATGCCATAGTTGGGAGTTTTGATCAATTTAATAATCTATATTCTTTACGATATACCATTCCTGGTAGGATTCGAACTCGACTTTTCGTTGGGTTTTTATTGACAACGATCATTGTCCCTTTTAATTGATTTTAATGGACATTTCAGCATTCATCAGTAAGGTGGTTTGAACAGGCAGGTCCAGAGATCTTATCCCAACTGTGAATCTTTAACGGAGGCCTAAACGAATTGTGGAAGGGTTCACGGCCCAAGGAGAGGGCTAGGATGGCTGCTTAGGCAATTCAAAAATTTTACCCCATCTTCACGACCCCCTTTACGGACCATGAAGGACTAAAGTGTCCATGAAGACTCCTTTATTAGTCTCCCGAGACTTTTTAAATAAGGACTAGTTCAATATTTCCCTATGCGTCTAGTACCTAAGTTATGTCGATCTAACCTCTATTCTAAATCCATATATAAGTATTTTAAGTCCTTAAACTACCCATTCTAAAATCATTCTCCTAAATCCTAAATTTCTCTCTAAGTTCTTCCCCAAATTTCTCTCTAAAGCTTAGGAAGAAGAAGCTAGGATTTCAACCAAGGATCTCCGATTCAATGTGGCTTTTGGGACTTGATCTCTAAGGTATGTTAGTATTCACCAATGGAGGTTTTTCATCCATTGGGTCCCCAAAGATCTCGATACTCCAAGACAAATTTAATTGATCAAAGTTAGGGTTTTCTTCGATCCGCATGGGTTCTTTTCAATTATGATTCAATTGCCTATTTTCTATCTTCTAATGAATGAATTGAAGTTTTACATGATTTTATGTTGAATTCATATGAACCCGTGCATGATCCATGATTTTGGTCTATGAACATATGATAAAGATTATGAACTATGAATTTATGAAGATATGAAGATAGTCACTTTTTTATGAAATTGATATATCTGATTTGAGAATGCTTTTAGATTAAGCTTTCAATGAAATTGTGAAAGGATTTCTCACATAAGGGTTAATAAGGTTTATAGGTAAAAGTTTATAAGTTGAGGACTCTAAAAAAGTTTCCAAAGGGATGCTCTGATTCACAGGTTTTTTGACTGCAAACCCTCACTGCTACAAGCAATTTCTGATTGATCATGGCCATATTGGCCACTGGTAACCCTGCTTTGGTGGCTGGCAACAAATCTCTCTCAATTCTTGTACTCAATTCCTCTCTCTACCAAATTCCAATTCAATTCTCTTCAACCAAGATACTGGAACGAAGGATATGCTTGACGAAACTAAAAGTTTGCCTATTGATTTGGTTTGTGAATATGCTCAAGGAGGCAAATATGTTGACCTTCTTAAACCTTATACAATGAATCTATCTCAAAACATTAAATTTGCTACCGTTACACCTATTCCCATCAAACAAACTTCGTATATCAATGGTATTCCAAGAATAACATGGACTGAAGATGAAGTTAGGTGGATGAACACCGTTGGAAATTTGCAATATGCGGTGATAGGTAAGTTTTTCTATGGGTGGCCAGAGATGGATGATTTGCGGATTCAAATTCCCAAGCAATGTAATAGGAAGGGTGGATGTAAGATTCGATTATTACAAAATAGACATATATTAATGCGATTTGAATTGTTTGAAGATTTTTTGAATATGATGTCGAAGAACTCATACTACATCACTGGCAAGAATGGTATGGTGTATCAAATGCGACCTCTTATATATGATGCAAAATTTAAAGTGGACGAGAAAATGACTCAAGTCATGGCCTGGATTTCCTTTCGTGACTTATGGACAACCTTTTTTGTTAAGGAATCTTTATTCTCACTGGCCTCTGCTGTAAGGAAGCCTATTCATTTAGATATGGCGACAATAAATAAGATACGACCTAGTTATACTAGAGTCAAAGTTCAAGTGGACCTACTTGCTGATTTACCCAAATTTGTAGAATTAGAGATTGAGGATCCTATATCTCAATCATCAAGAGTGGATAAAATTAAAGTTCTCTATAATGTTTTACCAAAATACTGCAAAAAGTGTAAACTGCAAGGACATAATGAAGATGATTGCAGAGTTTTGCATCCTGAATTGAAGAAGGATAATCAGATTGAGGTGGCAACAGAAGCAGATCCAACAAAGAATAAAGAGGTACACATGAATCAACATAGAACTTTTCAATAGTGGAATCCTACTAGGAGAAGATTCACTTTGGAAAAGGGATAATTTTGTGATAATGCAAAAGATCCAGAAGAAGCTCATTTAACCACTAAAAATCCTTTTGATGATTTACAAGAGGTTAATGATATGGGACAAGAGGTAGGGTTTGTAGAAGAGAAGGAGAAGATTGAGTTATCAGAAGCAAACAACACACATACAAGTAACAATGAAGAGCATACCACAAGAATTTTGGTTAATCAATCATTTTACAAGAGGAGAGAACCAACTCAAGATGCTAAGAAGGATAGTGGTGACCAAGAAAGGGCTCTCACTGTTGGTGAACATGTGCTGCAAAAGGATAAGGAAAAATGTGGAGATGAGACAAAAAATACATCAGATGTTGTAACTATTGTAAGGAAGGCAATACTTGTAGTTGTCTGTAGTGACAAAGAGCAAGAGCAGAACAACAACAAAATTAGCAACAAGCATTATACAATGCAGAGATGGGAACTGTTGAGTCCAGCTTAACAAATAGTGACTTATGGTATGACAATTTAGTGCATAACAATGAAAAAAATAAATACTAAGAAGATGCAATAGCAGCAACAATAACAACATTTAACAGACTTAGATGATACCAATGCAGAAAGTAACTTGTAAGATGATGTGCAACAACAATTGATTGATGTTGAGAAGGATAGTAATAGAAGTCATATGCACGAAATTGTTCAGAAGCATCTAGATATAGTCAGTAATGCAAATAATCTGTTGAATAGTAAAACAAATGGAGTTGATGAGGATAAGGGGAAAGATACATATCCAGAAGTCAAGATTAAGCAAGTTGACAACGATGGAGACAAAACCCAATCACAACAACAAATGGTGGAAAAGAAGATCGAGATATAAGGGTTAACTGAACCATTACCACAAGCAATTATATGTTCAACATTTGATTCTCCTATTAAGGTCGTGTATGACATTGTTGCACACAATATAAATGAGATAAATGAACAACTACATGTAGAAGTTAATGACAAAATAAGCAAGGAAGATGCAGATGATGATCAAAAGCAACACAATGTCAATCATGCTTTGAAGGTGGCATATTTATATCCAGATGTTCAATCAAAGGGGATGAAAAATAGGGCTAATGCTAAAACCAGTAAGCCCACAAGAACTAATCCTAAAAGAAGTGCTAGGTCTGTTTATAAATGATGCAGAAATCATTTGTATGGAATATTAGATCAGTCAGAACCCAACATGATTCTCATAGGGTTCAAATTAATAAACATCACAACTTCTTCCTCATAACACTAATGGAGCCTTTTCAACATACAAGACACATTCAGAAGTATAAAAGAAGATTGGGTTGCAATATGCTAATTACAATTAGAATGGTAAAATTTGGGTGTTTGCCCAGAAAAATATTCAAGTGGAGATCTTATCAGATTCTGAAACAATATATTACATTACAACTTACATTTCAAGATTCGGGAGATTCAATCATCTATGCAACACTTGAAAGACTAAGCTTGTGGGATGATATTTATTCACTGAGTCACAATATGAGGTTACCTTGGAATGTAGGTGGTGACTTCAATGTTATTTCGAATGATGAAGAGAAAATTAGAGGTCTTCATTTTTATCCTCAAGAATATGAGGATTTTGCTTTTTGTGTGAACTCTTGTGAGCTTTTTGATATTAACTTTAAAGGGAGTCCTTTTACTTGGTGGAATGGAAGAGATGATGTTGAATGTTTATTTAAAAGACTTGATAGACTGATGATCAATCAGTCTTTTCTTGGTCTTTATGGAAATGTGGAGCTGGAGCATCTTGCAAGAACGTGGTCTGACCATGCACCCATGTTGTTGAGCTGTGGGGATCAGACTACCAATATCAAGAGGTCGTTCAAATTTTTGAAATTTTGGACAAAAAAAGCTGATTTCAAAAATGTTGTGAGAGATAATTGGGTTGCTGATGAGTATGTTGATGTTTTTATTAGCTTAAAATAGAAGATGAAGAGGACTAAAATTGCATTGTCTACATAGAGTAGGGTGAGATTTGGATAAATTTTTAAGCAACTGGTAATAAGGGAAGATATTGTTAGAGTCAAAGAAGGTCTTTTTGAAGAACTACCAACAGCTGAAATCAGAGCTATTCTTCAAAAGGCACAGGTTGAGTTAAAACAACATTTACATTATGAAGAGTAATTTGGAGACAAAAATCTGGTGTAAAATGGTTTACTGCAGGAGACAAGAATATAAGATTTTTTCATAATCTTGTGAATAAGAGAAGAAAGAGGTTACAAGTCAAACGAATCCTTAAAAGAGATGGTGTTTGGAATAATGATGCTGAAGAGGTTGCAATTGAGGCTGTTGCCTTCTTCCAAGATCAGTTTACTAATGTTGAGAATGAGGTAGAACTTTCTTTGATTGAGCATATTCCCACACTGGTTACCGATGAAGACAACACTGTTAAATGCTAGTCCTATAGTGGAGGAGATCAAGAAGGTGGTTTTTGAACTTAATAGTGACAGTGCTAGTAGACCCGATGGTTTTACTGGGCACTTCTATCAAGTCTGTTGGGATATCGTAGGAAGGGATGTTGTCAATGTGGTTGAGGCTTTCTTTAATGGTTCTACTCTTCCCAAATCTATTAGTCATACTAATTTGGTCTTATTGCCTAAGAAAAAAGTGATTCAATCATTTTCTAATATGAGACCTATTAGTTTAAGTAATTTTTTGAACAAAATTATCTCTATAGTGATACATGATAGGTTAGAAAGACTGCTCCCACGATTGATCTCTCCTAATCAGCCTGGTTTTGTGAAGGGAAGAATCATCACAGAAAATGTCCTCTTAGCTCAAGAAATTATTGCAGATATCTGATTAAGAGGTAGACCAGCTAATGTTGTGATTAAGCTTTACATGTCCAAGGCTTATGATAGAGTGAATTGGATATTTCTAATCAAAGTCATGGATAAAATGGGTTTTAACAGTTTTGTTGTAGACAAAGTGTGTAGATTGGTGGCAAATAACTGGTATTCAGTCCTCATTAACGGACAAGCTCATGGTTTCTTTCACTTTTCTAGAGGGGTTAAATAGGGAGGTCCTCTCTCCCCTGCATTATTCATTTTGGCTGCGGAAGTTCTTTCTAGAGCTTTAAACAATTTGTTCCATAATCAGGACTTTACAAGATATGGAATGCCTAAGTGGAGTGATGCTATTAATCATCTTGCATATGCAAATGACACTGTTATCTTTGTTATTGCAGAGAAGAAGTCTCTTGATTTGGTTATGGAAAGGCTAGGCTTATATGAAGATCAATTAGGGCAGATGATTAATAAAGAAAAGAGTTGCTTCTATGTGTATAGAAAAGCTGCCCATTCTTTAGTTCAAACTATTGAGGATTGCACTGGTTTTATTAGGGGTAAGTTTCCATTGAGTTATCTTGGTTGTCCTATTGGTCATGCAAGGAAGAGGAAAACTCATTTTTTCGATATCATGAAGAAAGTTCAAAACAAAATACATGCTTGGAAGGGTAAACTTTTTTCTTTTGGTGGTAAGTCTGTGTTGGATAATGATGTTTTGCAGAGTATTCCTATATACCTCTTATCTGCAATGACACCTCCTAAATGTGTTATTCATGATTTCCATAGATTGTTTGCCAAATTTCTATAGAACTCTAAGGAAAAGGGGAGAAGCAAACATTGGATATCATGGTATGATATTTGTAGGGATAAGGAGGAAGGTGGGTTGAGCTTTAGATCTCTTTTTGATATGTCCAAAGCAATGTTTGCCAAGATTTGGTGAACTTTTCGAACTAAAAAGTCAATGTGGACTATATACATGTGGAACAAATATTGTAAGAGACATAGACCTCAATTGGTGGAATGGAATGGAGGTTCTCAGACTTGGAAGTTTATGTTAGAAGCCAGAGATTGTATTGAGCAACAGATTTGGTTGGAACCAAAGTGTGGTCATTCCAGTGTAAGGTTTGATAACTGGACACAATTGGGTGCTCTTTACTATTATTTACCTATTTCTCATTCTAACAATTTTTATGTTGATGAAGTATATCAATTGATGATTGAGGGACATTGGAATGAAGATCTCATGCTCCAATTACTACCAAAAGATATCTGTAAACATGTCCAAAATGTAATTGTAGTAGTAGAGGATACTGAAGAATGGGACTCACCAAGATGGATGTGTACTAGCTCTGGAAAGTTTACGGTTGGAAGTGCTTAGGAGGTGTTAAGATAAGGAAGTGATGAACAAGAAATTGCTAAGTAGATTTGGGTGAATGGAGTTCCCTTCAAATTTTCTTTCTTTCTTTGGAGATTATGGAGAAAAAGAATTCCTATTGGAGAAGTTCTTATCAAGATTAAAGTGGTGGATGAAGTTAAGTGTTGTTGCTGTAATAGTTTAGAAGATGAAACTTTTGAACATCTTTTTGTGACATGCCCTATGGCTAAGAAGTTGTGGAATAATTTTGCTAGTATTGCTAATATACATGGACATTTTTTGTAGCTTAACGATACTATACATAAATGGCGGAGTAAGGACTGATCATCAAAGCTTAGACCTATCTTCAAGACTGTCCTATCATTTATCACTTGGCAAATCTGGAAACAGAGAAATATAATTTCTCATGGAGGTAATATGTCATTTTATGGTATGGTTATGGAGGTCAATATAAATTTATATCATCTAGCTATCCTTGGTTGCAAAACATTCCTAATACTTGGCATCTGATGGTTCCTTTTTCTACTAAATATGCACCCCTTATTGATTGTAAGATGGTGTACTGGAGATTACCTAGTTTAGGGTCCTACAAGTGTAACTCGGATGGTGCAGTAAAAGGAGTTGGTGGCCCTAGTGTTGGGGCCTTTTGTATTAGAAATGATGAAGGAACTTTGATACATGCTGAGTCTTTTGGTTTGGGAATAACTTCAGTTCTAATGTCTGAGGCAATGGCTTTGCGAAGAGGACTGGAGTACTGTATAATGCATCAATACTTACCAGTAAAATTAGAGACTGACTCATTAATGCTACAAAAGATTTTGAATGGAATTTGGTTGATTCCTTGGAGTAGTCGGGTGGAGGTGAAAAGGATCAATCGTCTGAGAATTAATGTTGATGCAAGAGTGGAGCACATCCTTAGGGAAGGCAACACTTTTGCATATTATTTAGCTAACCAATTTTTTCTTTTTGCAGGCACACCATATATCATTTATTTAGATTTCCAAGATTTACCACCAAAAGGGAAAGCAATATTGCACCTAGATATAGGAAAATAAAAAATAGTAGAAGGAGTACCGCTGTTGCTAAACACTTCTTAGATCTATCTTTCTGGTGGCCATGGCCACCACCTCTCCAGGAAAACCACCTACTAATTAGGATACCCTACAAGAATCTATACCCAAACTGAATTATGCAGGCATCTTACGATCACCACAAGCAATAAAACAACAAATACCAACGAACCCATAACCTATCTACATGGAGAACCTAGAGTTATTTGGGAAGAAGAGGAGGTAAAGCAGATGATACGGAATGAAAACTTGCAATACACTATTATTGGAAAGTTCTCTTATGGATGGCCCGATATCCAGGAGTTGCGAACACTAATTCCAAAACAATGTGAATTGAAAGGGGAATGTAATATAGGTCTATTGAGTAATATACATGTACTAATCAGAATGTCTAATCTAGAGGACTATGTGAATCTATTATCAAAGCCAGCTTTCTACATAGCTCATAGGAACTGGACCTATCGAATGAGAACATTGAAGTGGGAACCTTTGTTCGACCCTGAAGAAGAAACAATGACATCAATTGCATGGATTTCTTTCTCGTCACTTCCCCTAAATTTCTTTGGGAAGGAGACGATGTTCTCTTTTGCAGCAACTGTTGGAAAGCCGTTACAAGTGGATCTTGCAACAAGAAATCAAACCAGACCTAGTTGTGCAAGGGTTAAAGTTGTGTGGATATGTTAGGGAAATTCCCCAAAAGGATCAACGTGGGCATAATGAAGCAGTCATGAAAGATTACAGAAAAATGGATTAAAATAAGATATGACCATGTGCCAAAGTATTGCAAGAATTGTAGGATACAAGGGCATGATGACCAACAATGCTATGTTATTCATCCAGAATTATATCCTAGCAATAAGGAGAAGGAGAAAGCTGAAGGAATAGGTGAGAAAGAGAAGAAAGACAAGGCAAATAAAGGGGGGGGGGGGAACAAAAACACAAAAGAGAATGATCAATTCATGGAACCAAAAACAAATAAAATGGGAAAGAGTGGTACTAGGGAAGGGGAAAGCCTGAGCAAGTGTGGAGTAGAAAGCTGGAGGGACAAGTACGAAAAGAAGGAGTAATGACTAATCAATTTGCAGCTTTAGTAGGACACGAAGAAGAAAATATTGATGAAAGTAAGGGTAAAGCCCTCACAGATAATAACAATGGGGAGAAGACAATCGAGGAGTCAACAAAGAGTTGGGTGAAAGATACTTTCAGTCACACCAAGGATCAAGAGGCAGACAAGAGTGGATTACAAACAGGGAGGACATGAACACCTGAAAAAGAAAATGCACCCACATCATAGACATATAGAAAGGAAAATAAAGAAGTGGAGGATGAATGTATCTCGAACAAGGAGAATGTGTCAAGACAAGAGATGGGAGACTCAAGTCCATCACAAAGTAATAATAAGGAGAGAGCACCTGATATGAATCCTAGCAAAGAACATGAAATCCCCGACCTTGAAGAACTAACAGAGGTAGAAAAAGAAGTAAGGAGAGAAAATGAGGAAGATGAAGATCTTGAAGAAAACATGAATAATGCAGCAAGGAATGGGGATTTATCACCCAGGAAGATAGAAAATATGAAAAGTGGAAAGAAGGTAATCCCTCTTCAAGTTAGAACAAGGAGTAGTAAAGATAAATCTTATAATAGTGATCAATGATTGGCAAAATGATCTTCTGGAATATCAGGGCTGTTAACACTCAAAAATATTATGAGAGATTAATAGATTTAAATAGAAGACATCACTACTCATTCATAGCACTTATGGAACCTTTTCAAGGTCCATAAGAGTTTGATCAATTCAAAAACAGATTGGGTTTCTCTAATGCCTTTTG
Organism: Solanum commersonii; assembly: GCA_029007595.1. Lineage (NCBI taxonomy): Eukaryota > Viridiplantae > Streptophyta > Magnoliopsida > Solanales > Solanaceae > Solanum > Solanum commersonii. The sequence goes on from JAJTWQ010000008.1 coordinate 4,868,921, forward strand.
TAACTGTTCTGGGAAAATTTGGTTGTTTTGGGAGGATGGAGTGAATGGACAGATCATAGAGATAATATGCAGCAGGTGTCTATGAGCTTCAAATATAATAGTGTTGAAGTTGTGGTAAGAGTGGTGTATGCAAGATGTAATGCGCTAGAAAGTTTGGAATTATGGGAAGAATTGGAGAACATAGCAGCTCAACATCAACATCCATGGCTGATCGGAGGGGATTTTAATGTGATTCTGAATGAGGAAGAAAAGCTAGGAGGGCTCCCTTTTACTCAACAGGAAGCACAAGAATTTACTCATTGTATAAATAATTGTGATTTGGAGGAACTCAAATTCTCAGGAAGTAGGTTTACATGGTGGAATGGTAGAATAGAGGAGCACTGTATTTTTAAGAGACTAGACAGAGTTATGGGCAACCAAGAGTTCATGAATCTACTACCATCATCGGAAGTTCACCATTTAATTAAAAGGGGGTCAGATCATGCTTATTTACATGTAATTTGTAACTCGGAAGAGGAACCTACTACAAGGCCTTTCAAGTTTCTTAATTTTTGGGCAAAACATCATAATTTCAAACAGTTGATAGAAGAGAATTGGAAGATAGATTTTGTGGGAGTCCATTCTTGGTATTTCAATCTAAGATAGAAAAGGTAAAAGGTGTTTTGGCTAAATGGAGCAAAGAAGTTTTTGGGAATATCTTTCAACAAATAGCCACTTTGGAGGATGTTATAAAAGTAAAGGAAGCTCAACTAGAAATACAACCTTCAGCGGAGAACAAGTCTGCCCTAAAAAAGGCAGAGGCAGAATTAACGAAATATTGGCATATATAAGAGAAATTTTGGCAGCAAAAGGCAGGCATGAGGTGGTTCAAGCATGGGGACAGAAACACAAAAATTTTAACTCGTATGTACAAGGGAGGAGGAGGAAGCTGAGAATTGATGCGATACATACGCCTCAAGGTGATATTACCTACACTACGACAACTATAGGGGGTGAAGCAGTGGTATTTTTTGAAGAACACTATAAAGAGAGCAGTGAAAATGAAAACTTTGACATGTTGAAGGTTATTCCTAAGGTAATCACTAAGGAACAAAATGATGACATGAGTCAACTTTCATGTGAAGAAGAGGTAAAGAGAGTTGTTTTTTGACACGCTCAGATTACACCTCCCTAAAGAAGCATAAACGATCATTATCAAGTAAAGAACCCAACTTGTAGGTTGGGGTCGATCCCACGAGGAAAATGGTTTAGACTTTACTTTAACCAACAATTATATTCAATTAGTCAAATTACTTCCAGAAACAAGTAATAAAAAAAGGGGGTTTTGTAGAACAAATTGTAAGAATTCAATAAATAATCAGTAATCAAAAGTCAGTTTTTGTTGTTATCAAGATGAGTGAACTAACTAGGGTATCCGTGTTCCCCACAAGCTCATAACGCAGTAATCCTAATAATAGCAATCCTTTCTTAGTGTATTACATGCAAAGTGATAAGTTAGGTATCTCATAATCCTTGGTCCGGCATCTAGAGAATTTCACCCCGCACCTTGGTCCGACTACGTATGTGTACTTTACTACCCCTTATCTTTACCTCAATTAGACATCATAATCGATGTTTGTCTTAGTTATTACGTCACACCAATCGACACTAGCCTATTAGATAGTATCACACTAAATCTATGTTGATATTTCTTTTCTTGTTGATTACCTCCTTGGTCTGGCAAATAGCAACAAGGCGAGTTCTAATGCTTGCAATTGCTAAAAAGATTTCTAAATGAAAGAATTATCAATGCATGCACCATGCTATTCAAGAATTGCTTATTTACTATTCATACTTGTTAATTGCTCATGGTTCCCACAACCCTAGTTGTGGAGTTTAGTTATCCATAATCATATGACTATAATTCATATGATTATAAACTTACGTAATAAGAGTAATAAACCCAGAAATTCAACTTGAATTGCAACTCCAAAATCTTCAAAATGATCTAAGGAAATTAATAATTGCTAAAGTTGCAAGTTAATCTCCCAAGTCAAGAACTAGAATAGAATAATAATGTCTAACCCCCAAAAATGAGGTTTACATTCCCTATTTATAGAAAACAAGTGCTAAATAAAAAGGGAAACAAAATAAGAAAAGTTTGTTACAGGCACGCGTCTTCATTCCACGAGACTTACTCACGGACCGTCAATGGATCTACAATCCGTGAGTCCCTTCCGTCAGCCAAGACTTAGAAAATAATTCAACTTTCAAAAATCAACTTCTCTGAAGCAAACGATGGAACTGCAGTATGGACCGTAGATCGATCCATGGTCCGTCAATCCCCTTCCATAGCTCCACACTTTGAATCTTCAAAAATCAGGTACTGGAACCCTCGCAGTATCAATCTATGGATCAACAGTACGGTCTGTAGATCAATCTACAGACCACAATGGGCACCGTGGTTCCACACTTGGTCAGATTTCCCTGATTTGCATTCCATGCCTTGGCTGCTGATCTACGACTACCATCTACGAAGTGTCAATGGATCTACGGTCCGTAGATGCCCTCTGTAGATGCCTTTTTCTACAATTCTGTCAGCTGTCTCTTTAATTCCTCGCTTGAACATCTTTCCTGCAAAATATGATAAAAACACATGAAAACTAATACAAATAAAACCCTAGACACACACAACTTGTAAGTGAAATGTATTAGAAATACCGTAAACTCACGATATATCAACACCCTCAACTTAAATTTGTTGTTTGTCCTCAAGCGATGCACTAAGAATCTAAACGACACTTGTATAGAAGCAAGCATTTCAAGCACAAGCAATCATATGGCTCTCTATCCCACTCACTTTTCGAGTGCAAAATTTGTTCTCTTAGACTCGAGAAGCTAATTCATGCGGATCAAACCATGACAACGATCGACCAACCAACACACAACATACACTGTTTACTATCACCAAAGTACCAACTTTTCGAAAATGCAACTAGTGCCCTTACTTCAAACAAAATCCCTTTTCTTTCACACAATGACTTATGACTTTGAGTATAAGGATTCATTCAATACTCACTCTCAGAAACAACTTCAAGTACAGTTAGTGCTCAATATCATAGGCTTGCCCTTATTTTCACTGCTTAGACACCCCACATTAGACTCTAGGATCACTATAGGAATTTCTTGGCTTGTAACGTAGGCTCAAGGTCAGGTGTGACACATTTGGGTACTTCTTAGTAACTTTCTGTCCTCTTTGACATTACAATTAGCTTCAACCTCTTTCTACCCTGTTTTTGTCCTCCTACCATTTTACCTTCTTTCTCTTGATTTTCTTCAACCATGGATATGACTTTAGGTTTTGTAGATCTCTCTATTTTCACTTTTTTTTTTTTGCATTTTATGCTTTTTCTTTAGTTTTCAACAAGTCACATCCATTCCTCTCTTTTCTAAACATCAAACCTTTTTTCATACCCATTTTTCTTTTGGTTTCCTCTTTCATAGCCACCCTCAACTTATGGAATTTTCATTGATCGAGGTGCACAATACCCAATATCAGGCCAGGGCCAAGATTGAAGTTACCTTTTACATTAGCCACCCTCAACTTAGGCTTTTGACCTAAGTCGAGGTGCACATGTCTAAGAAGGGACCAGGGCCAACATAGTAGATTTATGGGAAGGTGAGTTCGGGGTTTAGAAAGAAATGGTCTAATTTTTAGGCTCAAAGCATTTGGATCAAAGGGAGCATTTATTTCATTTGGTTGGATCCTTCATTTAGGCAATTTGTGGACTTATCAAAACAAGGGCCTATGATCACCTCCTAGTTTCTAGAGTGAATTGTCTTAGCAGGACTAACCGAACAAGTTTTAGTTTTGCACAAAAACTCTTTGACAAATCAACTATTCTCACACACACTTGGCATATAGTTTCATTATCAGATTACCCAGTTCAAGTTTCAGCTTAAGTCGTGCCATCAGGTTTATTCATTATCATGTCATACTTAGAGCCAACATATTCAACTTGTCTTAGCCTACCACTTCTAGCACAGAAGTCAAAATTTGGACGGGTATATTTTTCATAAGCCATCATGCTTCATTCTTGTTCATTCTTCTATACATACTATCCTAACACATGCCGATTCAACAAAAATTAAATAGTCTCTTGGGGAAAAGAACACAGGTAGGAAAACCCTAAGAGAGGATTTATGAGTTTTGGGTTACTTAGACTTCACCCTATCACTCATAATCCATTTACCTCACCCCCAACAAAAATAGATGCTATTGTCCCCAATGCATACAAGAATAGTAAAAGATAGTGGAATGGGTGAAGCAAACCTGTGGCGCATAGCGCCGAAGAATCATGAAAGAGCGGGTGGGTTCAGTTTCCCGGATCCCGCTAGAACAATAGTAGGGTAACCCTCAGTAGTGGCTACATCATCCATCATAGCACCATCAGTGGTGCTCACTACGTCTCTCACAACAGGCGGGATCTCTACAACTGGGGCAGAACTCGATCCCCCTGCAACACTCTCACGCACCCTCTGCTGGCTCAACTCTTCATCTAACATCGAAGCCTTCCTGGCCTCCTTCTCCTGCCTACGCTATCTCTTATGAGATTTTTCCTCCTCAGCATAATTAGAAAGGTGCCTCTTATCTTTGGCATGTGTAGGCTTAAGCCCCTCCTTGACGGTCCTACTGAATAAAGCATCCAGCACCGTATCATCAACCAGTACAGTAGGTGCGGCTGAGGCTCAACTGTAGGGGCGGCAAGAATGGCATCAACGTCGGTTCGAAGACTGGCTAACTCAGCCTGCAAAGAGGATAGATCTATGGCCGGGGCTGACCGCTCAAGGACTTGCAATTCAAAGGCATCAAGACACTTATTTACTGTCTGGACCTTTCGGTCCATCATGCCCTCCATCCTATGCTCCATTCTGGCCTCGAACTTAGCTATCAACTTCTGCATCCAAGGCTGGATGTGATGCAGCAGTGTGGCCATCTGAGCCTCCAATTTCTGTAACTCCTAACTGTGGTATGGATTGGTATGAACTAGGAGCTATACTAGCTGCCTGAGAAGAGGAGGTCGGGACAGTATTGGTGTGATCTGGTATACTAGGGTCACTACCCTGGGCCTGCTCCACTGTGTCTGCAAGATCAGCACCCAAGGAAGGTACCTCAACCTGGGGTTCTCTGCGAGGTGCCGCCATATTTTCCTCATATCGAATGAGGCCTATATCTAATACCCTTGTAGGGTGGATTAACTTGTCACAATTCCAGATTGGCACTCCAGAGTCCTTGCACAATTGAAAAATCAAACATGGAAATGGATAAGTAATGGAGGTCTTGAAGGCCCTCTCGTGAATCTCTACCAGCAACATGCAGGCAAAGTCAATCTCCACTCTTGCTACCAATGCTACAACCATAACTGCTTTGTCCCATGTGAGTTGGTTGTCAGCTTTTGTAGGTGACACCCTGTTACACACTAACAACTAGAAGAACTTGGACACAAAATTTAATGTGGCCTATCGGATACCAAACCGTGGAGTGGCGACCCATTCCGCGCGCTCGCCATTTGCAGTAATGTACCTAGCCAACCATAGTATCACAGCCTATCGCTGCTCAAGCATTTTTCTGGAAAGTACCACTCCGCACGATGTCCCATCTGTAATCAAACTCCGCTGTGTTTAGAGACCAAGAGTGACCCGATGGTGGCAGGTGATATGTCCACCGGACAACCTCAAACCATAGTGGAAGTTAGAGGATCTTGGGCTAGAGGCCTTGATCGCTTGGAAATCGAACCTCGGAGAGTGGCAGCATAGGAGGCGTAGAATTCCAGCACAATCTCCTTGCTATACGTCCCTGGGTCCCGATCTATCCAGTCACACTTATAAAGGTTAAATAGCCGGTGGATGTCCGGAATAGTGTGCAAGCTTCTTGTGAGGATTCTACACTCCTCTGTAATAAGTAGGACCATCTTCTGTTTGTCGTTTATCATCTTGGTATCCCGATAAATCTGCCATTTGCCTTCTACGCACCATCTATTTAGCTCACCAGCTACTGGAGTAGGATTATCATTCCGTGGTGTAGGTACGAACTCCGAGCTAGTGGCCTCATCAGACGAGGCTGCTTGATCATTCTCATCGGACCCTATGACTGATTTAGCACTGGACTCTGCAGCATGGGCAGATTTGGACCTTGAAGCATGGCCTGCAGCATTTCTCGACTCAGAGCCCGAAGCCTGGGCAGACTTAAATCCGGACATAGACCCCTCATATGAACTGGAAGCATCCCCAGTTGGTGACCCGATCAGTGTGTGCTCTTCATCAGACTGGGCTACAGTGACTACGTCGGTAATCACCTTCTGGGAGGTGCCTCTGGTGGCTCGGGGTGCCGTGGGAGAAGTCATTGTGTTGGGAGGAATGTATGCTGGATCTATTTCTGTGTCCGTGTCCTCATCGATCAACCTGAAGCTAGGGGCAACAGATTTCGACTTGCCCTGCTTTGAGTAGGTGACAAGCTTCTTGGGTGCCATCGTACCTGTGAAAGAGATATTAGTACTAAAACTAACTAAGAACACAATCAAAAAAACTTTAGAACTAAAAACGAACAGTAATAAAGACTCAATTTTTTTTTCCAGACAGAGGCTACAATGGTTATCCACGGAGGAGACCTACGATCCGTGGATTGATCTATGGTCCGTAGACCCCTTCTGTGGATCAAAGGGCCAACAATCTTGGTCGCAGATGGAAACCACGGATGTACACATCAATCTACGGACCGTAGTCCACATCCGTGGTTTCACACTTGGTGAGATTTTCAAGTGAATCACCCACGAACCCAATCTATGGTCAGTAGATTGATCTACGGTCTGTAGGCGGGGTATCGTGGATGTAATCTGTGCCAGGTTTCAGCCAATCTTTATTTGCAAGTCCATATCTTAGACCATTTTCATCAATATCTTAGTCTAACCATGCATTTCGACATTGAAACATGCTAGTTTGTCATTTTCAGGATTCCGATCAATCATTTGAACAAGTATTTAAGATAAACTTTTGAAACCCTAAGTCGAAACTTACATGTAGACTTATAATCACATACAACAAGGCAACAAACACTATCTATCGTTCCAAGGGTATTGTAACTTCCAATTTTATCATGCAATTTCATCTAACAAGTACCCAAGGTCAAGACCCAACTCCTGACTTTCTATATTCAATCTATGAACCGAAATTCAAAGTAAGTGGAAAGTCTATTACCTTATAAGCAACGAGAAGTAGGGTGATTGCGTGACGACACTAAGCTTTAGCACGACCAAGGAATCACCTCTTTGTTACTAACCTAACACCGGAGTTGTATTCGTAAATGGAAAGGAATTGTAGGAATTATGGGGGAATGGAAGGGATGATTTTATGGGGGAGTTATGAAGTGATTTAGGGAGGTTATGGGATGGTGAAACGGTTGGAAAGTGAATGGAGGGAAGTGGAAGTTATTTTAACTTAGGGGAGTTTTTTTAAATGAGGGGGTCCAGGTCGGGTCAGACAGAACTAGGGTTTGGACTCACGAGACACCGTCTACAGCCCGTGAGTCGATCTACGGTCCGTAGATTAGGACAGTAGATCACTCTTACACTTAGAAAAACTGAGAGGCTTACCTGGGATCTACGGACACCATGCACGGTCCATGGATTGAACGATGGACCGTCGATGGGGTCCGTAGACCTCTGCACTAGACTGTTTTCTTCAAATTTTTCATGGTGTACCTACACATGTAGCAACCAATAGGCTAATCTTTTTATATTTTCTAGACACTTTTTAGACACGGACTCTATGCTAATTCTAGCCAAACTAAAAACTAAAACACCTATCTAAATTGATACATAGACGCAATTTAAACAAAGAAAACTACTAAATAGAAAACAAAAACATATTGTTGGCTAGATTGTACATCTTGGGTTGCCTCCCAAACAACGCTTGATTTAACGTCGCGGCACGATGCAAGTTTCTTGCTTACTTAGACTTCGTGAAGATTGTAGGCCTCAATCACCTCTTGCACATTTTCAGCATTTCCCAGATAGAGCTTGTTCCTTTGCCCATTTACCATGAACCTAGTTCCTTCATTATAAGCTCAACCGCTCCATGGGGGAGCACTTTTGTGAGCAAAAATGTCCCAGCCCATTTGGACTTGAGTTTGCCTGGAAACAAGCGCAACCTAGAGTTGAATAAAAGCACAAGATCACCAACCACAAATTCTCGCTTTTTAATTCTTTGATCATGATACTGCTTCATCTTCTCTTTGTACAAGGCTGAACTTTCGTAAGCTTTTAGGCGAAACTCATCAAGAAAATTCAAGTCATTTATTCTTTGATTAGATGCGGCGCCCCAATCCAAATTTAGCTTCTTCATTGCCCACATCACCTTATGCTCTAGCTCTACCGGTAAATGACAAGACTTTCCATATATAAGTTGGTAAGGAGACATACCTATAGGGGTCTTGTATGCCATGTGATAGACCCATAGAGCATCATCAAGCTTCCTTGACCAATCCGTTCTATTAGCATTCACAATCTTTGCCAAAATTTGTTTGATTTCTCTATTGGACACTTCAACTTGTCCACTAGTCTGTGGATGGTAAGGAGTGGCTACATTGTGACGGACACCATATTTCTCAAGTAGTGCCTTGAACAACTTATTACAAAAGTGAGAACCTCCATCGCTAATAATAGCCCTCGGTGTACCAAATCTGGAGAAGATATTTTGTTTAAGAATGCGGTGACACTTTTACCTTCATTGTTGGGGAGCGCAACTGCTTCCACCCACTTCGATACATAATCCACCGCAACAAGAATATACTTCATCCCATATAAACTTACAAATGAACCCATAAAATCAATGCCTCATACATCAAATAACTCTATCATCAATATAGGATTCATAGGAAACTCTTGCCTCTTTGACATCCCTCCTTCTATTTGGCAACGATCACAAGACTTGGCGAAATCATGAGCATCTTGGTGGATGGTAGGCCAATAGTACCCACACTGCAAAATCTTATATGCAGTTAGAATACCACTATGGTGCCCACCAACAGGCGATGAATGGCATGCTTCAAGTACACTCAACATCTCAACCTCGGGCACACAGCGACGAATAATCCCATCAGCACAACTGCGATACAAGTAGGGCTCATCCCAGAAGAATTTCTTCAGATTATGCATAAACTTTTTCCTTTGGTGAAAAGACAAATTAGGGGGCACAATATCGCTTGCCAAATAATTAGCAAAGTCTGCGAACCAAGAAATCAAATCATGAGAAGCAGCCAATACCCGTTCATCTAGAAAAGCATCATTAATTTCAGCCCTATCTCCAAGCTTTAGCATACCTTCTTCCTCTAATCTGGACAAGTGATTGACAACTTGATTTTCGGTCCCCTTTCTATCTTTTACCATAAAATCAAACTCTTGCAGCAATAATACCCATCTAATCAATTTGGGTTTTGCATCCTTTTTCGCCATCAAATACCTCAATGCAGAATGGTCAGTATGCACTATGACCTTAGTACCAAGCAAGTAGGATCAAAATTTCTCGAATGCAAAAACCACCGCAAGAAGTTCTTGTTCGGTCATAGTATAGTTCTTCTAGGCCACATTTAGAGCTTTGCTAGCATAGTAAATAGGGTGAAGAATCTTCTCTCGCCTTTGTCCCAATACCACACTAAGCGCCACTCCACTCGCATCGCACATTACCTAAAACGGTTGTCCCCAATCCGGTGAAATAATGATAGGTGCAGTAACCAGCTTCTCCTTCAACTCTCCAAATGCTCTAAGACAAGCACCATCAAAATAGAACTTACACTCCTTCTCGAGCAGTTTGCACAAAGGATGTGCAATTTTTGAGAAATCTTTGATGAATCTCCTATAAAAATTTGCATGCCCAAGAAAACTTCTAACACCTTTTATGAAAATGGGTGGCGAAAGCTTTTATATTACTTCAACTTTAGCTCTATCAACCTCAATACCTTTCTCTGAAATTCGATGGCCCAACACTATACCTTCTTTAACCATAAAATGATACTTCTCCCAATTCAACACCAAGTTACAGTCGTCACACCTTTTAAGCACCTCGGCCAAATGATCCAGACAACTATCAAAAGAATCACCCACAACTGAAAAATTATCCATGAACACTTCAATAGTGTCTTCCACCATATCAGAAAATATAGACATCATACAGCGCTGGAAGGTTGTTGGAGCATTGCACAACCCAAATAACATCCATTTGAACGCAAAAGTCCCATAAGGGCAAGTGAAGGTGGTCTTCTCTTGGTCTTATGGAGCTATAGAAATTTGATTGTAGCCTGAATACCCATCAAGAAAACAATACCAACCCTTTTCCTGCAGTTCTATCCAACATTTGGTCCATGAACGGCATAGGAAAGTGGTCCTTTTCTGTCCATGCATTCAACTTCCGGTAATCCATACAAACTCTCCATCCAGTAATTGGCTTCATTGGAACAAGCTCATTTCTTTCATTTGGAACCACAGTAATACCACCCTTTTTAGGCACGCACTGCACAAGACATACCCAACTACTATCTGCAATAGGGTAAATAACTCCCGCATCCAGCCACTTGATGATCTCATTTTTAACTACCTCTTGCATATGTGGATTTAATCTTCTTTGGTGCTCGATACTGGGCTTATGATCGGGCATGAGTTGAATTTTGTGAGAGCAAATATCGGGAGGAATCGCAATAATATTCGCAATAGTCCACCCAATAGCTTGCTTGAACCTATTTAACACAGTAACTAAGCACTGAACTTGTCTCGCTTTCAAATCTGCCGCAATGATGACCGGCAAAGTATTTTCTTTGCCCAAGTATACATACCTCAAATGTGATGGTAGAGCCTTAAGCTCCAATTTCGGTGCCTCCACAATAGATGGTCTTGCGGGTGGGGACTCGCGATTCTTCATGTCTAACTCATACTTCTTTGGTTTGGACCGATAGTCACACTTATCGAGTGCGGCTAACAACTCATCATACTCTTCAATACCATCACTATCAAAATTCATCATAACTGCTGCTAATGCCTCAACACCTAGTCGCTCTTTAATTTGCGCTTCTGTCCCACTCTCCACTCTGTAAGTTATAGCAGATACTGTTTGAAGCTCACCACTCTGCTTTATGGACCTACGAATATTGAAAGTTGCTTCTTCATTATTCAATCTGAACTTTATCTGTCCCTTTTCCATATCAACCAATACACGCCCTGTGGCAAGAAATGTTCTCCCAAGGATGATGAGAACCTCAAAATTAACCTCACAGTCAAGAATCATGAAATCTGCCGGAAAAATAAAAGACTCTACTTTCACTAGCACATCATAGAGTACACCAATGAGCTTCTTCACAGTTCGATCGGCTATTAGTAACCACGTTGCAGTGGGCTTTGGGTCCCCTAAGCCCAACTTCTTGTAAATAGATAATGGTATGAGGTTTATGCTAGCACCCAGATCACACAATGCCTTAGCAAAGTGTAACAAACCTATAGTACATGGGATCATGAAAGCACCAGGTGGTCTTCCTTCTTTTGTACCAGAGATCTTGTAGCAATAGCGCTATAATGCTGCAATCTATCATTATCTTCAAAACTCATAGACCTTTTCTTTGTCACCATATCTTTCATAAACTTCGCATACCCAGACATTTGCTCCAAAGCTTCTATCAAAGGAACATTGATAGAAAGCTTCTTCAACATAGTAATAAACTTACGATATTTACCATCTTCAGTCTTCTTCACTAACCTCTGTGGAAAGGGTGGTGGAGGTCTAGGTATGGGTACCACTTTCTGAGATATCTCCGCTTCTTTCTCTGTCACATTCTCAGACTCTTCTCTAACCTCTATCACATCATCTTCTTTTCTAATCTCAACTTCCACCACAGACGGCCTAGGTGGATCTATGGTTTGCTTACCCCCTCGAGTAGTAACTGCCATACAATGACCATCAATTTTTGGATTCTGAATGGTATTGCTAGGAAGAGTACTAGGTTGGCATGGGTTCACTGTAGCAGACAACTGGGTCATTTGCTGCTCTAGGTGCTTTATTGACATTGCATGGGCATCAACTTTTTGACCAATACCAGACAAATCTCTTCTCATCTCCTTCATATTCTCATCAGTTGCATCAAACCTTCTCATCATCTTCTGCATCATATCTTCAATACGCGCCATATTGCCTCCAGCTTCCCTAGTACCAGATTCCCCCTTTTGAGGGGGAACATAAGGTCCAACCCGATCGTTTTTGTTGCCATAGGTGTTACTGTTATAGTTGTTGTCGCGATTAAAGTTCCCATCCCGGACATATTGACCCTCTCGGTTGTAATTTCCATAGTTTCGACCTTGGTTTCCTTGACCCTGGCGCCAATTTTCCACGTTGGATCCTTGGGCATTTGGTCGGAAACCCCTCGTCTGATCATTCACTGCATAAGCATCCTCTTCATAGTAATACTCTTCATCTGGTGGTGGCGTTCTAGTCAAGTGATTCACAACATTTACCTTTTTTGCACCTCCACTCACATGCTTCAATACCAACCTCAACTCGGTTCTTATTTGCGCCATCTCCTCACGAATCTCACCCGCAGACTGGGTATTTGTATTCTGAATGGCAAATGTGTTTCTCCCAGTATTTGACCTCCTAGTGCTCCATGCTTTATTATTGAGCGATATCTTCTCTAGTTTTTCAGAAATTTGTGCATATGTGTAGTCTCCATATGAACCTCCTGTGATAGTATCAAGAACTTCTTTATTGTTAGCATCCTGACCTCGATAGAAATATTCCTTCAGCGACTCATCATCAATACAGTGATTTGGGAAACCTCTTACGAAGGCAGTGAATCTATCCCAAGAGCTACTCACAGAATCTCCAGATAATGCTACAAAATTGTTGACCCTATCTTTGTGATTTAGCTTCTTGGGCACTGGATAGTACCTTGCTCAGAACACATCCGTCAGTTGGTCCTATGTAAAGATTGAGTTATAAGAAAGCTCAATGAACCATACTGCAGCATCGCCTGTCAGTGGTAGAGGGAAAACTCATAATTCGATGACATCCATATCCAAATCTGGTCTACCTACACAACTTTTGCAAACCACCCTTAGCTTGGCTAAGTGTGCATGTGGGTTCTCCAATGGCAATCCTGAGATAAGCCCCTTGCTGTAAACATTTGCATCAAGCTGCTAGTTACCACAAATGTGTCCCCTGGAGGTAGAACAATAGGTCCATCTGAGTCTGCTATATTGATGTTGCCCCGATAGTGGTCATGTTGTCGTGGGCTTGGTGGATCTTGCACCCTCAATGCATCTCCTAATTAATTGTCAGCTGGAATCTGATTGTCCCTACTAACTACCCTCGGTTGTTGTAACTCAACTGCATTACCTAGATTTCCACCATTAGGATTAACTGGATCTCCTGGATTGTTCGTTCTTCGCAAAGTGCGATTCAACTCTAGATCGTAAAGAGTAAATGATTCACCCTGGCTCCGTGTACTTGGCATACACTAGAGTCTGAACCTGAGAGAGACGAAAACAAACAGACAAAGTAAAATTAGGAAATATTTGAGTAACGTTCAATAATGTAGTTAAAATAAATCTAAAAGCCAAATTTCCCCAGCAGCGGCGCCAAAATTTGACACACTCAAATTACACCTCCCTAAAGAAGCATAAGCGATCGTTATCAAGTAAAGAACCCAACTTGTAGGTTGGGGTCAATCCCACGAGGAAAATGGTTTAGACTTTAATTTAACCAACAATTATATTCAATTAGTCAAATTACTTCCAGAAACAAATAATAAAAAAAGGGGGTTTTGTAGAACAAATTGTAAGAATTCAATAAATGATCAGTAATCAAAAGTTAATTTTTTGTTGTTATCAAGATGAGTGTAATAACTAGGGTATCTGTGTTCCCCACAAGCTCATAACGCAGTAATCCTAATAATAGCAATCCTTTCTTAGTGTATTACATGCAAAGTGTAAGTTAGATATCTCTAAATCCTTGGTCCAGCATCTAAAAAATTTCACCCCGCACCTAGGTCCGACTACGTGTGTGTACTTTACTAACCCTTACCTTTACCTCATAATAGACGTCATAATCGATGTTTGGCTTAGTTATTACTTCGCACCAATCGACACTAGCCTATTAGATAGTATCACACTAAATCTATGTTGATAATTCTTTTCTTGTTGATTACCTTCTTGGTCCGGCAAGTAGAAACAAGGCGATTTCTAACGTTTGCAACCGCTAAAAAGACTTCTAAACAAAAGAATTATCAATGCATGCACCACACTATTCAAGAATTGCTTATTTACTATTCATACTTTGTTAATTGCTCATGGTTCCCACAACCTAGTTGTGGAGTTAAGTTATCCATAATCATATGACTACAATTCATATGATTATAAACTTACGTAACAAGAGTAATAAACTCAGAAATTCAACTTGAATTGCAACTCCAAAATCTTCAAAACGATCTAAGGAAATTAATAATTGCTAAAGTTGCAAGTTAATCTCCCAAGTCAAGAACTAGAATAGAATAATAATGTCTAACCCCCAAAAATGAGGTTTACATGCCCTATTTATAGAAAACAAGTCCTAAATAAAAAGGGAAACAAAATAAGAAATGTTTTTTACAGGCACGCGTCTTCATTTCACGAGACTGACTTACGGACCGTCAATGGATCTATGATCCATGAGTCCCTCCGTCAGCCTAGACTTAGAAAATATTTTAACTTCCAAAAATCAGCTTCTCTGAAGCAAACGACGGAACTGCAGTATGGACCATAGATCGATCTACGATCCATCAATCCCCTTCCGTAGCTCCACACTTTGAATCTTCAAAAATCAGGTACTGGAACCCTCGCAGTATCAATCTACGAATCAATAGTACGGTCTGTAGATCAATCTACGGACCATTAATGGGCACCATGGTTCCACACTTGGTCAGATTTTCCTGATTTTCCTTCCATACCTTGGCTGCTGATCTACGACTACCATCTACGAAGCGTTAATGGATCTACAGTCCGTAGATGCCCTTTTCTGCAATTCTGTCAGCTGTCTCTTTATTTTCGTGCCTGAACATCTTTTCTGCAAAATATGATAAAAACTAATACAAATAAAACCCTAGACACACAACTTGTAAGTGAAATGTATTAGAAATACCGTAAACTCACGGTATATTATTTTTACCTAAATAAAGATAGTAATGCGGTCCAGATAGTTTTTTTGGCCAATATTTTCAAGAATGTCGGGATATTATAAAGGCGGACATCATCAATATGGTGTGGGCCTTCTTCTGTGGGCAAGTGCTTCCTAAATTTATTACTCATACTAACTTGGCACTTATCCCAGAAAAGGAAAATGTTAAGAGTTTTGTGGATTTGAGACCAATTAGTTTGAGTTCCTATGTGAATAAGATTATATTGAGAATGCTCCATGAGAGGATCACTAAATGTCTTCCTCTGATAATCTCCAAGAATCAATCGGGTTTCGTAAAGGGGAGAAACATTATTGAGAATGTATTGCTGGCCCAGGAGATCATTAGAGACATTAAGCGAATGAGTAAGTTTCACAATGTGGTGGTAAAACTTGGCATGGCTAAGGCCTATGACCGTGTCTCATGGATTTTCTTGATGAAGGTTCTGCACAAATTTGGATTCTCAGAAGTTATTATACACATGGTGTGGAGACTATTGTCCAACAATTGGTATTCGGTTCTAGTGAGTGGAAAATCTCATGGTTTCTTTAATTCTACTCGGGGACTAAAGTAGGGCAATCCATTATCACCCACTTTATTCATTATTGCAGCTGAAGTTCTATCAAAGGGGCTCAATAAACTGCATGAGGATAACATATATAGAGGATACGGGATGCCAAAGTGGTTCCCAGAGATAAACCATTTATCGTATGCGGATGATACTATCTTATTTAGTTCGGGAGATGCATACTAAATAACTAAGATGATGTGGGAACTTAAGAGATATGAGGATGTTTCGGGTCAACTTATAAACAAAGAAAACAATTTCTTCTATTTACATGAGGATACACCTCTAGCCATGGGACTTAGGCTGAGGAAAATCACGGGAATTTAAATGGGG
This sequence comes from Solanum commersonii, assembly GCA_029007595.1. Classification (NCBI taxonomy): domain Eukaryota; kingdom Viridiplantae; phylum Streptophyta; class Magnoliopsida; order Solanales; family Solanaceae; genus Solanum; species Solanum commersonii. The sequence goes on from JAJTWQ010000008.1 coordinate 4,885,042, forward strand.
AACTTTCCGTTCCTATATCTAGGTTGTCCTGTATATTTTGGAAGGAAAAATAAAGTTTATTTTGAGGAGCTATTGAGAAAAATATCAAGGAGGACTCAGAGTTGGCAGAACAAGTTGTTATCATATGGAGGTCGATTTGTATTCATAGCTCATGTACTACAGTCTATGCCAGTTTATTTTACTCTCAGCTATGAACCCATCAAAAAGAATCATTGAGAAGTTGCTTCAAATGTTTGCAAAGTTTTTCTGGAGTAAAACAGGTGAGGAGAGAGGAAAACATTGGGTAGCATGGGAAGAGATGTGTTATCCAAAAAAAGAAGGTGGAGTAGGATTTAGGTCTCTCCATGAGGTGTCAAGGGCCCTATTTGGTAAGCTATTGTGGAGATTTAGAGTATCTATTGATTCCTTATGGAGTACTTATATGTGGAATAAGTATTGCAAGAAACATCACCCAGCTATTGCTGGAGGAAGGGGGGCATCACACGTCTGGAAAAATATGATAAATGTTAGGGAGGAAATAGAAAATGAAATAGGTTGGCAAATAAGATCAGGAAACTCCAGTTTTTGGTTCGATAACTGGACTAGGCAAGGCGCATTATATTTCACAGAAGAGGGTATGGGGGAAGAAGATAAGACTGAAGTGAAAAGTTGCATCACAAATGGGGAGTGGGACAAAGACAAACTACTGGGGATGATTTCTAACGATATGACATAATTCATAATTGAGAATATCAACCCCAAACTGACTGAAGGGGAAAATGAAAAACCGTGGTGGATGGTTAACACCTGTGGTGAATTTTCAGTCAAGTCCGCTTTTGAAATAATGAGAAAAAGGAAGGCAAAGCAAGAGTGGATGGACAATATTTGGATAAAAGAAATCCCCTTTAAGATCAGTTTTTTCCAATGGAGGGCACAAAAGGATGGATCGCCACTGAAGATAATCTAAGAAAGATGAGAATATCATTGGCATCAAGATGCTACTGTGTGAGAATTTTACATAGGACACTATGTCGCATCTTTTTCTAACATCTCCTTTAGCCCAAAAGCTATGGAGATTTTTTGCTACTTGTGTAGGAATAAGCATGAAAGGAAACCAATTACATCAAATGATAAAAATATGGTGCACCAAACCAACAACCACAAAGCTGAGCTGCATTTACAGAGCCATACCATCATTAGTGATGTGGGAACTATGGAAGGGGAGAAATAATAGAAGGCATGAAAAAGAGATTAACTTCGAAAGGCTCCTTCAACAGACTCAACTAGCTGTACATAGAGTTGTAAAGGTGAAATATCCTTGGATAGATACACCAAAAGAATGGGAAGGAATAGTTCTCAGATTGTAGAGATACAAGCTACAAATCCATTATTTGACTGTGAAATGGGAATTATCGGGCCAAGAATGGATAAAATGTAACACAGATGGTGCAAGTAAAGGCAACTAGGGAGAGTTCAGATGCTTTCTGCATCAGGAATAGTTGTGGGGATCTAATCAATGCAGAGGCTCAATACATAGGGATTACTACAAATACGGAGGCGGAACAATTTGGGATTCTGATGGCTTTACAAAAATGTAAAGAGCTTAACCTTTACAACATCATCCTTGAAACTGACTCACTCAGCCTTAGAAGGATAGTTATGAAAGAATGGAAGGTGCCTTGGCAATTGACAGAGCATATAAAGGAAATAAGACAAATAATTACATGCACTCATAGCATAATACAACATGCATTGAGAGAGGCCAATCAATTAGCAGATAAACTAGCTAACATAGTTTTGGATCAAGGCATTTCCCTATATTTTAATGACTTTCTATAACTACTGGTAGAATGTAAAAAGTTATTAAATATAGACAAAGCTCAAATTTCTACATTGAGAATCAGATCTAGGAAAATAAACAACAACCTTCATTAATGTACAGAAAGGACCTTTGATATACCGTGAGTTTATGGTATTTCTAATTCATTTCACTTACAAGTTGTGTGTGTCTAGGGCCTTTTTGTATTGGTTTTTATGTATTTTATGTAGGAAAGATGTTCAGGCGCAGAAGTATGGAGACAAATGAGCAAAATGCAGAAAAAGGGCATTCACGGAGGTTGTCTACGGACCATAGGTCCATTGACGGTCCGTAGGTGATGACCGTAGATCAGCAGCCAAGGGATAGATGACAAATCAGGGAAATCTGACTAAGTGTAGAACCACGGTGGCAATTGACGGTCCGTAGATTGATCTACGGACCATACTGATCAAACCGTAGAATGAGACTGCGAGGGTTCCAGTACCTGATTCTTGAAGATTCTCTAAGTGTGGAGCTATGAAAGGGATTGACGGACCGTAGATCGATTTACGGTCCGTATTGCAAGTCCGTCGTTTGCTTCAGAGAGTCTGATTTTTGGGAGCTGAAATATTTTCTAAGTCCTGGTTGACGGAAGGGACTTATGGATCGTAGATCCATCGACGGTTCGTAAGTCAGTCTCGTGGAATGAAGACGCGTGCCTGAACAAACTTTTCTTAATTTGTTTCCTTTTTAAATTAGGATTTGTTTTTCTATAAATAGGGCATGTAAACCTCGATTTTAGGGGTTAGACATTATTCTTTTAGTTTTACTTTGTGACTTTGGAGATTTAGTTGGAATTCTAGCAATTACTGATTTTCTACGTTCGTTTTGAAGATTTTGGCTTTGCAATTCAAATTGAATTTCTGGGTTTATTATTATTTTTACGTAAGTTCATGATTTCTTTATCTAAAATTATGAATTGTGTTCTTGCTAATATGGGTAACTAAATCCACAACTAGGGTTGTGGGAACCATGAGCGATTAACAAAGTATGAATAGTAAATAAGCAATTCTTGAATAGTGTTTTGCATGCATTGATAATTCTTTCGTTTAGAAGTCTTTTTAACGGTGGCCAACGTTAAAACTCGCCTTGTTGCTACTTGCCGGATCAAGGAGGTAATCAACAAGAAAAGAATTATCAACATAGATTTAGTGTGATACTATCTAATAAGCTAGTGTCGATTGGTGCGAAGTAAAAACTAAGCCAAACATTGATTATGATGTCTAATATGAGGTAAAGGTAAGGGTTAGTAAATTATACACACATAGCCGGATCAAGGTGCGGGGTGAAATTCTCTAGATGCCGGATCAAAGATTTAGAGATACCTAACTTATCACTTTGCATGCAGTATACTAGGAAAGGATTGCTGTTACTAGGATTATTGCGTTATGAGCTTGTGGGGAACACGTATACCCTAGTTATTTCTCTCATCTTGATAACAACAAAAAATTGAGTTTAGTTTGATTACTGACTACTTATTGAATTCTTACTATTTGTTTCATATAAACAACCCCCCCTCCCTTTTAATTACCTATTTCTGGAAGTAATTTGACTAATTGAATATAAATTGTTGGTTAAAGTAAAGTCTAAACCATTTTCCTCGTGGGATCGATTTCAACCTACAAGTTGGGTTCTTTACTTGATAACGATCGCTTACATTTCTGTAGGGAAATGTAATTTGAGCGTATCAAATTTTGGCGCCGCTGCCGGGGAATTTTGGCTTTTAGATTTATTTTAACTACATTATTGAACATTAGTCAAATATTTCCTTATTTTACTTTTTCTCTTTGTTTTTGTCTCTCTCAGGTTCTAACTCTAGTCTATGCCAAGTACACGGAGTTATGGTGAACCACTTACTCCTAACGATCCAGAGCTAAACCGCACTTTGCGAAGAATGAACAACCCAAGAGATCCAATTAATCCTATCGGAGGAAATCTGGATGATGCAGATGAGTTACAATAACAGAGGGTAGTTGGTGGGGACAACTAGGTTCCAGTTGAAAATCGATTGGGAGATGCGCTGAGGGTGCAAGATCCACTAGGCCCACGACAACATGACTACTATTGGGGCAACATGAACATAGAAAACTCTGATGGACCTATTGTCCTACCCCTTTTACCTCTAGGGCACACATTTGTGGTGACTAGTAGTTTGATGCAGATGCTCACAGCAAGAGGCTTATTCTTAGGATTGCCATCGGAGGACCCACATGCTCACCTAGCCATGCTAAGGGTAGTTTGCAAGAGTTGTGTAGCTAGCCAAACCTGGATATGGACGTCATTGGATTACGAGTGTTTCCTCTGTCACTGACAGGCGACGCTGCAGTATGGTTCACTGAGCTTCCTTATAACTCAATATTTACATGGGACCAATTGGCGGACGTGTTCAAAGCAAAGTACTATCCAGTGTCCAAGAAGCTCAATCACAAAGATAGGGTCAACAATTTTGTAGCATTACCTGGAGAGTCTGTGAGCAGCTCTTAGGAAAGATTCACTGCATTCCTACGAGGTGTTCCAAATCACCGTATTGATGATGAGTCACTGAAGGAATACTTCTATCGAGGACAGGATGATAACAATAAAGCAGTCCTTGACACTATTGCTGGAGGTTCATATGGTGATTGTACATATGCACAAATTTTTGAAAAATTGGAGAGAATCTCTCGCAATAATAAAACATGGAGCACTAGGAGAGTAGATACTGGGAGAAACACATTTGCCGTTCATAATGCAACGGTCAACTTTGCAGACGATATTCGTGAGGAGATGGCTCAGATGAGGACAGAGTTGGGATTGGTACTGAATCATGTGAGCGGAGGAGCAGAAAAGGTAAATGCTGTAAACTACTTAACAAGAACTCCACCACCAGTTGACGAGTGTTACTATGAAGAGGATACTTACGCGGTGAATGATCAGACGGGGGGTTTCCGACCAAATGCCTAAGGATCCAACACGGAAAATTGACGCCAAGGTCAAGGGAACCAAGGTCGAAACTATGGAAATTACAACCGAGAGGGTCACTATGTCCGGGATGGAAACTTCAATCGCGACAACAATTATAATAGAAACAATTATGGCAACAGAAACGATCGGGTTGGACCCTATGTTCCCCCTCAAAATTGAGAATCTGGTGCTAGGGAAGCTGGAGGTAATTTGGCGCGTATTGAAAATATGATGCAAAAGATGATAAGAAGGTTTGATGCAACTGATGAGAATGTGAAGGAGATGAGAAATGACTTATCTGGCATTGGTCAAAAGGTTGATGCCCATGCAGTGTCAATAAAGCATCTAGAGCAGCAGATGACTCAGTTGTCTACTATAGTGAACCCACGTGAACCTGACACTCTTCCTAGCAACACCATCCAAAATCCCAAGAATGATGGTCATTGTATGGCGATTACTACTCAAGGAGGTAAGCAAACCATAGATCCACCTATGCCGTCTGTGGCGGATACTGAGATTAGAAAAGAAGATGATGCAGTGGAAGTTAGAGAGGAGTCTGAGACTGCGACAGAACAAGAAGCTGAGATACCTCAGAAAGTGGTCCCCATACCTAGACCTCCACCACCTTTTCCACAGAGGTTAGTGAAGAAGACTGAAGATGGTAAATATCGCAGGTTTATCACTATGTTGAAGAAGCCTTCTATCAATGTCCCTTTGATAGAAGCATTGGAGCAAATGACTAGGTATGCCAAGTTTATGAAAGATATGGTGACAAAGAAAAGGTCTGTGAGTTTTGAAGATGACGATAGATTGCAGCGTTGTAGTGCTATTGCTACAAGATCTCTGGTGCAGAAGAAGGAAGACCCTGGTGCTTTCACGATCCCATGTACTATAGGGTTGTTACACTTTGCTAAGGCATTGTGTGATCTTGGTGCTAGCATCAACCTCATGCCTTTGTCTATTTACAAGAAGTTGGGTCTGGGGGACCCAAAGCTCACTGCAATGCAGCTACTAATGGCTGATCGGACTGTGAAGAGGCCCATAGGTGTGCTTCATGATGTGCTAGTGAAAGTAGAGTCTTTCATCTTTCCGGCGGATTTTGTGATTCTTGACTGTGAGGTTGATTTTGAGGTCCCCATCATCCTTGGGAGACCATTTCTTGCTACAGGGCATGCGTTGGTTGATATGGAAAAGGGACAGATGAAGTTTAGATTGAACAATGAAGAAGCAACTTTCAATATCTGTAGGTCCATGAAGCAGAATAGTGAGCTCCAAACAGTATCTGCTATCACCTACAGAGTGGAGAGTGGATCAAAAGTACAGATTGAAGAGCGAGTAGGTATTGAGGCACTAGTAGCAGTCATGATGAATTTCGATAGTGATGGTATTGAAGAGTATGATGAGTTGGTAGCCGCACTTGATAAATATGAATACCGATCCAAACCAAAGAAGTATGAGCTAGACATGAAGAATCGCGAGTCCCCACCCACAAGACCATCTATTGAGGAGGCACCAAAATTGGAGCTTAAGCCTCTACCACCGCACTTAAGGTATGTATATTTAGGCGAAGAGAATACTTTGCCGGTCATCATTGCAGCAGATTTGAATTCAAGGCAAGAAGAGTGCTTGGTAACTGTATTAAAGAGGTTCAAGTGAGCTATTAGGTGGACTATTGCAGATATTATTAGGATTCCCCCCGGTATTTGCTCTCACAAAATCCAACTCATGCCAGAGCATAAGCCCAGTATTGAGCACCAGAGAAGATTAAATCCACCTATGCAAGAGGTAGTTAAAAAAGGAGATCATAAAGTGGCTGGATGCAAGAGTCATCTATCCCATTACAGATAGTAGTTGGGTATGTCCTGTGTAGTGTGTGCCTAAGAAGGGAGGTATGACTGTAGTTCCAAATGAAAAAAATGAGTTTGTTCCAATGAGGCCCGTTACTGGATGGAGAGTTTGCATGGATTATCGGAAGTTGAATGCATGGACTGAAAAGGATCACTTTCCCATGCCATTCATGGACCAGATGTTGGATAGACTTGCAGGAAAGGGTTGGTATTGTTTTCTTGATGGGTATTCTGGCTATAATCAAATTTCTATAGCTCCAGAAGACCAAGAGAAGACCACCTTCACTTGTCCATATGGGACTTTTGTTTTCAAACGGATGTCTTTTGGGTTGTGCAATGCTCCAAAGAACCTTCCAAGCGGTGTATGATGTCGATATTTTCAGATATGGTGGAGGATGCTATTGAAGTGTTCATGGATGATTTTTCAGTTGTAGGTGATTCTTTGGATCATTGTCTAGATCATCTGGCCGAGGTGCTTAAAAGATGTGAAGACTGCAACTTGGTGCTTAATTGGGAGAAATGTCATTTCATAGTAAAAGAAGGTATAGTGTTGGGTCATCGAATTTCAGAGAAAGGTATTGAGGTTGATAGAGCTAAAGTTGAGGTAATAGAAATGCTTCCACCACCTATCTCTGTAAAAGGTGTTAGAAGTTTTCTTGGGCATGCAGATTTTTATAGAAGATTCATCAAAGATTTCTCCAAAATTGCACATTCGTTGTGCAAACTGCTTGAGAAGGAGTGTAAGTTTGATTTTGATGATGACTATCTTAGAGCATTTAAAGAGTTGAAGAAAAAGTTGGTTACAACACTAATCATTATTTCACCGGATTGGGGACAATCGTTTGACGTAATGTGCGATGTAAGTGGATTGGCGCTTGGTGTAGTATTGGGACAAAGGCGAGAGAAAATTCTTCACCCTATTTACTATGCCAGTAAAGCTCTAAATATGGCTCAGAAGAACTATACTGTGACCGAACAAGAACTTCTTGCGGTGGTTTTTGCATTCGAGAAATTTTGATCATACTTGCTTGGTACTAAGGTCATAGTGCATACTGACCATTATGTATTCAGGTATTTGATGGCGAAAAAGGATGCAAAACCGAGATTGATTAGAGGGGTATTACTGCTGCAAGAGTTTAATTTTGTAGTAAAAGATAGGGGACCGAAAATCAAGTCGCCGACCACTTGTCCAGATTAGAGGAAGAGGCTATGCTAAAGCTTGGAGATAGGGCTGAAATCAATGATGCCTTTCTAGATGAAAAGGTATTGGCTGCTTCTCATGATTTGATTCCTTGGTTCGCCGACTTTGCTAATTATTTGGCAAGCGATATTGTGCCCCCCGATTTGTCTTTTCACCAAAGAAAAAAATTTATGCATGATGTGAAGAGATTCTTTTGGGGTGAACCTTACTTGTATCGTAGTTGTGCTGATGGGATTATTCGTTGATGTGTGCCTGATGTTGAGATGTTGAGTGTACTTGAAGCGTGCCATTCATCACCTGTTGGTGGGCATCATAGTGATATTCGAACTGCACATAAGATTCTGCAATGTGGGTACTACTGGCCTACCATTCACCAAGATGCTCATTACTTCGCCAAGTCTTGTGATCGTTGCCAAAGAGAAGGAGGGATTTCAAAGAGGCAAGAGCTCCCAATGAATCCTATATTGGTGATAGAGTTATTTGATGTATGGGACATTGATTTTATGGGTCCATTTGTGAGTTCATATGGGATGAAGTATATTCTTGTTGCGGTAGATTATGTATCGAAGTGGGTGGAAGCAGTTGCACTCTCCAACAATAAAGGTAAAAGTGTCACCGCATTCTTGAAAAAGAATATCTTCTCTAGATTTGGTACACCGAGGGCCATAATTAGCGATGGAGGTTCTCACTTTTGTAATAGGTTATTCAAGGTACTACTTGAGAAATATGGAGTCCGTCACAATGTAGCCACTCTTTACCATCCACAGACTAGCGGTTAAGTTGAAGTATCCAACAGAGAGATCAAACAGATATTGGCAAAAACTGTGAATGCTAATAGGAAAGATTCGTTAAGGAAGCTTGACGATGCTCTATGGGCATATCGCACTGCATACAAGACCCCCATAGGTATGTCTCCTTACCAACTTGTATATAGGAAGTCTTGTCATTTACCAGTAGAGCTAGAGCATAAGGCTATGTGGGCAATGAAGAAGTTAAATTTGGATTAGAGCGCCGCATCTAACCAAAGGATGAATGACTTGAATATGCTCAATGAGTTTTGCCTACAGGCTTATGAAAGTTCAGCCTTGTACAAAGAGAAGATGAAGAGGTATCATGACCAAAGAATTGAAAAGCGAGAATTTGTGGTTGGTGATCTTATGTTGCTATTCAACTCTAGGCTGCGCCTGTTTCCAGGCAAACTCAAGTCCAAGTGGACCGGGCCATTTTTGTTCACGAAAGTGCTCTCGCATGAAACGGTTGAGCTTGAAAAAAAGGATGGAACAAGGTTCGTGGTGAACGGGCAAAGGATCAAGATCTATCTGGGAAATGCTGAAACTGTGCAAGAAGTAATTGGGGCCTATAATCTTGATGAAGTCTGAGTAATCAGGACACCTGCGTCGTACCGCGACGTTAAATCAAGTGCTGCTTGGGAGGCAACCCAAGATGTACAATCTAGCCAACGATAGGGTTCTATTTTCCAATTAGTAGTTTAGTTTTCTCTAATTACTTTCGTCTTTGTATTAATTTAGTTCTTAGTGTTGGCTAGAATTAATATAGGGTCCGTGTCTAAAAAATGTCCAGAAAATGAAAAAAATAATAGCCTATTGGTTGCTACATGTGCAGGTACACCACAAAATAAATCTGCAGAAAATGGTCTGGTGCAGAGGTCTATGGATCCCATCGACGGTCCGTCGATTGATCCACGGACCGTCAATGGTGTCCGTAGATCCTAGGTAAGCCCCTAAATTTTTCCAAGTGTAATAGTGATCTACGGTCCTTATCTACGGACCGTAGATCGACTTACGAATCGTAGACGGGGTCTCGTGAGTCCAAACCCTAAGGCTGAATGACCCGACCCGGACTCCTCTATTTAAAAGCCCCATGTTTTAAACCATACCCCATTCCCTCCATTACTTCCAAAACCGTTTCCCCCATCCCTTAAACTCCCTAAATCACTCTATAACTCCCATATCATACACTCCCTTCCATAAATTCCCAAAATCCCTTCCATTTCAATTACTCCCCATTCCATATTCCACCCAATAAGGTCCGGTGTTCGGTTAGTAGCGAAGCGGTGATTCATTGGTCTTGCTAAGTAGTGTCGTCACACAATCACCCCACTCCTCATTGCTTGTAAGGTAATGGACTTTCCCCTCACTTTGAATTTTGATTCATAGCTTGAATATAGAAAGTCGGGAGTTGGGTCTTAACCTAGAGTTATTATTAGATTTAATTGCATGATAAATTTAAAATTTACAATACCCTTAGAATGATAGATAGTGATTGTGTAGTTTGATTGTATGTGATTGTAAGCTTATATGTAAGTTTCGACTTAGGGTTCCAAAACTTGGCTAAGTTGTGTGATAAAATAATCGGTCGGAATCGTAAGAATGAAGAACTAGCATAATTGAGTGTTGAAATGCATGATAAGGCTTTGTTAATGTTGAAAAATAGGGCCATATATGTCTGATTAGTAATATAGGGCTAAAAACTTGGCACAGATGGCATCCACGACACCCCGTCTACAGACCGTAGATCCATCTACGGACCGTAGATGAGGTTCGTCACTGGATGCGCACATAAGAAAATCACCAAGTGTGAAACCACGGATGTTGACTACGGTCCGTAGATCAATCTACGGACCGTTCTGCACATCCGTGGTTTCCATCTGCAACCTATATTGTTAGTTCCCTGCTCCACGGTAGAGTTCCACGGACCGTAGATCACTCTACGGACCGTAGGTACCCTCCGTGGATGACTACTGTAGCCTGTGTCTAAATTTTTTTTGGGACTTTGTTACTTTTCGTTTATAGTTTTTTACTTTTTCTTAGTATAGTTTTTGTTAGTTTTGGGCACTAATATCGTTCTCGCAGGTACAATGGCACCCAAAAAGATGGTCACCTACTAAAAAAGGGGAAAATCCAAATTTGTTGCTCCTAGTTTCCGGTTAATTGATGAGGACACAGACACCGACACTGATCCAGCATACGTGCCTCTCAACACTAGGACTTCTCGCGCCAGAGGCACCCTCCGGAAGGTGCTTCCCGATGTAGTCACTATCTCCCAGTCTGATGAGGAGCACACACTGATCGGGTCACCAACTGGGGCTGCTTCCAGTTTAGAGGGGTCTATGTCCGAGTCTGCCCATGCTTCAGGCTCCAAGTCTGCCCATTCTTCACGATCCGAGTCTGCCCATGCTACAGGGTCCAATGCCAAATCTTCCACCGGGTCTGGAGAGAATAACCAAGCATCTTCATCTGACGAGGCTACTAGCTCGGACTCCATACCTGCACCACGGACTGATGACCCCACTCCTGTAGCCGGCGAGCTAAATAGATGGTGTGTCGAGGGTCAATGGCAAATTTACCAGGATGCTAAGATGATCAACGACAAACAGAAGATGGCCCGATTAATTACAGAGGAGCGCAGAGTACTCACGAGGAGTTTGCACACTGTTCCAAACATTCACCGGCTGTTCAACCTTCACAAGTGTGACTGGATGGCTCGAGACCCAGGGACGTATAGCGAGGAGATTGTGCGGGAGTTTTATGCTTCCTATGCTGTCACTCTCCGCAGTTCCATTTCTAAGCGGTCGAAGCCCCTAGCTTAGGCTCTGCTCACTTCCACTTTGGTTCGAGGATGCCCAGTGGATATTTCACCTGCCATGATCAGACGCTTTCTCTATGGTCCTACCGCGGGTCACTCTTGGTCTCTCAATACAGCGGAGTTTGACTACAGATGGGACATAGTGCGGAGTGGCGCTTTCCAGAGGAATGCTGATTAGCGAGAGGCTGTTATACTTTGGTTGGCCAGGTACATTGATGCAGATGGCGAGCGTGCAGAATGGGTCTCAGCTCCACGATTGGGCATCCGAAAAGCTACATTAAATTTTGCGGCCTAGTTCTTCTGGCTACTGGTGCGTAACAGAGTGTCGCCGACAAAAGCTGATAATCAAGTCACATGGGACAGAGCGGTCATGGTTGCGGCATTGGTAGCAGGAGTAGAGATAGACTTTGCCCACATGTTGCTGGCAGAGATTCACGAGAGGGCATTCAGGACCTCCACTACCTACCCCTTCCCATGTCTTATTTTTCATTTGTGCAGGGACTCTGGAGTACCAATCTGGCACTGTGACAGGCTAGTCCACCCTATAGGGGCATTGGACATCGGCCTCATTCGAGATGAGGCAAATGTAGCAGCACCTCGCAGAGAGCCTCTGGTTGAGTGGGGCAGGCACAAGGCGATGACCTCAGCGTCTCCGATCACACCGACACTGTCCCGGGCTCCTCCTCTCAGGCAGCTAGCATGGGCCCTAGCTATTCCCGGTCCTCACCGCAGTTAGGCGCTACTATTGTCCCCTTGGCCAGAGTACAGAAGTTAGAGGCTCAGATGGCCACACTGCTACATCACATCCAGTCGTGGATGCAAAAGTCGATAGCCGAGTCTGAGGCTAGAATGGAGCGCAGGATGGAGGGGATGATGGACCGGAAAGTCCAGGCTGTTAATAAGCGTCTAGATGCTTTTGAATTGAGAGTCCTTGAGCGACCTGCACCGGCCATAGATCTAGCTGCTTTGCAGGCTGACCTAGCCAGCCTCTGGACAGACGTTGAGGCCATTCTTGCTGCACCTACAGTTGAGCCTCAAGTTTCCCCTACTGCACTGGCTGATGATACAGTGCTAGATGCCCTATTTAGTGGGACCGCCGAGGAAGGACTTTCACTTACACATGCCAAAGGCAAGCGGCACCGCGCTCACCGCACTGAGAAGGAGAAAGCCCTCAAGAAATAGCATAGGCAGGAAAAGGAGGCTAGACGGGCGTCGATAGTAGATGAAGAGTTGTGCCAGCAGAGGGAGCGTGAGCGAGTTGCAGGGGCGTCGAGCTCTGCCCCAGTTGTAGCGGCCCAGCCTGTTCTGGGGGATGTGGTGAGCACCACTGATGGTGCGGAGCGATTGCTAGAGAGTACTACTGAGGGTGCTATGATAGTTGATGTGGGCACTACTGAGGGTTCCCCCACTGGAGTTCCAGTGGGTTTCGGGAAACCGGACCCCCCTGCTTGTTGATGATTCACCGGCGCTTTGCGCCATAGGTTTGCTTCACCCAATCCATTTTCTTTTACTGTTTCTGTATGCATTGGGGACAACTGCATCTATTTTTGTTGGGGGTGGGGCAAATGGATTGTGAGTGACAGGGTGAAATCTGAATAACCCAACTCATGAATCCTCCCTTGGGGTTTTCATACCTGTGTTCTTTTTCCCCAAAGGATTGTTTAATTTTTGTTGAACCGGCATGTCTTAGGATTGTATGTATAGAAGCATGATACAAAATGAAGCATGATGGCTTATGAAAAATGATACCCGTCAGATTTTGGGATGTATGCTAGAAGTTGTAGGCTACGATTAGTTAATTGTGTTGGCTCTAAGTATGACATAATAAATCAACTCGATGGCTTGACTTGAGCTGAAACTTAAACTGGTAATCTAATAATCTGATAATGAAATTATGTGTCAAGAGTGGGTGAGAATCGTTGAGTGTTCAAACAGTTTTGTGCAAAAACCAGAACTTGCCCGGTTAGTCCTGCTAAGACAATGCAATCTAGAGGTTAGGAAGTGATCATAGGCCATTGTTCTGAAAAGTTCACAAATTTCCTAGAAGGATTCAACCAAATGAAATAATTGTTCCTTTTGATCCAACTTTGAGCCTAAAAATAAACCATTTCTTTCTAAAACCCCGAACTCACCTTCCCATAATCTACTATGTTGGCCCCGGTCCCTCCTTGGACATGTGCACTTCGACTTAGGCCAAAAGCCTAAGCTGAGGGTGGCTAATGCAAAAGTAACTTCAATCTTGACCCTGACCCGACATCGGGTATTGTGCACCTCAACTAATGAAAAATCCATAAGTTGAGGGTGGCTATGAAAGAGGATACTGAAAGAAAAATGGGTATGAAAAGAGTAAGGTGAAGAAGAGAGAAAAAGTGAGGAAAGGATGTGACTTGTTGAAAGCTAAATATATATATATATATATATATATATATATATATATATATATATATATATATATAAAAGAAGAAGCTACACAGCCTAAAGTCACATCTGTGGGTGAAGAAAGTTAAGGAAAGAAGGTAAAGCGATAGTATGACAAAAATAGGGCAAAAAGAGGTTAAAAGCCCTAGTGTAATGTCAAGGAGGGCAGCAAGTCACTAAACAGTATCCAAATGTACCACACCTGACCCTGAGCCTACGTTACAAGCCAATAAAGTCCTATAGTGATCCTAGAATCTAGTTTGGAGAGTCTAAACAGTGAAAATAAGGGCAAGCTTATGGCATAAAGCACTAACTATATTTGAAATTACTTCTGAGCGTGAGTGTTGAATAACTCCTTGCATCATAAATGACATTAAATTCTTGTGAAAAGGGGATTTTGTTTAAAGTAAGGGCACTAGTTACATTGTCGGAAAGTTGGTGCCTGAGTGACAGTGAGAAGGTGTCTGTTGTGTGTCAGTTGGTTGATCTGTGTCATGGTTTGATCTGCATGTATTAGCTTGTCGAGTCTAAGAGAACGTAGTTGCATCTGAAAAGTGAGGGGTGGGGGGGGGGGGGGGGGGGGGGGTGGGGGGGTGGGGTAGAGAGCCATGTGATTGCTTGGGCCTGAAATGCTTGCTTCTATACAAGTGTTGTTTAGAGTAGTATTGCGTCGCTTGAGGACAAACAACGAATTTAAGTTGAGGGTGTTAATATACCGTGAGTTTACGGTATTTCTAATACATTTCACTTACAAGTTGTGTGTGTCTAGGGCCTTTTTGTATTGGTTTTTATGTGTTTTATTGTATTTTTTGCAGGAAAGATGTTCAGGCGCAAAAGTATGGAGACAACTGAGAAAAATGCAGAAAAAGGGCATTCATGGAGGTGGTCTACGGACTGTAGGTCCATTGACGGTCCGTAGGTCAGTCTCGTGGAATGAAGACGCGTGCCTGAACAATCTTTCCTTAATTTGTTTCTTTTTTAAATTAGGATTTGTTTTACTATAAATAGGGCATGTAAACCTCGTTTTAGTGGTTAGACATTATTCTTTTAGTTTTACTTTGTGACTTTGGGGATTTAGTTGGAATTCTAGCAATTATTGATTTTCTACGTTCGTTTTGAAGATTTTGGCTTTGCAATTCAAGTTGAATTTCTGGGTTTATTATTATCTTTACGTAAGTTCATGATTTCTTTATCTAAAATTATGAATTGTGTTCTTGCTAATATGGGTAACTAAATCTACAACTAGGGTTGTGGGAACCATGAGCGATTAACAAAGTATCAATAGTAAATAAGCAATTCTAGAATAGTGTTTTGCATGCATTGATAATTCTTTCGTTTAGAAGTCTTTTTAACGGTGGCCAACGTTAGAACTCGCCTTGTTGTTACTTTCCGGATCAAGGAGGTAATCAACAAGAAAAGAATTATCAACATAGATTTAGTGTGATACTATCTAATAGGCTAGTGTCGATTGGTGCGAAGTAATAACTAAGCCAAACATCAATTATGATGTCTAATATGAGGTAAAGGTAAGGGTTAGTAAATTATATACACGTAGCCGGATCAAGGTGCGGGGTGAAATTCTCTAGATGCCGGATCAAGGATTTAGAGATACCTAACTTATCACTTTGCATGCAAAATATACTAGGAAAGGATTGCTGTTACTAGGATTATTGCGTTATGAGCTTGTGGGGAACACATATACCCTAGTTATTTCTCTCATCTTGATAACAACAAAAAATTGAGTTTTGTTTGATTACTGACTACTTATTGAATTCTTACTATTTGTTTCATATAAACAAACTCCCCCCACCCCCCTTTTAATTACCTGTTTCTGGAAATAATTTGACTAATTGAAGATAAATTGTTGGTTAAAGTAAAGTCTAAATCATTTTCCTCGTGGGATCGATTCCAACCTATAAGTTGGGTTCTTTACTTGATAACGATCGCTTACACTTCTGTAGGGAAGTGTAATTTAAGCGTATCAACCTTCACAACTACATGCCTTACAATTATGAAATTTACGTTAGTGTTTTTAGCCAGGTACAGAGCTTCACAACTATGATAATATCTAAGCTACCTAGACTATGCTATGTCAGCTTACAAAAAGGAGTTACCAGCAAAAGTCGAGGTCCACTTAGTCGGTTATTGAATTGGAGATTGAGTCTCGAAGAGGGACTTCGAAGGGAAAAAGAACAGGAGCATTATGAGTCTACCCATTGACTACTTCAGCTACAAGAAAAATGGTTAGGCAAAGATATGGGAAAGGAAGGAGAAAAGGCAAGGATGACAGTATACTTACACAAGTTTTCCTCTACAAGACTCGTGACTAAGAACCCACAAAAAAGATACCACGGCGTCCACCGAATAACAGTACCACTGAATATCGAGAAGGAAATCATTAAGAGAAGAAGTGGAGATTAGACAAAGGGAGCAGATATTGGTACCTTTGTGAGCTGAAAGTTCACAATCTTCCTTAGATTGGACATCGAATACGGAAATGAAGGACAACTCCAAATAGGAAATCCAATTTAAAGAGAGATGATTTCCTAATTCGAGATGGGCTGGGTTTTGTTTTTACTTTTTGGTTTGGACTCAGTTGAGCCAATTTTGTGTAGCTTCTTTCTAATAATTTAATAAAAGGGCTGGCCAATATTTAAACTAAAATAAAATAAAATATTACACCTAGATAAAACACAAATTCCCAATCTTAGAATTAGAAACATCCAAAATAGGGATTTCAATACACAAGCATAATTGAGACAAACAAGAACGACCAGACATGGATGACAAAGAAATATCAAAAGGCAATTTCAGTACCTGCAAAATTGCATTAGTGGATGTAATTTCAATATATTGTTTATGCGGAGACGGAACTCATATATGGCCTCCTTATGAAGTGGTATCAACCTCTTTAGGGGCTCAACCTGCCGAGAAGGTCATGAATGGATTAAATCGAAGTATAACAGGGCACAAAGATGAAAGAGGAGAAAGCTTTGTTTACTTAACTTTATTTTGTGGTATACATCTGATCAATCCGAGTTGAAGAAGTCTTCAAAGGACCTAATTTCATGAAACTGTGAGAGTTTTTGAGTGTCCTTAGTGAAATTTGTCCAAATTCGGATCCATATCTATGTATACATTGGAGACATTTGAACTATTTTCTATCATCTTCTCACTGCCTTCATCAGAGATAGGTCGATTTCTCCGACCATGAAGCAGCTTGGAGTCATCCAAGGAAAGGGTAAAACTTAGAAATGGGGCTTAAGGATCGAGTTACAACATCAAAAGTGAGTTAGGGAGTAGATCGATTCTTACCTTAGTTGTCTTGTGTGGAAACAAATCGAACGCAGTTGGTTGCAGCAGGTGATGACTTGATTTCACTCCAAGGTAAGCGCCTCCTCTTCATCTTCCAATGGAAACTCAAGCTTGAAGACAACCAACTCTTTTTTTCCTTTCTTTGTTTATTCATTTATGTATTTTGTTTTGGACGGAGTTTTTGTTTTTGGACCAGATCATTACATGATCTATTTTTGTTCTTTTTACTTTCTAATAAAGGGACCCACTTTTTAATTAAGAATTTTTTTTATAAGTTCAACAAAAAAAAAGTTTAAAGGTTTTCTCACCTAAGTTGAATCAAGTTTTAAGGAGCTATTCTTAATGACTTTAGCTTTGATTGGTAATTGAATTGTATCTTTTTTCGTGGCTGATAAAATGAATATGATTAATGACTATTTTATGGGATTTTATGTGACACCGAGCGGGCTTTTGTGATTAAGGTTTTTATCTAGCGCCCATGGACCTTTAGTAGCAATCCCTAAGCGCAAGAACTATGTGGCACCATAGGATGTCTTAGCTAGTCGATCCACGTAAGCTATGATATCTCTTTTCGGTGTGGGATAGACACCGAAATCCATGTTTTAGATCACATGTTCTATATTGGTTAATGATAAACATCCCACAATAATGAACAAGGTTACTTTAAAAGTATCTCACATGGTGTTTTAAAAATGTTAAACTTGCATTTACCATAATTTTGACCTATGTTTTCTAACCTCTTATTTTATGCTTTTGCTTGGTCATTGCATGTCGTGAAAATTCCTTTTAGCATGATTTCATATCTTTTATGCATTTCTATCATACTTAGTGCATTCCATGTACTTATACATACTTGTTCCTACATTGTTTCTCTAATGTAGGATCCAATGCTCCTACCTTTTATACTTGTCACTAGTTGATCTATCTCTTGGCACTTGAAGATTGGTGAGTCCTCATGTTCCGAGACCAAGACACTTTTATTGCTTTCCTTTCTTTTAGTTTTCAAACATTTTATGTAGTGTATGGGTTTGATCTTGATCACTTCTCTTTTGATGTATTAGATGGCTTGTTGAGAGTATGTTAGACTTCCGTTTTGTCAAACACTTTTATGATATGAGATTGCTACTTTTGAAATCTTTATTTTTATTATCTTGTTTGATGTATGCTAAGTGTCTTGTGTAGGGACTTTCGGGGTTCTATACGCCATGTTACACCTACGGTATACTTTGGGTCATGACACAAATAGTCCTTCCTCTTTCTTGACTTCACCGCTACGTCCTCATTATAGAATTCAACATTTTTATGGAGAAATTTGTCAAATATATTTTGCATAACCCTTTGATATGTGGCACCAACATTCTTCAAACCAAAAGGCATCACCTTGTGGCCATAAATACCTTTAATTGTGTGAAATACAGTGATTTTTTCATCCTTTGGTTCCATGCAAATTTGGTTATAGTCGGACGAACCATTAATGAATGAAATTGCCTCATAACTAGTGGTAGCATCAATAATCATGTACTGATGGGAAGCGAAAACTCATCTTTAGGGCATGCAATGTTGAGATCTCTAAAGTCGACAAAAACATGTATTTGGCCATTTTTCTTCCTCACAAGAACAATACTTGAAATCCATGTAGGGTATTTGATTTCACAAATAAATCCTGCTTAAATGTATTTGTTACCTTCATTCACGATCAATGGAACCAATTTTGGTCTAAATATATTTTGGGCCTGCTTAATCAGAAAAGCACCATTCTTGACTTCGAACTGATAGGCTGCTACTTTAGGATTCAAGCTAGACATTTCTTCATAACTCCAAGCAAAGGCAACTCTATATTCTCTAAGTATAACCATATAAGTGATTTCTTTGTCAACTTCTAGAAAAACACTCATCCTTGGGTCTTCATTAGTTCCAAGGTTAACTTCCTTTAAGGGATTTGTTTTGGTCTTTATTCATTTTTTAAGTTCTAGTGGAGCATCTCTAGCATCTTTCTCTTCTTGAGGATCATTGTAATTGACGGATATGTGATATCACTAGGAAATATATCCAAACTCTTTGTGAACCTTCTTTTAAGATGAGGCATCATGCTCAATCTGGGTAATAATATGATATGAGGAGCCTACAATTTCTTCATCCTCCTTGTGCTTCTTGGTGTAAATCACGATGTGAGTCTTTTCCTTTAGTATCTTTTTACATGAAAGGGTAAGTCTCACCTTTTTTGTCGTTATGGAAGGAAATAAACTTATGCTATCCTTTTAGACCATAGGTGAAACATGTGTTATCACCCTTTGATAGATTCTCTGGTGCTTGTTATTCTTCTTCTTCAGCAAACCCAACCTCTCAAACATAGAAGTTCTTGAAATCAATTTTCCAAGTCGATCAAAGATGGAAGGACTTTTTATTGGAAGCAACAGACTCATCATCTATAGTGATATAGTTTTTACTTGACCTTATCATGGAGATGTGAACTGGTGGTTGTTGGCTATAGCCTAAGCCTTCTTGTACTTGCCTAATTATATCTTCCAATGGGAATTTCCTTAACTTTGATGTCTCATTAGGGTTGTATCAAACCTTCACAAAAAACTTGTAATCATTTGGATCATGGCCTTCTCTTGTGCGTCTTTTTGGAAGTGCCACATTTCGCTGTGGATTTTGAGCGATTGATTTTGCCGATACATTTTTAGACAAGTTTATTGCATCAATCTGTTTGATAGGAAAAGTTAGTCCTCTTAGTACATTTCCATAGTTTTAAGATGATTGACCTTCCTCTTTCTTTCGTTTGGTTCGTAGTGGAGTACAAAAGTCAACTTCATTTTCAAGGACATGCTATTCCCTTAATTCAGCATGGAACATGGTCCTTTAATTAAATTTGACTTTTCTGTACCACATAACCTCTTTTGCTTGCAAGCTTATTTGACTTGATTGATTTGACGTCATCAGGTTTCGCCTTTTTCACAATGTAACTCTTCAAATAGAATTTTGTGTCAACGACGAGTGACTCAACTTCAGTGAAAGGATTATCATCCGAAATGTAACATCTCGCACCTAGATTTGACTATAAAGAGTTTAAAATATGAAAATATTTATTTTTGGAAAGAATAAGGAAATTTGGAAATTTTTGTCCACGTTAAGAAAATGAGTGTTGCCCATTTTCAAACGATCATAACTCCTAGCTTGGGATGAGTTAGGAGAAGCTCTTGATATGGTTTGAAATCCCTTGGAGATATATTTCCAACGCCACCAAGTTTGCGCGATTTTGACGACGTATGAGTGAGTTATGCCTTTCGGAAGTTGGGCTATTGGATTGAGGAAAGTCCAAATCCGGATTTAAGGAAGGGCAAACTAGTCTTTTCTCTAATTAATTTCCTAATTCATTTTTAGGGGTTTATTGGGGTAAAAACAGAACTTAATTCAGTTTTGGAAAATGAGAATACGCTTAGGGCTTGGAGAAAAGAGAAAAGAAGAAACAAAGGGAGAAAAGCCATGATTTCGCCAAGAACGTCAAGCGTTTGGAGTGGAATTTGTCGAGGGTGATCCCTATTAAGGTATGTGAGATATTTTAGTGATGGGTTAGTTCACCCACACACTAACTTGTTTCAATTCAGCAATTTTGGGTTATTTACATGTTAAAAAGTGAAGTTATTGAAGAACATCGTTGAATTCTTGTTGGTTGATCGTTGAATGCCTAGTGTTGATTTGATTCGTGTTTACGGGTTGTTCTTCGAGTTAAATCTATTGGGTATTGAGGGTGCTAATGACCGTAGGTGTTTGGGGAAAGAACTATGGAAGATTGGAGGGTTTAGAGATGAAAAACGAAGGAGAAAAGTCAGAGTTTTCTAGGCAAGGGCTTGGGGTGCTGCGCCACTCAGAGCGCCCCACTTTAGAGTCTGAAGTTTGGGCTCTAGGGACACGTGCCAGCCAGAGTGCCACAACTTCAGCTATGAAGTTTATGCTCTGGTGCCCCACGCCTCTCAGAGCGCCAAGGACGCCAGTGCACCGCATCCCTCCCCCATCTTTTCGTACTAGTTCCTAAGTGATGCACCTATGTTTCCTAGTTGATTCTAACACTCTAAGGTACATCTAAACATCATGAAATCATCCATACACATGAGATCATGAGCCTTGAATCCATAATCCAATTCAAGGAAAGTTAAGATCAAAGTCAAAGAAGTTAAGAGTCAAGTCTAGTAGTTAAGAAGCAAGTAAAACAAAAGTTTCTTAAAGTTTTCAAGAGTTTTTAACAATGTTCTAACTTCGTTTTAAGACTCAAGTTTTCAAGTTAAGCAAAGAGTAAAGGGTGGAGTTCATTTCTCAAAATTTATAAGGGAACTAAGTATTCCCTAAGAGTTTATAAATGTTTTTACACATTTGAGCAAGAAAAGGGAACAACGATTCCAAAAGAGCTTTTAAGCTAAGTTTGAGTAATTATCTCAATTCAAAGAAAGAGTTTTGTTTTTACAAACATATGAGCTAAGTATATTTTGGGAGTAGTATTGAGCACCGATATGGGGATGCGAGTTCATATTAACTCAAGTCTCTATAAACCATGTAGCCATCATGGGTAGTAAAGGATCATACTTTTTAGATGACTCATTAAGATGCTTTTAGCATAGACTAGTGGATCTACTAAGTTAAACGTTCTATATGACGACAAAGTATAGGATAGTTCTGCCATCATGTGTCTTATTGCTTTATATTGAGTTCAGTTATTCATGAGTTGTACAGAGCCAAGGTAAGTGTTCCTTCTTACTCCTTTCAAGCTTAAGTTGTTGTTTAGCATTCCAACTCGCATACTGTACATTCAATATACTGATGCCAGTTGGCCTGCATCGTTTTATGATGCAGACACAAGTAACCAAGATCAGCATCTAGTGCCTCGTTGATCCAGTTGAACACTCAGAGTCAGTGGTGAGCCTCCTTGCATTCCGGAGGACTCTTTTATTCGCTTTCTAGTTTAGTTCCTTAGGATGTTGTAGGGTTGTCCTAACATCCATAACTGTTGTTTAGAGGCTTCATATATAGTTAGTAATTCAGTTATCTTTACATTATCATTCAGATGTTGTTTAAAGACTGAGTTGCCATTTTGGTTAAACTATTATTTCTCAAGTTATGCATGAGTTATATTTTCTTATGTTTAAGTCTTTCGCTTTGAGTGCCTGCCACGCCCAGGGTGTAGGCTCGGGGCGTGACACAAAACTATTTTCCTTTTAATTTTACCTTCAAGATACTTCAAATGTTAATAGTAAGAAGTTGAGGCAATTTTATTCTCATGTACCCAAGGCCTACCAAAACAATATGTTTTATGAAGTCTTTGCATAGATCATATGTATCCATGCACTTGATCTCAATTGTTCCATGTAGATTTCTAACTTGATAGATCCTATGGACCTTTGTCCCTATTGAATGAATCCTTGTATTAATCAAATGACTTTTGCTTAATTTTTATGTCATGATGCCAAGTTCCTTCATCATGTGGATAGGCAGAATGTGGTATTTATCCTTTTTATTTATCAAAATTATGTTTGGCCTCTTATCTAGTACGTGACCCACCATATATGAAGGATGATTGTGAAATGTTTCACTAAATAGAAGATCCTTATTTGTAAATGTAATTTTTGTATAACATGCATGTACTTCTTTTGAAGAAGGCTCAACACGCTTGTATAACATGAAATGTTTCTCTCGTTGTTTTTACTTTGTCAGAAGGAGGCACCTTTGATGAGGGAAATTTTTTATTAGCATTGAGGAATGACACCTAGACATTTTCTTGAGTAGTCTTTGTGCATAACCAACTAGGAAATAATTCTCCTAAACTCACAGGATGTTGAGGATTCTAGTAGTAATGCACGTCTACCTTTGCCCCTTTTGGATGCTTAACTAATTTATGCTTTTTAGTCTTCTCACCATCCTACTTCTACTTCTAATTTGTTCCTCAAATGACTCTTTTTGTAAACTTGTCTTGTTAATCTTCGCCTAGTCACAAGAATCTATCTTTCATTACTGCCTCCATCAACTTGGGATTTGTCTTGTTCCAACGGCTCTTCTTCACACTCTACGGAGGTATATATTTGAACTTGATGATGTAACACCCCGAAAACTAGTAGGCTAAACTAGATCTTGATGTGAGGGTTAGAGTTGTGAATAACTCCCTATAATTAAAAATAAAGGGTTTCGTGTTAGAACGTCAAGGTACGACCCCCAACGACCAACCATGGGTCCTTGAGAAGGACCCTAGAACTACCCAAAAATTGTGCCACCCACAAGGCCATCCACACACCGTAGGTGGGCAGCGTGGGTGAGCCCCTCCTAGAATCTGCCTATGGTAGTGTCCACGGTAGGACCACGTCTCTTGGATGGGTCCACACCTCATGGATAAGGGTGCATGTCCCAAGCTCCAAATGAAGGGTCACAGACCACTATCCATGCTTGACCAACACGCCCCATGGGTCTATTCATGGCCCGTGGGCGTGGTCTCGTGGGTGAGGCAGTAAGTTGGGTTTGGGCGGTTAAGTGGGGGCTTAGTGGAACTTTCCGGAATTAATTAGGGGTTAAGTGGTGTCCTTTTAACCTTACTTAGACCACCTATATAAAGACTTTAGACCCTTAAATTCATTTATCCTAGTCATTATTTCAACTCACCAAAAAGAACCCAATTCCCTCCCAAAACTCCTCTCTCTAGGAAAAAGAAGAAGAAGAGGGTCAAGCTAGGTCAAGACTCCATTGTTTCAAGCTTGCTAGGCTTTGTAATCAAGCTATGATATCTTATTCATCCATGGATTCTTCCATCCATGGAGTCCCCTAGAATTCCCCCAATTGTGAAGATGAAATCCCCAATTCAAGTTAGGGTTCCTTCCAATATTATGGGTTAAGTTAAATATGGATCCAATTGTGTGAATATTGATTGTTTATGATTTAGTTAGTAGTGAATCATGTTATTATGATGAAATTACATGTTTTCCACCCCTAACCCTAGTCTAATTGATGAAATTGAAATAATGTGGGTTTATGCCTTTTGAAGGGAAATTGAGGATTCATAGATGATCTTTTAGAATTGGTGATATGTATAGTAATTGTTCAATAATAAAAGTATGTGGACATGAATTGAATTAGAATAATGTATATGTGATGGATCGTGACTAGTAAGGCTTGAGATTGAAGCTTTATGATGATATATGATTAGAATCACTTAAGAATGAAACATGTGATTAGAATGCCTTGTAATCTAGGTATGTATGATGATTGTAAGAAGTAAAACTTTGAGAGTAAGGCTTGTAGTCATGAATGTTGATTACTAGGGCTTTGAGAGTAAAGCTAATATGATGCATTATGTATGCAATGGCTTTGAGAGTGGAGCCTATATGAGAATGGTAGACTAGGAGATATCATTGTTGTGGAAGGACTTTACCCACCTCATTTACCTTATGAATGTTTGAATGCATAAAGTGATAGAATCACTTGAAACATGGATTGGTTGTCAAGGACATCTCTCCATGAGTCATGAGTTAAGTAAGCCTTAATAACTAGTTTAAGGGGTGTACGTTTGGCCCCGAATGGATATTGACAATGGGATGGAGGCTCACACATAGTCGGGTTCGGGCTTCCAAAATAAAGGAGGATCACACCTAGTTGAGTTCGGGCTTCCAAAGTAAGGGGGAACTCTCACATAGTAGGGTCCGGGTTTTCCCAAAGTAGGTCTCATGAGATGGAAGCCTTCACCTAGTGGAGTCCGGGTTTCTAGTTGCAATCTCCGTATCCAATGAACTAAGACATGCTTAAAGAAGTATCTCCTAGTGTTTGAAAGCACTAATGAACTAAGACATGCTTGAGAAAGCATCTCCAAGTGTTCAAACATAATGAACTAAGACATGCTTGAGAAAGCATCTCCAAGTTTTCAAATACCAATGAACTAAGACATACTTAATGAAGTATCTCATAGTGTTCACAATAAAAATGAACTAAGACATGCTTAAAGAAGTATCTCATATTGTTCAAATTAATGAGGAACTAAGATGTGCTTAAAGAAGTGTCTCATAGTTTTCCAAGGCTTAAAAAGAGGGACTAGTCTCCAACCAAGAAGTATGATTATGATGACCTAAAGTTGTAGTTAGCATGGGTGGGATTATGGGGTCTTATCAATACATTGCATAAGTATGACTTGAGGTTACCTAGGAAGTTTTTATCTTATATGATGTATGTTTAGATTGGATTGTTGCTATAGTTGTCATCCATGATATGTTTGACTAAAGGTGAAGATTCCCTTGTCTATGAATGATGAGCTAAATATGAGATCAAAGAGATGATCAATATGTATGATGGACTAAAGGGGTAGTTAGCATGATGAGATTATGGGGTCCTATACATGCATTGCACAAGTATGACTTGAAATTACTTATGAAGTATTCCTTTTATGGTATGAAGGACTAAGGGTTGACTAATGCTTATATTATGCCTATGACTATGTTGTTGTCTCTTATGCTTATAGTTTATGTTTTATAAAGTATCTCTTCTAATTATGGCATATGTCTTATGTTGACTAACCCTTATGTTATGCTCTTATGATGTTATGTTAGCTATCATATTTTGTACATTTTGTACTAACACATACTCTTGCCTACATTCTCATCAAATGTAGGGTCCGGCGATATTGAGTTCCATTCTCATGGCTAGGTTTCTAGTAGAGTAAGGAGTTGAAGACTTGGTGAGTCCTCATAGCATTGAGGATGTGATCACCTTTATTTTATGTCTTTTTTTTTTTATGTTTTAGACTTTTGTATGGGCTATGTCCCAAAGATTTATTCAAATTGTTTTAGATGGTTTGAGACAAAGTGTTATAGACTTCCGCTTGCTTTTATAAGACACTTCGATTGTATGGAAAAAGTTTTAAAATGTCTGCATCATTTCTATTGCTTTATGTTATGATATGCTAAGGAGTTTGTATGAGACCCCATTCAGGATGAGTACACCTTGTTACATCTAGGGTGTACCCCTGGGTCGTGATAGATCAAGAGAGCCAAATATGATAAAGATTTGGTTAGAACTGGAATTCTCATCGTCAAGGATAATTCTCTTTTCGTTAGCCAATTGTATAACTCTATCATTGAAGACAAACATTTATCAAAAGGGTAACCCACAAGTCGATGATACTTGCAATAGTTTGGGTCATTGATTTTTTCAGTTTTATTAGGTTTCTTAATCTCTGTCAACTCAATTATCTTTAGCTCAAACAATTCGTCAAAAAAATCAAAACTTAGGAATCCAAGAATGTGTATTACCTTTTTTGCATCTTCTTCATGGTCAACATTTGATCCGGACACTCTTAGAAAGTCGTCTTCAAACTTTGCTTCTTGTTTTTCTTTGTAGGAAGCTTCAAAAGTGATACATTGACATCGATGAATTATTTGTTTTTATTTTTAGACACAAATTTTTTACTCCATATCTTAGGCTCGTACTTGTCCTTTCCTTTGCGAGAATCATGGACAAACATCAAATCTTTTCCAGTAGAAGACATGATCAACTCCATATCGTGAGGTCAATTAGCTAAATCCTTGAAAATGTTTGGCTTTATTCCCTGTACGATGTAAAGAAGCTCTTAATGCATTCCTTGGACACACATTTATATTCCAGAAGCTTAATTAAGTCTATATTTGCAATTTAGGCTCGCATTTCTCCATCGATTTATGAAGTCTATAACAATTTCATTCTTCCTTTGGCAAGTATTTGTGAGTTTTACCATGCTCAGAGTGCGCCTTGTTCTATATTAATGACTAAGAAACTCTTTCTCTAGTTGCTCTTAATAATCGATAGAATTGGGCTCAATATTTGTGCACCAATTACAAACATTTCCTTTTAAAGAATGGAAAAACATCTTGACAAGATAGTCTTCATCTGTTCCAGGATTATTACCTGTCCCCACAAAGAGTGCAACATGTTGCTTCAAATTTCCTTTACACTCTAATTGTTGAAGTTTGTGATGTTGATAAATGGCATACATTTTGAGGATATCAATGCTTGTAGTGTATGATTTGGCATACATATGAGAAGACTTCGTGGAGACTTCATTCCTATCTTTAATGGTCCTTTCAATGAACTTCATCATACTATCAAGTTGGATCTTTCCTTCGGAAGAAACTAAATATCCTTGTTAGATGGTGCTTGCTTCACATGATGTTTAATCTCTTAAACTTCAATACCCTTTTCCATCATATCCCTAAACTTATCAATTCAAGACTCTTGGTGGTATATATATTTTTTCAATTATTTGATCAACTTTCCCAGATTTTCAAGTTGTTCCTCCATGGATGAAGTATCAGTTACCATTGCTTGCAAAATCATTGGAGACGTAGTAGAGTAGCATGGATTGTCGCTCAAGTTGAGTTTCAATGGACTCACATTATGTGATGCATGAGGAGGGATTCACTAGTTGAAACATAGTTCTTTTTTATGGTAGAGTTCTTGGAACAAGAGAGCTCAAGTAGAGTTAAGGTTCTTTTTATCATTTCAGCAACATTTATTCCTCCTTCTGAAGCATTTGTGCGTGAAATTTCTCCTTTTGGAGGTGAAGACCCAAAATTATTGGTTAATGAAGACGACACTTGAAGTGTTTGTTGTCCCAATATAATGGCATTGTACCTCTTAACAATTCTGAAACTTCAAAAGATAACATTTAGAATTCATTCTACTTTAGTAGAAAACTTGGAGTCAGCAGTATTAGAGGCAGTTGGTTGAAAGTTTATCTTCATCCAAGTCATTTCGATAATATCTGATGCTTAAAAAATTGAGACGAGAGGTAGAGATTGTCCTACTGGGCGTGCCAGAATATATAGACAATAAAATTTGTATTGAGAAAATAATAATCAAGACTGAAAAATATGGCAACAGTTGTATTTATTTGATTTAAAAAATATTAGCGTCTACTGGGCGTGCCAGAATATATAGACAATAAAATTTGTATTGAGAAAATAATAATCAAGACTGAAAAATATGGCAACAGTTGTATTTATTTGATTTAAAAAATATTAGCGTTACAATCTCTATTCACCTTTTAAAATATAAATTCAAGGGCTTAGGTTTGATCTTGAATCTTGAATTTTTTTTCTTGAACTTGTACTTGGATTCAACGGACTGCAAACTTTATCTTAAATCTTGATGAAATTGTTCTTGACTTATACTTGAATTCAATGACTTTTGAGCTTGTTCTTGAATCTGGTGGTCTTGATCTTGAGTTGTTCTTGAACTTGAATGCTTGTGAGCTTGAATTATAGAATTTGTAGCCTGTAGAAAGTATGCGGTGTTTGATCATAGGCTCTCTCTGGGTTTTTAAGAATTCTTGTGTGATTTCTGATTTATGAGGATCCCTATTTATTGTTGTAGAGTAGAGGAGTTATGATGAAAACAAGTTTTTTTTGCTCAATCAGATTTAAGTGATATGTCAGATTAGGCTTTTGTAAAGATGGTTTATTATTTGTAGCCCAAATCAAAGGACTAGTCCAATGAAATTGAACTTTTAATTATATCCATATTTTTTAAATTTAAATAATTAATTTCATTATATTAATCCACAATATTTACTAGGACTAATATATTCTTGAATTTAATATAATATGAATCATTAAATGAATTTATATCAAATAAATTTTAAATATTAGAACAACAATCTAAAGATTAATTTTTTTTGGTTAATGAATAAAGTTGAATTTTCAAATAAGGTGAATGAATGAATTTTGAGTAAGAAAAATGACTGAAATTTTGAACAAGGCAAATGAATGAAACTGAAGGAAAATCCCTCATATTTATAAATAAATAAATAAATAAATAAAACTCTTACTTCCAAACGATATAATAACGAGTGAATTTTATAAATGATAAAAAAAAAACAAATCATTCATATAAAAGCTATTGGGAAAAAAATTGGTCAACTGTGAGCCAAATGTCATTTGGGATAAGGGTCTGAAAAATATCCTAACTTTGGCCGAAATTGTTGTTACGATGCCAAACTTTATGGAGGACCTATTACCCCCTGAACTATTTAATAGTGTATTTTAAAGGTATATATGTGCCCACGTGGACACATTACTATTTATAATTTTGCATTATTTTTAATGTCTGCGTGGGAAAATATATATTTTTAAAATACAGTATTAAATAGTCTGGGGGTAATAGGTCCTCATTAAAGTTTGGTATCGTAACAATAATTTTGGCCAAAGTTTGGGTATTTTTTAGACCCTTATCCCTTTATTTTTTATTTAAAAAAAGTGAATCGCTCAGACGTGAACAAATTGTTTCTAGATAATAAAAAAGTAAATCATTCATCTATGAGCAAAGTGGTTATAAAAAAAACAAAATAATAAAAGAAAACGATAAAATAATAAGAGATGATAAAATTTATATACTTCTAAACTATACAAAATAAAATAAAATAATAATAACAACAACAACAACAATAATAATATATTGAGTTTTTCTTGTGATTACGTATATAATATATGTAACACCTCAGAAATTAGACTCACCTAAACAACATAAAATTGGGTGAACCACGGCGGGGTTCACGGATCGTGAAAAGGACTACGAATTGTCGACCTGCACGTGGATTCACACTCAGACAACG
Organism: Solanum commersonii; assembly: GCA_029007595.1. Taxonomy (NCBI): domain Eukaryota; kingdom Viridiplantae; phylum Streptophyta; class Magnoliopsida; order Solanales; family Solanaceae; genus Solanum; species Solanum commersonii. The sequence goes on from JAJTWQ010000008.1 coordinate 4,914,819, forward strand.
TGGCGGACCACGGAGCCCACCACAGGCTGTGGTCCTAATGACGGGCCGTGGATGGGTCCGTCGTCCAGAACCAGTAGACCCTAACCCCAAAGTGAAGAACCACGATGGCCATCACGGTCTGTGGTCCTTCACAAGGTCCGTGAATTGGACAGTGGTTGGGGGTACCAAGAACTAGTAAGCTCTGGCCAGCAACCACGACCCACTTGACAAGCTGTGGTCCCGTTCACGGTTCGTGAGTGGCTTCGTGGTTGGCCTCCGATAACTTTTAAGTTAGGGTCGCTTTAGTCCTTTCCCCTATGCGTTGGACACCTAAACTATGTCATTTAATTCCTAAACTACGTCGTTTTACTCAGTTTAAGCAAAATAATCTAGTCAGAACCTAATCAAAAACCTTTATTCTCAGAATTAATCGAAATTAGAGCCAAAAAGAAGAGGAAAGTCGACCAACCCCTCAAGAACAAGCAGAAGGTTTTCTTCAAGTTTCATCCCCGAAATCGAAGGATTTCTCCGTAGATTTCATCACCGGGTATGTGCACTAGTGGGTTCCTGATTTCACATATCAGGAAACTTCATCCAATATTAAGTGGCAACGATCGTTAGTAAGTAATATAACCCAACTAAGTGAGTTGGGGTCGAATCCCACAGGGAGTGGTATGTATTTGAGAATCAATAGAAAAGCATGAATATGCTCAAGTCAATCATAGGTAAAATATTTACGAATAAAAGCATGGTTCAAGTTTGGGGTGACACAAGTGTCAAATAACAAGGGGGGTTTGATTTCAACTATCGACTACAACAGCAAATAACACGAAAATAGCAAGTATAGAGACGGGTTCTTGGGATGTGATCGGATTATGGGCGAAGGTAGACAATTGGGTAATTGCAATTGATAGTAAATAGCTGTAAATCAATGATTAAGCTAGACTTTAGTGGGGATAAACTTTCTCTTGAACAGTTTACCCCGAATCAAATTGGTTTCTCTTGAACACCAATAAACAACAATTAAGAACAGCCTACGCTTTAGTCCATTCACTCTGTTGAGTTGAACCTATTGCAACCCAATACCCACAGACCATCAAATCAGTAATCTTGGTTTTAAAACCTCTCTATCGAGCAAGCCAAACACACGAAGGTAGAGTTGCATTTGCAACTACAACCCTTTAGATTAAGCCACAATTACTTAATGAAATCACTTTTAAACAACATTAACACTATCAATTAACAATACCCAGCAATTAAATCAACCAATAATCACATAATCACACCCCAAGAATTGGGGTTTTAGCTAGATATCATAAAAAGACATAAATCGTTACCAAATTGTGTTTCCATCAATAGGGTATGATTAATTTCGTCTTTACAAAGGTCTAAGATGAAGAATCTTTAACATCCACTTCCAATTTCTCAGAAAAATGAAAATCTTCAAAGCTAAAAAAAGATTGTCTCAAAACTCAGTTCAAAACCAAAAATTCTATTCTCAAAACTCTGATATTTTATGCTAGATACTAAACTAAAAAATTCAAACAGGTATTTATAGTCGCCAAAAAATGTGCTGCGAAGGACCATTCGATAAGTCGGGATGCCGATCCACTCGACGATCCGCCCTTTGGTCAATTCCATCGCTTTTTTGCTTTGGCCTCAGTAACTTCAAGCTTCTGTAACTTTGGGTGATCTAGTACTGCATCTCGAAACCGTTCGGCAACTCGCTGACTGCTCCTTTCAATCGCCAACTTGATTTTCTCCTTCAGGGCTTGGCACACTGGAACATTAGGCGAGACCATAGCCATTCGGCAACTCGCCCAATGGTTTAGGTGATCCTCATGCCTTCTTTTCTTCGTTCTTTCAACTGCCTTGTTCCTTTTTTCTAATTAGTGTCCATACTTTGTTCCTCAATCCAAATACCTGAAAAACAAGGATTTACATCAGTTATTGGCACAAAATATGCATTTGAGGACACTAAATCTATTAAAATAAAGACCTAAATGAGTCCAAATCATGGACTCATTAGTTCTTTTCATCCACTAGGTCCCTAGAACTGAGTTAGTTCCTTGATTCTCCATATTTAATTTAGAGCTAGGGTTTCTAAAACCTTGGATATTTACTGTGATTTAGCTGTGATATTTCAAACGTAATTAACTGACACTATTTCGGTTCAAGTGTCATACGATCGCGTGTAGTGTTATAACCCAACCAAGGCTTGGGATCGTTCCCACAGGGAGTGGTTTTGAGAATTAATAGAAAAATAAAATCTAGTTCTAATTAGTCATAGTTATATATATTAACGATTAAAAACATACTAAATCTAAGGGATGATACAAGCATCAATTATCAATGGGGTTTGTATTAATTAACAACTAAAAACAAGAAAAATATAAGGAAACGAGATAGGGAGACGAGATTCTTGGGATGTGATAGGAATACGGGATAAACTAGACTATCGGGTTAATGCTTTTGATGGTAGATTGTTGAACATTTGTGACTAGGCTAGACTATAGTGGGGATAAATTCTCTCTTGAGCAACTTACCCCGAATCAACTCGATTTCTCTTGAACACCGAGTTGCTGCATTAAACACAACTTCTGCCTTAGCCCATTCACTCTCTCCGGCTGAATGTGTGGGAAAAGGACTAGGATTCACTTTCTCGAGCTGAACCCATGTCGACCTAATACCACCGGCTATCAATTTAGTAGTCTTAGTTTGACGACCTCTCTCTCGAGTAAGCCAAAAATACTAAGATGAAATCGTATTTGCAACTACAATCTCATTAAGTTCATACACAACGACTAAACGAAATCACATTTAAACAACAAATAAACCATCAACAAGCAAGACCCAACAGATAATCTAACCCATATTCACAAAATCACACCCCAAGAATTGGGGTTTTAGTTAGACATGTAGAAGAGATAAAAATTTATACCACTATCAATTTCCATCAACTAGTATGAAGAATTAAGTCTTAAAACATGTCAAGAGTGAAGAATATTTGAGACCCAAGTCCAATTTCTTGGAGATGAAACCCTTTGAAGCTTAAAGGTCTAAGAACAAAGTCTCCAAAAACCCTCTAAAACATGAAACTGAAAATATTCTAAGTCTGAATAATAATTGTATATGAATTGATACTAATTTAACAATTTAAACAAGTATTTATAGTGTTTGAAAATTTGTGTTGTCGCGGATCACTCAGCGCAGTTAGTTGGGATCGCCAATGCACTTGGCGATCCGCCTTTTGGTCGATTTCATCGCCTTTTTGCTATAGCCTTCAGCATCTTCGTGATTTAGTCGTTGGATGATATAGTACTGCTTCATGGGACTACTCGGCGACACACCGACTGCTCCATTTCATCTCCAACTTGATCATTCCCTTCAGGGCTCAGCACACTGGAACAAAAGGCGATCTCTAGGCCGATCGGCGACTTGCCAATTGGGTTTGGCAATCTTCAGGCCTTCATTTTTTCGTTCTTTTCAGCCGCCTTGTTCCTTCTTGCCAAGTAGTGTCCATGCTTTGCCTCAAATTCCAATTACCTGAAACTTAAGGATTTTTATCAGATATTGAGATAAAATATGCATTTGAGGACACTAATTCTATCAAAATATAGCCCTAAATGACCCCAATTTGTGGACTCATCAACACCCCCAACTTAAAATTTTGCTTGTCCTCAAGTAAAACTCAAGTTCAACAATTCAAAAAGGATGTATCAAACAGTGCTACACAAGACTCAATCATGAATGTACACAACAAGACTCAATTTACTCAAGCAAGGATCAATTGTGTACCCAAAGATTCAAGTTGTGATACACCATTACTTAAGATTCTCAAGCTCGCAATACTTGCTTCAAATGCAAGTTCACGCTCGACAAAAGTATTCGAATGCCCTCACACAAAGGATGATTCCATATTCACACAGAAAGGTTTAATCATTTAAAGTTTCGAAATCAAATGCAATGCTCACTCTCTTAAAAAGAAGAACACTATGTATGCTTTCACCCATAGGTTTGACCGTATTTTCCGATCGACTTTTGTTTCAGCTCACTCAAGGTCAAAAAGGTCTTTACAAGGTTTAAAACGGGGCTGAGTGCAAATGTATGGTAATTTAGGCTTAGTGACTTTCATCCTCATGAAATGTGGTGCTCACAACACTTCCTTTCCTCTTCCTTCATCATTTTCTTTAGTGCTCATAAGTCATCCTATTATTCACTTTCTATGGATTGTTCAAAAACCCATTTCTTTTGTATTTTATTCTACAACTCTTCTTTTTCATTCTTTTCTTCTATTTTTCTCTTCTCTTTTTTTTTTGTATGAAGGGGTTCTATTTTTCTCAACACCATGGGTTAAAAGAGACTTTTCTTGCACTTCTTGACTTGTCCTTATCCTTTCACCACACCCCTAATTTAGGCTTTTGGCCTAAGTTGGCTCTTCAATCAACCACAAATCAAGAGGATTATAGGTAGTGGATTAAGAGAGGTCTAGTTTTCATCAAGTTTCTTCCAAAGAAAGATAAGGCTCTAGGGGTGTTAAAAAGAGGTTCGCACACTTATAAGGCAAGCCACAAAAGAGGTATATGTCAAATTGGCTCACACTCTTTGAAGTTGTTTAAGATCATATCAGGAGATAGCCTTACTTAGTCGACCGGACCAACGGGGCAAATTATAGGTGTTGTCATGCATAGCTCACAGTAAGCTCATCATACAAGAGGTGGAGAAATATTTTTGGAATGCTCAAAATCATTTGCAATTTAAAGCAAAAGGGGCCATAAGCTCAAACCTTCCACAAAAGTAGTGTCAACACAATTTAAGCACAACAACCCAAATATATAAATAAAACAAATATACACAAAGGTGGGCCTCACCCCTCCACAAACAAAAATCATTTGTCCTCAAATGCAAATGAATTAAATTATCCAAAAAGTGAGCAAAAGTAAGATAGAGAGGGAGGTAAAGAAAGGATCATGTCTATGCAGTCTCTCCATCTGTATGGGCCTCAGTGCCTAGTGCAACAGTCTGTACTTGGGCATCAGTGCCCGGAATAGTTCTCGAGATTTGGGAATCAATGCCCGGAGTCACCTTAGAGGGAATAGTACTACTAGATCCAATAAGAGTTGTTGTGGATGTCTCAGTCAGCGATGTCTGGATCACCGGTTGCACAATCGTCTTTACAAGATCTAGAAAATCTCTAAATATTCTCTCCTCTCATCGCTCAATCATCTCCATCCCTCTGTACTTCTCTGGTGGTGGCCCGAAGAATCTCTGAAGTCTCTGGGGCATCTAAATCATCAGTAGCCTCTATTAATGAATTAAAGTCGATAAACCTTAAATAGTCCACGTTCTTCCTCAATTCTGCTACCTCGACTTTCAAAGTCGTCACCTCAGAGGCCTTCCCATGTCTACTCTTGCAAGTTGTGGCTCTCACAGTCAACTCATCAACAATAGTCTAGAGGGGGGTGAGTGCAGCAAGTATGTCTCTCTCGATCATCTTAGGGATGGATCTCTCGATTCGGATCTCCCGTAGATCAGTTGATTAGGCCAAATTCCCCATCTTCAAGATCATGTCCTGAGTAATCTTGACAGGCTGGGAGGAGGAGAAAGTGTCTGGGGGCTGCGAAAAAGAGGAAGGAGTGGATGTTCTTGAAGGCCCAGAGACCGGAGTAGGCAAAGATGCCTCTGCAGGTAACGAGTCAACGTCAACATCCGGAGATACTTCATTTTGATGTTTCAGACGTAATCAACTGATACTATTTCAGTTCAAGTGCCATACGATTGTGTGTAGTGATATAACCCAACCAAAGGTTGGGATCGTTCCCACAGGGAGTGATTTTGATAGTTAATAGAAAAATAAAATCTAGTTCTAATTAGTCATAACTATAGATATTAACAATTAAAAACATATTAAATCTAAAGAATGACGCAAGCGTCAATTATCAATGGGGTTTGTATTAATTAACAACTAAAAACAGTAAAAATATAAGGAAACGAGATAGGGAGACGGGATTCTTGGGATGTGATAGGACTACGGGATAAACTAGATCGGGTACATGCTTTTGATGATAGATTGTTGAACATTTGTGACTAGGATAGACTATAGTAGGGGTAAATTCTCTCTCAAGTAACTTACCCCGAATTAACTCGATTTCTCTCGAACACCGAGTTGTCGTATCAAGCACAATGTAACACCACGTATCCGAAAATAGAGATTTTAGATTTCTGGTATTACAGGTGGCACTCACGGACACCATCCACGGACCGTAGATGCACTCACGGTCCATCCTGTAGGTCTGTGGTTCGTGATAGAAAGCTTCCCCAGAACTTAGTCAGAAAATTTGACTAAGTGTTGACCCACGACCGGACTTATGGTCCGTAGGTCAGGTCACGAACCGTAGTTCGTGTCTGTGGATTGATGCCCCAAAATCCTAGCTTCAGTACCAATTGACGGTTAACCAGCACGGACCGTCAATCGATCCACGGTCCGTAGGTCTGACCGTAGATGAGGATCAGCAGCCAGTTAGCTGAAAATTCTAATGGGTCAACTTCAGATGGTCAAAACTTTTAGCACAAAAGGAATTAGGTGCTACATGACCTATGATATGATAGATAATTGAATTATCTTTCCAACACCACCGAGTTTGCTAAAATCCGACATCCGAGTAAAACGTTATGCTTGTTTAAGTGAAGCCCTGTCGGGCAGACTCGACCTACGGATACAATCGACGGACCGTCGATTGAATGACGGCCCGTCAGTCCATTCCATCGATCACTTCAACAGTAGTTAATTCAGGGGTCTTTTAGTCTTTTTCTATTTTTTGTAACCCCTTAGCTACGTCGTTTAAACCCTAAATCATGAGGTTTTAATCAGTTTAAGCCTAGAAACATAACTAGAACTTACCTTAGTCAAAACATTTAATCAAAACTTAGAAAATTAGAATGCTAAAAGGAGAAGAGAGGACAAGAACCCTAGTTCAAGAACGCAGCAAGGTTCAATCAATTCCAGCCCCAAAATCGAAAGATTTCTCTGTGGAATTCGTCACCAGGTATGTGGGATTTCACTAGTGGGTTCCTTTCGCCCATTAGGTCCCTAGAATTCAGTCAGATTCTTGATTCCATGATTATGAACAGACCTAGGGTTTTTAGAATTACAGAAAATCATCATGAATTAGTTATTTAAATGCTCCAAATCAGATTATTATGCTATTGCTCAGTTTATCGCATGAATTTCAGAACCCTAGCTATGTATTTCATCAGTTCTTGAATTACACATGCTAGGTCAGATATTTCAGTATTCCGTTTTACATGCCTCAGTTTATGAATGCATCATTATCAGATTAATTATTGCATTCTCAATTTGCATGTTCAGTTTCGAACTATCTAGTATTTACAGAAATTCAGTCATAACCAGTTAACTACTTAATTCATTGGGAGTAACATAATACCGAGTTGGACTAGGGTTCAGTGTACCCATATAGTCCCAGAACAGCGAGCCACATAGGTGTAAGTCCCCTCTGTGGGCAACATCAATTTAGTGATCACGCCAGTATGCTTCTATACCTCTGGCAGGGTATATTGGGTCCTCTCGATGGAGCGTGTACATAGGACTCCACATTTAGCTCATGTGGTTTTATGTCGGTTATTAGTAGCCCCCATAGTTCAGTCAGACTCTACTGCTATGACCATATTTTAGTACAGTCAGTATTCAGTATCAGCATGTTATAAATTTGGTCATTGTATTCAGTTTGCTCAGTATTCAGTATTTTCAGTATCTATAACATGTTCAGATTATATCATTGCTCAGTATGCTTTGTTCAGTTATATGTTCTTTCAGCTTTACTCTATCCTGCATGCTCAGTACTTTTCAAGTACTGACGCACACATGCGCTACATCTTCTCTTGATGTAGGTTCAGGTTCTCAGCATCCAGATCACGCTTAGATCGATTCCCGATCTTCAGTTCAGTAGCATCAGTAGCGAGTCCTCATTCTTTGAGGACTAGTGACATGTTTATCTTTATCTCTTTTAGTCGTTAGTTTCAATTTTGCTAGACCTAGTTGGGGCATATCCCAACATTTCTAGTCGGTTTAGAGGCTTATTTCAGACATAGTTAGATTCAGCGTAGTATTTTGAGTTTGATATTTCTTTTGTATTAAACTCTCAGATTAAATATATCTCAGTTATAGTATATGGGTATTCCCCATCTCTTCAGTTTATTTATGATTTAGCTTCCGCATTAATTTATTATCTTTAGTATGCTCATGATCATGCCAGCAGAGTTAGCTTGGGATCACTTGTGGTCCTAGGTCCCGTGTCTGCGTCTCGGGGGTAGTTCGGGGTGTGACAAACTTGGTATCAAAGCATTAGGTTAAAGTGTCCTAGGATGTCTGAAAAGCCGCACTAGGTAGAGTCTTTTTCATGGGTGTGTAGTGCGCATCACATCTAATGAGAGGGAGGCTACAAAGTGTCTTAGGAAAAATCTTTATTTTCTTGTTACTTTTATCGTGCGTAAGGTATTATCTAATTCCATTCTAACTCGACATTCTACGTTTCAGTGATCATGCCTCCTCATAGAGCTTAGGCAAGGAATGCTAATGCACGCAATGCTAATGCAGTTCCTTTAGTTCCAGATCAGGAAGTCTCAAATGCTGAATTCAGGAATGCCATTCAGATGTTGGCTCAGAGTGTGGCCAACCAGAACAATTAGCAAGTTCCAGTTCCTACTAATAGAAATGGTAGATCAGTGGCAGCTAGAGTTTGAGATTTTTATAAGGATGAATCCGCCTGAGTTTTAGGGTCACAAGTTGGTGAAGACCCACAAAACTTCATTGATGAGGTTAAGAAAATCTTTGGAGTGATGCAAGTGACTGATAATGGTAGGGTTGAGTTGGCATCCTACCAGCTTAAGGATGTGGCTCACATATGGTACACTCAGTGGAAAGATTCAGGGGCTACTTTATCTTTTATGACTTCCTATATAGTAGTAATCTTAGATGTTAGTCCAGAAACTCTTTTAGAACCCTTCTCAGTCTCTACTTCAGTCGGTGACCCAGTTATAGCTAGACGGGTATACAGAAATTGCCCTGTCACAGTCTCCCAGAAAGTCACCTCAGCAGATCTTGTAGAGTTAGAAATGGTAGACTTTGATATCATTCTAGGCATGGATTGGTTACATTCCTGTTATGCCTCAGTCGATTGTAGAACTAGGATTGTTCATTTTCAGTTTTCAGACGAACCAATCTTAAAATGGAAGGGTAGTAGCTTAGCGCCTATGGGTCGAAACATTTCTTACCTTAAGGCCAGAAAGATGATCTCTAAGGGTTATCTCTATCATCTATTTCGGGTTAAGGATTTTAGCTCCGAATCCCCAACTCTTGAGTCAGTTCCTGTAGTTAGTAAGTTTCCAGAAGTGTTTCCCAGAAGATCTTTCCAGAGTTCCTCTCGAAAGGGAAATCGACTTTGGAATTGATCTCCTTCTAGATACCCAGCCTATTTATATTCCTCCTTACAGAATGGCTCCAGCTGAGCTTAAGGAATTGAAAGATCAGCTAAACGACCTTCTAGATAAGGGCTTCATCAGACCTAGTATTTTGTCATGGGGTGTACCAGTGTTGTTCGTAAAGAAGAAAGATAGATCTCTCAGAATGTGCATTGACTATAGGCAGTTGAACAAAGTCACAATCAAGAATAAGTATCCCATCCCCAGAATTGATGACTTGTTCAACCAACTTCAGGGTGCTAGTCATTTCTCAAAAATAGACCTTAGATCAGGTTATCATCAGCTCAGAGTCAGAGATAGTGACATTCCGAAGACAGCCTTCAGAACTCGGTATGGTCATTACGAATTTGTAGTTATGTCATTTGGACTAACCAATGCTCCTGCAGCTTTCATGGATTTGATGAACAGAGTGTTCAAGCAGTACTTGGACTTGTTCGTTATCGTCTTTATTGATGATATCCTCATTTACTCTAGGAATGAGGAAGAACATGCGAGTCATTTGAGAGTTGTTCTGCAAACTCTCAAAGATCGCCAGTTATTTACAAAATTTAACAAGTGTGAATTTTGGTTACAATCAGTTGTTTTCCTTGGGCATATTGTGTCTAGTGAAGGAATTCGAGTAGATTCCCAGAAGATAGAAGCAGTGAAACAATGGCCCAGACCTACCTCTACTACAGATATCAGAAGTTTCTTAGGTCTAGCGGGCTATTACAGATGGTTTGTGGATGGATTTTCATCCATAGCCTCTCCATTGACTAAGTTAACTCAGAAAAAGGTTAAGTTCCAATGGTCAGATGATTGTGAGAAAAGCTTTGCAGAATTGAAAACTAGGTTGACTACAGCTCCTGTCTTGACTCTACCAGAGGGTTCAGATGGTTATGTGATCTATTGTGATGCATCCAGAGTCGGCCTAGGTTGTGTGTTGATGCAGCGAGGTAAGGTTATAGCTTATGCTTCTAGACAACTTAAGGTGCATGAGAAGAACTACCCAACTCATGACCTCGAGCTAGCAGCAGTGGTGTTTGCACTTAAGATTTGGAGACACTACTTGTATGGTGTTTATGTAGATGTGTTCACAGACCATAAAAGCCTCCAGTATATGTTCACCCAGAAAGAGTTGAATCTTCGCCAGAGAAGGTGGCTTGAGTTCCTCAAAGATTATGATATGAGCGTGCATTACCATCCGAGTAAGGCGAATGTAGTAGCAGATGCCCTTAGCAGACTATCTATGGGTAGTGTAGCACATGTTAAGGAAGAAAGAAAAGAGCTAGCTAAGGATGTTCACAGACTTGCTCGCCTAGGAGTTCGTCTTATGAGCATATCAGATGGTGGTGTGACGGTTCAGAATGGGGCAGAATCTTCTTTGGTAGTTGAGGTTAAGGAAAAGCAAGATAGTGATCCAATCTTGCTTGAGCTTAAGGGTGCAGTCCACAATCAGAGAGTGGAGGTTTTCTCCCAAGGGGGAGATGGTGTGCTTCGCTACCAGGGGCGATTATGTGTTCCTAATGTGGGCGAGTTGAGACAGCATATTCTTGCAAAGGCCCATAACTCTAAATATTCTATTCATCCAGGCGCCACTAAGATGTACCGCGATCTGCGGGAAGTCTATGGGTGGAATGGTATGAAAAGAGATATAGCCGACTTTGTAGCTAAGTGCCCCAATTGCCAACAAGTAAAGGTAGAACATCAAAAAACATGAGGTATTACTCAAGAGATTGACATTCCTACTTGAAAGTGGGAAGTGATCAACATGGACTTCATCACAGGTTTACCTCGTACTTGCAAACAACATGACTCCATTTGGGTAATTATTGCTAGGGTTACTAAGTCTTCTCGCTTTTTGGCGGTCAAGACTACAGATTCGGCGGAGGATTATGCCAAGCTTTACATTAATGAGATTGTGAGGTTGCATGGGGTTCCTTTGTCTATCATCTCAAATAGAGGTCCTCAGTTTACCTCTCATTTCTGAAAGTCATTTCAGAAAGGTCTTGGTACTCAGGTTAACCTTAGCACAACATTTCATCCACAGACAGATGGTCAGGCAGAGCGTACCATTTAGACCTTAGAAGACATGTTGAGAGCTTGTGTGATTGACTTCAAGGGTAGTTGGGATGATCACCTTCCTCTTATTGAGTTCGCCTACAATAATAGTTACCATTCCAACATTCAGATGGCCCCTTATGAGGCATTGTATGGGCGTAGATGTAGATCTCCAGTTGGTTGGTTTGAAGTAGGTGAAGCAGCCTTGATAGGACCAGATTCAGTCCTTGATGCTATGGAGAAAGTGCAACTCATTAGAGATAGACTTAAGACTGCCCAGAGTCGCCAGAAATCTTATGCAGATGTGAGAAGAAGGGAACTAGAGTTCCAAGTTGATGATTGGGTTTTCCTGAAAGTGTCGCCCATGAAGAGGGTGATGAGATTTGGAAAGGAAGGGAAGCTCAGTCCCAGATATGTAGGCCCTTACCAAATCTTGAAAAGGATTGGTAAAGTGGCTTATGAGTTAGAGTTGCCAGCAGACTTAGCAGCAGTGCATCCAGTCTTTCACATTTCTCTTTTGAAGAAGTGTGTGGGTGATCCAGCATCCATAGTGCCATTAGAGATTGTGACTGTGAAAGATAGCCTTGCTTATGAGGATGTACCAATTGAGATTCTCGATCGTCAGGTTAGAAGGTTGAGAAATAAAGAAGTCGCTTCAGTCAAGGTTTTGTGGAGAAGTCAGTCAGTAGAGGGAGCTACTTGGGAAGCAGAAGCAGCCATGAAGTCCAAGTATCCTCACCTCTTTCCTTCCGATTCCATTCCAGCTTGAGGTAATAGTTCCTCTTCAGTTTTTCAGTCATTCATGCAGAAATTCAGTCTTATAATCATGTTACTTCAGTTTGTACTTGCATTTTCAGCGTATTTGCATGTACTTGGAACTCAGTTCAGTCAGAAATTCAGTTCTCAGTGTTTAGTGGTAGGGATTGCAGCTCTCTCCCTCTATTTCATCTAGTTAGTCTTCATTCGAGGACGAATGGTCCCAAGGGTGAGATAATGTAACACCCCATATCCAAAAATAGAGATTTAAGATTTTTAGTGTTACAGGTGGCACTCACAGACACCATCCACAGACCGTAGATGGACTCACGGTCCGTCCTTCAGGTCCGTGGATCGTGATAGAAAGCTTCCCCAGAACTCAGTCAGAAAATTTGGCTAAGCGTTGACCCACGGCCGGACTTACGGTCCGTAGGTCAAGTCACGGATCATAGTTCATTTCCGTGGATCGATGCCCCAAAATCTCACCTTCAGTCCCAATTGACGGTTGACCAGCATGGACCGTCAATCGATCCACGGTCCGTAGGTCTAACCGTAGATGAGGATCAGCAGCCAATTAGCTGAAAATTCTGATGGGTCAACTTCAGATGGTCATAAATTTTAGCACAAAAGGAATTAGGTGCCCTATGACCTATGATATGATAGATAATTGAATTATCTTTCCAACACCACCAAGTTTGCTAAAATCTGACCTCCGAGTAAAACTTTATGCTCATTTTAGTGAAGCCCTGTCGGGCAGACTCGACCTACGAATCCAATCGACGGACCGTCGATGGAATGACGGCCCATCAGTCCATTCCGTTGATCACTCTGACAGCAGTTAATTCAGGGGTCTTTTGGTCTTTTCCTTTTTTTTTTAACCCCGTAGCTACGTCGTTTAAACCCTAAATCATGAGGTTTTAATCAGTTTAAGCCTAGAAACATAACTAGAACTTACCTTAGTCAAAACATTTAATCAAAACTTAGAAAATTAGAACGCTAAAAGGAGAAGAGAGGACAAGAACCCTAGTTCAAGAACGCAGAAAGGTTCAATCAGTTTCAACCCCGAAATCGAAAGATTTCTCCGTGGAATTCGTCACTAGGTATGTGGGATTTCACTAGTCGGTTCCTTTTGCCTATTAGGTCCGTAGAATTTTGTCAGATTCTTGATTCCATGATTATAAACAGACCTAGGGTTTCTAGAATTACAGCAGATCATCATGAATTAGTTATTTAAATGTTCCAAATCAGATTATCATGTTATTGCTCAGTTTATCGCATAAATTTCAGAACCCTAGCTATGTATTTCATCAGTTCTTGAATTACACATGCTAGGTCAGATATTTTAGTATTCTGTTTTACATGCCTCAGTTTATGAATGCATCATTATCAGATTAATTGTTGCATTCTCAGTTTGCATGTTCAGTTTTGAGCTATCCCGTATTTACAGAAATTCAGTCATACCAGTTAACTACTTAATTAATTGGGAGTAGCATAATACCGAGTTGGACTAGGTTTCAGCGTACCCGTATAGTCCCAGAACTACGAGCCACGTAGGTGTAAGTCCCCTCTGTGGGCAACATCAGTTTAATGATCACGCCAGTATGCCTCTACACCTCTGGCAGGGTATATTGGGTCCTCTCGATGGGGCGTATACATCGGACTCTACATTTAGCTCATGTGGTGTTATGTCGGTTATTAGTAGCTCTCACAATTCAGCTAGACTCTATTGCTATGACCATATTTCAATACAGTCAGTATTCAGTATCAGCATGTTATAAATTTGGTCATTGCATTCAGTTAGCTCAGTATTCAGTATTTTCAGTATCTATATCATGTTCAGATTATATCATTGCTCAGTATGCTTTGTTTAGTTATATGTTCTTTCAGTTTTACTCTATCCTGCATGCTCAGTACCTTTCAAGTACTGACGCATACGTGCGCTACATCTTCTCGTGATGTAGGTTCAGGTTCTCAGCATCCAGATCACGCTTAGATCGATTCCCAATCTTCAGTTCAGCAACATCAGTGGTGAATCCTCATTCTTTGAGGACTAGTGACATGTTTATCTTTATCGCTTTTAGTCTTTAGTTTCAATTTTGCTAGACCTAGTTAAGGCATGTCCTAACATTTCTAGTCAGTTTAGAGGCTTATTTCAGACATAGTTAGATTTAGCTTAGTATTTTAAGTTTGATATATCTCAGTTATAGTATATGAGTATTCCCCATCTCTTCAATTTATTTATGATTTAGCTTCCACATCAGTTTATTATCTTTAGTATGCTCATGATCATGCCAACAGGGTTAGCTTGGGATCACTTGTGGTCCTAGATCCCGTGTCCACATCTCGGGGGTAGCTCGGGGCGTGACACACAACCTCCGCCTTAGCCCATTCACTCTCTCCAACTGAATGTGTGGGAAAAGGACTAGGATTCACTCTCTCGAGCTGAACCTATGTCGACCCAATACCACCGGCTATCAATTTAGTAGTCTTAGTTTGATGACCTCTCTCTCGAGCAAGCCAAAAATACTAAGATGAAATTGTATTTGCAACTACAATCTCATTATGTTCATACACAATGACTAAACGAAATCACATTTAAACAACAAATAAACCATCAACAAGCAAGACCCAACAGATAATCTAACCCATATTCACAAAATCACACCCCAAGAATTGGGGTTTTAACTAGACATGTAGAAGAGATAAAATTTTATACCAATATCAGTTTCCATCAACTGGGTATGAAGAATTTTGTCTTAAAACACGTCAAGAGTAAAGAATCTTTGAGACCCAAGTCCAATTTCTTGGACATGAAACCCTTTGAATCATCAAGGTCTAAGAACAAAGTCTCCAAAACCCTCTAAAACTTGAAACTGAAAATATTCTAAGTCTGATTAATAATTGTCTATGACTTGATACTAAGTTAACAATTTAAACAAGTATTTATAGTGTTAGAAAATTTGTGTTGCAGCGAATCACTCGGCGCAGTTAGTCGGGATCGTCGATGCACTCGGTGATTCGCCTTTTGGTCGATTTCATCGCCTTCTTGCTTTAGCCTTCAGCATCTTTGCACATTGAGTCGTTGGGCGATATACACTACAAAAAAAATAGTATTTAGCAACTGATGAAATCCGTCGCTAATCTATGGTATTCTGTCGCTAAACTGGATTTGCGACGAATTTTTGGTTGTTAGTATTTCGCTCGTTAGTAATCTCTTAGCGACGAAAATGAGTCTGTAGCAACTTTAGTGACGGACTGGTCAGTCATTATACTTATATAGTTCGTTGCTAATTTCATAATTACTTTCGTCATTTCAAATAAATTCATGACGGAATTTTCGTCACTAATCCGTCACAAAATATTTGTTGCTAAGTTCATCATTAATTTCGTCATTTCAAATAAAGTCGCGATGGAATTTCTGTCACTAATCCTTCACAAAATATTATGTTATTTAAGCCAACGTATTTGCCACTAAAATGTTCCGTTGCTAATCCGTCGCCAATATTTTTTTATAGCAACGACCAAATCGCCATTAAATTTGTAATAAAACTTTTCTTGTAAAATAATTTCATTTATTTATTTTAAATATACATTGCTGAAATAAATTAATAATAATTACTAAATACCTCTAAAATAACAAACATTCATATAAAATAATATTTAGAGGGTTCAAAATCTATAGATAGCAAAATCCTAATCACATATTTTCACTGAAAAACATCAAAAGGAATTCACCAACTATTGTTATCACACAATTTGTACTTTTCAAAAACACAAACATCCAAAAATTAAAGCTAAAGGAGACTAATTAAGGGATACCCTCATCACTTGAAACTAAGGAATCAACCTCGTCCTCATTAGTAGTAGCAGGAGGAGGCACCATGGGTGTCACAAGTGATGGATTGTCAATGGGAGTAACCACTTGTTGTACCCGCTCCATAATAACCGAAAGAAAATGATTAGCAAGGGCAGGAATCATTTCCTTCACAAACACATCCATATTTCTTGTCGATGTTGATTGAGAAACTGAAGGTGCTATAGATGATGAGGCACAAAGATTTTGCTCGTAGTAAGTTTTTGCTTCAGATCCAAGTCCGAATATTCCTTTCTTCTTTTCTCCTCCAGCAGCTTGATAGTGTGCTTCACATTGATCAATATTAGATTGAGAGGTTGTTTTTTTCCGTAATATTTCTTCATATTTTTTCTGTAATAAATTGAGATAAAGAGAAAACATTAAAGATTAGCAATAAAATTATAATGGAAGGAAAAGGCAGAAATGTTGTATGTCTAATTTAACCTTGGATAATAGTTCTTATATTGGGAATACCCAAAGCTGCCCATGAAATTTTCATGAGACATAACTCACTGTAACATCATTCTATATTTCTGCAGGCCATTCATTAGCATTGTAACTGACTTGATGTATGAGGAAGATATACATCATTCTATATTAGCAAAGAAAAAAGATGTGCAGGCCATTCATCAACATGAGGAAGACAACTGATTTGATGAATCATCATTCTATATTAGCATGGCAATTGGATTCATCACAAGTTTCTGGTTATTTTGGGCTACTCTATTAGTGAAAACATCTTGGAGACATATCTATATGAGGTATCTTAATAAAACGGGCAACAATATTTAGGTTGAATTGCTTAATACATTTGGCTGCTTAATACATTTGGCTTGAAATACTGAGCCTGCATTTAGACCAGCAATGTATACAATATGTACCAAAATTCAGCAGTGTATACATTAGAGCAACAATGTATACCTATTGAAATGTTGAGCTTGCATTTAATTGTAATCCAGAATTCTCACACTGTGTCTTTTCTCTCACAATTCCTCTGCTAATAGTAAATGCAAAACTCAATCTTCTTAAAACTCTCTGTACAACAAATTTCACAAGTTTCCCTCTTCCTTATCAGCCATTTAAAACCCCCAAATCACAATGAGTTGAATTTTGGAACTTTCTAAAAAGAGAGGGAATTTTAAAATTAGTACTGTACAAGTACTTGGGGCATCTAAGTTTGGAGAATCAAACTTGAATTGAGAAAGAATCAACTGAGAAAACGTAATTTTCATGTGGATTTGTTTGGTTAAAGTCTAGTTTGTGTTTGTCTGACTCAACACACGCAACTGCAAATGGACAACTTTCAATTATTATTATTATATTCTATGTTTTGTTGTTTTAGGATTTTAGTAGAAGAAACATGTGAAGGCTACCACAATAGTTGAACATATTGCAATCCAGAATTCTCAAAACATTTCTGCTCTCATAACATATTTTTTTTATTAACATGCACATTTTGTAATCCTCTGTGATACTCAGTGAAACTATTGGACTGGGGGAAGAGGGCCATAGAACAGATGTTGAAATAACATCACTACGGGCAGCTTTTATGCCCGTAGTGAAGAGAACTAAAACAATCCTCATGAAAACCAAAACAAGACAAAGATAAGGAAAACATGTTATGAAGTTCATATTTAAAACTACAAATAGTAGGCATTTACCGACTATAATCTAAACAAAGTGGAGACTTAAATTCGATTCAAACACAACGTTGAGCAGTGAAAGGAGAGCAAAGTCAGAGCATGAAGAAAGAAGCAGCCAAATATAATTGAATCGAACTTAACTTAGACGTAAACACTAAAATTTTGTCTTATCTCGACTTAAGGGTAAGGATGATGAAAACAACAAACAGTCGCCTAGTTAGAATGGAAGGAACTTTAACAAAGAAAACAACACAAAAGAATACTTCAGCAGCTTGAAACAGATAGCTTTCCGACTCATTTAAACTCAAATTCTTAGCTACAGCAAACTTGAAACAAAATAACTCGTAATGTAGGATAACATGGCATGTACGACCATTTATGTTTTCCTATAGAAAATGATTTCGGACTTCATGACTGAAACACGACTTTCACAGCCAACCAAAATAGTGAAATAAGAGGACCTTACTAAGGAGAAACAAACTCGAGACTAAACCAAATCATCAAGATTACAAGGAGACAAAAGTCAAGCAAACAACATGAATAGCAAACAAGTTACACTACTGATTTACAGTCTAACAATAAGTCGAAACACTCTAAGAAATTTCTAACATCTGAACGACTTACAAAGATCAAGAAGTAAATAGTCCACACATCAGTTGAGCAGCAAGATAACAACATCCAACCATGAAACTAAACTACTAGTCATTTTCAGCCAAGTTTTCCCTTCTAATAAGAAATGACATGTATATATTCAAATAGGTTTCAAAGTTTTGGACTTGCATGGACAATTTGAGAGTGTTCGCCAACAAAAGATTTACCATCATGACCATGTGTATGGACGTGTAATGTAACTCGCTTGGTGTTGGATCTCGACCCTTTTCAATAGCTTTTACAAAAGAAAAATTACTTTTTTGATAAAAAAATATCTATTGCATAATGTATATTTAGATATAAGTGTATATATCAGACTACCTAAAGATGTTACTTATATAATTTGTGAAATATATACTTACAAGTTTCTTGCGATGATCTCCAATTGAGATGGAGCCACCTGTGCGAGTTCCAGTAGCAACTTCACGGCCACTACGACGATTCTTTGCATTTGTTTCTGACTTTTTCTTAGACTCATCACTTCCCCAAAGTTGTGTCCTTCTTTACCAAACATGCTCAAGTACAAAACCTGGCCTAACTCCTCCCCCTTTTATTTTAGAAATAATTTTTTTGTATTTTATAGCCGCCTTGACCAATCAGTGTCTCTTCACTTCACTTTCACTAATATAAACATCCCAATAGAATTTTTTCTGAAATAAATTTTGAAAGTAATATATCAATAGCCTATCTATAAGTATGAATACACTTTCCAAACTTATCTACAATGAAAAGTAATACCTTAAATTCTCCAAAATAACCATCTTTTACATCGTTTGAAACACTTTTCCAATTGATTCCATTGGGATCAATATCATTTCTGAAAGACTTGGTTATGAAACTAGAGCATATTATAGAAGGTTCCAACCTGTGTAAATTTGAAGACATTATTTGGAGTTTTATTATAAATCAGACATTATAATGTGAGTGCTAACAAAAAGAATACTTAGATTATAGTAGGTTGTTGATTTTTCAGATCCATCAATTAGCATTGCTTAACATGGAACCTTAATTTATAATTTTTTTACTAGAACCTGTGGATTCAAAGATTACCAGTATTAACTACACTTAAGTATAAACAGGTTATGAGGATAAAAGCAAAAGAGTGGACTAACCTTGCAGAACTTATAAAAATAAGGGTCCGTGAGTGGTTACTACTAGAATCAGCATCAACTGTGTTTGTATGAACTCTTGAGTTGCTTTAAGTATATAGATCACCTTCAGTAATTGGATTACTACGACCTGTTGGGATGCTCTGAGTAGACAGACCCTGACCTATGGACTGCTCTGATTTGGTGTAACTGGAGGTGTCTCAAAGATAGTTGGGGTGGTACTTTGAGCTGATCTTTCAACGGTTGTGGTACCACCTTGTTAAGGAGAACTATAGTGGGCATTGGAATAGTTGGCATGCTTACATGAATAGCAGGACTATTCCTACCAAAGGACTTCCCACAACCTCTGCCTCGATCCATACCTATAAAAAAATATAACAGTGTAGTTGGCTTCCTGAAAAATATAACAATGTAGTTGGCTTCCTGAAAAATGTATATGTTTAAACAAAGAAACTTTCAGTGATATGGAACTACAAACACAACAGGCATGGGAGCTACTTATCCAATGTCAAAACAAGATACAGGCAGACCCACATAATATCATGTTGTATGAGAATGAAAGGACACTACCAAATGACTATCACCAAACAGTTTGTTCGACCAAAAAAATAAATATTGCAAAACCAGAAACTAGAGTCAAACATTTATCACTAGTATAAATCAAATTAAGCTACCTCACTAAAGTGTGCTGAAATATTAAAAATATCTCTAAAAAGCTTGTAGATCAAGTGAAAAAACTTATGCCTGCATATAAAGTGAAATAGTTATCATTGAGTTTGGTTAGAAGATTTACACAAATAATGAGCTTCAGAAATCTATATCAGATTCTCAAAAAATTGAATACAATCAAAGAAAGGGATATTAGGGAACTATAGAAGCCTTTTAAGAGACTGAAAAGTTGAATACCATCAGATCATGTGCTTCTGATAAGGCACCTAGACCTGATGGTTACATTCTGTCATCAAAGCTGGTATGTATAACACTAATGTAAAATGACCACAAAGCATAACATTTGTTTTAGTTTTCCCTGTACCAAGGAAGAGAACACAAACTCTCTTTGGATTGGCCATCAAAGACAACACACTTGGCACTAGAAACTCCATAACCAATGTAAAATGACCAATGATAATGAAAAGACAGTAGCTAAAAGAGGGGAAAAGGTGAATGTGGAGATTTCCTAGGCATACAAAGCATCACAAAACAACTCTCATTCAAATGGAACATTCAGTTACCTAGTTTGTATAACACTAATTAATGCTGCAAGTAGATTCAAATAAAGGTTAAAATAAGAAATAGAACACACATGGTTAAAATCGAAGAGTGACTGATTTTAATCATCGTAATTTGACCAATAGAAACTAAATAAAATGAGAATATTTGGAGAAACCTAAATACAAACAAAATACGGTGAACATACAAAAAATAGATTATCAAGCACTAGTCACTATCTATGTCTTCTTCAAACTCTTCCTCTTCGTGATCCTCTTCATCCTCTTCATCCTCTTCATCCTCCTCAGTTTCCTCGGTTTCATATTCTTCTGTTGATTCTATTTGGATTTCATGATGCTCTTGCAATAAACCCTCATCAATGGGTTCATCCATTTCCGTTGTATCCCCATTTGGATCATTTAAGAGTATGTTTTCATCAATGGAAATAGTCATATCTATCTCGTGGACTTCAGCTTCATCAACTTGGAATGGAACATTCAGTTCTGAAGTTGTCTCCACTCCCTCATCAGGTAATTCAATAACATTTCGAGGTTTGACCTTCAATACAACTACCCAGTCATCTTTGTCCTTTTTCTTGTTGGGATATGACACATAACATACTTGAGTTGCTTGCATTGCCAGAATAAAAGGTTCATATTTTTTATATCGACGACGTTGATTAATATCAAACAATTTGTATTGATTATGCCTTTTGACACCAACATCCATAGTTGGATCAAACCATTCACATTTGAATAATACAGTTTGCTTCAAAGGTGCTTCAGTGTATTCCACTTGTATAATCTCTTTTATCCGTCCAAAATAATCACCAAAATTTGAATCCGAGATACAAACTCCACTATTCATTGTTGATCTTGCGCTACCATGACATTCTGTGTGAAATTTGTATCCATTAACAAAATAAGCAGAATGACATATAGCACTTATTAATGGTCCATGGGAAAGACTACTCAAGAATTTATTCTCTATGGGATTGCATCGGACCTATTTTGAAAAAATTGTAAGACTTAGTAAAATTTCCGAAGTCAAGTTAAGCACATTACCACATAAAATATAATAGTTTTGAAATCTTACAAATTCCTTGAACCATGTAGAGAAATTTGCTTCAAGGCTCTCATCTATTTGACCTTGAGATAAATTCGGAAATTCTTCTTGCAACCGTTGCATGAACATACTTCATCATAGTAAAATAAGTTTAATTTAATAGTCGTGAATAAAGATATGTTTATATCATTAAGAAAATACCACTAACTTTTGTTACCTCACAAATGGCTCAACCTCCTCACAATTTAGTAAGATATAAGTTTGGGCAGCCTTGATTTCTTCAAGGGATAAATCCTTTTTTTTTGCTTCTCCCCATACTCGACCTGGATAGGAGAATATTGATAACTTTCATTCAAGATATTCCACAACACCACTATCATCACTACGTTCCACATTATGATTACGTGTCATGACATGAGGTTCAAAATAATGAGAAAACAATTGTGTTGACTCTGTCATCAAGTACGCTTCACAAATGGAACCCTCTACACTAGCTTTATTCCCAATCATCCTTTTAAGAGTTCCCAAATACCTAAATAGAGAAAATGGATGGACCATTACATTAGAAAAGGAAAATATGTCAAACTAGTCATAAGTGACATAAAGTTTCACATTTACCTTTCAAAAGGATACATCCATCGATATTGCACTGGTCCAGCTATCCTTGCTTCATATGGAAGGTGCACAAGAAGATGTTCCATTGAGTCAAAGAACCCAGGAGGAAATATACGTTCTAACTTGCATAAGATTTATGGGATATCTCTCTCCAATCTCTCCATGTCATCCACTCGTAGAGTGGTGGAAGTAAGATCTTTAAATAATAAGCTCAGTTCTGTAAGTGCCTACCACACATTACTAGGAAGTAGTTCACGAAAAGCAATAGGCATTAGTCGTTGCATAAACACGTGACAATCGTGACTTTTCATGCCAAATATCATTTTCGCATTTGTGTCTGGACATCTACCCAAATTGGAAACATATCCATCTGGAAACTTTAAGCCTTTCACCAAATTGAACAAGATAACTTGTGCTTCCTTGTCTATTGTATATATAGCTTTGGGATATTTTCCACTACTGTCTTTTGCCAATTGAGGTCGATCACTATATTCTACCATATCTTGACGTGATTATGGATTGTCTTTGGTTTTGTCATCAAAATTAAGAACTGTGTTAAACACATTATCAAGGACATTTTTCTCAATATGCATGACATCAAGATTATGTCGAATCATGTTAGAACTCCAATAAGGCAAATCCCAAAAGATGTTTTCTTTTTCCATCCACAAGACTTACATAATCTTCGATTAACTTCATTTGCATCTAACTCTGTTACTTTCCTTATGCCCAAGTCACAAATTTGGTTCAATAATTCCGCTCCTGTTCTATAGGGTGGTGGTGATCTTTAGACAGTCTTGCCTTTACGAAAGTTTTTACAATCTCTTCTAAATGGATGATTTTGGTTGAGAAACATCCTATGACAATCAAACCATGATGTTTTCCTACCATGTTTCAATCTAAAGGATTGTGTTTCCTCTATACAATAGGGACATGCTAAATTACCCGCAGTACTCCATCCGGATAACATAGAATATGCTGGAAAGTCACTGATTGTCCACATTAAAGCTGCCCTTAGTTGAAAGTTCTGCTTTTTTGAGATGTCAAATGCTTCCACACCTGTCTCCCACAACAAAGTCAATTCTTTTATCAGAGGCTGCAGATAAACATCAATTTTATATTTGGGATTGGTTGGCCCTGGAACAATAACTGTTAAGAACATATAAGCCTCTTTCATACACATCCCTGGAGGTAAATTGTAAGGAGTGACAATCACTGGCCATGAAGAGTATTTACTCCCAGACTGACTAAATGGTTGGAAACCATCCGTACATAACCCCAATCTTACATTTCTTGGTTCCACAGCAAAAAAAATGATGAGTTTCATTGAAGTGCTTCCAAGCCTCAGAGTCTGATGGATGACACATTACACCATCCTCTTTTGTATGCTCATGATGTCATCTCATGTCAGCAGCAGTAGCAGGGGATGCATATAATCTTTGCAATCCAGGAATCAAAGGAAAATAATACATTTTCTTCTAAGGGACCAATTTCCTTTTACGAGAGCCAACACGACGCTTGTATCTCTCATGGCCACAAAATGTACAACATGTAAGGTGTTCATCATCACCCCAATATAGCATACATCCTGATTCACAACAATCAACTTTTTCAACTGGCAAACCCAACCTATGCACTAGCTTCTTGGTCTGATAATAACTATCAAGAACCATGTTATCTTCAGGCAAAGCCTCTTTCAACAATTGCATCATTTGATTTTAACCTCTCTGTGACATATTGTTCTCCATTTTAATATTTAACATCCGAGAGACAAGCGAAAGTTGAGAGAGAGAAGAACCGGGATACAATTTTTGAGCAGCTGCTTGTAGCAAATCATATAATTTTTTAGAGTCGGGATTAAGATCTTCCTTCATCAAAGGTTCACAAGGATGAGTTGGCTGAGGTTCAATATTGCTAGAAGATTACCAACCTGAACCTTGGGAAAAGTTGGGACATGAAGCATCTAAAACCATTTGTCGGTATGGATTATCATATGTTAATTCATGTTGAGCACTACCATGCAAATCTTGACTTGAAGAAATCTCATTGATCA
Source organism: Solanum commersonii (assembly GCA_029007595.1). Classification (NCBI taxonomy): domain Eukaryota; kingdom Viridiplantae; phylum Streptophyta; class Magnoliopsida; order Solanales; family Solanaceae; genus Solanum; species Solanum commersonii. Next base: position 4,939,290 of record JAJTWQ010000008.1, read on the forward strand.
CATCTTTTTCCCCTTGATGCTTCCAAACAAAATAGTTATCAACAAATCCAATCTTATAAAGGTGATGTTTAACGATTTCAACATCCATGAATCTAAAGTTAGACATTTTTTACATGGACATCTAACTTTGTCACCACTCAAACGATCATGTTGTGTACATGCAAATTGAATAAATTTATCCACACTGGTTATGAAACTAGAGTTTATAGTCCCTCAACCATCCAACCTCTCATACATCCAACCACGCTCTAGATTATTCATGTTCCTGTCGATGCTTAAACAAACAAAACTTTTACTAAAAAAACACTAGTTGATTGACCAAAGGTACTCTAATTCATATTCATTAAATTTAGTCAAAATATAGAGATCGAACTAACAAAAACAGTTTCTCGAATTAGAATGAAATAGATTCATTCAGTAACTTTCACAACAATCGAAATTTGACCTCTTGTGCCTGTGAATTAAAGAAAGGAGGAGATGAAACTGAAATTTCTCACTAGGAAAGCTGAAAAAAAGCTTGCCTAAGAAAAATCTTTTCCTTATTGCAGAATTCTAATTCCAGTCAACTTACAAAATAATAAAGCATTCTAAATCCAACCAGCTTACTTTAGTGTATAAACTATACTTCCTTTTATAAATAAGGAACTAGTAGTACAAGCATACAAATAACAAAATACAAAACACATATAAAGAAACTAAATTTGCTTAAGCACATTGGATACAATGACAACAAGCATCTTCCTAATTACATTCAGTAAAGTAAATACCTTGATAGTTAAATTTTGAGCTAAATCAGGGGTAAAAATAAAGAGTAAGGCTTACTTCCAGTGATTTTTAAAGCATAAAACGTATTTAAACACACAAATAAAACAAACAGTTATAGAAAATCATGGTAACGTTTTCAAAAGCTAAAAGGAACTCCTACCTACCAAAGAAAACATATGAAGAAAAGAGAAATTACCACAAATTAGAGAAGCAAGGTCTTGCAGGGTGAAAGGCTTGTCCCGTGAGAATTGCACAATCATATTAGTAGTTGTATTATCAAATGAAAGCAGACAGAATTTCATACATCTAAAATGCTAAACTGATGCAACAATGAAAAAAAAATATTAAAAATCAAAGATAATTAGTTCATTCAAATGACAAACTAAGAAGTTAACTGGTCAAATAAAATATAAGGATGTAAAGGTGGATACCAAGTTGAAGAGTATGTGCAGAAGCTATTGTTAGATAGTTGCCTCTAAACAAATGGTGTAGATTATAAACATTTACACCTAGAATTACCTATATATAGTAATTATAAAACTTGGAAATAAAAGATAGAAAAAGAAGAAGCTAAATTAATGCTCACTAAATCAGAAGCTAAAATGCTTTTCAAGATATTTCGCCGAATCTAAAAAGAAGTTACTCTATTGTATACTTAATAGCTTAGTAGCTATTAAGTATAATAAATAAACAAGAGACGAGTTTAAGGAACGAAAGGATAACTAGTAGCTATCAAATAAAACAAAAGCAAACATATACTACTTTAATAACTGCTGAAACAAAATTCAATGACTTCCTAATTGTTGACATCTAATCTTTTATGAATTGAACAATAAGGCCAGCAAAGATTGACCCGTTACATTTTATTTAACTCAACAAGAACATATACATACTTATACCAATATCAAACCTTTTAACAAGGCCAAACTTCAAAGACTTAAAAAGATTGAAAATACAAGCAGAACAACATGCCGAGATGATCAGAAAAGAGAAATAGGCAATGACTTTGAAAGCAAACTACAATCTGGACAGTAACATGACTTCACACCTTATAAGCTTAACTACAAACAGTGAGAATTTTTTACTAAAATTTAGGCAGATGGAAACATAAATTCGATTCGTAGAATGATCAAGGGATTTGAAAACAAGCTACTACATCAACAAAACAAAAACACAAACAACCTTCACCCTAGTTAGCTTCAAGATTCTATCCTTATTTTCAATAGAAAGCATCATTAACAGTAGCAAAACTGAATGTAAAACCTGCGCTTACAGACAATGAAAATGAAGAACAGAGATTATTCGACATATCAAAGATGAGTCACCGAAAACGGATTCAAACAAAGGAACAAATAAACGACAATACTAAATACTAAATGACAAAACCCAACTTCCACATTAATATGAATCAAGGAAATCTATTAACAACACATATATAGCAAATTGAAGTCATCAGTTCTCATCTATAAACAATAGTGACACAACAACAGAGTAGCGAGGCATATCAGAAATAGAAGAAGACAAGGAGAAGATTATGGAGGAAACGTTACCTTTCTCTGGGCAGCGACCAGACAATGACAAGCTTGGAGACTACTTCACCACCACAATAAGATTTCGAGAATTTCGTCGAGCAAAGCAGAAGCAAGAGAGGTTAGAGACTAAAAAAATTTTGAAAAAATATTCAAAACCAGAAATTAGAGCAAAGTAGAAGCAAGTGAGTGCACTACGTTTAATTTTGGCATACCCCTGATAACCACATCCCGTTCCCCAATTGTTTTTCACCAAATAGAACTCAACACCCTCTTCTTCATCGCACCAGAAGTTCACCGAACAGATGAAAAAAGAGAAATTACCAAAGGTAGAAGCTCACCTTTCACCTGAGGATGAAGGAGACAGGAGCAATTTCACCTTTCACCTGAGACAGGAACAGTAGAAAGGAGAAGGAGACGGAGCTTTCCCTAAGAGAAGTTTTACCTGATACAGAGCTTTCACCAAGAGAAGTTTTACCTGATACAGAGCTTTCACCTGAGCTTCTGCTAGATGAGAGCTTTCACTAAGAGAAAACCCTATTTTTTACGGATAGTAATTTTTTGTTTCCTTTTTGTGTTTTCTATGGACTGATGACTTGGTTAAAAAATTGCATCAACATTAGCGATGGATTATGACATTCGTCGCTACTAAATAAATATAATTATTTACATTAAATTTTAGCGACGGATATTTCCGTCACTACATAATTTAAATTCCATAAAAATGTATTTATACTTTTAGCAACGCTTTTCCGTCACTAATTTCGTCGCTGAATAATAATAAATTTGCAACACCTACTTTGTTGCAAAATCCGTAGCGAAAATTAGGGTGCCAAAGTTTCCCGCTATTTTTTAGCGACAAAAAACATATTCCGTCGCCAATCCGTCACTATATTATAACTCAAAAATATTATTTGTAATTTTTGCAACGAAATGACTACTTCGTTGCGAATCCGTTGTTATATAGTGACGGAAAATAATTCGTCACTAATATCCGTCGCTAAACATTGTTTTTTTTGTAGTAATAGTATTGCTTCACGGAACTACTCGGTGGCACGCCGACTGCTCCGTTTCATTGCCAACTTGATCTTTCCCTTCAGGGATCAACACGCTGGAACAAAAGGCAATCTCCAGGCCGATCGGTGACTCGCCAACTTGGTTCACCGATCTTCAGGCCTTCATTTTTTCGTTCTTTTCAGTCGCCTTGTTCCTTCTTGTCAAGTAGTGTCCATGCTTTGCCTCAAACTCCAATTACCTGAAACTTAAGGGTTTTCATCAGATGTTGAGATAAAATATGCATTTGAGGACACTAATTCTATCAAAATATAGCCTTAAATGAGTCCAATTTGTGAACTCATCAAGCTATTGTAGTATCCTAAATCGAAATAGCTTATTTCTTGGAAAGTTTGCTTAATTTCTTGTATGAAACTCAAAACCCTAGTTTGTGTAGATTCTCTTAGTTCATGAATTACACTTGCTAGGCCAGTTAAACAGATAACCATGCTTCAGATTTCGAATGTCACATTATCAGTATATAAATGTTGCATTCTCATATTGCATGTCAGTATTTTGAGCTATTTCGTATTTCAATTACATCTGTTTCATATACATATTCAGTTAGGACTACACTTAGCACCTATTTGGACTAGGGTTCAGTGTACCCTCATAGTCCCAGAACTGTGTGCCCCCATAGGATTATAAGTCCCCTATACTGGGCATCATATTTAGAGCCCGTTTGGATTTGATTAAAAGTCGGTCAAACCTACTTTTAAGTCAGTTTTTTACTTTTGGAAGTGTTTGGCAAATATAAAAAATAACTTAAAATAAGTCAAAAATGACTTAAAATAAGTTACGAAGTGTTTAGCAAGGTAAAAAATGACTTAAAATAAATCAGAAACCAAAAGTAGATCTCCCTCTACTTTTTATTTTTTGACTTAAAAGTCATTTCAGTTTGACATTTAATTTTTGACTTAAAAACTACTTTTTTAAGTCAATCTAAACGGGCTCTAAATCATCTAATATCTATTAAATCTTTTATTAAAATATTAAATTTTTTATTAAAGTTGAATAAATAATTAATCTATAATAAATATTATATCTAAATACATAATTAATAATATAAATTTCATGATTAATAATATATATATATATATATAGCAATAACTAGAGAAATAACATGCATATATAATGGCACATATGCCCCTCTACTTTGAGATTATAGACTTAGCTCCTCTGAACAGCTCGAAGAAATTTCTTTAAGGAGAAAAATGGCAGGTTTGAATGAACAGTTAAAGTCGTTGTTGTTGTTGAAAGGATGGAAATTGTACCATCTGAAACAGATGAACTGTGTCGTCGTCACTTGTGGCCTCTCACATCACACTTGTTTTTTCAGCAAACTACTCCGCCTTTGCTTACTTCTTCCTTCATTCCCATCTTCTTATGCTTCTTCTCTCTTCAATCACATCACAAAACCCACTATACATATATGGAACATCATGTTCAAAGGATTTTCTAATACTTCACACCCTCAAAACTCCATTAGTTTCTACATTCAAATGCGCCAACATGGAGTTTTTCCTAATAAACATACTTTTCCTTTGCTTCTTAGAGGCAACAATGAAAACCCACATCTCATTTTCCCACAAATATTTAAGTTCGGATACATTTCTGACCAATTTGTGCAGAATTCTTTGGTTTCTAGTTTTTCTAGCAGTGGGTGCGTTGACCTTGCACGCCAAGTGTTTGATGATATTACGCATAAGGATGTGCTTTCTTATACTGCTTTGATTGATGGGTATGCCCGGAATGCTCTGCCAGTTAGAGCTTTAGAACTTTTCCTGGAGATGAAACAAGCACAAGTTAAGCTGGATGAAGTGGCTGTTGTAGCAGCTCTTTCTCCTGCTGGAACGTTAAGATGTGTTTGGTTTGGGAAGTGTCTTCATGCTTTCTATGTCGAGCCAGGAAGGGTTTCTAGGGATGTTTACATTGGTAGTGCTCTTGTTGATATGTATGCTAAATGTGGATATTGGGATGATGCCTTGAATGTTTTTGAAGACATGCCTTACAAGAATCTTATTTCTTGGACTGCTATGATTGCTGGCTCTGTACACTGCAATAGATTTAGGGAAGCACTCTCTGTTTTCAAAGAGATGCTGTCCAGAAAGGTTGTGCCCAATCAAGTAACATTGACAAGCGTTCTCAGTGCATCTACTAAGCTTGGGGCATTGGAGCAGGGCAGATGGATTGCTAATTATATAAAAGCTCACAACGTAAAATTTAATACAGCACTTGCCACTGCTTTGATAGATATGTATGCAAAGTGTGGGTGCATTGAAGAGGCATTATTGGTTTTCGAGAAGCTTCCAAATAAAGATGTTTATCTATGGACTGCTATGATAAATGGCTTGGCAACACATGGTGATGCTTCAAAGTCTATGACCTTTTTCTTAGAAATGTTGAGAAATGGTTTAAGGCCCAATGAAGTAACCTTCATTGGTATTCTCAGTGCGTGTTCTCATGGAGGACTCGTGGATGAAGGACGCCAGTTGTTCTCATTAATGGACCAAGTTTACGGTGTAAAACCTAATTTAGATCATTATGGCTGTATGGTCAATCTTTTGGGTCGGGCAGGATATCTGGAAGAAGCTTGTAAATTGATTCAAGATATGCCAATGAAACCTACTCCTAGCATATGGGGTGCTCTCTTTGGTTCTTGCATGATTCACAAGGCGTATGAATTAGGTGAATGGATAGGTAGATATCTAATCGACATACAGCCTTATCACAGTGGCAGATATACACTCTTGGCGAATTTGTATTCTACTTGTAAAAATTGGGAAGGGGTAGCTCATGTTAGGAAAATGATGAAAGAGATGGGTGTGGAAAAGACCCGGGGGTGTAGTTGGATCGAATTGAACGGGGAAGTGCATGAGTTTATTGCCTTTGATGGTTCACATGCTAAGTCTGAATATATTTACACCATTTTAGATAACCTAGTCAGTCATCTACAACACATTGCCATTTCTCCATGTGCTGATTCATTACTTCTTGAAAGAAGCTGAAAGTAACCGGAGTTTAGGTATGATGAACTTCCAATACAGCCTTAACTAATAATCCGACATTATCCTTGTTGTAAACATTGGTTTAAGTTGAGGTTAAGGGGTCGTTGGTTGGAAGTGTTAGAAGAATTAGTCCATGGATTATGTATAGTAGTACTATTTTTAGTAGGAATTTTGGATATACCATATATGGTATTATATTATGTATTATTAATACCTTCGGTGATATTAGCAATACATATGATTTAATACCATGCGATTATTCTATGTAAAGACATAAATATTTCTCAAATCATTTTTTTTTAATTTTATGTTTTATATTTGTACTAGTAAATTTATTTAAATAAATTAGCTTACAAACTTTATTATTTAAAAAGAGTTGTTTGTTTCTACATAAATTCAATACAATATTTGAAATGTGATTTGTGTAATATTTACTAATTGAAAAGGCAAATATATCATCACATGACGTTTGTGACCTTAATTGAATTTATTATTTGTTAATATATATGTGGGTTTCTAATTATTTGTATCTTGAACAATTTATAAAATTGCATACATATTAAATCTACAACTTGCAATTTTTATGTGTAAATGTAGATGGTTTATTCTATCTTACTATTGTATACCGGCTTTTCGGTTTTAAAAATAGATGATCTATCTTTTTTAAATTGAAAATTGACATTTTGTGAATGATCAATTAACTAAAATGACAATTATTTGCCCTCAAATAATTCAAGTGAGAAAATAGCAAACATGACATCAAAATTGTTCTTCTCCTAGCAAGTTAGAAGGCCATGAAAAAATAATATTGTCCGATAATTATTTAGCTTGACCCAATTACATGAAATAGAAAGTCTCATAATAATTCAAGGTATAATTGAAAAGAAGCTTTTTGTAGAATTTTAATTCAAACACAAGATGAGATGGGAATCAATGAATCAAACATTTGATAAAAAATAAAGATTGTCAAAAACACACTTAAACTATTAATTTTTTTTAGTTTCATACCTACACTATTGAGAGTATGAGTTTCATACCTAAACTATTACTTATTAGTTTGAGAAACACGCTACTCTTTTTTATAACACTTTCATCATGGTGTGTGTAATATATTCTCTTTTATTTTAAAAAAAAATTGTCAATTCACACTCTAAATGAAAAAAATATTTCACCCTGACAAAAATTAAATAAATTATAAGTATTATTAAAAATTAAAGATTAAAAAATTATTATCCCAATTTGTTTTTAGAAAAAAAAATAATGTAAAATATTTTTCTTACCCACAATCACTTCGTCTTACCGTACAACCCCTCTCACCCCCCCCCCCCCCCCGGCTTTTTTTGGTTTAAATTTTCTTTTTGATAAACGATTTTTTTTAAATTTTATCCCCGAACCCCTCCCCTTCAAATACTAATTTAGATATTATTTTATTTTTAAAAAAAATTAATTCTACCCACTCCACCTAACCTTCTGCTTCCAATTTTTGTTCTCGTTTTGTGTTAGATATACACATATCAAATATATTTTTACTTGTCACCCAAGATTTTTTTAAAATAAAATTTTATTTATGTTATATTTGGTACACAAGTAGAAAAAAAATCCTAAAAATATATGTACATATCTAACACAAAACGAGAAAATGTAAAAAATAAATAAATAAATTAGGAGCAGAGGCTTAAATAAGATGGGGTAGAATTTTTATTTTTCAAAATAAAATAATATCAATTTTTTGGGGGGAATGAGTGGGTGGTTTGGGGGGGGGAGGGAGGTGAAGTATGATCTATTTTAAATTTTTTATAATTATTTTTTTTAAAAAGACAGGGAATTGTTTGGGAAGAGCGGAGGCCGGGGGGGGGGTTACGGGAAGGAGGTGGTGGACTGGAGCAAGAAAAATAATTTAAATTTAAATTTTTTTAAAATCAAGATATCATATGGAGGGTAGAAACTTAATCTAATAGCCCATCATGAAAGCAATCACCTAAATGCTCATGTCTGGGGAGGAAACATCAACTCCAAGCTAAAGCATGTTCAAAACATCATATCATGAAGTTTATATGCAACTTATGCTCAAATATACATAAACATGTAGGAATCAATCAAGTCAACTCATTTTCTTAAAATTTAAACTTTTCATGAATCATGCATAATGGGGAAATCATGGGAATATCTAAGATACATGATATCAAAAGAATAAACCATAAGGAACTTAATACCTCAAGCTTAAGTAGGGATAGAAGGAAAGAGATGAGGATAACGGGACATCATATTGGTCTCGGCCTCCCAAGTAGCACTCTCAACTAACTGATTCCTCTAAAGAACCTTCACGGAAGCAATTTCCTTGTTTCTCAACTTCTTTACTTTTCGATCTAAGATCTCAACCGGAACCTCCTCATAAGAAAGATTCTCCTTAACTCCCAAACCTTCTGAGGGAACTAAAGATGTCGGATCTTCAACACACTTCTTTAACAAAAACACATGGAAAACTGGATGAACCAATGCAACCTCATTAGGCAAATTAAGTTCATAAGCGACCTTACTAATTCACCTAAAATTCTGATATGGGCCCACATAACGGGGACTAAGCTTCCATTTCTTACCAAACCTCATTACATCCTTCATGGGCGAAATTTTCAGTAAACCTTATTATTAATATCAAACTCAAGATATCTTCTTCTAACATTGACATAGGACTTTTGCCGACTTTGAGCCGTTTTCAACCTTTCTTTAATAAGGCAAACCTTCTACATAGCCTCATGCACCAACTCAGGACCTATCAAGGCAACTTCACCCACATCAAACCAGCCTATAAGAGATCTACATCTCCTACCATATAGAATGGACCCATACCAGTACTTGAGTGGTAGTTATTATTGTACACAAACTCAATCAAAGGCAAGCGATCATCTCTATTACCCTTGAAGTCAATCACACATGCTCTTAACATATCTTCCAAAGTCTGGATAGTACACTTTGATTACCCATCGTTCTATGCATAAAAGGTCGTACTAAGCTTAACACGAGTACCAAGACCATTTTGGAAAGATTTTCAAAACTGAGAAGTGAATTGAGTACCAACGATCAGAGATAATGGATAAAGGAACTTCATGCAACCTCACCATTTCCCTCAAATACAACTTATTATAGTCCTCCGTCGAATAAGAAACCTTAATGGGAATAAAATGAGCTAATTTCGTCATTTGATCCATAATAACCCAAATCGAGTCATTTGTTGTCGGGTACGTGGTAAACCAACAATGAAGTCCATATTTAAATATTCTCACTTCTAAGTAGGAATGCTAATATCTTGGGATATACCTCCCGGCTTTTGATGCTCAATTTTCACTTGTTGACAATTAGGACACTTAGCCATAAATTTCGCAATATCCTTATTCATCCCACTCTACCAATAGACCTCCCGCAAGTCAAAGTACATCTTGGTGGCTCCCGAGCAAATGGAATATTGAGAACTATGGGCTTTTGTTAAGATCTGCTCTCTCAAGTCATCTACATTGGGAACACACAAACGACCTTGATATCGAAGCACACCATATTTCCCTTGGGAGAAAGACTTTACAGACTTTTTAAGCACCGCTCGTTTAAATTCAACCAAAGTCGGATCAAGACCTTGGTTGGCCTTCACATCTGCAACAAAGGATGATTCTGAACCATTGTGAACCATAACACCACCTTTGGTAGAGTCAACTAACTGAACACCCAATCGGGCCAATATATGGTAGACGAAGAGTGTATAATTCTATTTTGTACTTGAGGAAAATTTTGCATGCACATAGGGTCATGTATATGCTTAGATTTTCTCTCTTCCATAAGTTTAATCGTCGAGCCTACAATATCCATTAGTCCTTGAGTAATACATACATCAAAAGATGGGAAATCACCAAAAGAATTGATGATTAAATGAGATACCTCTTGTAATCCCTTTTCAGTCAACCATTAGAGAGGAATCTTTGAGGTTTTTCTTATCAAAAACCCTAATCAAAATTGGAGAATTTATTAAGCAACTAAACAAACAAATATTTTTTTAAAAATAAAAAATCAATTTTAAAAAACCTAAAAATCGCAAAAAGATACATACTTAATAAATGGGATTGTTTTGAATATCTTTTGGAATATTTTTTCCAATTTCTAAAAAAAATTGGCACCTAATGATGAGAGAGAAGTAGAAGATAAAATATTGATGAAAAATTGAAAGAGGAGATTAGATGAGAGAGAAAAACTTTTTTTTGAAAAAATATGAGAGAGAACGTGATGGCTGAAATATAGGCTTGATGTGAGATAAATTAGGAACTAACCTAGGATGCACTTTATTTGCTAAAATATTGATATATTGACAGTTTTAATAATTATTTTAAAGTGTAGTTGTTTTTAATAATTATGTTAGAGATTTTGACTAGTTAGCTAATTTTTCCAAAAAGAAAATGACCCATTTGAATATTGTCATTTTACTTGCAATAGCGGGCTCTATACATATTTGTAATTCGTTCGTTTTTATTTGTCCACTTTAAATTATGTATGCCTCTTGAATTATGATAAATATGATATTCTACAACAATAATTAGATTAATTGATATATAATCATAAATCTTGAAAATAATTTAAAATAAGTAATTAATGTTGAGGATAAAGTATTAAAAAAATTTAAAAAATTTGATATGCTAAAGGTGAAAAGTAAAAGTAAAAATATATTTTTAATATAGTGGACAATAGATGTAAACAGAGGAATTCTACTATATGTCAATGGTAAGTGTAACATCCCGAAAATTTCTAAGTCAAGACTTGAACCATATCTTTTAGCACATAAAGAGTTTGGTGGTCCATGACCTATCAAATTAAAGATCTTTGAGTCCTCTTTCCAACACAACAAAGTTTGCCTCAATCCGAGTTCTGAGTAAAAAGTTATGATTGATTTACTAGTGATGGTCTAACCTGGCAGCAGTTTTGTGATGGCTCCGCGTTACGGAGTGAATACATGTCTCACTATCCGCTAGAAAAATATTCCGACTTCCAACTCCTTTTATTTATTTCCTTAAGGGTATTTTAGTCCTAAAAACCCTTAGGAGGTCATCTAAATTACCCTAAACGTGTAGAAAATCAGTTTTGATAATCAAACCCTTTCATTCACTCCTAAATTTCTATGATCAAGAACTTCAAGAAACACTAAGGCTAGGGTTCATCTTCCAAGTTTGTCCTTTAAGTTTCTTCAAGAACATTATTCTTCCATGTATGTAAGCTTTCATAGTGTTGGGTTCATTCGCCCTCAAGCCACTCATGTGAATTTCATCCATAAATTTGTTCTTAAGGTTTGTTGATTGAGATTCTTGATGAAGTTCTTGAGGTTTTATCTTCATTCTTTAATAATAGAGTCTTGTTGAGTTGTTGAGGTGAGGGGTCTTGCGAATGAGTGTTATTATTGATGAACTTTGTGTGGGTTTCATTGAAAACGTTCTAAGTTAATGAAATTCATGAAATTGGGCAATTAAATTACATTGGCTATGAATTGAATCGAGTTTGAGAGAGAGAAAAGATCTGGTAAATAAGTGCGCCAAGTCCGCGTCATAGAGGCGCTTAAGATTTTCAATATCTAGTCGATCATCCCCTCTGTTGACACCCAATTTTGACCGACCTATAACCCTTTTTGGGAATACTATCCAATTAAATACGCTTTTTAAAACATATTTCGAGTTTCAAACTTTTGTCGGTTTTGTTTAAAAATTATATATTTTAGTATGCATACTTTATAAAAAAAATATTGTAAATATTACTAAAATAGTTTTTAAAATTATTAGTAAAACTCGAAATAATTATTTTATTTAAATATTTTAAAATTTAAGTGGTTTTAATTATATAAAAAATATTATAATATTTGTAGTATTTAAATTGGATAGCATTCCCCTGAATTTCCTCTTAATTATTTAATTGTTAGCCTATTCTATTCTAATTCATTTCAATTTTAGCCATTTCAATTCAAATTTTCATTTCAATTATAGCCTTTGTTGATTTCAATTTTAGCCTATTCTTATTCCAATTTCAGATTTCAAGTGAGTTAATCTCATCCGTCCATCATTTCATTAAATCCAAGATCAAATCTTAGCCCTACATCTTAATAGAATCAAGGGCCAGGATTGAGTATCTCATATCTTTTCTATTTTAATCAATTTTCCCCCAAACCCTAAAACTAATTGTCAAAACTCATCCTCTTCTTCTCTCTAGCAGCGCCGCAGGCCCCTTCGATCAATGAGAACCAGCGAGAGCTCCACCATCGCTGGTGAGCTCTCCCTCTCACTCCTCTCTTCTCCTTCCCCGTTTCTTTTTCCTCCGGGTTTGAGCAGCTTCGACAAAACCAACAGCCTGGCGAGACAACGCAGCAGGATCCGCCAACAGCAACATCCAGCCCCGGCAAACAGGCAGCGACAGCAGCTCTGGTGAATGACCAGGCAGCACCAGCAGCTCCGGTGAGCGACCAGGCAGCACCGCCCCTCTCCCTCGTCTTCCTCTACGGCGAGGACGAACAACAACAGCCGGCGAGAGCCAACCCCAACTCCGATAAATGTTGCTCCGGCCAGTGAACAAGGGGAGCTCCGGTGAAGTTTTTTAGAAGTTTCAAGATGGTCAAAGACGGATCTATTCAGATCCGTTCGGGTACATGTCTTAAATTATTATATCATCTTTTAGCAACTTTGTTTCCTTTCTTCATTTTATAAAAGTTGGCTTTGATTTTACGATATATAAAATGTCTATGCATGCTCAGTATATGTGAAAGCCATTTTGGTCTCAAATTGAATTACTATTTGACCTTAATCATGTTCTGCAAATTTTCTGATTTCCAGATTTTGTGTGTTGCTAAAAATATTATTCATTTTTTATTTGGAATGTTGATATATCTCTGCTATCTGCTGCCCTATAAATGTTAGTGTGCCTTTGATTTCAATATTATTAGGATTGCTAGGTTGTGATATGAACTGCCTCAACTCTAACTGATCTCTCCTTAAATAGTGTGGAAAGAATCATCTCTTGTTGGGTTGATTTAGTTTACCGTTTAGAATTGCCTCTTTTTTTAACAAAAATAAATTTTCGTGCCAATGGTGGTAGTTGATTCCGCCGGCTGACTCTAAAATGTTCATTTATCCTAAATCGAAGAGCCTCTTTTACAAAATCACAATTTATTGTGTTTAAATTGATTTGATGTCCCTAATTTATGATATAGCGTTTGGTTAACTTTTTTATGCTCTTATATGGCAATTTTAATTGGTAATTGATTCTGTTAAGTATGGTCACCTTTGACTTGGCTATTGATTGAGTTATTTTGAATAAGTTTATTTATGTATTGAGATAATGACTCCCTAATGGATTCATGTACCTTTTATTTGTCTTTGTTTACGAAACTGTGTTGCATGAATATATCCTTACTTGATTGAGTTATCCGATTTTCTCCTTAAGTGATTTAATTAGTGTTGAAAGAAGCCTGTAATTTGCTTGCTTGTTTTTTGCATAATCATTTGATGCTAAAATGAATCCAGGCAGGATTGTGGCTCTTGGTAAGTGATATACCGTGAGTTTACGGTATTTCTAATACATTTCACTTACAAGTTATGTGTATCTAGGGCCTTTTTGTATTGGTTTTTATGTGTTTTATTATGTTTTTGCAGGAATGATGTTCAGGTGCAGAAGTATGGAGACAACTAAACAAAATGCAGAAAAAGGGCTTTCACGGAGATGATCTATGGACTGTAGGTCCATTGACGGTCCGTAGGTGATGACCGTAGACCAGCAGCCAAGGGATAGATGACAAATCAGGGAAATCTGACCAAGTGTAGAACCACGGAGGCAATTGACGGTCCGTAGATTAGTCTACGGACAGTACTGGTCAAACCGTAGAATGAGACTGCGAGGGTTTCAGTACCTAATTTTTGAAGATTCTAAGTATGGAGCTACGGAGGGGATTGACGGACCGTAGATCGATCTACGATCCGTACTGCAAGTCCGTCGCCTGCTTCAGAGAGGCTGAGTTTTGGATACTAAAATATTTTCTAAGTCCTGATCGACAGAAGGGACTTACGGACCGTAGATCCATCGATGGTCCGTAAGTCAGTCTCGTGGATTGAAGTCGCGTGCTTGAACAAAACTTTCCTTAATTTGTTTCCTTTTTAAATTAGGATTTGTTTTTATATAAATAGGGCATGTAAACCTCATTTTTAGAGGTTAGACATTATTATTTAGTTTTACTTTGTAACTTGGGAGATTGAGTTGGAATTCTAGCATTTATTGATTTTCTAAGTTCGTGTTGAAGATTTTGGCTTTGCAATTCAAGTTGAACTTCTGGGTTTATTATTCTCTTTACGTAAGTTCATGATTTCTTTATCTAAAATTATGAATTGTGTTTTTGCTAATATGAGTAACTAAATCCACAACTAGGGTTGTGGGAACCATGAGCGATTAACAAAATATGAATAGTGAATAGGCAATTCTTGAATAGTATTTTGCATGCATTAATAATTCTTTCGTTTAAAAGTCTTTTTAACGAGTGCACGCGTTAGAACTCGCCTTGTTGCTACTTGCCGGATCAAGGAGGTAATCAACAAGAAAAGAATTATCAACATAGATTTAGTGTCATACTATCTAATAGGCTAGTGTCGATTGGTGCGAAGTAATAACTAAGCCAAACATCAATTATGATGTCTAATATGAGGTAAAGGTAAGGGTTAGTAAATTATACACACTTAGCCGGATCAAGGTGCGGGGTGAAATTCTCTAGATGCCGGATCAAGGATTTAGAGATACATAACTTATCACTTTGCATGTAATACACTAGGAAAGGATTGTTGTTACTAGGATTATTGCGTTATGAGCTTGTGGGGAACACGTATACCCTAGTTATTTCTCTCATCTTAATAACAACCAAAAAATTAAGTTTTGTTTGATTACTGATTACTTATTGAATTCTTACTATTCGTTTCATATAAACAACCCCCCCCCCCCTTTAATTACCTATTTCTGGAAGTAGTTTGACTGATTGAATATAATTGTTGGTTAAAGTAAAGTCTAAACCATTTTTCCTCGTGGATCGACCCCAACCTACAAGTTGGGTTCTCTACTTGATAACGTTCGCTTATACTTCTGTAGGGAGGTGTAATTTGAGCGTATCAGTAAGGGATATTTAATTATTATTTTATTTACTATTGTTAATTGGCGGTAGTTACCTTAATTAAAATAAATTGTTTCTTACTTGTTATATTTTTAGTAAAGTTATATTTGATTGAAAATATATATATATATATATATATATATATATATATATATCTAATTTAGTATTCTTTGAATAAGGAAAATAATATTTAATTGATCCCTCCTTGCCATAATACCGGTCTTGACAGATTTCTTATTTGGTTATTTATGGTAATATGGTATTAGGGGAATATTTGATTTAAGTGTTCATTGCTTTTATATGCTGGCCGATGCTCACATATTACTGTTTAACTTTTAATCTTTTTTTTTCTTGTCTTATTTAGCTGCTCTTATATTAGGGAAAATAAAATAAATAATAGTCATCTAATTTAGAACCAATTTTATACTCCCTTTGAATAAGAAAAATAATAAGTTATTTGTCTCCTTAATTTATTCCCTTCCTTTAGTGTCGTTCTTCCCCATCAACTATATAATCAGACCTCTTCCCTCACACATTGACTCATGTTTTACACATTCTAACAAGAGCATAAAATACTCTCTACTCTGAAAAATTTTAAAAATTGGGTGAACATTCTAAAGGCTTCTCTATTTGGTTTTGCTGTGTTCGGGTCTAGTATTGGAATAAGTTTGGTCTTCATTCTTTGATTAATATTCTGCATAATTGGTTAGTTCCTCTTCGTTAGGTTAAATCTCGTTTTGCATTATTACTTTGAATATTGTTGTATGTTGGAATGAATAAAAGCATCCGGATTAGTTTTCGTTCTTCCCTCTCTCTATGTGTGACAATGTCTATGATTATTATTTGTTTGTTTTGACTTTTTATGAGTGTTGATTATATGTATGAAAGTAATTTGTTGTTATGAATATTTGATGTTACAATTATTTCGCCATTATATATGTGTGTTACATTATCCCTTCTAGCAGGTTTTGAACTTAGAGTTCAAGGTACTGAAGAGTCTCCTAGAAGAGAATTCCAGACGGGGCTATTATACTTATTTTAATGTTGTATATTTTATTCAGTTGTTCTTTATTTTGGCTTGTAATATTGTGTATAACTCTAACACTATCTCTCTCTATATGATATAACTTGGGGGATCGTGTAAGGGGGGAAGGGATTTATATGCTACTTGTTTATATTTTATCGTAATTTATTTGTGTTAGAAAGCATGCCTATATGATTGTTGATTGTTGATTGTTTGATAGTTTATATTTAGATAGTTCGCTTTAGATCTAATTAAATTAAAATAAAATAAAATTACTATTGCCTTTAATCTCCTAAGTTTGACCCGAAATAATTAATCACCTCTTTAAGCTTTGTCTAACCATGTTTTAAAATCAATAATGTGTTTAATTGACTCAACTGTTCATTGTAGCTTATTTATGTGATGTGCATATCTGTTGCTTAATATATATATAAAAAAAAAACATTTGTTCCTTTATATATATAAAATGTGTAAGCATTTTATTTTTTTTATCAATTTATTTCTGTCATTCAGATATCATGCTCATAAGACTTCATTAAATTTTTAGCATGCTAACGGGTATAGGAATTCATGCATATATGATTAAACTTCGGTTTCATTTAGAAAGCATGCCTATATATTTGTTTGAACAATTAGTATTTAGAAATGCATGCCTATAGGATTTAAATATTTCTTAATATGTCATTAGTGTGTAGAAATCATGCCTATAGGTTGTGTTCTTTACTTAGAAATCATGTTCATAGGCATTCTGATAATTTTAAAAGCATTCGAATTAATTAGTTCATTCAATCAGTTGTAATGGTCGCTTTATGTGAATAAATCTAGACCACCTAGAAATCATGTTCATAGTAATTAATAATCTTCAGCATGTTAAATAACTAAAATAAATATGCTACATATTCTCTTCTAAGTGTTAATTAATCTTCGCATTTTGTAATTAGGTTCTGCCAAATTAAAATTAATTCATAAACTATTTCTAGCATGTTTTAAAACTAAAATTTATTGTATTATTTTTCTGCTGATTGTTAATATTTTTCTGCATTTGTAACATATTTTGTCACTTAAAATAAATCAATTAATTGCCAGCATGTTATTATAATCTGCCATGTTTGGTTATTGTCGCATGTTAATCACCTAGATAGCATGTCTATAGTTTTTTTTTTACTGATTTTCAGCATGTAACTAAAAACTGAAATTTTAAATCAGTACTAGGTTCTTTAATAAATTAGACTAATCATATGTTGTTGCAATTTTGATGTGTGTATGAATCAGTAAATAAATAATTCCCCGTATGTTTATAATTGAGACAAGTCTTCTATGCATAGTCTCTGCCAGTAATTTATTTAGCTGTAACTTCCCTAGCATGCTATAACAAAATAAAATTGACTTACTTGCATATTTTCTGACTAATCTGCCCGTATTAAATCCTGTCCAAATAATTATTTCTGCATTTGAAGTGCGACTTACATTAATTTATGCACTAATAATACCATATGCTATTGTTTAAAAAAATAAATAAATAAATAAATATATATATATATTCAACATCTGCCACTTGCTGCCCCGATTAAATCTTACTTAGATTAATTAATTTCTGCATTGTCTTGCCATTTAAAATCTGCCATTGTTTTCTAAATAATTTTCTGCATTTGTAATCACTTTTCTGCCACTAATTAAATCAGTCTAATAAGTTTTTTCCTGACTTGTAATAATTTTCTGCCCCTTTTAAAATTAATTAATTTTATGTCTGTTTGTATGACACACACTTTGAATGCGATCTTTTCACTTTACGTATGTTTGCAAGCATGTTAATTAAATCTAGAGGCCAATATGAGACTCTCTGTGCTAAATGCTCGTCCAAATTATTTGACTTGGTGTCTAAGTGGGCATATTAGGAGTTTATTTTGATCTAAATCCATCCTAATAGTAGTCCAAAGCCTCTTGGACCTTAAGCAAGGACGATAGACACCTTTTAGAGACAAAAAGCATGCGTGGTGGGGTAGGGGTAGTTTAAGCCCTACGGAGATGATGACATCGACTCGATCTAAATGACAAACCTTAGTTTTGTCTGTCCCTACGAGAAATCGATCGAAATAAATAAAGTCGAGTGCTGATCCGTAAAGTCCTTCAGAGTCTCCCTTTCCTTTCGTCCCTTTATTTGTTTATAATTATAATTATTTGGGATAGCTTGATAAAATATAAAATAAAAATTGATTCGCCTATTTAATTGTGTAATTTCTGTCTCCTTGTTTATCTCTTTATTAATCGTTTAATAATTATTGTTATTATATTATCACTTAGTCTCGCATGCTTAACTAAATTAATTAAGATAAGTTAAGTAATTTTAATTGTTTAATATTATGTTATCACTTAGTTTTGCATGTTTAATTAAATAATAAACAAATAAATAGATCTTAATTGTTTAATATTAGTTATCACTTAGCAATCATATTTAAATAATCGATAAATGAAGTGACCTTAAATGCTACTTGTAACCCCACATAAATTGCATGAGACATGGCCGGGACCCACATTTGTGGACCTCCAGGGATGCCTAACACTTTCCCCTAGAGGTAATTTGAACCTTTATCATGATCTCTGGATCGTTAACCTTTAGTTAGAATTAGTTAGGTTAGATAGGTGCCTTAACGCACCTTAATTTGTTAGGTGGCGACTCTTCATTTTTTCAAAACCCAAAAGAGTTGTTAGGTCATGCACCAAAATTCGTTTTGAGAAAAACGGGGCGCGACAGAATGGTGACTCTGCTGGGGATATTAGGTTCTAACTATTACGTGTTTCATTTGATTTATGTGGGGTTTACTTTATCTGGTTATTTCATTACTTGTTTAGTTGATTACCATGTTCAGTTATCGTTTGTTTCCTTATTTTTCATGCTCCATCCCTTTCCTTTTTCCTTATGTGTTTATTTTCATATTTCGCCTTTTTCCCTCTCCCTTATTGTTTATTTCCATGTTTCACCCTTTCCCCTTTTCCCTTATTTGGGTATTTCCATGTTTAATCACATACCATTTTCCTTATTTGCCTGATTATTCACAATGTTTGTGTATTCATTTCCTTTTATTTATGCATGTATTTATTTACTTGCTTATTTACCATTTTTTCATAAACTGTTTATGTGTTACTGTTTTCCATCTAAGTGCTAAATGTTACTAATTTGATAACTGACATTCCGCTCATACTTCCCCCAATTGGGACCCTCTTCCTTTTTTTTTATTTTGTTACCGTAATGTTGTGCCTTTGCACCTCTCACAACTACTCTAATTTTCTTCAAACACCCAATTATAGAGAGTCGGCATATGCGTGGACGGAACGAATAGTTTTACTACCATAAAACCACAAGCCTTCTCGCATAGAATCTCTTTCAAGTCCATGTCAAGCCAACTCTTAGAAATCTTAGTTAGGTCATACATGCTGCATAAGTCATAGGCGGTTTGACCCTTGGTGTCAATCCGCATGATTAGTAGCCACCTGATCGCCTAAAGGGCCCCAACACCTTTTAGACAAATTACATAATTATGTGTCAATGTGGTCATAATAATTAAATCAAGCCAAATTTTGCCAACATGGAGTTTAGATTTTGTTTGTTGTTTGTTGTTTGTTTGCAGAGTCATGGCCTATCTTCATTTTCCAAACACGCAAATGGTGGTAAAAGTAAATCCTACCTTGAAGGTCTGGTGGAAGGATATTGAGAGGAATTGAGAGTTAAAGGAAAAAGAACTGCTAGGTGGCCTTACTTCCCTAATCTCCGTCGCGTCTGACCGTCACTTGATCAAGGCATTGTTGAAATTTTGGGATTCCGAGAGGTTAGTGTCCAAATTTAGGGATTTTGAACTAACTCCAACAATTGAAAAGATTGGTGGGTTTCTAGATCTTCCTTACAAAGAACGTGAAATGATTGTGCCACACAAGCCAACACCAATGTCTTTTTTGAAACAAATGGGCATGCGTCATATTCCAAGTTTACTTTGTTTGAAAGAGGAATGAATTTCTTTAGAGTTTCTATACTCATGTTTTGGAGACGAGAAAGGCTATGAAAACTTCCACAGAGAATTCGCTTGCTCTCCTGCAAAATGGGAAAGATACCGCCTTAATGCTTTCGTTGTCGCACTGTTAGGCTCATTAGTTTTCCCTAGGGAAGGAGGGAAAATACACACTAGCCTAAGTTATGTTGTCTGTATGATGGCTCGATGTGGGAAAATCGTAGTTCCCATGATATTGGCAGAAATTCTAAGAGCATTGACTAAGTGCACCAAGGGCAAAAGATACTTCGAGGGGTGCAATTTCCTATTGCAACTATGGATCGTAGAGCACTTCTATGTGAGAGATAATTTGGTAGACATTTTGAGAGGGGGTGTGGGGGCTAACATTATGAATCATCCCACAGGGATGAAATATTTTTCTTCCCCTGTAGGAACGAAGGACTGGTTTGTGTATTTGACAAAGCGTTCAGCCACCAAAATTCAATGGAAGTATTATTGGTTAAAGCTTCGTCGTGTCATTATAAGGGGTAATGAGCTCTACTTTATCGAGCTCATTGGTTTAAATGGCGTGCAACCATACGCACCACTCCGAGTCCTCTGACAGTTTGGACAACTCCAAATGATACCTCTGCGATCTCATATGGACCACTATGGGTATGATTTTGGGCCAGAAATACCACAAGTGGGCACCATACTACGAAGGTGGGAAAGAGTAGTAACTATTGATGTTCGAGAGCATAGACCCTTCTGCACACCAGAGTATTATGTGTGGCTTTTGGAGGACGCAGAGAATGCAGATTTAAGCGAAGAAGGCCTTCCAGGTTTCGGTGATGAAAAGGAGAGAAGATGGGCTCGCAACCTCCTCAACCGCGACTATGAGATCACTCCAGAAGTGAGGCAACAGATTGTGCCTAACATTGGAGATCAGCATTGACCCTGTTTCTTTTTAGGATTTTTATTCCCCCCCCCCCCCCCATGTTATACTTAGCCCTTTAGTTTATTTCTAGTTTTGCTTTAGTCTGATGTAATAAATTGAAATTATTCAATATATGAAGATCGTTTTTATTTCTCTAACTCTAAATTCCAATTGGCAAATAAGGCTTGAATTAATCATTATACATCACTTATATGTCATCTTAGGCCTACCTCTGGCTCAACGAGGTCCCTTGCATCTAGGGCTCTTATTTCAAACAATGTGGTATTATTATTATTATTATTATTTGCTCTAATCCCCTAACACTGTTTTCTATTGATTTCATTGCTCTTCCCATTCCTAACGTTGATTTGTCCTTCATTCTGGCACATACACGATTGAAAGGGACCCCCCCTTCTCCTCCTCCTCAAAGAGCAGAATACAAAGACAAGGGTAAAATGGTTGACAACAACAGCAGCAACGAAAGAGTAGAAACTTCTGAGGGAGGGCAATTTCCAAGTGACCTCGTCCTTAGGCTTGAGCGCAAGATTTTAGATTTGGAAGAAGAAGTAGCGCATATGTGTGATTTGGCCAAGTTGTCTATTTCTCTCGGAACCCAGTTTGGCGAAAATATAGACAATGCTCCTCATTCTAACCAAACAACCATGCCAAACAATGTATCTCGACCTGAACCCACTCATCCAAATATCTTCCCACCACTTCATGCCCAAAATACCCAAATCCCATTTTACCACTACCACTAACAAACTAAGCCGACCATTTCAGAACCAATTCCAAATGCGAACCCTTCATATACTCCTGGAAATAACAACCTCAACCCCATATATGTGGAAACCGCTCCCGTGACCCATAACTACCATGAATCAGAGTCCTCCCAAAAGAAGGACATTCTGATAAAAAACCTGATCAAGAGATTAGATAGCTTGGCCAACAGGGTGCAACATGTGGAGGGAAGCAAGAGGTTGGGAGGACTGAGTTATGAGGATTTGTGTATGCACCCTGATGTAGAACTGCCTGAAGGGTACAAACTTCCAAAGTTTGAAATGTTTAATGGCATTGGAGATCCCAAAGCCCACCTGCGAATGTACTATGAAAAGCTTGTAGGGGTGGGGAGAGATGAGAGGATACTCATAAAGTTGTTTATGAGGAGTCTCACCGGGGAGGCTCTATCATGGTATATTGAACAAGACCCTCGGAAGTGGGTTGAGTAGGTGGACATAGCAACAGACTTCATGAACAGATTTTGATTTAATGTAGAAAATGCACTTGACTGGTTCTACATCCAAAACTTGAAGAAAAAGCCCAGTGAATCCTTCAGGGATTACGCCATAAGATGGAGCTCTGAGGCGGCCAGGGCTAGAACTCCCATGGAAGAAGCTCAGATGAACGATTACTTCATCCGTGCCCAAGAGCCACAATATTATGACAGGATGATGCTTGTAGCTGAGAAGAGCTTCGCTGAAATTATCAAATTAGGCGAAAGAATTGAAGAAGGCATAAAAATTGGGACCATCATCAACCTAGAGGCCCTACAACCCACCAACAAAGCTCTGCAATCTGGTGGAATGGCAGAAAATCAAAAGAAAACAGGTTCGGTCATGATGGCTCAGGGAACCAGAACCCCATATAAGTACCGAGTAACAACCCCACCTCCATCTCTATATCCTCAAACTCCATATTCTTTAGCTCCACCATCTATATCTCCCCATCCCACGCCAGTATATTACCAAAATGCTCCTCCTCAATATCAGCAAGCTTCATATCCTGTTTATAATCCCCAACCAACATACTTCCAAACTCCACCACCCACTCAAACACTAAACTACCGAAATAGACCACTATATGAAAGAAGACCTGCGAAGAACTATACCCCTCTGGCTGAACCCATAGCCCAGCTTTATGAGAGACTGAAAGAGGCTGGCTATGTCACCCTAATTCCTGTATTGCTTGTGGATGTTCGCACAAAATGGTATGACCCTAACAAGGTTTGTGCCTACCATTCTAGGATGAAATGTCACACTACCGAAGTTTGCAGAGCCCTAAAAGATAAGGTTCAAATGTTGATTGATACTAAGGCCATCCAGCTCAAGGATCCAGCGCCAAATGTTGCAAACAACCCACTGCCTAACCATCAGGTCAACATGGTAGAAGTTGATGATACCTTGGATTGGGAGAAATCCATCTGGGTCCTTGAGCCAGAAGAATCAATGATTGTTACCGCCCAGACTCCAATGGTAGTGCAAAGGCGTGCTCTGTTTGAGGTTGAGGTTGCCATGCCCAAGCCCCCATTCAGCGTCCTCAGAGTTCCTTCTCCTCCCCAATTTGATACCCATGCTGTCCCATGGGATTATGGAAAGGGAAAGGCGAAAGTGGAAGAAGCAGACACTGCAGCAGGAGTGACTAGACCTGGAAAAATTTACACTTCTGAAAATTTGGTTCAAGGTAGCTCCAGCAAGTCCAAGGCACAAATTGCAGAGTTTGAAGATTATGGTATCTGGAAGAAGGCACAAGCTAAAGAGTACTCTATTGTTGATTAATTGAGTAAAACCCCTTCCCAAATATCAATCTTGTCATTGCTTCAATCTTTCGAAACTCATCAGAATGCTCTATTGAAGGTCCTGGGTGAAGCCTATGTCCCATCTAGCATCACTCATGGAGAGGTAGCCCAAATGGTCGGGCAGGTTTTTGAGGCATACCAAATGTTTTTGAGGCATACCAAATATCTTTCCACGAAGATGAGTTGCCACTTGAAGGAACAGCCCACAATAAGACTTTGTACATTTCAGCTCAATATCAGGACAAGATAATCACCAAAGCCTTGGTTGATTCAGGCTCCGGTTTGAATATCTTCCTTCTGAGCACGTTGACAAGGCTAGGCGTAGATAGTGCAAAGATCCAAACCTGGAAGATGAATGTGAGAGCTTTTGATGGCTCTCAGAGGGGCACTATTGGGGAAATAACCTTGGACATGCCCATTGGTCCTACTAGTTTCCCAATAGCTTTCCATGTCTTAGACATTCCATCCTTATATAACTGATTGCTGGGTCATCCTTAGATTCATATGGCTAGAGTAGTTCCCTCTACTCTTCATCAATGCTTGAAGTTTGAATAGGATCATGAAGAGCTTGTAGTCCTTGGGGAAAAGGGACATCTTGTATATGCGATAGAAGGAAGGGGTTATCTAGACGCTGAGATGTACTATACAATTGAGCTTGTTGGAAACATTGAACTGCAACCTTGGTTTAGCCAGAAAATCATAGATATGATGGCCTGGTTTGGTTTTGAGCTCGGGAAAGGTTTGGGAGCCAATCTACAAGGAATAGTTAAACTTATACAACCTGTTCGTCATTCAACCACTTTCGGCTTAGGATACAAATATACTACTGAGGAGTGGCTTGATTGGCAGCCACCTAGAGATGGGTACTACTATCCATTGAAGAAAGCCATATCACCGTTGCACCAATCATTCCGATCAGCAGGTTTCATGGGTGGCATCATGGACGAGCTTCTAGAAGACATGAAAGGTTTGTCTTTGACCAAGGAGGAAGGGAAAGTTTGCAATGTCGTGATCAATGAGGAAGAGAAAGGGGACCCTAGAGAAAGCAGTGAAGTGAAGATCACCATGAGCATTTGGACCTCAACTCCATCCAGACCTCGTCGGGCATCTGGGTAGCTTTGGAAGAAATTTTCTATCAATTTTTTTTTAAAAAGTTTTCAATAAACAGTTTTAAATTCCAGTTCTATGTTATTGTTTTCAAATGCTAGTTTTATGAAGCTCTTGAGTTTTAATCAATAAAGTTCTTTTCCCATCTATTTAATATCTTATATTTATTTGTGCATTATTCTTTCTTCCAGCAAAATCTATTATAAAAATGTTGAATCTGAGACTATGGCATATAATGAGACTACACAGCTTAACATTAATGACTTAGACGAAGTCGAAGAAAGTGAGGTCCCTGAGGAGTTAATCAGAAAGGTTGAGGAATTTGAGGAAAAACCCAACCCGAATTTAGTGGAAACAAAGGTGATAAATCTGGGAAATTCAGAAGTGGTACAAGAGACCCGAGTAAGCATCTATATGACGGAAAATGACAAGAAAGTGTATACAGAGTGTCTCATGGAGAATAAGGATATCTTCGCTTGGTCCTATACAGACATGACAGGGTTAAGCACTTCAATCGTAGCTCATCGATTGCCTACTGATCCAGCATGTCTTCTTGTGAAGCAAAAGCTGAGAAAATACAAGCCTGAGTTGAGTTTGAAAATCAAGGAAGAAATATCGAAGCAATTAGATGCTGGAATCCTTCAAGTGACGGAGTACCCAACCTGGCTTGCACATGTCGTTCTAGTGCCAAAGAAAGACGAAAAAGTTAGAGTTTGTGTGGATTATCGGGATCTCAACAAAGCTAGTTCCAAAGATAATTTTCCATTGCCCAACATACACATCTTGATTGATAACTGTGCTAAGCATGAAACACAATCGTTCGTGGATTGCTTTGCCAGCTATCATCAAATTGAGATGCACAAGGACGATGCAGAGAAGACCGCATTCATCACACCATGGGGTGTTTAAAACTACAAAGTAATGCCTTTCGGATTAAAGAATGCTGGAGCTACATACATGAGGGCAATGACCACCCTATTTCACGACATGATCCACAAGGAAATTGAAGTTTATGTAGATGATGTCATCATCAAATCAAAGAAGGGTTCAAATCATCTAGATGATCTGCGAAAGTTCTTTGCCAGGCTACGCAAGTATAACTTGAAGTTGAATCCTCCAAAATGTGTCTTTGGGGTTCCTGCCGGAAAGCTTTTGGGTTTCATTGTTAGTCGCCGGGGTATAGAACTGGATCCATCGAAAATCAAATTCATTCGTGATCTACCTCCGCCGAAGAGTAAGAAAGAGGTAATGAGTTTCCTGGGATGACTAAATTACATCAGTCGTTTCATAGCCCAGTCTACTATCATTTGTGAACCTATCTTCAAACTGTTGAAGAAAGATGTTGCGGTGAAATGGACAGACGAATGTCAACAAGCGTTTGACAAAATCAAAGATTACTTGTCCAATCCACCTGTGTTGGTTCCACTGGAATCAGGTAGATCACTGTTGTTATACATATCAGTGTTGGATAATGCTTTCAGCTGCATTTTGGGGTAACATGATGAGACTGGAAAGAAGGAGCAGGCGATATATTACATGAGTAAGAAGTTTACATCATATGAGGCTCGATACTCTCTATTGGAGCGTACCTATTGTGTTGTAACTTGGGTCACCTAGAAGCTGCGACACTACCTCTCCTCGCACACTACGTATCTGATTTCAAGGATGGATCCTCTGAAGTATATCTTTCAAAAGCCTATATCTACAGGTAAACTGGCTAAATGACAGATATTACTGAGCAAGTTTGACATACTGTATGTTACACAAAAACCAGTAAAGGAACAGACATTAGCAAATCATATAGCGGAGAACCCTGTAGATGATGATTATAGACCGTTGAAGACTTACTTCCCAAACGAAGAAGTAGCTTTTGTCGAGGAAGACATTTCTGAAGAATATGATGGTTGGAGGATGTTCTTTGATGGAGCTAAGAACTTGAGCGGATCCGGCATCGGAGCTGTTTTGATCTCACCAACTGGGCAACATTACCCGGTATCAGCCAAACTCAGGTTCTTATGCTCAAATAATATAGTTGAATATGAAGCTTGCATATTAGGGCTCCGACGCGTTATCAACTTGGATATCCAGGAAATGTTGATAATAGGAGATTCAGACTTATTGATCCATCAGGTCTGAGACGAATGGGCTACCAAGAATCGAAAGTTGTTACCATACTTGGAGTGCGTGCATAGGTTGTACAAAAGGTTCATCAAGGCAGAATTCAAACATGTGCCAAGGAGCGAGAATGAATTCGTAGATGCCTTAGCCACCTTGTCTTCCATGATTCAGCATCCTGATCATAATTACATTGATCATATTTACATCCACATGTACGAGCAACCAGCATACTGTTTTTATGTTGAGGAAGAGCCTGATGGAAAGCCTTGGTACAATGACATTCGAGGATATTTAAAGAGTGGTGAGTATACAGAGGATGCAACAAGTGTACAAAAGCGTACAATTCAGAGGTTAGCGAATCAATTCTTTCTAAGTGGAGAAATCCTTTATTGGAGGACTCCCGATTTAGGGTTGCTAAGGTGCGTCGAAGCTAGAGAAGCTAGCGGACTGATTGAAGAGATACATGCAGGAACATGTAGTCCTCACATGAATGGTTTTACATTGGCAAAAAAGATCCTGAGATCGGGATAATTTTGGCTAACTATGGAGACAGACTGTATCCGCTATGTTAAAAAATGTCACCAATGTCAGACTCATGCAGATATGATCCGAGTTCCTCCCAACGAACTCCATGTTACTAGTTTACCTTGGCCCTTTGCATCCTGGGGCATGGACGTCATTGGTCCAATCGAGCCAGCAGCATCCAATGGACATAGAATCATTTTAGTTGCAAACGACTACTTCACCAAATGGGTCGAAGCCACCTCTCACAAATCAGTGACAAAGAAGGTTGTGGATGACTTTGTCAAAAATAATATTATCTGTAGGTTTGGGATTCCCGAGTCAATTATCACTGATAACGGAACCAACCTAAACAGCGATTTGATGAGATCATTGTGTGAGAGGTTCAAGATCAGTCATCTAAATTCTACAGCATATAGACCTCAGATGAATGGAGCTGTTGAGGCTGCAAACAAAAACATCAAAAGGATATTGCGCAAGATGATCGATAATCACAAACATTGGCATGAAAAGTTACCTTTTGCATTGTTGGGATATCGTACCACCATCAGAACCTCTACTCGGGCTACACCAGTAGGTAGAGATACCATCTCTAAGAATTATTCAGGAAGCGGAGTTGGATAATGCTAAATGGATACAAGTTAGGGCGGAGAATCTAACATTAATAGATGGAAAAAGAATTAACGTAATTTGTCATGGTCAACTCTATCAAAATAGAATGTATAGAGTGTTGAACAAGAAGGTTAGACCCAGACACTTCTCACCTGGGCAACTGGTTTTTAAGCGGATTTTCCCAAATCAAGATGAAGCAAAGGGTAAATTCTCACTAAACTGGCAAGGTCCATACATAGTCTCTCGGGTATTGACAGACAGAGCCCTCATACTTGCAAAAATGGATGGAGAAATTTGTCCCAAACCTATCAATTCAGATGTTGTGAAGAGATATTACATCTAAGTTTGTTTCATGCTCTCTTACTCCGTATTTGGAACTACGTCAGACCTGATTCCCGTTTAAGAGAGGATACGTAGGCGCTCTTATGGAGTTCGGTCTTTATCATAACAAAAATTTCATTTTCCCCTTTAACTGTGTAACTGGGTAGAATTTTTGAAAGGGTCTCAAAAACTCCATCAGAAGGACATTTTCTGGCAAATCACGATACTAGGGCAGAATTTTTGAGAGGAACTCAAACAATTCATCAAAAACATTTCTTCTCACAAATCAGTAACTGGGGAAGAATTTTTGAGAGGGTCTCAAAAATTTCTTCAAACGAGCATTTTCTGCACAAACCAAAACTGGGGTAGAATTTTTTAGAGGGTCCCAAAAATTCACAGCAATCAAGCTACAATCTTCAACAAAGATCAGATAACAGATTTGATACTGAATCAGATGTTGTAGAGTCTCAAACTGTGCCATGGTCAAAGATTCAACATTACTTTTTATGAACTAATAGTTTCAAAAACTTTTTCAAAAAACTCTCTCTCCTTCTATTTTACATTTGTCTTCAAAGCAAATGTCCGAAAAGGTCTGGATGGAAAGCCAAATGGAGCACACCGGTCGGAGCAGATCAACCTCCCCCATTTTTAAACTCACAATTTTTCTTTGAATACAGGAAAGATAGGTACAGATACAAAAGATAGCTTCAACATCGTCTGACCACTATTAAGCTCAACGAATCGCCAATAAACGGCACCCTATCCTTCTGACAAAATAAAGGACCAAGCTATTTTGAGATCGACAATCGCCGATCAATGGTACCCTACCCTTCCAATCAGACAAAAGGATCAAACAACTCCATACCAATCCCAACAAATCAACTTTTCAACTACACCCACTCCTTACAATAGGACGAAGGGTCAAAGCTACAATATTCTGAATTCGTCAACAAAAGCCACTCAATCCTTCTAAAAGGCAAAGGTTTATTCCCTCAAACAATTATCGCATATGCCTGAGATTGCATTTGTGCCCGAGGATTACATTATTGCACGTGCTCGAGATTACATTATGCTCGAAGATTGCATGTGCCCGAGACTGCATTGTGCCCGAGAATTGCATGTGCCCGAGAAATACATTCTGCCCAATATTGCATGAGCCCGAAGATTGCATTGTACTCGATATTACATGTGTCCGAGAATTGCATGTGCCCGATATTGCATGAGCCCAAAGATTGCATTGTGCCTGATATTGCATGAGCCCGAAGATTGCATTGTGCCTGATATTGCATGTGCCCGTGAAATGCATATGCTCGAGAATTGCATGAGCCCGAAGATTGCATTGTGCCCGAAAATTACATTGTGCCCGATATTGCATGTGCCCGAAAATTGCATTGTGCCCGATTTGCATTGTGACCGAAGATTGCATTGTGCCCGAATTGCATGTGCCTGAGATTGCACTATGCTCAAGAATTGCATAAGCCTGAATAAACTCCAATCAAGCTACAAGTATCAACAGATGCCCGAATTACAGATACGCTTTCTTTACTCATTACTTATGTTCCGAAGGCATCATGGTCTAAAGGCATCTTTCATGGCCTGCGGACATCATATCATGGCCTAAGGATTTACTTTCTACTTATTATGATCCAAATGTGTCATAGTCTAAAGACATCATTTTTTATGGCCCGCAAATAACATTTTCATGACCTGAGGATATAATTTTTGCGTATCATGACCCTAGACATCATAGCCTAAGACATCATTTTCATAGTCTTATGGCAAACATCATTGTCGATATGGGAAATTGCATCATGTTTACTTTTACCGTTTATTTGATATATCTACTCTAATCACTTTATTTAGTCATATTACAAGCTACAGATATGCAGAGACTGACTTTACAGGCGAGACATTTTTCTCCCTCTCGGCTACAATTATCGTGCTTACATCTATCGCAACAAAGGCCCTATCAAATTCTTCGCTACTCATATTACTGTTTTTCATCTAATCCTTGGCTACTCATATTACCTCCTCTTCATCAGATCCTTCGCTCTTAAACCAGGAATCTCTCTGTCATGCCTTCTCGCTAGTCTAATCCTATCTGTTCAAGCCAATATCACTATCGTTTGAATACCGTACCGCTCTTTAAGTTTATAGGAGTTTCATTTGCTCATAAATCTAGAACTACACACGACCTGATTCTCTTATAACCAGAGATATGTAGGTGACTTAATACCAAAGTCTCGATCGTACCCTTTTTCAACTCTATATCATTTCAATTGATCCTACTGACATCTCTCGTCGATCGGACAAAATCGGCTACTAAGTCAATGTTGGTTGCCCGACAATTCATCCTTTATTCTCAAGCAACCAAGGGGCAGCTGTTGACACCCAATTTTGACCGACCTTTAGCAATTTCGAAAATGCTATTCAATTAAATACGTGTCTTTTAAAAATATATGTTGAGTTTAAAATTTTGATCGATTTTGTCTAAAAATTATATATTTTAATACGCATACTTTATAAAATTATTGTAAACATTAGTAAAATATTTTTTTTACTTAATAATAAAAAAATGCGAAATAATTCAAATGTTTTAAAAATTTAAGTAATTTTAATTATAATATTTCGTAATATTTTAATTGGATAACATTTCTTTAATTTTCCTCAAAATTATTTAAATTGTAGCCTATTTTATTATAATTCCTTTCAATTATAGTCTATTCAATTTCAATTGTATTGCAGTTATAGCCACCCTTTCATGTCAATTTTAGCCAATTTCATTTTAATTTTAGCCTTTCTTATTCCAAATTCAGATTTCAAGTGATTTAATCTCATCCATCCATCTTTTAAGTTAGGTCTAAGATCGAATCCTAGCCCTTCATCTCTAATTAAATCAATGGTTCGGATAAAACCTCCAAAATCTTCCTATTCTAAAAATGATTTCATTCACTCTTTCTCCTCCCTCTTAAGCGCCACAGCCCCTCCCCTCTATGCTTTCCGGCAAAATTTCCCTCATCTGCCGGTGGCAGCCGTCCCTCTCTCCTTCTCTTCGTTGCTCTCTTCTCCTCTCTTTTCTCGATGAGGCAGTGAGCATTGGCGAAGCCAACAGTAACATCAGCAACAGTAGGCTCCACTGACAAAAAACCAGTAGCCAGCCGATGAGGACAATAACCTCCAGCAGCCAGAGAGGGTCGAACTGCGTCCTGCGAGATAGCAGCTCCAGCCGGTGACAACACCAACCAAATGACACCAGCAGCAACAGTCATCTTCAGTGAACCTCCCCAGCAGCACAACTCCAGGCAGCAGCTCCGGCGAAGTAAGCAACATGAAAGCTCCAACAAAGCAAGCGAGGTCAACAACAATGGCAAAGCACCGCCACTCCGGCAAAGATCTTGAAGATTCCGAGTTTGTTAAAGATGGATCTTAACAGATCCGTCCAAGTAAGTTTAATTAATGTTATCTCAACTCTTTGTTCTTGATATATTTATTTTTTAACTATTGATGGTTGATTATGCAAGCATCGTAAAATATTATCATTGTTTAATGTCCATTTTAAGTTGTATGATTATCATGTCAATTATTGAAGCATGTTTGGGTAGCGATTTAATTTGACGTAAACTAGTGATTATGTTGTCCTTGACTATGCTTGCAAAATTTTATTTTAAGTTGATTTAATTAGTAAGCATGTGAATTTTGTCCTCTAATTAGCCTGTTTAACAATTCTATAGGATCTCTTTAATATTGTTACCGATTCTCGCTAATTTAGTTATTAGTGAATATTGCTTTTGATACAGATTATTCTTTGCCTTATGGAATTACTTAGTGCATTTTTATATTAGGTGTAGTAATCTCTTAATTGATCTTTTTACTGTAGCTTTTGGACAAGTTCAATTTGGTAAGTCGCTGCAATTTGGCTCGTGAATGGGTTGTCCTTATTAATTTTCCTTTCCTCAAAATAATAATTTCTGTGTGCTTTCTTGTGCATAAATTTAATCTGTCATTAATTAATTTAGCTTAATTATGGAAGATGATATCTTAATTGTCGGTAAAAGAATTTTGACTGATTTTACCCTCTTAGTGTAAAGAAATAGAATTTCCATAAATTTCTCCCCCTTTTGCCAATATATATATGTTCTGTTATGTTATTGAATAAGTGATTTCATACCATAATTAGAATTTTGGACGGAATCTTGTTTACTTGGTTTATTTTGGTAAAATACTAGGCTGATTTACTCCCTCCGTTTAAGAAAAATTAGTGTTGTAAATTGATTTCCCCTTTCCTTAAAAATAATTATTTTATTTCCTTGTGACTAATTGTGTATAATCTGACATTAATTTTTATTTATTTATTTATAGTAAGCCGATTGCCTACTTGCTTTTATATTTGGTAAATATAAATTAAAATATAGGATTTGGCTCTTTTGAAATAAGGAATTTTTTTAATTGAATCTAGATTATTTCCTTTCCCTTAATATGTGTCCTCCTTCACTATATAAATAGGACTCCTCCCTTCATTATTCACTCACCTCCACGCGCTCACATCTTGACTTTGCTCATACTTGAATACTAAAAAATATATGGCTCCCTACTATTAAAAATTAAGTTTTCCAGTAAACATAAAAGCTTCTCTCTACTTGTTATTTTGTTGTGTTTGGGTCTAGATTAAGTGTGGATCTTCATTGCTGATTTCTTTTACTGCATAACTAGTTAGTATCCTTAATACATGTTTAATTTCTGTTCTACATCATCTTAATCATCTTAAGTCCAAATTGGGTGTTAATAAATAAAAGGAAGTATCCGGGTTGGTTTTCCTATCCTTTTCTTTCTCGATGTGTGATTATGTATTCTCCACAACTTGTTTTAGCTCTTACATGCCTATATGTTACTTGTGTACATGAAATAATTAATATTGTGTGTGTATCCATGTATTTTTTTTTATCATGTTACTATATTAAATCGTCTTTTATGTGTCATTACTTGCTCGTAATTTTCATTGAACTTTAACAGGGTTTGAACTTAAAGGTTCAAGATGTTTGAAGAGTCGCCCAGAACAGATTTCCAGACAAAGACTATTATGTTTAAGTTTATTTTAATGGTGTAGATATTATTTATTTACTTTTGGTTTGTAATATTTTTATAACTCTAAAACTCTCCTCTATTTATGAAATAATTTGGGGGATCGTCCAAAGGGAGGGGGTCTACGTGCTAATTGATACTTTGTCGCAAACTCACTTGGTGTTAGAAAGCATGCCTATAGAATTGTGTATGTTTGATCGTTCCTATTCTAATATTTGCACTCAAGATCTATCTAAAATAAACTCAATTACTTGTCACCAATCACCTACTTAAAGCTTGCCCAATTTTAGTGTAAAATTAACCATGTAGTTAAATGTTTTGCTCTAGTTGATTTACATGATCGCTTTCTTCATCGATAATAATAAATAAGATAACGTATGGCTGCTCCTTGCTTCATTTACTTAAACCAAGCTCCTTACATATAATAAATGAATACGTGTGATCATTGTCTTAACTTATTTTGTTTTACAATAATTCTACCATTTCACAAATCACGTCAATATGGATTTAAATAAAAAAAATTAAAAAGCATATTATTTGAGTGTAGTATTTATGCATAGAGGATTAAATAGCTCTAATACATGCCTAAGATAATAAAATAATCTCAACTTGTGCACACTTAGATATCATGTCTATAGGAGTTGTGTAATTCTTAATATACTATTTGGGTTGAAACATTATGCATATAGGCTTCATTAGATTCATTTAGCATTAGTGCTTATAGGATTGTAAATAAATTTTCTGCATATTAATCAATTGTATTTTAATTACAGACTCTTGCCTAGATCTCAGAACGCTAAAATAAATTATGTTTAAAGTTAAAAAAAAATTGATTTCACCAAATGTGAGCTTCATTAATTAACTTCGGCATTGACTCACTTAGAAGCCATGCATTTTGGATTCAATAAGATCACTGTGTTAATTAACCAGATTAATCAATTTTTAAGCATGAGAATAGCTGGAGCATTTTGTTACGTATATGTTCTGCTCAGTTAAAATAATGTCATAACATTTTTTTTGCCATTTAAAACAATTTAATTTAACTAATTCCAACATGCTTTAGTCTGTTTTAAAAAACACTCGATGTGCCCCCTGTTCAGTTTCTACTTAATAATTATTTTATGCAATAAATCAAACGTTTTGCCACTTAAGATAAAAAATAATTCTTTCTCTGCATGCTTATCTTCCCCGTTTAAATATGCCAATAAATAAATTTTGCATTGTGAATAGCGTTTTGCCACTTAAAATTCAACTAATTCCCTGTGTTTTAAATCTACCCTGTCAAGATTATTTAATAATTAAATCTGCCCCTGTTTAAATATTTTTGCCCTTGTTATTGACCAATCTGGGCTAATAATTAAATAAAACATGCTATTGTTCTAGAATGTTTTGCATCTGTGATATATTTTGAAATCAATTAACAAATTCTGCACTATCATATCTTTCTGCCTTGTGCATTTGTGGTTCATTATGTCCTTCTTATTTAGATAATTTTACTACTATAATATGTGTTTATGCGCACACACTTGGCGTGCGACCTTTTCATTCTATTTGTGTTTGTCAACATGTTAATTAAAATCTAGAGGACAATATGAGACTTATGTGCTAAATGCTCGTCCAAAGTGTTTGACTTGGTGTCTAGGTGGGCCTATTAGGAGTTTATTTCAGTCTAAACCTTTTCTAATAGTAGTCTAATGCCTCTTGGACCTTAAGCGGGGATGATAGACACCTTTTAGAGACGAAAAGCATGTGGTGGTTGGGTAGGGGTAGTTAGGCCCTACGGATATGATGACATCGACTCAGGCTCAAAGAGACAAACCTTGGTTTTGTCTGTCCCTACACGAAAGCCTATAAAAAATAAATCAAGAAAAGTCGAGTGCTGATCCACAAAGTCCTTCAGAGTCTCCCTTTCCTCTCCCTTTATATGTTTATAATAATTATATTTATTTGGGGTAGTTTAATAAAAAATAAAAATTGATTATCTTATTTGATTGTGTAATTTTTGTTTTTTCGCTTATCTTCTATAAATTGTTTCATGTTTAATATATATATATTTAATGTTATGTCATTACTTAGTCTTGCATGTTTAATTGAATAGTAAATAAATAAGTTGATTTTAATTGTTTAATATTAGTTATCACTTAGCAAGCATGTTTAAATAACCAATAAATGAAGTGACCTTAAATGCTACTTGTAACCCCACATAAATTGCATTAGACAGGGTCGGAACCCACATTTGTGGACCTCGAGGAATGCCTAACACCTTCCCCTCGAGGTAATTTGAACCCTTACCCTGATCTCTAGTTCGTTGACCTTAGTTAGATTTGGCTAGGTTAGATAGGTGTCCTAACGCTCCTTAATTCATTAGGTGGCGACTATTTAATTCAACCTCAAAAACCCAAAAGAGTTGTTAGGTCCAAAACCCGTTTTGAGAAAAACGGGGTGCGACAGAATGACGACTCTGCTGGGGATATTAGGTTCTAACCATTACGTGTTTCATTTGATTTATGTGGGGTTTACTTTATCTGGTTATTTCATTATTTGTTTAGTTGATTACCATGTTTAGTTATCATTTGTTTCCTTGTTTATTGCATATTTTCCATGCTCCACCCCTTTTTCCTTGTTCCTTATGTGTTTATTTTCATATTTCACCCTTTCCCCTTTTCCTTTATTTGAGTATTTTCATGTTTAATCCCATACCATTTTCCTTATTTGCTTGATTATTCACAATGTTTGTATATTCATTTCCTTTTATTTATGTATGTATATATTTACTTGCTTATTTACCGTTTTTCATAAACTGTTTATGTGTTACTGTTTTCCATCTAAGTGCTAAATGTTACTAATTTGATAACTGACATTCCGCTCATACTTCCCCCAATTGGGACCCTCTTTCTTATTTTATATTTTGTTACCGTGATGTTGTGCCTTTGCACCTCTCACAACTACTCCATTTCTCTTCAAACACCCTTTATAGAGAGTCGGCATATGCGTGGACAGAATAGATAGTTTTACTACCGGGAAACCATGAGCCTTCTCGCATAGAAATTCTTTCAAGTCCGTGTCAAGCCAATTCTTAGAAATACTTTAGGTCATACATGATGCATAAACCCTAGGTGGTTTGACCCTTGGTGTCAATCCACATAATTAGTAGCTACCTTATCGTCTAAAGGGCCCCAACACCCATTAGACAAATTGCATATTTATGTGTCAATGTAATCACAATAATTAAATTAAGCCAAACATTGCCAAAATGGAGTTTAGAAGTTGTTTGTTATTTTGTTTGCAGAGTCATGGACACTTTCAACTCCCCAAACCCGCAAATGGTCTTGGAGGTAAACTACAAGCTAAGAAACTGATGGATTGATATTAAGAGAAACCGCGAAAGAGAGATTCGGCAGCTGTTGGGTGGTCTTACCTACCTTATATTTTTCATACCAAACCCTCACTTGATTAGGGCCTTGTTGGAATTTTGGGAACCTGTGAGGATGGTCTTCAAATTTGTGGATTTTGACTTGGCACCAACGATTGAGGAGATAAGTGGTTTCATTGACATGTCATACCACGAGTGTGAAATGATAGTACCATATAAGCCATCATCAAGGGAGTTCTTACAAAGTCTAGGAATGAAGTCAAATCCAACCTTACCTTCTTTAGACTTTGGGTGGATTCATTTCGACTTTCTGTATTCACGCTTTGGCCGAGTGGATAGTTATTAGTCTTTTATTAATGAGTTTGAGTGCTCTGTCGAGGAATGGGAAACATATCGTCTAAATGCCTTTGCCATTGCCCTATTAGGATCCCTGGTTTTTCCTAAGATAAGGGGAAGGATTGACACACGCTTGGGTTATGTGGTTCGAGATTTAGCCCAACTAGAGGGCAATTCTAGGAAAACCCTAGTACCCATGATCTTGGCGGAAATAATGAGGAGTATGTCAGCATGTGTCGATGGTCGAATGTTTTTCGAGGGATGCAACATTTTGCTGCAATTATGGGCTATTAAACACTTCTACCTACGGTCTGACGTGGTAGACATCTTTCTGGGTTATGGCAACAAGATTGATAATCATCCAAGAAGAATGGTAGCTTTCACCGCCTCGTAGGATTCGTAGATTGGCAAATATTCTTGATAGAGCTCGAGAGCTACCACATCCAATGGAAGCTCCATTAGTTGTCCACCCCTCATGCAATAATAAGAGGCGATGACCGATACTTCATTGAACTCATTGGCTTAAAAGGCGTTCAACCATACACTATTCCGCCAATTTGGGCGAACTCAGGTAATACCACTCTTATCTGACATGGAGCAGTTTAAGTATGAATTTGGATTAGATAAACCACAAGTCCACATCATACTTCGAAGATGGGAGCGAGTGCTAACCATTCCTATGGGTGCACGATAGGCCTTATGGACACGTGAGTATTACATATGGATCCTAAAGAAGATCAAAGACAGAGAAGTGAGTGGGCAAGGATACTATGGGCTCACTGATGAAAGGGAAAACATATAGGCACGCAACGTGTTGAAGATCAAGAATGAAGTCACTCCCTATACAAGAAGTCAATTGGCGCCAAGCTCTTGGAACTGATATCTTCAAGATTTTCAGAATTTAGGATGACTTTCCCATTGTTACCCCCTTTCCCTTAGGTTATTTCAGTTTTTGTTATGATGTATTATTCAAATTTTGTAATAAATAAATATCGTTTTTATTTCTCTAACTCTAAACTCCAATTGGCAAATAAGGCTTGAATTAATTATTGTGCATTACTTATATGTCGTCTTAGGCCTACCTCTAGCTCAACGAGGCTCCTTGCATTTAGGGCATTTATCTTAAAGCAGTGTGCTTGCTATCTCAATTAATGCAATGCTCTAACTTGGGTTTTCTTTTGTTTTTACTTTTATTTTTTACCCTTCCCCAACGGTTGATATGTAGACCATGGTTTACCATACGCGATCAAAGGACTCTCTTCCAAATGAGAACACAAAGGGAAGAGGAAAGCAACTAATGAGAAGGTTATGAGTAAGACTATTGAAAAGAAGCATCCTTCAGACGAGTTGGTCTCAAGCCTGAAAAAGAAAATAAGGGAATTAGAAAAAGAAGTGTCTGATATGCGTGGGTGGGCCAAATTGTTACTCTCTGTCGATCCCACTCTAGAGACAAACATAGATAAGCCGCCTGTCACAAGTCAAACCATTCTCCAAGATAATCCTCCACCCACTCACCCTACTTCTCAAAATTAGCCAAGCTCCATTCAAATGCCTCCAAAGAACACTCACTTTCCAAATTACCCATATCCTCCTTAACATCATGCTTATGCTCCCAGACCTCCATATCTTACTCCGAGTATGCCGAGTCCTCCCTTACATGCTCCTCAATAACAAACACCTCTACACCAAGTCCCTTGGTATTATGTGCCACTTATACCATTTCAAATTCCTCCATATCAAAAGTCTCTTCTACCCTATCAAAATCCTACTTATCCTGTTCACAATATCAAAACACTCACTCAAAAACATATTCGCAAAAATCTATTCAATATTGAGAAAAGGCCCATCAAAATTTACACTCCTTTGACTGAGCCTATAGATCAATTCTACGAAAAGTTGAGGCTTGCTGGTCACATCGCTCCTGTCAGTGAAATAAAGATGAATACACGTGCAAGGTGGATTGAACCCTTTAAGGTTTGTGCTTATCACTCAGGGAGAAAAGGACATACCATAGAAGAATGTCGTGATCTGAAAGACAAGATTCAACAATTGATTGATACCAAGATCATATGCTTGGAGGACTTTGCACCAAAGAAATCCCAACAGGAAACTTGTTGAAGGTCATTTGAAGCACTTTCCAATAAAGGCTTATGCCATTTAAGCTTAAGTTCTCTACATTCATTTTCCGTCAAGTTCTGACAAGGAAAGTACCCATGTTAGCATATGGGCAATAAAGTTTGGTCAAAATCTATCTTTTGGTGGTTGCTATATGCTCTATTTAATGTCTTGAATTATGCCATTTGTATTTGGAACTGCGTCAGACCTGATTCCCGTTTAAGAGGGGATACGTAGGCGCTCCTATGGAGTTCGGTCATATCATAATAAAAATTTCATTTTCCCTTTTGACTGTGTAACTGGGGTAGAATTTTTGAGAGGGTCTAAAAAATTCCATCAGAAGGAAATTTTCTTGCAAGTGACGACACTGGGGCAGAATTTTTGAGAGGGTCTTAAAAATTCCTTCAAATGAGCATTTTCTGCACAAATCAAGACTGGGACAGAATTTTTGAGAGGATCTCAAAAATTCGCAGCAATCAAGTTACAATCTTCACTGAAGATCAGAACAACAGATTTGTCACTGAGTCAGATGTTGTAAAGTCTCAAACTGTACTATGGTCAAAGATTCAACATTACTTTTTACAAACTAATATTTTCAAAAACTTTTTCAAAAACTCTCTCTCCTTTTATTTTACATTTTTCTTCAAAGCAAATGCCAGGAAAGGTCTGGATGGCAAGCCAAAAGGAGCATACCGGTCGGAGCAGATCAACCGCCCCCATTTTTAAACTCACAATTTTTCTTTGAATACAGGAAAAACATGTACAGATACAAAAGACAGCTTCAACATCGTCTGACCGCTATTAAGCTCGACGAATCGCCAGTCAAATGGCATACTATCCTTCTAACATGATGATGGACCAAGTTATTTTGAGCCCAACAATCGCTAGGCAAATGGCATACTGTCCTTTCGACATGATGAAGGACCAATCGTCATTCAACTACACCCACTCCTTACAATAGGACGAAGGGTCAAAGCTATAATATTCCAAACTCAAAAATTGTCAACAAATGACACTCAATTCTTCCAAAAAGATGAAAGTCAATCAATTATCGCATAAGCTCGAAAACTATATTGCGCCCGAAGATTGCATTATGCCCGATGACTGCATGCGCCCGAAGACGATATTGAGCCGGAGATTGCATTGTGCCCAAGAATTACATCATTGTATGTGCTCGAGATTGAACTGTGCTCGAGATTGCATTGTGCCAGATATTGCATGTGCCCGAGAATATCATCATTGCATGTGCCCGAGATTGCATTGTGCCCGAGATTGCATGTGCCCAAGATCGCATTGTGCTCGAGATTTACATTGAGCCCGAGATTGCATTGTGCCCGATATTGCATGTGCCCGAGAATTTCATCATTGCATGAGCCCGAGATTGCATTGTGCCCAAAGACTGCATGTGCCAGATTTGCATTGTGCCCGAAGATTGCATTGTGCCCGAATTGCATGTGCCCGAGATTGCATTGTGCTGAAAAATTACATGTGCTCGAATAAATTCCAATCAAGCTACAAGTATCAACAGAAGCCCGAATTACAAATATGCTTTCTTTACTCATTATTTATATTCCTAAGGCGTCATGGTCTAAAGGCATCATTTTTCATGGCCTACAGACATCATATCATGGCCTAAGGATTTACTTTCTGCTTATCATGATCTGAAGGTGTCATAGTCTAAGGGCATCATTTTTCATGGCCCGCAGACAACATTTTTATGACCTGAGGATATAATTTTTGCGTATCATGGCCCTAGACATCATAGTCTAAGACATCATTCTCATGGTCTTATGAAAAACATCATTGTCGATATGGGAAATTGCATCATGTTTACTTTTACCATTTGTTTGATATATCTACTCTAATCACTTTATTTAGTCATATTACAAGCTACAGATTTGCAGAGACAGACATTTTGCAGGCGAGATCAATCTCCCTCTCGACTACAATTATCATGCTTACATTTATTGCGACAAAGACCCTATCAAACTCCTTGCTACTCGTATTACCATTTTTTCATTTAACCCTTGGCTACTAATTTTACTGGTTCTCATCGGATTCTTAGATCTTAAACTGAAAATCGCTCTGTCATGCTCTTCTTGCTACTCTAATCTTATTCATTCAAACCAAAATCACTCTCGTTCGAATACCGTACCACTCTTTCAATTCTTAGGAGTTTCGTCTGCTCTTGAGTCTAGAACTATACACGACCTGATTCTCGTATAACCAGAGATATGTAGGCTGCTTAATACCGAAGTCTCAGTCGTACCCCTCTCCAACTATATATTGTTTCAATTGATCCTACTGACATCTCTCGTCGGTCGGACAAAATCGGCTACTAAGTCAACGTTGGTTGCCCAACAATTCATCCTTCATTCTCAAGCAACCAAGGGGCAGCTGCTGACACCCAATTTTGACCAACCTATAACCCTTTTTGGGAATACTATCCGATTAAATACGCTTTTTAAAACATATTTCGAGTTTCAAACTTTTGTCGGTTTTGTCTAAAAATTATATATTTTAGTATGCATACTTTATAAAAAAATATTGTAAATATTACTAAAATAGTTTTTAAAATTATTAGTAAAACTCGAAATAATTATTTTATTTAAATGTTTTAAAATTTAAGTGATTTTAATTATATAAAAAATATTATAATATTTGTAGTATTAAAATTGGATAGCATTCCCTTGAATTTCCTCTTAATTATTTAATTGTTAGCCTATTCTATTCTAATTCATTTCAATTTTAGCCATTTCAATTCAAATTTTCATTTCAATTATAGCCTTTGTTGATTTCAATTTTAGCCTATTCTTATTCCAATTTCAGATTTCAAGTGAGTTAATCTCATCCGTCCATCATTTCATTAAATCCAAGATCAAATCTTAGCCCTACATCTTAATAGAATCAAGGGCCAGGATTGAGTATCTCATATCTTTCCTATTTTAATCAATTTTCCCCTAAACCCTAAAACTAATTATCAAAACTCGTCCTTTTCTTCTCTCTAGCAGCGCCGCAGGCCCCTTTGATCAGTGAGAACCGGCAAGAGCTCCACCATCGCCGGTGAGCTCTCCCTCTCACTCTTCTTTTCTCCTTCCCCATCTCTTTTTCCTTCGCGTCTGAGCAGCTTCGGCAAAACCAGCAGCCTGGCGAGACGACGCAGCAGCCTCTGGCAACAACAACATCCAACCTTGGCAAACAGGCAGCGGCAACAGCTACGGTGATGACCAGGTAGCACCAGCAGCTCCGG
This sequence comes from Solanum commersonii, assembly GCA_029007595.1. Taxonomy (NCBI): domain Eukaryota; kingdom Viridiplantae; phylum Streptophyta; class Magnoliopsida; order Solanales; family Solanaceae; genus Solanum; species Solanum commersonii. Next base: position 4,982,154 of record JAJTWQ010000008.1, read on the forward strand.
TGAGCGACCAGGCAGCACGGCCCCTCTCCCTCGTCTTCCTCTACAGCGAGGACGAACAACAACAACAGCCGGCAAGAGCCAACCCCAACTCCGGTAAATGTTGCTCCGTCCAGTGAACAAGGCGAGCACCGGCAAAGTTTTTTAAAAGTTTCAAGCTGGTCAAAGATGGATCTATTCAGATCCGTCCTGGTACATATCCTAAATTATTATATCATCTTTTAGCAACTTTGTTTCCTTTCTTCATTTTATAAAAGTTGGCTTTGATTTTACGATTTATAAAATGTCTATGCATGCCCAGTATATGTGAAAGCCATTTTGGTCTCAAATTAAATTATTATTTGACCTTAATCATGTTCTGCAAATTTTTTGATTTCCAGATTTTGTGTGTAGCTAAAAATATTATTCATTTTTTATTTGGAATGTTGATATATATCTGCTATCTGCTGCCCTATAAATGTTAGTGTGCCTTTGATTTTGATATTATTAGGATTGCTAGGTTGTGATATGAACTGCCTAAACTCTAACTGATCTCTCCTTAATTAGTATGGTAAGAATCATCTCTTGTTGGGTTGATTTAGTTTACCGTTTAGAATCGCCTCTTTCTTTGACAAAAATAAATTTTCGTGCCAATGGTGGTAGTTGATTCCGCCGGCTAACTCTAAAATGTTCACTTATCCTAAATCGAAGAGCCTCTTTTATGAAATCACAATTTATTGTGTTTAAATTGATTTGATGTCCCTAATTTATGATATAGCGTTTGGTTAACTTTTTTATGCTCTTACATGGCAATTTTAATTGGTAATTGGTTCTATTAAGTGTGGTCACCTTTGACTTGGCTATTGATTGAGTTATTTTGAATAAGTTTATTTATGTATTGAGATAATGACTCCCTAATGGATTCATGTACCTTTTATTTGTCTTTGTTTAAGAAAATGTGTTGCATGAATATATCCTTACTTGATTGAGTTATCTGATTTTCTCCTTAAGTGATTTAATTAGTGTTGCAAGAAGCCTGTAATTTGCTTGCTTGTTTTTCGCATAATCATTTGATGCTAAAATGAATCCGGACAGGATTGTGGCTCTTGGTAAGGGATATTTAATTATTATTTTATTTACTATTGTTAATTGGTGGTAGTTACCTTAATTAAAATAAATTGTTTCTTACTTGTTATATTTTTAGTAAAGTTATATTTGATTGAAAATATATATATCTAATTTAGTATTCTTTGAATAAGGAAAATAATATTTAATTGATCCCTCCTTGCCATAATACCGGTCTTGACAGATTTCTTATTTGGTTATTTATGGTAATCTGGTATTATGGGAATATTTGATTTAAGTGTTCATTGCTTTTATATGCTGGTCAATGCTCACATTATTACTGTTTAACTTTTAATCTTTTTTTTTCCTTGTCTTATTTAGCTGCTCTTATATTAGGGCAACTAAAATAAATAATAGTCAGCTAATTTAGAACCAATTTTATACTCCCTTTGAATAAGGAAAATAATAAGTTATTTGTCTCCTTAATTTATTCCCTTCTTTTAGTGTCGTGCTTCCCCATCAACTATATAACCAGACCTCTTCCCTCACACTTAGACTCATGTTTTACACATTCTAACAAGAGCATAAAATACTCTCTACTCTGAAAATTTTTTAAAATTGGGTGAACATTCTAAAGGCTTCTCTATTTGATTTTGCTGTGTTCGGGTCTAGTATCAAAATAAGTTTGGTCTTCATTGCTGATTAATATTCTGCATAATTGGTTAGTTCCTCTTCGTTAGGTTAAATCTCGTTTTGCATTATTACTTTGAATATTGTTGTATGTTGGAATGAATAAAAGCATCCGGATTAGTTTTCGTTCTTCCCTCTCTCTATGTGTGATAATGTCTATGGTTATTATTTGTTTGTTTTGACTTTTTATGAGTGTTGCTTATACGTATGAAAGTAATTTGTTGCTATGAATATTTGATGTTACAATTATTTCGCAATTATATATACGTGTTACATTATCCCTTCTAGCAGGTTTTGAACTTAGAGTTCAAGGTGTTGAAGAGTCTCCTAGAAGAGAATTTCAGACGGAGCTATTATACTTATTTTAATGTTGTATATTTTATTCATTTGTTCTTTATTTTGGCTTGTAATATTGTGTATAACTCTAACACTATCTTCTATGCATCCCCGTATGTTTATAATTATAAACATCCCCGTATGTTTATAATTGAGACAAGTCTTCTATGCATAGTCTCTGCCAGTAATTTATTTAGCTGTAACTGCCCTAGCATGCTATAACAAAATAAAATTGACTTACTTGCATATTTTCTGACTAATTTGCCCGTATTAAATCATGTCCAAATAATTATTTCTGCATTTGAACTGCCACTTACATTAATTTCTGCACTAATAATACCATATGATACTGTTTTTAAAATATATATATTTTTTCTACATCTGCCACTTACTGCCCCGATTAAATCTTGCTTAGATTAATTAATTTCTGCATTGTCTTGCCATTTAAAATCAGCTATTAATATTTCTTTGCATTAATAATAAATCTGCCACTGTTTTCTAAATAATTTTCTACATTTGTAATCACTTTTCTTCCACTAATTAAATCAATCTAATAAGCTTTTTCCTGACTTGTAATAATTTTCTGCCCCTTTTAAAATTAATTAATTTTATGTCTGTTTGTATGACACACACTTTGTATGCGATCTTTTCACTTTACACATGTTTGCAAGCATGTTAATTAAATCTAGAGGCCAATATGAGACTATGTGTGTTAAATGCTCGTCCAAATTGTTTGACTTGGTGTCTAAGTGGGCCTATTAGGAGTTTATTTTGGTCTACATCCATCCTAATAGTAGTCCAAAGCCTCTTGGACCTTAAGAGGGGACGATAGACACCTTTTAGAGACGAAAAGCATGCGGTGGTGGAGTAGGGGTAGTTTAGGCCCTACAGAGATGATGACATCGACTCGGTCTAAATGACAAACCTTGGTTTTGTCTGTCCCTACGAGAAACCGATCGAAATAAATAAAGTCGAGTGTTGATCCGTAAAGTCCTTCAGAGTCTCCCTTTCCTTTTATCCCTTTATTTGGTTATAATTATAATTATTTGGGGTAGCTTGATAAAAAAAAAATTGATTCACCTATTTAATTGTGTAATTTCTGTCTTCTTGCTTATCTCTTTATTAATCGTTTAATATTTATTTGTTATTGTATTATCACTTAGTCTCGCATGCTTAACTAAATTAATTAAGATAACTTAAGTAATTTTAATTGTTTAATATTATGTTATCACTTAGTTTTGGATGTTTAATTAAATAATAAATAAATAAATTGATCTTAATTGCTTAATATTAGTTATCACTTAGCAATCATATTTAAATAACCGATAAATGAAGTGACCTTAAATGCTACTTGTAACCCCCACATAAATTGCATGAGACACGGCTGGGACCCACATTTGTGGACCTCCAGGGATGCCTAACACCTTCCCCTCGAGATAATTTGAACCCTTACCATGATCTCTGGTTCGTTGACCTTTAGTTAGAATTAGTTAGGTTAGATAGGTGCCCTAACGCGCCTTAATTCGTTAGGTGGCGACTCTTCATTTTTTCAAAACCCAAAAGAGTTGTTAGGTCGTGCACCAAAATCCATTTTGAGAAAAACGGGGCGCGACACCCTCTCCACGTCGCGAAGAGGATACACAGTCCTCTATCTCAAAAATTATTTCGCGACCAAAAATAAAATCCTTCTCCATGTTGCGCCAATGCTTTTCAATTTGTGTCAACGCTCTCTTCTTATTACAAGCTATCTAAGCTTTCATTAATCATTGAGAGATCCTATATCCTAATCATAGATCTAAAATTCACATTTCAAATTAAAGTAAAGTTAAGAGGAAAGTCCAAGAGCTCCTTTGAGTCATTTTGAAAAGTCTTTTGTAATTAACCATAAATTTGAGACAAGTCTTGAGGAAGTAAGTGTGAGAATGAGAAGATTTATATTCATGAGTCTCTAAATTGTTATTGAGATCCTCGAGTGGAGTTGTTCATGTCCGTAACTCCACATGAATCCTATGAGTTGAGTATTCTTGAGATGAGTAGTATCTTTGAGTTCTGAGTGTTGAGTTCTATAAGGTCAATGAGGTCCTTGAATTGTTTAGTTCATGTCTATATTTCAACATAAACCCCATTTTGAGTTACAAGTTTTGAGAAGTCAGTGAAAACCAATTATGAGTTTTGAGGAAGTAAAAGATGAGTTTTGAGAAAGAGCTTTCAAATATAATTGAGTTGAGTATAAGGGAACTAAGTATTTCCAAATGTATTGTTGACACCCAATTTTGACCGACCTTTAACCATTTTGGGAATGCTATTCAATTAAATACGTATTTCAAAATATATCTTGAGTTTAAAATTTTGTCGATTTTGTCTAAAAAAATTATAATTTTAGTATGCATGCTTTACAAAAATTATTGTAAATATTATTGAATTATTCTCTTAAGCTATTTTTTTATCGATATTTAAACTCAAAATAATTATTTTACTTAAATATTTTAAAATATTGTATAAAAAATATTTTAATAGATGTGATAGTTTAATTGGATAGCATTTCCTTAAATTTCCTCTTAATTATTTAATTTCTAGCCTATTCTAATCTAATTCATCTCAATTCTAGCCAATTCAATTCAAATTCTTTTTTTTTCAATTATAGCCTTTGTTGATTTCAATTTTAGCCTATTCTTATTCCAAATTCAGACCCATTCATTTTAATCTCATCCGTCCGTTCATCTTGGTCAAATCTCAAGATTCAATCTCAACCTTTCATTTCGTCTAACCGAATGGTCAAGATTTTAACTCTATTATTTCCTATTTTAAACTACCAAAAGACTAACCCTAAAAGTTCATTCTCTTCCCTTCCTCTCGCTCTAGCTGTCGCTTCCCTTTCTCTCTCTTCTTCGATCTTCTACTCCAACAGCAGAGATCGAAGGCTGCTCCAACAGGCGAATCTCTCTCTCCCCTTAGCGCCGCATCTCCCTCTCCCTGTCCTCTCCTCTCCTCTCTTATCTAGCAGCAAGCAGTCGCTAACAGCAGCTGCACAGAGACAACAAATAACCGGTGAAAATTGCCAGCTCCAACGCCTCCCACCAGCGAAACCCATCAGCGAGTAGCAGAAGTCACTGGCGTAGCTCCGACCAGCAACTCGGTGAAGCAGCCAGCGAGGAGGATAACTCTGACCGGCGAGAGTTCCTTGCAAAGGCAGCAGCCACCGACGATAACAACCAGCAATCGGCGCCTCCAGCTCCTTCGAACAGCCACCAGGAAGCAACCAGCGTAGACAAACTCTAGTCAGCAGCGAGCAGTGCCAGAAAATGATGCAGCTCCTCCGCCTCTTCTCTTCTCCGACCAGCAGTAGCATCAAATTTCGGTAAAATTTCCAAATTTTAGCTAAGGATTCGTTCAGGTGCGCCCCTTTAATGTCTATTCTATGCTTGTTTATAGTTTGTTGTTATTCATGAAGCAACGCAACAAATCTTTACTTGTTAATATAAAATAGCTTAAATAAATTGTTATCGAGTTTTTCTAATGGTATTTTCTGCTCGAAATTCATATGCTCCATTGTTCTTCTCAAGATTAATATGAATATCTCGTACTTATCTTTGAATTTGACTGTTAACTTGGTTACTCTTGTTAATTTTAATAGTTAATCCATTAATTAATCTAAGTGTTGATTCTCATTCAATTTAGAAGCAACTCGCATGTCTAAATCAATTAGAGCATAAATGGGTTTACTAATTGATATGCTTTGGAATGGTATATGATTGCATTTGATAATTTTCATGTGTATAACTCTATTTTCCTTTTTGCTTTAGTTGTTTGTTATAGCATTAATAGTCTGAGTATTATAGCTTAATTTTAGGCTATTTTAGTTAATCGAAATCATCAACTCTAGAATTTGTTGTGATTGATTGCTGATGATACTCAAAAGTATTTTAGGCTGTGAATATTTGTTTTGGGGGCTGTAATTTTATTTTTTATCCTAGATAATTATGCTTTGCTTGCTTGATTATATCAATTTATGATTGTCTTGAATTATTCTTTCCTTGTTTATATTATATGATGTGATTTCCTTCACCTTAATTAAAAGTGGGCAGATTTCTTGCTTTTATATTTGGTAAAAAAATAAATTGAAATATTTCTGATTTGGCTCCTTTGAAATAAGGAAAAATATTTAATTGATCCTAAATTATTTCTTTTCCTTTATTATGTGCCCCCCCCCCCCTTCACTATATAAAGAGACCTCTTAGTTCATTATTTACTCACGGTCTACACACACTGGAACACTCTTAACAATAAAACACTCTCACATCCTCACTCAAACTTAGGCACTCTAAGAAATAAAAAAAATACTCTCTTTCTCTAAAAAAGAGCAAGAATTCTTTTTTTTTTTTTAAAACTTTGGGTCATTCTTTGTTTATCTTGCTGTGTTGCTGTTTCAGTGGACATCCCTTTAAGTTCGTCTTCATTGCTGATAAATATATTCTGCATAATTGGTTAGTTCCTCTTTGTTAGGTTAAATTTTGTCTTGCATTATTACTTTGAATAATGTTGTGTGTTGGAAGAATAAAATGAAGCACCCGGGTTAATTTTCGTTCTTCCTCTTTCTATGTGTGATAATGTCTATGGATATCTTCATTTGTTTTGGTTTCTTATGTGTGTTGCTTATACATATGAAAGTAATCTGTTGTTATGAACATTTGATGTTACAATTATTTCGCCATTATCTATATGTGTTACATTATCCCTTCTAGCAGGTTTTGAATTAGAGTTCAAAGTGATGAAGAGTCTCCTAGAAGAGAATTTCGGACGGAGCTATTATGCTTATTTTAATGTTGTATATTTTATTCATTTGTTCTTTATGTTGGCTTATAATATTGTGTATAACTCTAACACTATCTCTATATGAAATAATCTTGGGGATCGTCCAAGGGGAGGGGGTTTACGTGCTAATTGCTACTTTGTCGCAAACTTACTTGTTGTTAGAAAGCATGCCTATAGGAGTGTGTTCTGTTTGATCGTTCCCATTCTAATATTTGCACTCAAGATCTGTCTAAAATAAAATCAATTACTTGTCACCAATCACCTACTTAAAGCTTGCATAATTTTAGTGTAAAATTAACCATGTAGTTAAATACCTTGCTTTAGTTGATTTATATGGTCGCTTTCTGCATCGCTAATAATAAATAAAAATAATGTATGACTGTTCCTTGCTTCATTTACTTAAACCAAGCTCCTTACATATAATAAATGAATAATGCGTTATTATTGTCTTAATTTATTTTTACAATAATTCTGCCATTTTAGAAAATATGTCAAAAGGGATTTAAATAATTTTAAAACATATTATTTGAGTGTAGTATTTATGCATATAGGTTTAAATAGTTCTAATACATGCCTAAGAAAATAAATCTCAACTTGTGCACATTTAGATACCATGACTATAGGAGTTACATAATTCTTAATATATTATTTGGGTGTAGAAATTATGCATATAGGTTTCAAGTGACTTCTCATTTCTTATCTAGAAATCATGCCTATAGGAAAAACAATAAAATCGATGATGCTAACTAGTTAGTTTGAATAATTTCTGCATGTTTTAGTAACTTAAGCCTGCTAGTTAATAAATTTATATTAGGTTGCTAATAAAATTTCAGCATGTTAATCACTTAATTAGCATATTTATAGGCTTCTAATAAATTTTCAGTATGTTTTTTTAGTTTGTTATAAATATTCTCTATCTAAAATAAGTAATTTCTACTTAAAATAAATCAATGTCTTCTCCTGCATGTTAACTGCGACATTAAAATTTTCTACCATTTAAAACAAAGTTATTAAATCACTCTCTTGCAATAATATTTCTGTCTTTTTTTTAATATCAATTGGTAACTAAAATCGGCTTTCTGTAATAATTTTCTGCAACCTTTAAAATCAGTCTAATAAACTGTTGCCACTTGAAATAAACATTTCAGCATTAATAATTTGTTATTGCTTTCAAATACTTTTGCCCATTTGCATTATTATAAAGTGTCCATTTAAAATTAATTACTAATTAAATCAGTCTAATAAGCTTTACCTGACTAGTAATATTTTTGCCCATTTAAAATTAATCTATTTGTTATATTGAGTGTTTGCTTGTCTATGCACACACTTAAGCATAAGACCTTCCACCCTAATAGCAGTCCAATGCCTCTTGGACTTTAAGCGGGGGTCGCTAGGCACCTTTTAGAGACGGAAAGCATGTGGTGGTGGGGTAGGGGTAGTTTAGGCCCTACGGAGATGATGACATTGACTCGGTCTTAATGACAAACCTTGGTTTTGTCTGTCCCTACAAGAAGCCGACCGAAATAAAGAAAGTCAAGTGTTGATCCGTAAAGTCTATCAGAGTCTCCCTTTCCTTTCTCCCTTTACTTGTTTTTTTTATAGTTATATTTATTTGGGGTAGTTTAATTAAATAAAAAGTGACATTTGCTTATATATTTGTCTACTTTCTATCTTCTTGCTATCTCTTTTAATTTTATTTGTGTTAATTATTTAGTGTTAAGTTATCACTTAGTTTTACATGCTTAATTAAATAACAAATAAATAAATTGGTCTTAATTGTTTATTATTAGTTATCACTTAGCAAGCATGTTTAAATAACCAATAAATGAAGTAATCTTAAATGCTACTTCTAAACCCCACATAAATTGCATGAGACACGGCCGGATCCCACATTTGTGGGCCTCGAGGGATGCCTAACACCTTCCCCTCGAGGTAATTTGAACCCTTACCCGATCTCTGATTCGTTGACCCTTAGTTAGATTTAGCTAGGTTAGATAGGTGCCCTAGCGCGCCTTAATTCGTTAGGTGGTGACTCTTCAATTTCAACCAAATGCCCCAAAGAGTTGTTAGGCCGTGCACCAAAACCCGTTTTGTGAAAAACGGGGCGCGACATGTATCATATTTAGATTGAGAAAAGAGAAACTTTGATTTTTAAATAAAGTTTATGAGTTTAAAGATATTTTTTGAGCAAATAGCTCTTTTAAGAGGTCAGTTTGAGAAATTATCTCAAATGAGAGGAAGAGTTATGTTTTTAAACATATGAGCATGAGTTATATATATTATTGGGAGTAGTATTGAGCACTGATATAAGGATGAGTGCAGACAACTCAAAATCCTCGTAAACCATATATGCAAACATGGGCAAAAGATCATACTTTTTAGATGATTTCTTATTGCTTTTAAAGCATACCTTAGTGGATCCACTTAGTTGAGGATATTCTATACCCCGACAAGGTATATGACAGTTCTGACAGCGTGGGCGATACATTGTATCATCATGTAGCTCATAGTGATGGTTGTCAGTTAAAGAATCTCCCAAATAAGAGTAAAGAGTTATTAAGGTATTTTTATACATTTTGAGTTCTTGTCTATTGTTTACAAAGCTTTATATATTGCATCTTATTATCATTAATTTCACATTGAGTTGAGTTGAATATTATTAAGTTGAGTTTGAGTTGAGTTGAGTATTCTTGAGTTAAGTTGAGGCGAGGTGAGTATGTCTTCCTTTTTATCAGTTCAAGCTTATGTTATATTTCAGTGTCCCCCTTACATGCTCGTACATTTAATGTACTGATAGCATTTGGCCTGCATCTTTTCATGATGTAGATACAAGTGTTCAGGGTCATCAACATTCGCTCCATTGATACCACTTGCAGTTTCAACTAGCTTTGGTGAGCCTCCTTGCTTCCGGAGGGTTTCACATCTATTTTCTAATTTGTTAGGATGTTGTGGGTCTTGTCCGACTCCCATCATTCTATTAGAGGCTTTAAGATAGTAGCAGTTGAGGAGTCTTTTCCTATCCCTTTTGTGATGTTTTAAAGACTTGAGTTGATCAGTTATGTTTATTGAGTATTTCAGATTATATTGAATTAATCTATTTTCATTAATAATATTTTTATGACTTGAGTTTGGATTTGAGGTTCCTACTTCACTTGAGTAAGTCTTCCATTAAGTAATGAGCCAGACCAATTGTTCACTTGGGGACCAACAATGATTCTCGAGACGACCACATCAAGGGTGTTGGCTGGGATCGTGACAGTAAGATTCACCAAAAATTCAAAGGACAAAGAAAATTTTGTTTCTTAACTCCATATTCTTTTAGTTGACATAAAATTTTATTAAAAAATGTTTGTGTTGTCACTCATTTCATTTAACTTCTAAGTTATTTGTTTGACTATAAAAATTACAATTTGTATTTTCTTCAAAATTCAATATAAAATTTATTTTATCTAAAAATTAATGTTTGGTTGTGAAAAATTAAAATTTAATTTGAAGTTACACTTCAAATTTTAGAAAATTAATTTATAGTTTATTTTCTAACTCACTTTTAAAATAGTAATACATTCAAATATAAAAATTATTTCAATTACTTTAAAAAATAATTTGCTATAAAAATTAATGTTATTGCGCCACGCACAACAAGAGCTATCGTAACTAGTAAGAAAAAAAATTACATAACCACACACCTTTTTTTTACCTTATTTTCTTAAAATCCCCACAATTTCAATAAATTACATAAATCCCCTTTTTTTTTTCTCGATTTCTCTCTTTTTTCAGATACATCACTCTGACACTCACCCCCACGATTTTTGCTCCTTTTTCACGCCTCAATCCACTCCATTTATCACTAGTTACCTCCATTACTCCATTTTTGAATTTCAAATCTTTTCTCAAAGTTTATCAATTTCAAATTATTCAAGAGGTAGTTCTTCCTCATTTTCTTCTTCATACAATTTTTTTTCCACTTCATCAGTTAACAACTTTTATTTTTATTTATAGTTTTCTTTTTCATCTACAAATTTCTGATACACATGAATGATGTTCTATCTTTTAGTATTGAGATTATCCAATTAATCGAAGAAGGATGCATCTTCGACTTCTAAATTCGACTATGGACAAAATGCCCAAAAAGGGAAAAAAGGTCAAGTTGTTGTTGGCTCCGATAAGGGCTTTGAGTCAAGATCCATCGGTGACGCCATTGTTGAAAGTGAAAAAAAAAACTACGGGAGTTGATACAAAGCAAAATAGAAAGTGTATAGGAATTTCTTCATCATTATTTTTGCTTTCAACTGATCAGATTGCTGATTTTTTTCGATTCTCTGTTGTTCATCTTTTTCCGATACATATGGATTCAAAATTTTAATGTATCTATTGATTTTGTTTCTTAAATTAATGTATAATTTCTTCGTTTCAACATTATGATACATTATATTTTTATTATGCATAGTGTATCAAGTTCAAATAATAATTTTGATACATAATCCTAAGTTATTGATACACAAATTAGTATGTGTCATGTTTACGTTATGTATTTTGATACATAACTATTACATGTTTTGTTATTTTTTACTACTAGATGCATACACCCAAACTTATTTAACTATGTATATGTAGACATTATTAAATATTACTATTAATACATAAACACTAATGTATCAGATACTTCTAATACATAACAACATGTATAATACAATATAGTTTCTTAAAACAAAGATGAACAAATATTTGTATTGAATAGCAGTCTCCCCTCGAATGTATCAGGAATTCTCAAATAATAGGACAATTTTGTAGAAATTATTTGTGATTAAATTACCAATCAATAATATAAATACTATTCAATTACTCCCTTGTTTAGCTATCCCAAACTTAATATGAATAAGGAATACAAATCCAATAAGGTTTACAAAAAGACAAAAATCTATTACCTTTATTTATAAATTAGAAGAGGATGTTGCTTAATTATTAGGATTGTGTACACAAATACCTATTTGGCCCAAAAAATATTATTTAGCCAATTTGGGTAAACACATGTAGTCATTTTAATTAAAAAATAACTTGATTACGTGACGACTTATGAGATTGTAATTTAATTTTTCTTTTTTTTTTTCTTTTTAAGCCTAACATATATTTTTTTAATGTATCAGCATCTAACATTTTATGTCCTAGAACTACTAGAAAGAGCGGATAGAGCCGTATTGAGCACACTTTCGTAGAGACACCGATTTTATAGCTAATCTTCATTTCTTTAACTTTAAAAAAGAATCTTTTTTTTTTTTTATAATACTTTTAACTTTAACTTTTCATGTAATATGTTTAAAGCAATAAAATTTAATAATATTTTAATACATTTGATATAACTTTAATTTAAAATAATAAAATTAAAAAGTCTTTTTTTCTTTTTCTTAAACTCCAAGTTAAATTAAACCATTCATTTTTAAACGACAGAGTAGCTAAAAATAACGGAAAACAATAGTTTTTTTTCCAGCAACTTCATCAGCATACTTCACACCTGGGCTATTCGCCATGGCTGCTGCAACGACATCGACTAGCTTTCATATTCGTCGGAGCTTCCAATATAACGGCAACCTACAAAACTCGTCTCCAAAACGGGTTAAAGCTTTTCAATCGCCGACCATAATCACAGCTTCCTTGGAAGTTCGACGTCCTCAGAACGTCTCCGGAGAGTTCTTTGTCGGTAATGTTTATCTAACATTCCTACTTCATTCTATAGACGGAAGCAATAGTTTGAGTCAACTACAACTCTATTTGCACTCATCACATCCAAATATCCCTATCCCTATTTTTGCTTTGTACAACAACAACTCTGATGGCAGATGACAATCATCCGACCCCCACTTATTTTAATTTCTAGCTACGATGCTTGGTTAAATCTTTACTCAAAGTTGATCTTTTTTCTTATTTGTTGGTAAAGCCCAACTTACTCATCATTATCTCTACTGCCTTTTTTCTGTTTCTTCATTTCCATAAACTCTTTCTCAACTGCTTATAGTTTGAACTGTTCATTAGTCGCTATCGGGTAATAATTAGTAACATTAGAGTTCACTATTGGATACTTGCTTGCCTTTACCAATGATTCAATACATATGACATGACTCCAGATGTACTTCCTGAATTATATAGGACTATGGTTTAATGATGTGAAGTTCAATCATGTTGTTATTTGATTTAATCATTAAGCAGCTATGTTTAACTTGCAGATCATACATGCATAGACTGTGATACCTGTCGATGGATGGCTCCGGTAATTATCAATACTTCTTAGTATCTTATACACTAGAATAGCATCATTTCACACTATGGTTCCCACATTTTCTTTTAAGTTATATGTAAATAAACCATGATACATGTGAACAATTCATGGGACTCACATTTATGATAATAACGATGCGAATTACTATTCAAAATTGAGAATGAATTTTGATTCTTGGCGGTCTATAACAAGGTAAAACCTCTGTATGGTGGGAAACTGGATTTACCCATATGTCTTGTTTAATCATTTTGTCTACTCTTAGTGGTGAAATGAGTTGGGTGTTATTGATCTTTTGTCTTAACAATACTAGGCAACGGGAAGGATTTCCGCAGTTCGTGTAAACTTGGTGGTATGGATATTTAGTTCAGGTAGAAGAAAGCTTTAGATTAGATGTAATGCTTAAATAGTTGAGGAAGAATCTACAAGAACGGAACACACAAGCACAGTAGAAGGATTGACAACAATTTTCAAAACTCTTACCAGAATTTAGGTGGTTAAGATGACAAACAACTTGAAGTGTGGAGATCAAAGGAAAGCCCAGAAATATGTTAATTGCATCAATGCTTGGAATAAAAGTTACGCATTAATGTTTAAGGAGTGGGACAACCACACCAAAGTTCTTTGATCCAATGACGAATGCCTAAAGGAGGTGCAGTTTTAAATTTTAAGGGACATTATCCATAAAAATGGGAAAACATGGAACAATTGAGTGTGTATGTCCTCCAATGCAGTTGGATTATGAGAAAAATGAGAGGGGAGAATATAATTAGGATAACATTATTGTTTGGGGAATCAGTCTAGCGAGAAGAATGAACTGTAAAGACCTTTCTGATAAGATGAGGTTGAGCAAGTAGTGAAGAACTGTTTCGCAGATAGACTCCGGGACCAAACGGTTTTACTCCTGCTCTACCCATATGTGTAGATTGTTGGCTAAATTATATATGACCAATGTATTTTTTCTACAACATAATGCAAAAAAGCACCACCTTGATCTAGCATTAATGAATTCTTCATATTTATGAACTTGTATGTGTTCAGTGGTGTGGCAGACTGTGTTGTCAAAGACATGCTAGAGACCTGAAGCGAGGCTCAAAACATGTTGATCTCTTTGCCTCGCTTAATGTGCACTTCAGTGTCATTTTCAGGACTCTAATACATACTTTTCCTTGCCAATGATCGTTTCTTGAAGAGGTGACACTAAACAATTAATATTTCACTAAACAGACCTTGGAGATTTTTTGTGCTTTTCACTTTTGATAACACTGGTGTTAGATCATCAGAACTTCTATTTCCATCCTACTGTATTCGGGTTTCATCTCTGTTGGATGTCGTTTCCAAACTGCAATTATTGAACGAGAACAAACATGAATTCTAAGAAATTGGTTATAATCGAAGCCAAATCTATAAATACATAGACTTGTTGAGGGCACTCAGTTCTACTGTCGCAGTGGTCCCCTTTAATTGGACAGATGAAACCTAATTTTGGGAGTGACATTGCTTTATTTCTTGTACTTTTTAGGAGAACTTTACAAGAGCTGGTGATATGTCAGCAGTCTTTAAACAGCCCAGCTGTGAAGAAGAACGACTGAGGGCTCTTCAGGTGCTAGTTTTTTTTTCATCTATCATGTGGATTGGGAACATTGCTATTGAATAGCTATTTCAAAATTGTTAAACAAAAATCATTCTGGCAAAAGAGCTTTAGGCAGAAAAAAGTATGCATAGCAGTTCTATAATTCTATGTTAATATGCATTTAGCTTGGAGAAACTTTATCTGATGCTCTTATCTTATCATTAATTAGTTCCAAATACTTTATAGTTTCTCTGACTTTCTATTTGGATTAATGATGTTGCAAGGCCTTACTCTCATGTCCAACAAGTTCAATCCATACAGAGAAGCCTCCTCATGATATTTTAGAAGTTCAGAAGACTTTCCCAATTCCAATAGATGAGCATACATTGCTGGTATATTCATTCTCCTTTTGAAATTTTCTCTTTTGCTTATTTCTCTCTAAAGCATCTGATGTAATTGAAAGAGTGTCCACAGAAATTAATTTGATTCAGACAACCTGTCGATTTGTGAATACTGTTGTGTTCATCGTCATCATCATATTTTACATAAATGTAAATGCGATCCAGTTGTAGGCTGGATTCGCTTTGATGTATGCTCTCATTTTACTAGTCAATAACTTTTTGAATTTGCAGATTAAGTTGCTAAAGTGGCATTGTAATACCACACAATGCGTGAAAACTTGTCTTTGGTGATCTTAATCATGAAAGAGGTCTTTATTTCTTTCAAGGCCATGGGAACTTGCAGTCAGGATACCAGCACTTGATTGAAATAAACTTGGGGGATAATCATTTCATCATCGCTATGAGAAGGAAAAGAAGAAAAATGACGTGGTTTTAATATTTTTGCATGATGTTTTATTAATTGCAGACGTCAATGCTCTATATAAAGTAGAAATATTTCCCTCATAAATGTGGGATGTCCTATTGTTCTACTCACTACATTAATATTTCCCTCATAAGTTTGGGATATCCTATTTTTCTACTCACTACATTTTGAAATGCTATTTTTGTGAGATATATGATGCATTACTCCATTCTGAGTATGCCAGGATAATGGTTTTTGACAAGGAATGATTAATGAACTTATATGCCAGACAAGGATATTCATAGGAAAGAATGAAGATAATTAAAGCATAATCTGTTCACTTGGTTTAATTTTTGCAGCCGATGGAAGTTCCGTCAGCTAAATAATATTTGTTAGTACTAACAAATTTCAGCAGTTCTTCAAATATTTTCGTTTCAAAAGAAGTGTTCCACATGGCTAGCTTTTTGCGTGGAGATGGCCGTACATGTGGTGAAATTCATTGATACAGTATTCACTATAAGTTTCTTTTTTAATCGTATCATTATGAAGTCTCCTGATATTTTTATGGAAAAACATTTAGCATTATTGACTATTAAAATTTATAAGTTACTCTTAATGCCACGTCTCTTTTCCTATCTGGCACCCACAGACGCATAGAACAGTGCAACTGCACCAATTTCCTGAGATTTATGTCTGCTTTGTCTAAGAGTCTTCTACAACTTTCAGGGTGTTTACCACTGTGGTTATCATTCTGACAAGTCATTTGGAGCAGCTTCTTATTTGATCGTTCGTGCTGAAGGAGATATTCTTGTTGACAGGTATTTCAGTATTCATAGTTCATCACAGCCTGTTGATTTCACAATAAACAATACACAAGGGGCGGCTGAAGAGGACTAATTTAGTGAATAGGGGAATGTTACCATTACTTGGAAACAATATAAGGGATGTTGGGTTGTGCTAGATATCTAGAATTTTCGAACTTGGATGCATATTAATTCAGTACTGACATAACTAACCATTTTCAGTCCAAGGTACACAACAAAACTGGAAAATAATCTTAAAATGTTCGGTGGAGCTCGTTACATGTTCCTCACGCACAGGTATGGTGATATCATTTTGCATCATGTTCATCTCTAACATGCACTAATTATTATTTTGATTACCAGCGATGATGTCGCAGATCATGAGAAATGGTCAAATCATTTAGGCTGTGAACGGATTCTTCATTCGCTGGAGGTAATATATTCAATTTGTTGAAACTTTTTGTGTGACTGATCATCTAAGATATCATTATAGAGCTTGTTCTTCTAGGAGGCAGAATATCGGGCAGCTGCTGTGCTGTTTCCAATAACTAAGTTTACATATCCTAAAAAAGAAAGGAAATCAATACAAATCGATACCTAATTAAAATAGGAGTAAATCTAGGAATAAATAAGCTACCTACTATATTTACACATATGCTATAGAATATTCCTAGGATTCTAACATCTTGCAACAAGAGAATCTACCCGATAAGACTTGGCTTTGAGTCTTTCTTACTGAGAAGGTAACGGATAGCAGCATGATACAATCACCTGAGTCCCCACAAGATAAGAACGGAATTTGTTGAAGGCATAGACCATGACCAATAGCTCTTTTTTAGCAACTGTGTAGTTCATCTCAACAACATCAAGAGTCTTACTGGTGCAGGTGAATAGAGTGAAATACCTTCTCCTTTCTTTCACCTTGGACAACTGCCACTGTGATATCGCTGGAGTCGCACATAAGC
Source organism: Solanum commersonii (assembly GCA_029007595.1). Lineage (NCBI taxonomy): Eukaryota > Viridiplantae > Streptophyta > Magnoliopsida > Solanales > Solanaceae > Solanum > Solanum commersonii. The sequence goes on from JAJTWQ010000008.1 coordinate 4,999,446, forward strand.
TCAAATGGCAGATTCAATCTTGAGCTATAATAATTAGTGCAATCACCAATTCCTCCTTGAGTTCATCAAATGCCTTCAAGCAAGCTTCATCAATGATAAATTTAACATCCTTGTCAAGTATAACTTGCACATAGGGTTCAACACCTTAGAGAAATCTTTAATGAAGTGCCCATTAAACCCTGTGTGGCCAAATAATTTCTGCACAGTGCACACCCCTAATGGACATAGGAGATGGTAATTTTTCAATGGGAAAAACGACAAATATACCCCCCGAACTATTGTAAATGGTATGCAAATACCCTCCGACATACTTTTGGGGCATTGGTGCCCTTGCCGTCCAAAAACTACAGCATATATGTCCTTCACTCTAACGGAAGGCTAAATAGGGACATGTGACACAATCTTATTCGTCGATCCGATATTTAATAAATTTATACCCAAAATAAAAGCCCCACCCTATTAATTAAAACACCCACCCAAATACAAAATACCCACACACCCAAATTATAACCCAAAACCCCAAAAGACTTCACTTTCATTCAGCCATCCCCGTCGAAAACCACCTCTCACCGACGACAACCACCACCATGAACTCCACCTTAACTATCGGTTCATCATCCTTTTGCCACCACTCCATTTACGATCCCCAAAATTACTTCTAAGACCTATAGTAGAAGATTTGTCTTCCAAGCCTCGCCAATGGTAATTCCTAGTCAAACCCATTAATCTCTACCGTCCAATCCGCTGGTGTCACCGTTATTTTCGCTGTCGTGGCCTTAGGGAATTTTCCAATCAAAACTCGATTGATAATGGCTGAAACTCCACTACCTTTTGTAATTGAAAAACAATACCAAAAGGTAGATGAAGATTTACCACAGTCCCAGTTCTTCAAATCTAGTCCTCAACCATTGAAGCCCTAAAAGATCTCCTCTAGAAAAAATTAGAACCAGGGGAGGACGAGTCTGCTCAGCTGGAGAATACGGAATACAAATTCTTGACGAGAAGGTTGTTGGATGAAATGGGTGAGGCTTCAAGATGCAAGGGAGATTTTAAGAATGCATTGTTGGTGGATAGATGTGGTGAGGGGGTGAAGGTGATTCAAAGGTTAGAGGACGCATGGTTAGCTGTGGAAGAGAACAAAGTGAAGGAATTTGGGTGTGGGGATTTTGTATTTGGGTGGGTTTTTAAATTAATCGTGTGGGGCTTTTATTTTTGGGTAGAAATTTAGTAAATGTTGGGTTAATAGATAAGATTATGACACGTGTATGTCCGTTAGTATGAAGGGTATATATGCTCTAGTTTTTGGGCGGCAGGGGTACCAATGCTCCAAAAGTATGACGGAGGGTATGTGCATACCATTTACGATGGTTTGGGGGTATATTTGTCCTTTTTCCCTTTTTCAATTGCTTCCACCTTTTCTTGATCAACTTCTAAGCCCCTTTTTGACACCTTATGTCTAGAACAATTCCCTCTTGGACCATAAAATGTGGCACTTCTCCCCGAGTGAGAACCAAATTTGTCTCCTAACTCCGTCCAAGCACTCGATCCAGGTTATTCAAGCAATCATCGAATGACTTCCCGAAGATAGAGAAATCATCCATGAATAACTCAAGTCCTCAACAAAGTGTTCGATCATGTTGCCTTCATGCACCTCTGAAATGTTGTTGGCGCGTTACATAATCCAAACGATATTCACTTGAAAGAATGTGTTATATGGGCAGGTAAATGTGGTCTTTTCTTGGTCCTCTAGAGCAATGACTATCTGATTGTAGCCGGATGCCCATATAGAAAGCAATAGTATTCTTGTCCAGTGAAGATATCTAGCATCTGATCAATCTATAAAGGATATCGGGTAATGATTCTTCCTTGTGGAATTGTTCACCTTTTAGTAATCCATGCATATCTCACCCAGTCACAGTTCTTATTGGAATGAACTCATCTCTTTCATTGGTCACCACTGCGATCCCTTTTTTCTTAGGGACACACTGAACGGGGCTCACCGCCTCACCCAAATACTCTGAGAAATAGGATAGATAATACATGTATCTAACCACTTGATAACTTTCTTCTTGACCACTTTATTTTTTGTTTAGAAGGTAACATTCTTGACCAATTCTTCCATCACATGATTTAATCGCCCCTGGTGCTCTATGCTAGGTCTGTGGCCTTCTTGTTTTATACATACAAAATCCTGGATCGATACCCTGAATGTCTCCCAATTTTGCCAACCAATTACCCTCTTGCGCTTCTGTAACACCTTCAATGATTTGTCTTTCTCCAACCCAGAGAGTTAAGATGATAGAATAATTGGCGAAGTTTCACCTTCACCCAAGTAAGCATACTTGAGGTGTACTGGTAAGGGTTTGAACTCACATTTAGGAGCATCCACAGTTGACAACTTGGGTGGGGGTCCCAGTGGTCTGTTTAGCGGCTCAAAATTACCTTCTCTAATATAAATTCTGTCCATGTCTAATATTTGCACCCATTTGTTCGGTTTTGCATCTCCATAAATATTGCTGCAGACCAAACCTCCCTCTAATGAATCATTTGAAGTGATGGGAGGCAGCTCAAAATTATAGTTCCACCACATTAATCATGGACAACTCTTCATAGTGCGCAGGTAGTTTCAGAGCATTGTATGTATTGAATACTTTTACTTGATCATGCACTCTCACAGTTAACTGTCCTGCTGCTACATCAATCAGTTCTCTGCCCGTGGCTAGATGGGACACCCGAAATAAATGGGACTTCCGGATCTGGCTCAAATCTAGGATGACAAATTTGCAGGAAAAATCAAAGCCCCAACTTGCATGAGTACATCTTTGATAATCCCCTCTAGTCGTGCCAAAGATCTATCTGCCATTGGTAGAACAATAGTAGTGGGATTAGGGGTCCCCTAGCTTCCTGAAAACAGATGAGGCCATCAAATTTATACTCGCCCCTTGATCACATAGTGCTGGGGCAGTGACTTGTTTCTCAATGACATTTTCAATAGTGAAACTCCCAGGGTCTTTCAGTTTTGTTGGCAACTTGTTTTGAATCTGCCAAGTGTACTCTACAGTAAGTGCTACTGTAGCATACTCAGTGAACTGACTTTTATTAGCCACAATGTCCACGATATGCTTGGTATACTTTGGGATTCCTTGCAGCATGTCTACCAAAGGAACATTAACATGCACCTGCTTTAGTAAATCAAGAAATTTCTTGTACTTTGCCTCCTCTTTCTGCTGTATTAACCGCTAAGGGAGGGGAGATGGTGATTTGGCGACCACATGGCGTGGTTGCTTTGCCACCGACTCCTTCGCTGGCCATTCCGGTTCAATTACATCATTTGCATTTACTTCCGTCTCAGCTTTGCTATGCTTAGTGTTTCCTCCTGTTCTCTACCATTTCTGAGAGTCACAACATTGGCCAGAGCTTTTGATTCAGCTCAGTGTCACTTGGAAGTGTTCCATGTGGTATAGTGTTCTGCGTACTACTAGCTACTGTGGCCGATCTGCCTCTCTAGATTCTGGACTGCCGAACTCCCAGGGTCTTTCAGTGAGTCTGACATAGTTAGATGTGACCCCTATAGTATAGTGATACAAGTATCACTGATCTCTAGGAAGTTCAGGATGTGTTACTGAGGATCCTCATGCCATAAACTCAGGAATTTCCCGTTAGCATGAAGCAGCTGTAACATGCTCTGTTTCAGCTTGAACCACCCAGCGATGTTGGGCTTGACATGGTCGATGTGACATTGCCCAAAAGTAGCATTGCCACTTCTTGCACTCTACCTTTAACGACCATATCTAACAAGCAAGTGAATGAGTGCCTATCGATAGTCAAATTGTAGCAACTCCCTCCTTCGCCTGTGAAGTGTCCTTTTTAGGTTCTGAGCCAAATCCTCACGGTTGTTATGATCCTTCTCAATACTTGAATAACAAATATAATAATAGCTAATTCTAAGTAAACTATTAATTTTTATGCCCCCGGCAACGACGCTAAAAATTTGTTTCTCCCGAAGGCACACACAAGCGCATGTGGTCGCCAAGTAATATAGTGACCCGAGAGTTGGATATCGTACCCACAGGGATTTATGATCAACAATTTATTAGACTTCACTATTACTAATTAATTAAACAAGTATTTTCACCAAAAGTTGATTTGATTATAAACTACTACAAAGTTATAAAACTAGGTTATTTATGCTAAATAGGTAATAAATGAAGTGATTTCACACTTAGAATTAACACAGAGAGATGAGCATTCCAGGGTAGTGGTTGGTTCACCAATCCTTTTGAGTTAACAAAATACTTTCTCCTAATCTGAATTATTGACAATTGCTACGGATCAATATGAGTAGTATTCTCTGGATTACTACTCTCTGTTCAAAGTACATCGCCTCTTATATTCCTATGAAATTGATTAACGTTTACAACATTTAAGCAAACACGGCAGCTAGGTATATTCCTATCCTAGTCGCAAAACCTTTGGGAAGTTAGATCATGCTCTCTTTAACCTTTCTCTAATCTAACACCGCCTTTCCCTAGTATGTTAGTTATATAGTTGATAGAATTTAAATGTTTGCTACACAATCAAGCAATTAATCACAAGACTAAGAAACAATCACAAACTGATTATTCAAACTAAGATAAAAGTCTTCTTCAAACGACAATATTCATGGCTCTTCCACAACCCCATAACAAGGGGTATCAGCCACTTATGTTCATGATAACAATCAGATGAATTTTAGAAGTTAAAAACAGCAACTAATAATTGGAAGATTGAAAAAGACCGATGGTTCGTGACTCTACTCTGCTCCAAAGCATAAAAACCTTGTGTAAAACGTTCTAATCCTTCCTAAAATGAGTTTCTGGGCTATTTATAAGAATAGGAAAATTTCTAAGAGGGACTATCCAAGCCCACAAAGGATTGAGTAAAATTCTGGACTCTAGCTGCTCCTGGATGCACTTCATCGACCAACGCGCGCGACAGGGGGTGCACTGTATTGATCAACATGGCCAACACTTAACCATTTCAGAAACTTCTTCAGTGTGATAGAGGACGTGCCACATTGAATTTGTCGAGATAGATGTCGCACCGCGTCGATCACCACACCCAATGCTTGGTGAACTTTTTCTTCTTTCTCATATCTGCTGGACGCGGCTCATTGGTCAACACTGCCAGTGTGGACGTGATAGAGCATGCACCACACTGAGCCTTTGATTTCTATCACTTTAGCACTCAAAAGTGATAGAAATGCGAGTAGAGTAATCTGTGAAGACATAAATACACCCAACATCTGCAGACATCCATGCCAACTTGTGGGGCCCTAAAAACAACTAGAAAATTTCCTTTAGTTTACTAGTTTAGGTCTCTTTGTTATTCTGATTTTTGATATTTATTTTGTACTTAATAGCTTCTTTATATTTAGGATTTGTTTTCACATAGGTTCCTCCGTTACCTAAATTTTCTTTAAGCGATTAGTCTTTTTCAGTTTTGTATGCACTACACTGGCTATATAAAAACCAATACAATGATCAATAAAACTCAAGTTCATCAGCTACCATTATATTTTTACTCTTTAGTAACTAGTGAACTCGTTTTATATCCCTATTGGTGTTGACCTCAAACTATTATTTATGATAAGAAGTGAGTCATACTAAAGTCGGTGTGCTTTGTGAGTTGTTGTGTGCTTTACTTTAGGTGACTCCTTTGCAATACTTCTAATGCATATAGGGAGTTGTTTCTCTTTGCTAGTTGCAGTTTTTTCTCTTTAAATAGCACTCTTAGACAATGGTTTTTATCTCTTATAAGATGAATTTGCAATCCTAGACAATGATATATTAATATTGACATTAAATTGATTTCAGGTAGATCACTCAACTGCTGCCGTAGAGATTAAGCTGGAGGGGAGTGGACCATGGAGCCTCGGTGACGATGTCACACTTGTACATACACCTGGACATACCGAAGTGTGTAAATTGTTCTTGTACCTTAGTCGCTTAGTCGACATATAGTTCATTGTTTATCTTGTTACTTTAGGGATAACTATAATTGTGATTTTAACGATTTAGCAGTTTCTGATGGTTCATTCGTGTCATCCTTGTGAATTCATGGTGGCCAAACTTTTAGAATTCCAATTGCTAACCGACATGCAATTCACTTTTTATCATTGTAATTTAAGGATCAATGTGATGGTGATTTCAATAATATACATTACTTAATGATTATTTCTAGTTATCGTGCGAAATCATGGTTCAGACTTTTAAATTACCAATTCTAACTTTATTTTTTGGTACCGTCATAATGGTAGGGGTCTGTATGCTTGCTATACAAACCACATAAGGTGCTTTTTACTGGAGACCACTTCGCCATGGGTGAACTTGGCTGGACCATTGCCGAGAGATACAACAAATTTTCAGGTGCATGATCTTGACATTTTTATTATGCTATGATGTTATTGTTGTTGTGGTGGTGATAATGAAATGGGTAGTGAATATAGGGTGGATGTTTCTCCTTATAGAGTGAAAATGTTGGGGGAGCATATTCCAATGAAACTTACCTTGACAGTGCTCTCAAGATAACTGAGTAAAATGAGTTAGTGGAATAATGAATCCATACATCAGCCAAATAGAACTTGGGGCTGCTTCCAAGTTTTAATGGTTCATGATCCCTCACATTATCTTTGCCTGCTTTACCTGTAGCAGTGGACCTAAAATAAATTCTGTGGAAGAAGAGATTGATCTTTTCTGAAAGACTTGTAATATATATCGTATTCAGCAAGTTAGCAGATGTATGCACTCTCCGAATGAATCTGAAAATATTGTTTGTATGGACAATCACTGATATGGACAAACTTAGATCTTAGGGATCTCCACTCTGAATAAGTAATTAACAGATGTCAGGTGGAGCAATCTGCTCCATGGTCATTACCCAATTGGAGGTGGGGATAATGTAATTTCAATAATACTGTGAAAAAGTAAGTGGAGGAGATACAATATCCCTTTATGGCTCCCATTTTGATACATCATTGAGCATTTGTGGGGTGATAAGTTAGCCATCTTTTGTCCGTTCAGTTCAACCCAGGTTTTTTTATTGAGGAAGGCTGGGTGGAAACTATATTCTTCTCTGTGAAAGATTTTTGCTCAGTGTTTGTAGGGTATATTTGAAATTTGTTTGGAGGTAGTGCTTTATTCATGTCTGCGCTTATTTAGCTTTAGGTTTCTTTCTACCTATTGATGTTGCTTTAGCATGAGATCTGATATGATCTCCTATAATGTTTGCAGTGCCCAAGCAATTGAGCAGTGTGAAGTTGATGCTCGACTTGGATTTTGAATGGATACTTCCGGGTGAGTAATGCTTGTTATATTGAAGTTTGACCTGTTTGCGCATTTCTATACTAGTACAGAGAAATAAATGGAGCCACACCACTTGGAAAATCAACAGGATACTAGGAACATATTATTAGCAAGTAATGGTAATTAGCATGTGCAAGGCTATTTACTTGGTAAACCATTTATCTGTGGTTTGAGCATTGAGATGTCTTTTTAAATGCAGTGTTTGACTCAGACACAACTTTCCCTCGTCTTCTGCTAGCAGACCATTTGTCTGTGGTTTGAGCTTTGAGAAATCTATATACGTGTAGTGTTTGACTCAGATAGAACTTTCGCTTGTCTCCTGCTAGCAAATCACATATCTTTCACCATCTCTGTTATTTTAGTATCTTACCTTGTATTGGGGATTAGATCAGGGGAGTTAAACTTGAACTATGTAGCAAATCCCTTCCCATTCTGTTCTAACAATTTAGTGTTTTCTTATCTTGTTGCGTCACATCCCTCTGGTCACCATCAATAACAGTTCTGCTTGCCTTTCAGTTCTTTAAACCATCTTAACCTTCATTATATTGAGCAGCAGTGCATTTTCTTCTAGTTTGGTCTTGCAGTTAAGGTTGTTAAATGGATTGGTATACTCAGTTGGTTAATCAATATGATTTGAATTAATAAATAGGTCTTGAACTAGCTGATCAAACTTTACTTGGACTAGGTAGAATAACAACACACAGCCAACTCTGTCCAACTTAAGCTTGGACAAGTAACAGTTTTATAGGTTAAAATCGACAATCTTAGGGTATCAAATAGATGGGTTGGTCAAAATGAGTTGAGGTAGTGATCTGATCTGTCTGAAATATATTTTCATCTAGATGTTTGGGTCAAGATAGGTTGGGCAATTTGTCATAACCCTACATGTCTACTCAAACTCTGGACAGGTTAGATAAGTTACAATTTCATTTATCAAAATTGACACCCCTACTTGCAGTTTTCCTTTTTCAATAATTTTCAATGTTGTGAAATTCAAATTGCTTTGAGCATTCTTGAATTTACTCCGCTCCTCCAACCAAGAAGTCAGGAGGATGTTTACCTTGATGTGTATAATGGCTGCTTCATATTTTAATTTAAGTCTTATGGCTTTCCACTGCACTTTCTAGTAACAGTACATGATTAATACTGATACCTCTGCCAAACAATTCATGCATATAGTTGCAGTTGTTGAAATTAATCAGCTGGTATTACTCAAGTCTAAAACTTGATAATCGGAGAAGTGCAGAACACCAGGTGGTTGACAAATCTTTTTCTTTTGTCAATGAAGGAAAGCTTAACACAGGAAAACTATTGTAGCTAATATGAATTGTTGTCGTGTTGACCAAAAGGCTTGAGTATACCTACAGATTCAGGCACTTGCTCATTTGATGACACATGGAAGTATCTGCATAGAACTGTCTGTTGCTTCATTTTTACAGCTCAAAAATGTGGCAATTCCTTTAGATGTCGGCATTTGTTTAATATTGATTGCATTTTCTCGTCTCATTTCAACCAAGTAAATCAGATAAATAATTTATCCAGTGTTTTCTTGTTCTTCAGGTCATGGTAGGAGAACTAAATTTAGAGATGTTGAGGACAAGAATTTGAGCTTAAGAGCTTTCCTAGACACAAAAATGCAGCTGCTATGAATCCTGTTGCCAATTCCTATCGAAGGATTATGTAGATAAGCAGTTTGTTTGTGAATCTAGTTCTTGTAATAATGAAAGGTAAGGGTATAATTGTGCTTGGAATCTGTGGACCACAAATAAGCTTCTGGCCTAGCCAGCTTCCCTTATTAATGTCATGTAATGTATGATACTTGTCAGAAGAAAATTACTCGAGAAATTGTTGTTTAATAATTCAAGTAATGGCAGGCAGTTAACGTGCCCGAGGAATGCCATATTGCATTAGATATTCTCGCGCCTTTTGTACTTCTAATGATAAAAACCTGCTGAAATTTCAGTTCATCAGGTATGCATTCAAACTCCCAATGCCCGCTGAGTTGTGCATTGGTCCAATCAGTGTTCTCCGCTCGTCTCTTGCCAAAGGCGATTAGGCGAAACGCCATCACCTTCGAGGTGGTTTTTTTTTTTTTTTAAGATCTGATTTAATAATTCTTTTGTTATATAAGTGAAAAGTAAAAGTATTGTTATATAGTAGTAATTAAGATACTTAAGTTGTATACTTAAGTTTTTTACCCAAATTAAAAGGCAATATTAGGGTTTATTTTATGTTTTTGCAAACATAGTATTTCTTTTCTCCATCGCGACCCTCTCTTCTCCAGTTCTCCTTCCTCACACTACTTCGCGACTCTTCTCCAGTTCTCCTCCTTACTACTACGCCACTTTCTTCTTCTTCTCTTCTCTAGTTCTCCTCACTACTGACGAAGAGACCTCATATGCTCACAGCATGTACGGTTTTAGAATTTTTTTCTTTTCTTCTTCTTATGTTCTTCTCTTCTTCTTCTTTCATATGCAGAAGAAGAAGTGCAGACTCTTTTTATTTTGAAGCTACTGTTAACTGACTGCATTACTGTAATCTGCATACATTTTTTTTGACAAACAAATTCAATCCTTTCATATTTATTTCTTCCCTACTCAATTTAGTTTTATACTAATTAATATAGTATTTGCTAATAATATATGTTATTCCTATTGAGATTTTGGATATTTATTTAAGCAATTAAATATTTTAAGTTTTTTGGTATTAATTGGCGCCTCTATTAAAAAAAGGCGAGCGCATCGCCATGAGGCAGGCAGACCCTTGTCGCCTTATGTCGCATTTCGCCGTTCAAAACACTAAGGTCCAATGTAATTTGTGGTACCTAGTGCTGGCAATTCTGTCCCATTTTTTGCTAACCTGCCAAAATGGGCTGGGGAGTGATTTTTAATAACCCGGTAATTACACAAGGTATACCCAAAGTTTGTGGTCTTGATTTTTGTCTGCCATAATAAAAGACTTTAAAGATGTCTTTCTTCCTATTTATGTATAGAACAAATACACTTTTGTACCTCTACCCCTCAATATTTCTAAATCACTCCCATGCTCAATTGTCTCTCCGCATTTAAAAAAAAAAAAAGATTCTTTTATTTATTGTTTTCTTTTCTGTTTCAATAAAAAAAAATTCTGTTTTCTCAATTTTTTTCATTCTTTATTTTTTCTTTTGCTTTTAATTTTTTAATCTTAAATCTAATTATTTTTTGGTAATGAACCGAAAGTTGAGTATTCCACAAAGAGAATCTTCTTTTTTTGGCATGTAAGTAAACATAAGAATTTTATTTTTAAGTTAGTTAACAACATTAGTAATAGAATCGGCCACCTATCTATTATAGAAGAAAATGATGTGTATTAACATCTAATTGATACAATAGTCTATGGAGAAGAATATTGTAGTTTTGAAATAGTGTTGCATTTTGATAATACTCAAACTACTCTTCAAAATCAATTAAAAGAGCAAGCGGTCGTTGTCAATAAAAATAACCAACTAAAACTCGCAGCCAAATCCCACAGAGAATGACATATCACAGAGAATTCTATCAAGAAATTTGGAATATAAATTCATTCATTTGTAATAGTAAGAATAAGTGGTGGATGATTCCACCAAATTTAAGAAAAGGATTTGGTTATGAATAGTCACAATTGAACTAAAATTTGGAAAATCAAATAAGTAACAAGTAATCTAGGGGTGTGGAGATTGAAAATCGCTATCACAATACAGGTAAATGTGTTGCTCTATAGTAATGAACATTCATGGATAAGCTAGGTCATCTTCATTGACACTAATCTTCTTTCGATAACATAGAATCAGTTAATGGAATCTCCTTTTGGTCTCATCTATGTGAAAAAAACTAAACGACCCAATACCTTACTCTATTCTCTCTTTTGATGCAAAAATAGGGCAAATAGATCCGACCCATAACCTCTATTTTCAAGCAAGTTACAGACATCAAACTTAAATTGCTAGTATCAAACTAATTACCGATTCCAATCAATCTCCTTTGAGCATCAATCGGAGATCAGAAATAGGAATTAAGTTTGCAACGAAACCCATAAGTTAACCACATGCTAATTAGCCCAAATCAATCTATGAATACCAACAAAATAAAGCATAACACAATACCCATTCATTAAATCAACACTCAATCTCATGAATGCACCCCTAGATCTTAGGGTTTTAGCCACCTATCATAAAGTGTAAATAATTTATACCTAGCATGAAGGCAGTGATGGGTAACTTGAAATTAAACAATTACAAGCAAACCCACTTTGAATTCAACTTCAATTTATCAATTTCAAGAGCAAAAGTTGAAAAACCCCAAAAACTAAAAGTGTTCTTCACAAAGTAAAAATGTTTCTCTCTCTAAACTATTCAGAAATTTCTCACAACTTTTCTGACCTTCGAAACTCTTTGGAACCTTCTTTTTCTCTCTCCTTTGGGATATTTATAGTTTCCCAAAATTTGGCCTAAAACTTACTGCATGACCCATTGGGCGACGTTAGTCGGGAGGGATCGCCGATCACATCAGGTGAATCAACAACTACTTATCAGCTCACCTTTATCATGCTTTAGGCTTTAGGTGTTTGAACCTTAGTCGGCGAGCTCGTTCTAGTCTTCCTTTCACATTTGGCGTATCACCGAGTACCACATTTGTTTGCCTTTCAAGCCTTCATTTTTTCTCCAAGTATTGTCACCTTCGGCGATGGTTAACTTTATTCACCCTTTGCATTCGATGAGTCATCGTTTATCTTTTTGTTCGCCAACTTGTCTTAACAGATTCAATTGTTGTGCTGTGTTAGCTTGGGCGATGTCATACCCATTGGGCGATCTGTCCTTCAAGTTAGAGATCACCAATGTGAAGTTTACACTTCTTTTCACATTTTTGCCCTTCTTTCATACATCCATCCTTGCCTTATCCTTTGGCCTTCATAACTGCAAATCATCAAAATATCATTCGAATAGGACAAAATTAGACATCGAGGACACAAATTATTGAGCTAAATAGGCCTCAAATGAGTGTAAATCTACCACTCATCAACACCCCCAACGGAAATTTTTGCTTGTCCTGAAGTAAATCAAGAACACAAATAGCTCAACAAGGGTGTCTACAACAGTTCTCAATGAGAGCTAACATGCGATTTCCATTACAAGACTACTTTGAACAACATGCTACACTTAATTATGATAAAAAAAAGCTTCAAATGATGACTAGCCGGTAACAAACCAAGCTCAAGCTCACTATAGCTTCTTTTCTAATGCAAGACTATGTTTCAAAAAATGCATTTAAGTGCCTTCACATCAAGAACGATTTCATGCTCTCATAAATCAAATCAATAAAGAAGTAAGGAATCAATACAACTTCACTCTCACAAAAGAGAAATGCATGCAAGCATTCATCCCATAGGCTTGCCCATATTCCCTAATCATCACACAATCCAGTTTATGCAAGATCTCAAGGGTCTTTTAGGCTTGTAATGGGGATGAGGGTTAAGGTATGGTCAATTTGGCTCATTCACCTCACATTTTCAAAGCATTGTTGCAATCATCTTCACCTCTTCTCAAGTTTATTTTTTCATTTCTTTTTCATTCGAGAGCTCAAACTTTGATTTGTTAATCACTTTATTTGGTATCCCCTTTTTATTTCACCAAACTCTCTTTTTCATTTCAATTTTCAAATGTTGTTCATCACACATTTATTTTTATAAGGAGGGGTTCCTTCTTTTTCTAAAAAACTTCAAAGTTTTGTGTCATTTCATTTTCCTTTCCCTTTAACTTGACTTTCATTTATCCTTACTTTCCACACCCAACTTAGGATTTTGGACTAAGTTGACTATTCAAACATACAAATACTTCAAAAAGGGTTTGACTGAGAAGTTAGGGACAATTTAACTCAAAAGGCTTCAATATGATTGTCAACAATTGGCTTAAGCTCAAACGGTGCAAAAATGGACACGCACTCTCACAAGGTAGTCACATAAGGATATGGAAATTTGGGTTCACTCTAACATATTCTACCCAAGATCATTCTTTACACTTACCAAGGCTAGACAATTAGACTAACAAGGCAAATTCTAGGATCTTTCAAACATGCTTTCAAGTAAACTCTCACCATATATGGCACTTCAAACACAATCATTTATCAAAACCAAAAAAGATCAAAAGCTCACGTGTGATGTTCATTGCAAGACTCACATCAAAATGCAACTAGTCATCACAAGATTAAAATAGATTGCTGAAAAGTGCAACCACCTCGATTTGTTTCTTGCAACACAAACACTATACACCATGCTCATCATGAGTACTATTCAAGATATCGATATTGAACACAATCGATCATCTAATAATTATCAATGAAATCTCAAGCATTTCACAATTTCCAAAACTCATGGGGTAATGGAAAATTTGAGAGAAAACAAAAGAGACCAAGTGAGATAAACCAATCAAAACACTATAATAAAAACGAAAGCAAAATACTACATCATCAAAAAACTAAAAACAATAAAATACAAATAAAGGTTCCCTCACCCCACCAAAAAGTAAGTGATATGTCCTCAATAAAAAATAACAAAAAGTACGGGAGGAAAGATGAAAAGGTTCCCCTGACAGGCTATGTGGAGTGTTCTTATCAGGAGTGTCTGGAGGAGTGGCATCATTCCTCAACAATAAGATCATAAGAGGCAGCAATGTAGGCTCATCCGAGGCATCAGTGCCCGACATAGAATTAGAAGGAATAGTGAAGTCTCTATCCTCAAGGGATCTCTCCAAAGTTGCACGGAACATCATTTCCTCAACATCCTGCAAGTCAATCAGTGTCAAAGCAACCCTCTGCTTAGCCTCCTCTCTCCTTAGCTCATCCTCATCTGTCTCCTTAGCCAACTCATCATCGACCCTATCGTCTTCTCTCGTAACATCCTCAACTCCAACATCAACTACATCATCAATATTCGGCTACTCAGCCACACTAGAAGAAAGCTCACTGGTAGACATAGTTGGGGGAATAGACACGGGTGCATCTGGTAGGAGAACCTCACCCCACAACATAAAAATGTCCATAGACCTCAGCTGGTCTACATCAGCCCTCAGGTGCCAATCTCACCTTACATAGTAGCAATCACCTCAAAACTACCCCGACCTTCTTCTAGCCTCTAATCTAGCAGTGAGGTTGTCCAACTTCACACCATGTGACTCAATAAAAGCCTCACATTTATTCAACCTATATCTCAGTTGAGCTATAACCCTCTCAATTGCTCGCTTTAACAACTTAGGCAAATTAGCCTCAACTCTTTCAACCCTTGCATCCATAGACTGGGCAAGATTTCCAATTTATATATCATGGACTGTGTTAAGGAGCGATGGAAAATAGGAGCAGGGGTAGGTGCATCAGAGATAGTAGAGGTGGAAGTGGAAGGAAGTAAAGAAGAATGACGTATACCTGATGGCTCTGTAGAAGGAACTGATGGAGTGGATTTAAGAGCTAGACTAGCCGAATCAACCACGTGCGTAGTGTTTGGTGGTGGAGGATTTCTCCAAGCCGCATCATCTCGTAGAGAATCAAACTTAATCCTTCAGATATCATTGGAGGAGGCCGGGTGATATACACATCAATCTTTCCCTGAAAGGGAACTCCATCATCCTCACACAACTGGAAAAAAATGAGTTCTACTCCTATCGTACTCTCAATAGCATCTCATCAACTGTAATTGACCCCACATTATATGCTCCATATCAATGATGGTACCCACTAACACTGCCTTAGGATGTCGAAGGATGGATTCATTTTGTGACAACATGATATTGATGCTATTGAACTTGAACTAGTACCAGGCTCCTACGTTGAAATCTTTCTTCTAAATTCTCGCACCGTCCGCCATCCAAGGTGAAGAAATAATAGATATCAATGGTGCTTGCCAACCTTTCAGAGCATCAAGTTCATGGAGCATTAATAACACCCATAAGATAATTGAAACATTCAACTACATAATCACACCCCCAAGAATGGGGGTTTTAGACAAGCATAATAAAGAGCAAGAAATTGTTACCAACTATGTTTTCCATCAGATTGGGCAACAATCCACAAGTCTCCAAATGCTCAAATTGAAGCTAAAAATCAAACAAACCCTAAATCTCTACTCAAAAAGTGTAAGAACAATGTTTAGAATGTTGAGGATAAAAAAAATCCAGAACTGGACTATCTTTTGGAACTCATTTTTCTTTTTTTGAAAATTGCATTTATACGTTCCTAAAATTTCAGCATCGGAGTCACTTAACGAAGTAAGTCGGGCTTCGCTGACCTGGTCGGTGATGCGCCAAGTGCTATTTTCATTACCTTCTTGGCTTGCCTTGCACCATCTCTTTTCTGTAACTTTTGGCGAGCTACATTAGCTTCGTTGAGCACTTTCGGTGAATTGCCGAAATACTTCTCCTATTGCCAAGTTGGTCTTGTCCATGGGCTGGCCTGCTGGAACTTTAGGCGAGCTGAAGGTCCACTTGGCCACTTACCGAGTGGCTTTGCTGAGTACCAACTTTGCTTTCCTTCAACTTTTTCAGCTTTTTTATCTCCTATTTACCTTGTAATGTCCGTTCCTTGCTCTTTTGCCTTCATTGCTGCAAATTAACATTTTAACATCAGCTATGAGCATAAAATAGGCATTAAAGGCACTAATTTATTAAATATTAAGCCCTAAATGAGTCGAAATGCCCAACTTATCAACACCCCCAACTTAAACTTTTGCTTGTCCTCAAGTAAACATAAGATCAATCAGTTCAACATGGATGCCTACAAATAGTGCTACTTGAGACTCAACATGAATGCACATGAGATTTAGTCTACCCAAGCAATGTCCAATCGTGTACTACAAGATTCAAACTGTGACTAGTCATCATCAAATAGAAGTCAAGCTCATAATGTTTACATCAAATGCAAATTCAAGCTCAACAAAAGTATTCGAATGCCTTCACACCAAGAATGATTCCATGACCACACAAAGAACATCAAAATTTAAGAATTAAGGAATCAAAATCAACTCTCACACTTTCAAAGATAAATACATGGATGATTCTGCTTATAGGCTTTCCCGTATTTTCCAATCAACATGGCATTCAACGCAATCAGGATCACTAAGGTCTTTCAAGGTTTGTAACGAGGCCGAGGATAAATGTATGATCCTTTTGGCTTAGTGACTTCAACCTTTATGAAGCATGGTTTGCAATTCACTTCTTCTCTTTTTCATCCACTCTTTTGATTTTCACAATCCACCCTAAGTACTTTGAAGCACAAACATTCTTGATAACACTCATTGGATGCCCCTTTTCTTTTATTCATGCACGAATTGCAACATTCTTTTTCAATTTTTTTATTCTTTTTTATATAGAGGGGTTCCATCTTTTTCAACACAATCCTTCAAGGGTGAATTTTCACAACGTTATGGCTCATTTTCTCTCTTCAATTTTCACCACACCCCTAACTTAGGCTTTTGGACTAATTTGACTATATAAACAAATCAGTGTGCTTCATGAAGGTTTAGGTGGGAAGGAAAGAGGCTAAGTGTGTTCATGTTTCATCCAAAGAAAAGGTTAGGCTCAAATTGTGCCAAGCTAGGTTCACACTCTTACAAGGTGGTCACAAAGAGGTATAATAGCAATTTGGTTCACTCTTCCAAAATTGGTGCCTAAGATCATTTCTTTCATTCGCCTACATTAGTCAATTAGACCAACGGAGCAAGTTCTAGTTATCACCAAGCACATATTTCAATGAAATCTGACCACACAAGGCATTCAACATAATCACCAATCATGACTCTACAAGTTAAGATCGCGTGCAATGATCATCGCAAGAATCATTTCAACAATCAACTAGTCACAATGAGATGCTAAGAGTTCAAACATGACTTATGCAACTCAGACTTGCCTCATTTGAGTTGCGCAAACATATTGTTCGATCAAGAGCACTATTCAAGTCATCAGTATTGATCGCAACCGATACTCAAATATGCGAGAGAACATCCACACATTTACAAATACCAAAATCAGGAGGTGAATTAAATAAGATAAAAAACCATCATTCACTTTAAAGACCAACAGTTACAATAATAAACATCCAAAACATGAGAGATACAAAACAAGATAAATACAGCCCAATGGGATAGGTATGATATTGATTGCTTAGTTCCTTCCATGAAATTCAGAACCCTAGTTGTGTAGATTCGTTTAGTTCATGAATTACACTTGCTAGGTCAGTTTATTCAGATATGCATGCCTCAGTTTAAGAATATTTCATTATCAGTATATTAATGTTGCATTTTCCGTTAACATGTCAGTCCTTTGAGCTATTCAGTAGTACAAAAATTCAGTTATAATGTGTTACTTACTTTCTAGTTGGGAGTAGGCTTAAACCAAGTGGACTAGGGTTCAGTGTACCAAAATAGTCCCATAACTATGTACCCCCGTAGGTTTATAAGTCCCCTTCGTGGGCATTACATTTTAGTGATCACGCCAGTCATGCCTCTATACATCTGGCAGGGTATATTGGGTCCTGTCGATGGGGCATATACATTGGACTCCATATTTAGCTCATGTGGGTTTATGTTGGTTATTAGTAGCTCCTACAGTCAGATTCTAGTGTATTGACCAGTTACCAATTACATTTTCAATATTTAGTTTCAGTATACTATAAATTTGGTCATTATATTCAGTTAGTTCATATTCAACATGTTAGCATATCCTTCATGGTTATCTTATATCGTTGATCAGTATGCTCCATTTCAGTTATGTTCTATTGTTCAACTTTATTCTATCCTGCATGCTCAGTACCTTTCAAGTACTGACACATACTCTGCGCTACATCTTCTAATGATGTAGGTTCAGGTCCTCAGCATTTAGATCATACATAGATCGGTTCTCGATCTCCAATTCAGTAGCATCCGTGGTGAGTCCTCATTCTTCGAGAACGATTGACATGTTACCTTTTCCATTTTCAGTCTTTTAGTTTTAGTTTTGCTAGACTTTATAGGTCAAATGCCACCTAACTCTTTATATGTTGAGAGACATGGATTTTTGAATTTGACTGTTATATGAAATTATAAAAGAACTTAACGGATAGGACTACTTTGAACTTATCTCGCATTTCAGGTCTCTTATGACCCTAGATAACTTTTGGTACCCTTGTTAAATGTCCTTAATACACCTTAACAAGTATGGCATCACCTAGTTCAAGCTCATGTACTTACTTTGAAGGATTCAAATTTTAATAGTAGATGTACGAGGTGTTATAGAATGATGTGGATCTTAGCTAAGAAATATTTGGGATGTTACAACAACTTAGTCCCTTGTAGACTTGTACAGAATATTGGGGTATGATAATTAGTAGACAACTTAGCTGAGCTTGCTCTTTTCTATTTTTGGTTTTATCCTCTTGAATGACATGGCATCTACATGGGATATTATGGGTGTACTGGTGATTTAGCATCGACTTGTGGAGTATGAGTAAGGGTGGGTCCCTGATGAGTCTAATGTAGTCTTATGTCTTTCCTATAATCGAAGTTGTGATTGCAAAGGGATATAAGAGTAATTGGATTATGTTTTCTATTTTTAGAGCATGTTTACCTTATTATTGCTCCAGTTTTGAGGCTCCTGGTGCATCTTGAAACGATCCAAAAAGTTCTTAAAAGTGTGCTTCGGAAGTTACCGGGAGCTTGTTTTAGCTATATCTAAAAATCCATTTCATTTTTCGAAAATCTGACTTCATATTCTTGTTTAGGGGATCAAATTGAGTGGGAAATGGGTCTCACCCAAATTTTAGAGCAACCGTATCGAAATCCGAAATTTCCAAGTGAAGCCTTTTTCGAGGGTCTACTTTGGAGGGTCATATCTCCTAGAACACAAATAATTTTGGTGGACATAATATATCCATGGAAAGCCCTTTGAGTTAGCTACCCAACTCACTTCGTTTCACCTCATTCGGAGTTCGGACGAAGAAGTTATGCCCATTTTCGTAAAACCTGTCCGGGCAGAAAATGCAATTTCCAGTAACCAAAGTTCTTGTTCACCCGCCTCACTTTTTTCTCCTAAGTGTTTGTTCCGTTTTTTCCAAAGGGCATATGTTATTTCCTATATAACATTAACTCAATTCCCATCTCTAAAACATTTCCCAAAACACCTCTCCCATACTTAGACACATTTTCTCTCAAAGTTCTCTCAAGAACCCTAATCCAAAACCTTCATCAAGATTGAAGAGACTCTTGCTCCCAAGTTCCAAGCTTCCATTGAAGACACTCTCAAGGCCTTCATAAAAACTCAAGGTATGTGGTGTTGAACTCATGGGTCCTTCCACCCATAGTGCCTAGTCTCTATTCTACTCACTAATTCATGGTTTAATTCATGGTTTAATTCATGGTTCATAAACTAGTCTTGTTCCTTGTATAAATTTCCTGCACAAGTGAATTTTAAACATGAAGAGTGATTGTTTTGAGCATGTTGTGACTCTAGAACTTGAATCTAAATTCGGAATGGATGTGGAGATTTTCATGTGGTCTTGTGGGTGTTAAAATGTGTTGTTGTAGGTTGTTCATTGGTTTGGCTGCATAATTACTACCCTATTTTCCATGCTCTTTGATCCCATTACATGCCTTCAAGGTGTTTGACAAAATGTCCAATTATGGAGAATTGATGAATTGATGCTTTAGGGCTTGAGTTACGAGATGTATGGCATTCAGAAATGTGTTGATGACAAACTAAGCTTATGTATATGTTCATTCCATACATGAGATTGCATTAGAGCCTAAGGTGAATTTTCTATATAAAGTGTTGCATGACCATGCCCGGTCCGGGGGAAAAGAACCGAACAACCATGTGAGAGGTTTATATCTCACCACCTAGGATGCTTGGGGTGTGACCAACATCAACCATGTGAGAGGTTTATATCTCACCACCTAGGATGCTTGGGGTGTGACCAACATTAACCATGTGAGAGGTTTATATCTCGCCACCTAAGATGTTTGGGGTGTGACCAACATCAACCATGTGAGAGGTTTATATCTCGCCACCTAGGATGCTTGGGGTGTGACCAACATCAATCATGTGAGGGGTTTATACCTTGCCACCAGGGTGTTCGGGTGTGAACAGCATCCCCCATCCTAAGTTGGGGTTACAAATTGGTCGGATTATGCACACACATATGATATCTACTATTAGTATAGTTTTACTTAAACATGTTTTGACTTCACTTTGATCATGCATCCTCATATTATCATCTATTATGCCTATGGAACTATCTCTTGCATTTCGATTGCGTCCTTGTCTATTGTTGCATTGCACCCCGCATACTTAGTACATTCCAAAGTACTAACGCATATTTTGCCTACATGATGTCACCATGTAGGGACCGGAGCTAATCTTGATCCTTCTCTCCATTCACGTGGCTAGTACGATGCTTATCCGAGATTGTTGGTGAGTCCTCAATGATTCAAGGGCTACGTTATGTTTCTTACTCTTATGTTTTGAGACTTTAGCTTGCCATTGTATTTTGACTATGAGGGGAGCCGGTAATATGTCATGGCCCCCGTCCTATCTATGTATGTAGAGGTGTACGTTGGACAAGTATTTTGTAAATGAGCTTGACTCTTATTCTATGATGTTATTTTGAAATGGTTGCCCTTAGTCCCTATTTCCCGTTATTTAATGTTGAATATACTTCCGCGACCGATGAAGTGTGATGACAAGTTTGAGAGGCTTGTTTGGGGTTCCTTCGGGTTCCCCATTCGCCATGTCACGTCTAGGTCCTAGGCTTGGGTCGTGACACATCTCTTTTTAGCCAGGTTCAGTCCTCGCTTGTACCATCCCTTCGGTCAGTTTAAGTCCTAATTGTGTAATTATGTTCCTTTTGATCCAATTCAAGCAATGACAAAGAGGTCCTATCTTATATTTACCTTTTGACCCGATTTGTGTTCTGACTATGTGACTCTATTGTAACTCTCGTTGATCCGATTATAGTTCTGATGAAGAGGTCCTATCTTATATTTCAGTGGATCCGATTCAAGTTCCAATTGGGAGTTTTAATTTTTACGTACCATTTGATCTGATTCAAGTTCTAACTGTGTGATATTTTTTTATTTTTTGAATCCTTTCAGCAATTTTAGTCTAGGAGAGGTTGTGGAAGTTATTGTCATATCTTCGAGTTGTTCTATTAGTTTTTAGATGTTATGTGTACTTTACGGGATTAGGGGGGTCTGTTCAGGTTTTACTTAAGCTTGCGTACTAGTGTACCTTCTAGGCTTATGGGCGTCTAGTTAAGTTTCACTAGTTGTACTTATTTCTTATCAATTCTTAGTACACTCTTGTGCATTCATTTTTGTTCCCATTGTTTGACCTCTCAGTGTGTTTAATTTTTGCATTTTATATTTTGTTTACTTCTATTACCCAGTCGGCCTATGGTGCCTACTGAGTAAATATCTTTTGGATACTCATACTATACTTTGATTGACTTTGTAATGCATGTGTAGACACCAATTACCAATGTTGTTTCAAAAAATCAGGTCGTGACAAAACATTTCTTTAAAAGATTAAATTTATCTTTTTAGTTTTTCTATTATGTGTAGACATATTATTTTGATTAGTTTTTTTTTTGTTTTACAATTATGGAATATTTATTAACCTCAAAACTAATTTATAAAAAAATTTCACCGAGGGTCATGTAATAGGTTGGTGAGTTATAATAATAAAAAGACAATTAAGTCGGATTCAATTTAAATTTTTTTTGAAAGCAGTATAAAATTTCTTCCAAAATTGGAAAAAATAATAATGTAATACTATAAACATATTTGCTATAAAATTATTACCATGTTTTGTTGATACTACTTATTCAAATTTAAACAACACTAATTCTTTTCCTTATAAGATAAGATTGACTAAATATGCTTGGCTAGTATAAGACCGGATCCAAAAACTACATATAATTCAAGATGATACACCCTCATTTATGGCTATTTCAAAATAGTTATTATTGACAATAAAATATTCTCTAGTTCAAACTAATGAAGAATTTTCCGAATTCAAAATTTTCATATATATATAAGGGTCAATCTTAGGCAAAGACAAGAGCAACAACAACAACAACAACAACAACAACAACAAAGTTATTCTTGAACAAACACATATATCCTCATATTCCTCCTCTTTAGCCATGCCTAGAAACAAAGTAATATTTGCTTTGATTGAAAATAAAACTGATACAAAAGTCTCATACAAGAAAAGAAACATAGGGTTCTTGAAAAAGGCACAAGAACTCATGACTCTTTCTGACATTGAAATTGCTGCCATCATCTATAGTCATTATAGTAATGAACCTAAGGTGTTCCCCAATCATGGTGCTGCAATCAACACCTTTCGAAAGTTTAAAGAATTGGCAACAATGAGATAAAAAAATATGGTAACAAAAGATGAATTCACCGAGAAAAGAATAGAGAAGTTGAAGAAAAACCTAATAAAGGTAAGAAAGGAAAATAGGGTTAAGGAAATTACAAATAAAATGCATGTAGTTTTGAATGGAAAAACTATTTTCGTTGACATGAATTGTTATGATCTCAACGATCTAAGTTACATGATCTAGAAGAACCTTGAACTGGTACATCAAGCAATGAAAAATAATGTTAGTGACGAGGGTTCTACATCCAATGTCCCTCAATCCACACCTTCAACAACAATGACTTTTACGATGCCTTCATCAATTGTAGATCCTCCATTGTATGCTCGAGTGCCTTCTCCAATGACACCCTTCAGAGGAGATCCCCCCAATGGGTACATTAGTTCAAATGAATAACTCTCAAAACTACTCTAGTAACATTCCATAAAGTCCTTCATGGATTGAGTTACTAAATTGGAATAATGATGATGTCGTGACTTTGCTGGAGGACCTATCACTAAACAATATTAATGATCTAGATCCAAACCCCACCAATAATATATAAAGTCTTTGGACTAGTGTATTTCACTTTTTATTATTATTGTTTTATATGTTCATGTGGTCGCATGGACAATTTATGTCTTTAACGTTTTGCATGTCTAAGTGTGGTATAGGATTCTCCACATCACGTTTTCTTTGTCCTTATATTAAGGGTTTGTATGCCGTGTTTGATGAATTATTTTTTCAAAGTTTTTTATTTCACTCACTTATTAAATATATGAAAAATTTATGTGTTTACTAGTTTGTGATTTATTTATTTTTTTGCGCTTTTATTGTTGAGTTTATTCAAATCTTGTTTTTGGTACTATTTCCAAAAAAAAAAGCCTCTTGCACTTCAAAAGTTAAAAAAACGTATTCATGTATTAAATAAATGTTCATACTAAATTTTTTAGGATGAAACAATAACACCTCTAAAATAGAATATGAATTTAAACATTAAATAAATTATAAAGAAGACCTATAAAATATCCAGTTTGAAATAATAAGGTGAAGTAAGAGATTCATTAACTTTTTGGCTTTATTAAGTTAAAAAATTTCATGTCTTCTGGTTTAATTTAATTTTTTATAATTAATTTTTGTAATCTAAACATTGATAATTTGATAATCACATTTGTTCATTGGAAAATTTTTCTCATAAAAAAGAAAGAGATTACCTTTAAAAAAATCAAATAAAAGAACTAGGGTGTGGAAGGGGAATTGGGGGAGGGGATTATGATGTGGAGAATCGAATCCTCACAAAAAATGAGGGATCCTAGGTAGAGATTATAACTATGATGTAGAGATTAGAACTATGATATTCTAGATTAAAATATATTATATAAAATATTTTCTATATAGAAACACAACCATGTAAGTCAATATTTTAATTTGATTTTTACTCATTTGTTCGTAAAATTAGAAATGTTGAAATATGAAAAATTATTAAGATAATATAACAATTAATCAAATGTTATGAATTTCTACTCTAAATTTAAGAATTAAGAAATAACTCTAAATAGACATGTTATCTTTTACCTATTTCTTAGGTTTCTAATATTCTAAGTGCATACTTCTAACTCTGGGCACTTCTACTACTGGCTCATAACTCATACTATATATCTTTTGTATTAAAATAGTACTAGAATTCTAGAGCACAGTTCCCTCTTGAATAGTATCACGAGAAACAAGGTTTGGAGATGAGAATTAGAGAGCACATCTTTTAGCTCGAACGCACGATTCATATGAATAAGTTAGAATTAATACAATTAAGCACATTAATAGTATTCTTTCCAATCCTTCTAAGATCTCTTGACTTTCTGAAAACTTTATCTGAGACTAATACATCGAAAAGGATATGGCCTCTCCTATTTCAACCACTTTAGTATGAGGGGTAGTCAAATGAATTTGAGAAATTAATGATTCTCAATAAGTTCCTTATGGCATAGTTCTATTACATGATTTTGAGTATGCAAGAAGGGAAATTTTTCTTAAATTTCTATAGCTCATAATTTAAAGAAGTCAGGCACTCACAACAATAAATAGATCCTATTGATACGCGTTCATAGACACTTAGGACTCTTTGAACTTTGTGGTCTGATACCAAGTTTGTCACACCTCGAGCCTACACTCTAAACATGGCCGACACTCGAGAACCATTGATTCTCCCCAAATGAATCCTTGTCCTGGTTGACTACTACTGAAGGTGGCATACAGAAGCATGAAAATCGAAGGAAATATTTTAAAAAGTTCACTGACTCTCACAACTATCTAAAAATACTTAGTATGAATCATGAAGTTCATCTGAATTTGAATATTCAATGACCCTCCAAAATTGTCTATCTATGATGCCTCTACTGTATAAAAATAGGTATCGGGATAAGAACCCACAAAACCTCAAAATGATACTATTAACAAATGATAAATCTTGAGTATTCCGAAAGTGAGGAGGTCTCACTAAAGTTGACGAGCGGACGATGTGATCTCAAGGGAACTCCTGTTGATGATCCTAAGTTCATAAATCTACATTATGAAAAGTTGCAGTTTGAATAAAATCATATATTAAATGTACGAGTATGTAATAGGTATGAATTAAACAAATAACTTAACTTAAACACTGAAGGTAATTCAACTAAAGAATAACATAAATCATGATAACATATAGTACTCATATAATGCTCATAGGTATGAGAATGACTTATCATCTTAAATAATATATGACTCTCAACTCAAAAGTTATATCTTAAAATAACATGTAGTTAGATTGTAATTAGTATCATACTTGTTTTCATGCTTAATAGGCATAAGGGTTTGGATGACCATAAAAATCGTGCTAAATTTGTACCATAAAGTTTTAAATCTTAAGTTAAATAATGAAACCATAACTTATTGAATAAAGATCATCATTTCATATAATCCCAAGCTATACTTCTAATAATGGTATGAAATTCTTGAGAATCAAAATACTTTAGGCATGAAAGAAAAAAGAATGCTCTCATTGAAGTCTTACATACCTGGAAGCACAATGTTCTTGGAGAAACTTGAATACAATCTTGAAAGATGAAGTTTTTAGAAGATTCTTGGATTGAATACCTTAGGTATCTTAAAGAGAATCTTGATCAAGGAGCCTTTAGATCTTGGGAAATGGAAGAAATATCTTTCCTGGAGTTCTTGATCTTCGAAGAAGGAGCATTAGGGATTTTGAGAGTTTCTATACATAAAATGATGATATTAAGTTATAATATGGACTTAGGAAAGTTAATTATGCGTAAAAGGTCAAGAATACCATTTTGGGTAAGTAAGATGATCATAAAAAAAAAATATTACCTTTTAAAGAATCACGTCAGCCAAATTAGCGATCAGTAGTCCCTTTGCTGAGATATTTGGCAATTTGCCAATTGGAAAATTAGATCATGAAAATAGAGATATACTTAAAGTTTTTCGGAATATTCAGAGAGATAATTTGGTTATTCTCCAACCCATTCAGTGAGTCGCCAAATAAGTGGGTGTCCTCATTGAATTTCTCATCTCAGACACATTTCACTAAAACAACCATAACTTTTTATATTGAACTTGAAATAAGGAAAACTTAGTGGCATTGGAAATAAGACTCATACACCATGAATTTTATAGGTCATATGCCACCTAACTTTTTATATGTTGAGAGATATGGTTTTTTTTACTTTGACCGTTATATGAAATCATTAAAGAACTTAACATATAGGACTACTTTGAACTTAGCTTCGTATTTCAGGTCTCTTATGACCCTAGATAACTTTTGGTACCCTTGTTAAATGACCGTAATACATCTTAACAAGTATCGCATCACCTGGTTCAAGCTCATGTACTTACTTTGAAGGATTCAAATTTTAATAGTAGATGTACGAGGTATTATAGAATAATGTGGATCTAAACTAAGAAATATTTGGGGTTTTACAACAACTTAGTTCCTTGTAGACTTGTACAGAATATTGGGGTACGATAATTAGTACACAACTTAGCTCAGCTTGCACTTTTGTATTTTTGTTTTATCCTCTTTAATGGCATTGCGTGTACACGGGATATTGTGGGTGTACTGGTGATTTAGCATCGACTTGTGGAGTATTAGTAGGAGTGGGTCCCTGATGAGTCTAAGGTAGTTTTGTGCCTTTCCTATAATCGAAGTTGTGATTGCAAAGGGATATAGGAGTCATTGGATTATGTTTTCTATTTTTAGAGCATGTTTACCTTATTATTGCTCCTCTTTTGACGCTCATGGTGCATCTGTTTTAGCCAGGTTCAGTCCACGCGTGTATCATCCCTTCAGTCAGTTTAAGTCCTAATTGTGTAATTTTTTTGATCCAATTCAAGTAATGACAAAGAGGTCCTATCTTTTTAAAAGATTAAAATTTATCTTTTTAGTTTTTCTATTATGTGTAGACCTTTTTTTTTTTTTTACAATTATGGAATATTAATTAACCTCAAAACTAATTTATAAAAAAATTTCACCGAGGGTCATGTTATAGGTTGGTGCCTATCATATAATAATAAAAATACAATTAAGTAGGATTCAATTTTTAAAAAATTTGAAAGCAGTATAAAATTTCTTCTAAATGTAATTTCTTCCAAAATTGGAAAAAATAATAATGTAATACTATAATAAACATATTTGCTATAAACTTATTACCATGTTTTGTGGATACTACTTATTCAAATTTAAACAACACTAATTCTTTTCCTTATCAGAAAAGATTGACTAAAAATGTTTGGCTAGTATAAGACCGGATCCAAAAACTACATATACTTCAAGATGATACACTCTCATTTATGATTATTCCAAAACAATTATTATTGAAAATAAAAAATTCTCTAATTCAAACTACTCAAGAATTTTCCAAATTCAAAATTATATATATATATATATATATATATATATATATATATATATATATATATATATATATATATATATATATATATAAAAGGGTCAACCTTAGGCAAAGACAAGAACAACAACAGAGTTATTCTTGAACAAACACATATATCCTCATATATCCTCATATATCTCCTCTTTAGCCATGCCTAGAAACAAAGTAATATTTGCTTTGATTGAAAATTAAACTAATAGAAAAGTCTCATACAAGAAAAGACACATAGGGTTCATGAAAAAGGCACAAGAACTCATAACTCTTTGTGACATTGAAATTGCTGCCATCATCTATAGTCCTTATAGTGATGAACCTAAGGTGTTCCCCAATCATCGTGCTGCAATCAACACCTTTAGAAAGCTTAAAGAATTGGTAACAATGGAGAGATAATAAAATATGCTAACAAAAGATGAATTCATCGAGAAAAGAATAGAGAAGTTGAAGAAAAACATAATAAAGGTAAGAAAGGAAAATAGGGTACAAGAAATTACAAATAAGATGCATGAAATGTTGAATGGAAAAACTATTTCCGTTGACATGAATGCTTATGATCTAAACGATCTAAGTTACATGATCAAGAAGAACCTTGAACTGGTAAGTCAAGCAATGAAAAAGATTGTTAGTGAAGAAGGGTCTGCATCCAATGTCCCTCAATCCACACCTTCAACAAAAATGACTTTTCTGATGCCTCCATCAATAGTAGATCCTCCATTGTATGCTCGAGCGCCTTCTCCAATGACACCACAAATGGGCCCTTCATAGGAGATCCCCCCAATGGGTACATTAGTTCAAATGAATAACTCTCAAAACTACTCTAGTGAGATTCCAGAAAGTCCTTCATTGATTGAGTTACTAAATTGGAATAATGATGATGTGATGACTTTGCTGGAGGACCTATCACTAAACAATATTAATGATCTAGATCCAAAACCCATCAATAATATATAAAGTCTTTGGACTAGTGTATTTCACTTTTTATTATTATTGTTTTATATGTTTATGTGGTCCCATGGACAATTTATGTCTTTAACATTTTTCTTGGCTAAGTGTTGTATAGGATTCTCCATATCATTGTTTTGTGTCGTTATATTAAGGGTTTGTATGCCGTGTTTGATGAATTATTTTTCAAAGTTTTTTATTTCACTCACTTATTAAATATATGAACAATTTACGTGTTTACTAGTTTGTGTTTATTTATTCATTTGCGCTTTTATTGTTGAGATTATTCAAATCTTGTTCTTGGTACTGTTTCCAAAAAAAACTCCTGCACTTCAAAAGTTAAAAAATATTATTCATGTATTAAATAAATTTTCACACTAAACTTTTTAGGGTGAAAACAATAACACATCTAAAATAGATTATGAAGTTAAACATTAAATAAATTA
Source organism: Solanum commersonii (assembly GCA_029007595.1). Lineage (NCBI taxonomy): Eukaryota > Viridiplantae > Streptophyta > Magnoliopsida > Solanales > Solanaceae > Solanum > Solanum commersonii. The sequence continues at coordinate 5,028,509 of JAJTWQ010000008.1, forward strand.
TAAAAAAGACCTATAAAATATCCAGTTTGAAATAATAAGGTGAAGTAAGAGATTCATTAACTTTTTGGCTTTATTAAGATAAAAAAGTTCATGTCTTCTGATTTATTTTAATTTTTTATAATTAATTTTTGTAATCTGAAAATTTATAATTTTATGATCACATTTGTTTATTGGAAAATTTTTCTCATAAAAAAAAAGAGAGATTACCTTTAAAAAAATCAAATAAAAAACCTAGGGTGTGGACTGGGGAATTGGGAGAGGGGATTATGATGTGGAGAATTTAACCCTCACAAAAATCAAGGGATCCTAGTTAGATATTATAACTATGATATTCTAGATTAAAATATATTATATGAAATGTTTTATGTATAGAAACACAACCATGTAAGTCAATATTGTAATTTGATTTTTACTCATTTGTTCCTAAAATTAGAAATGTTGAAATATGAAAAAATTATTAAGATAATATAACAATTTATGAATTTCTACTCTAAATTTAAGAATTAAGAAATAACAACAGTATGGGATATTAGTTGTCCCAACCCGATGTCCCGAGTAATGATGACACCTAGTATAACCCCCCTGTTGGTAAGTCAACTCGTACTCAGAATGTCAAGTAATGATTATAAGGGTTGAATTAAACAGAAATAACACAAGCATTAAGAATATTAAGACATAAACAGAAAAATAAGAAACTTAACATAGCAAGCTGTCTTAAAGGAAAAATAATAGCGGAACATATATACACAAAATGACATACTGATCCAAGATGCCAAGTGCCCATCCTCATCTCTGATACCTAAATGTTGTAAAAGATGACACAAACCATCAGAGCTGGTAGCTGGTACTTGGACCTACATCACAGAAAAGATGCAGAGTATAGCATGAGTACTAAAACAAATGGTACTCACAAGGCATTGTTGGCCGACTGAGCAAAAAAGGCTAAAATTTTCGAGCCTTGGTGAGTCTGGATGCTTCAAGGATGGACTTTCATTATTCTTAGATACTTCTTATATTCTCAGTTTTGGACATGATGTATGGGCTAGGAACAATTTCATTTTATTATATTAGATGGCTATTGAGACAAGTGTTTTAGACTCCCAGTTTTTCTTTTATAAAAATATTGGACTTCAAATGTTGTTTTACTTCTGTTGTTCTATTTCTTATGTTATGAATGCTAAGTGTCTTGTATGGGGTACCTTGAGGTCGTATACACCATGTTACATCTAGGGTGTACCCATGGGTCGTGACAGTTATATTCATGATAGTTATATTGAGGACAATTGTTAGTTTTGTATGGCGGGGTGAGGTATCTTTATACCTACCTCTTTTGAGTTCTTTTAGTGAATGTAGGTTGGATTTTTATCAAATTTTGAAATTCATCCTCTTGATATTTGTGAATGTGGTTGTTCTCTTGCATATTTGAGTATCGGTTGTGATCAACACCATTGACTTGAATAGTGCTCTTGATTGAATGATATGTTTGTGAAATTCCAATGAGGCAAATTTGAGTTGCATAAGTCATGCGTGAACTCTTAGCATCTTATTGTGACTGGCCGATTATTGAAATGAATCATGTGATAATCTGTGTACGCGAGGTAAAACTATAGAATCTTATTTGATGGCTGTGTTGAATGCCATGTGTGGTGATATTTCCTTGAAATATGTGCTTGGAAATAACTATAATTTCCCCGTTAGTCCAATTTATTAAAGTAAGTGAATGATAGAGAGTGAAATAATTGCTAGTATACCTTTTTGTGACCACCTTGTGAGAGTGTGAACCTAGCTTGGTACCATTTGACCCTAACCTTTTCTTTGATTGAAATTTAAACAACTTTTAACTCTTTGTCCCATCACCTGCATCTTTCATGAAGCATTGGTCCATTTGGATAGACAACTTAGGCCAAAAGCCTAAGTTGGGGGGTGTAAAAGAAGGAAAGGTAAGAAGTTTGTAAAAAAATCGCCCTTGATGGATTGTATTGAAAAAGATGGAACCCCCTCCATATAAAAGAGATAGAGAGAGAAGAAAAGTAAAAGAAGAAGAAGATTGAAAAAAAATGAGGATGATGCAATAAAGTTTGTGCAATGGACAAAAGAAATGGGGTATGAAAGGAATCATGCTTTAAAGAAAATAGGGTGGATTGTGAAAATAAAAGTGTGAAAGAAAAGGCAAAAAGGTGGAATGCAAGCCATGCTTCATCAAGGTAGAAGTCGATAAGACAAAATGATCATACCTTTACCCTCAGCCCCGTTACAAGTCTTGAAATAACTTTGTGATCTTGATTGAAATTAATTTCATGTTGATTGGATAATATGGGCAATCCTATCGGTAGGATCATGCATGTATTTGTCTTTGAGAGAGTGAGAGTTTTTTTTGATTCCTCAGTTCTAAAATTTTGTTAAGCATGAAATCATTCTTGTTGTGAGGCCATTCAAATACTTTTGTTGAGCTTTAATTTGCATTTGAAGCAAGTACTGTGAGCTTGAGAGTTCTAATTGATGATGGATAGTCCCAGTTTGAAACTTGTAGTGCACAATTGAGCATTGCATAGGTAGTTTGAACCTCTTGTGTGCATTCATGTTGAGTGTTGAGTAGTACTATTGATAGACATCCCTATTGAACTGATTGAATTTGTGTTTTACTTGAGGACAAGCAAAAGTTTAAGTTGGGGATGATGATGAGTTAGGGATTTTGACTCATATAGCGAAATTGGTATTCAATTGATCACATTCCCAAGGATCCCTCTCTACTTGATTACCTCGTGTATTCGTAGTTTTTAATTGATCACTCTCATCCTCCCCATAATACATTAATTTCCAAACCCTAACTATTTACTTTAGTGGTTTCAAGAATGTCTACTCCTACAATCGATTAGAACACTTCTTTCACTTCGTAACTGATTTCTCTACCATATCACTCCCTATGGGATCGATCCCAACTCTTTGTTAGGTTTATACTTGATAGCGGTCGACAACACTTAGAATTGGATGAAGTTTGAGCGTTGTTGTTGTGAAAGAATTTCTCACATACACATGAAAGCATAATTATGAAAGAGTTTTCTTAAATAAAGGTTTCTTAGAGTTGAAAGGTTTTTGAAATGAAACTTTGCATCGAGATTTATGAGCTATTCTAATGAAACCTAGCTTAGATTGGATACTTGATGTGCTTTCCATGGATGATAAGGCAAGCGTCGATTACCCATCCCTCTTAATGATAATACAAGAATCGATTACCCATGTCCTCTTAATGATTAAAAAAAATGTGGTGATCACCCATATCCTATGAATGATAAGATAACCGACGATAACCCATGTCCTCTTAATGATGCTGCGATTACCTAAGTCACTTGATGATAAGAGGTGAATACCCATGTCCCGTAATGATAGGACAAAAAGCAAATACTAATGTCTCATAATGATAAGATGAGTTAAGATTAATGGAAAAACTCCCACAAAAATGAACTAAGGTTACTTCAAGAAGTATCGCATATGTGATTTAAGAAGATTTCTACTTGCATTGACCATGATCACGGTTATGTTTTTAATCTCTTATCTTATATTTCAAGCTTGGAATTTGCATGTCACGAAAAGACTTTTTAACATTATTTGGTTACTTTTATTGATGGTTATCATACTTGGTACATTATTTATACTAACACATACTCATGCCTACATTCTTATACAAATGTAGGGTCCGACGCTCCGGTTTCGCATTCCCATGGTTAGAGATCGCCATAGTAGATAATGAAGATTGGTGAGTTCTTATGTTTCAAGGACTGAACTTTTATTTCCTATTGTCTTTACTTTATAGTATTTATGTGATGTAGGGATTACATCCAGATCACTCTTGATGTCTGATGAGTCCTAGATTTGGACTCATTTAGGGCTTTGTTTTTATAGATTTAGTGTCCTCAAATGTTTAATTTGTGCCATAAACTGCTTTTAAATCCTTAATTTTCAGGTATATGGATTGAGGAACAAAGCAAGGACACTAACATGACTTAAGGAACAAAACAAGCTGAAGAAATGAAGAGCCTGAGGAACACCAAGAGCACTCGGCGTGTCGCCGAGTGACTTATCAGACCGCAAAAAGTTCCAGTGTGCTAAGCCCTGAAGGAAAGAACCAAATCAGCATCGAAAAAGAGCAGTCGGCAAATCGCCGATCAGTTCCGCAAAGCCAAGATAAATTGCCCAAAGTTACAGACCTTGAACATATTGAATGTCAAGGCGTAAATGCGATGGAAGGGACCAAAGGGAGGCTCGTCGAGTGATTCAGCCAGCCCGACTTACTTCACCGAAGAGCTCTTCGTGGCTTATTTTTGGCAACTATAAGAAAGATTTTGAACATCTATTTAAGGGCTTTTTGATCGAATTTTGACCTTAGAATATAATTTTGATCTTAGAGACAGTTTTCTTAGTAGACTTGAAGGTTTTGAGACTCAACTTGGAGATTGCAGAATAGGTTTCTAATTTTCTTCGAATTGGAGCATTGTAAAGCTTGAATTTCTCTTACCCAGTTCATGGCTAATCAATTCGATAACAGTTTTTATCTTTTTATGATGTCTGGCTAAAATCCCAATTCTTGGGGTGTGATCATGTGATTATGGGTTGAATTAGTGTGTGGGTATTGTTAATTACTAGTCTAAATGCTATTTTGAAATGGGTTTAATCATTAATTGAGGTTTAATCTATGAGTTGTAGTTGCATATGCAGTTCGATGTTAGTGTTGGCTTGCTCGAGAGAGAGGTTTTAGGACTAAAATTACTGATTAATGATTTGCTTGTGTTGGGTTGATATGGGTTCAGCTTGAGAGAGTGAATCCTAAGCCCAATCCTGCCCATCTTGCTCGAGGGAGAAGATGCATTAAGGTTTTGGGTTGTTCTTAATTTCTATGCTTGTTGATATTCGAGAGAAATCACTTGAAGTGGAATAGTTGTTTGAGAGAAAGTTATTTCAATTGTAGTCTAGCATACCCACTGATATTTAGTTTTACTAGTAGTTTCAATTACTCATATATCAAAATTCACCTATAATCGATCACATCCCGAGAATCTCTCTCCTTGTTGTTATCTCATTGTTATTTGACTGATTGTAGTTGATAACTTGAAAACCAAATCCCCCCATCTGACATTCATGTCACCCCTTTTATTTGATATGTCGTTTTCCGATAATATCTATTCCTATGGATGATTTGACCATATTTGTACTTCCAAATTGAATTTGAAACACGTACCGCCCCTTGTGGGATTCGATCCCAACTCAATTAGTTGGGTTTTATACTGCTTAACGATTGTTCGCATCTAGAATTAGATAAGGTGTGCTTAAAACATTAATCAAAACTGGCATCGCTGCTGGGGAGTGGATTTGTTTGAAATTCTTTTGGTGAAGTTGAATTGTGTTCTTTTTAGCCATATTTTAATTTACTTACTTTTAGTTTTTGTTTTGTGTTGCTTGTGTTTAAACAGAGGAGGAAATGAGCGACAACAGGAGTAATGGTAGTCAAGTGGGCCACCAAGATGACATCGGTAATCTCAATGATGTCAAGGATTCGAATGTCAATGACCCAAATCTAATGGGTGGTGTTGGTTCCATTCGTTTACCTCCAGCTGAAGGAAATGTTGTGTTTCACATTACAAGCACCATGTTGCAGCTCCTACAGTTGAAAGGTTTGTTTGATGGGCTAGCTCATGAGGATCCCTATGAGAATATTAGGAATTTTGTTGATGTTTGTGGACCATTCTCCTTTAAGAACATATCTCAAGAATTGGTCCAACTAAGATTGTTCCTATTTTCTCTAATGGGAGAAGCATGCAAGTGGTTGGCTGAGTTGCCAAGAGATTCTATCACTTTCTGGGAGGAGCTTATTACCGCATTCCAAGTGCGATTTTTCCCTCCTTCGAAGATGATGACACTTAGGGACAATATTCCGAAGCTTCAAACGTTTGGAGGGTGAGCCAATCCATGAGACTTGGTTAAGGTTTAAGAAGATGGTGTTGCAATACCTAACTCATGGATTGCCTGATAATGTACTTATGCAATACTTCTACAGAAGCCTTGATTCGGTGAATAAGGGAGTGACTGATCAACTTTCTCTGGGAGGTTTAATGCAACAACCTTATGTAGTAGCAGCCCAACTCCTTGATGATATGACCAAGATTAACCAGGCATGGTACACCCGCGAAGACCAAGTCTCTCCCCTTACTTAAAAATTGACAAAGGAACAAATTGAAAAAGATCAAGAGAGAGACCAAAACCTGGCAAAAATGATGACCCAACTGGACATCTTGGCCAAAAATGTCATGGGTGCTGGTACAAAGAGTGTTAATGATGTCAGTGTTGGTGGTGTAAACCCCGAGGAGGCCAAATTTGAAGCGTTGTACAACAAGGAAGTGAGCTTCCTAGCCAACCAAGGAGGAGGTTATGGTGCTAACTACCCAAGGCCAGGTGTAAACGAAGGATGGAACAGAGATAAGGGCTGGAGATACCGTGATAGAGAGTGGCGTGATCGTAACACCCCTTGGAAAGGAAAAGAAGGGGAGAAGGATAGGTATGTGCCTCCCCATGAACATCAAAAGCCCAAAGATTCTGAGGGTGGCCGTATGGAAGACATGCTCTCACGCATTCTTAACAAGGTTGAAGGGTCCGATAAAGTGTTGAAGGAAATAAAGGAGGATGTATCTACTCTCAACTAGACGGTGACCTCTTATTTTGTCTTTTTCAAGAAGCTGGAGACCCAAATGGGTCAAATTTTTTCACATCTAAACCCAAGACAACAAGAGGGGTTTCCTAGTGATACTATGGCGAACCCCAAGAATGAAGTACTTGCATCGTGCCACGACGTTAACTAAGGCGCTTCTTGGGAGGCAAACCAGGTTTTTATTGCTTTGTGTTTGTTTTTGGAATAACGTGTGTTGATTGTGCAGGTTGAAAAGTGGAATGTGTTTGAAAAGTGTAGGTTGGTGAGCCAAGAGTCTAGTCGGCAACTCGTCGAAGAGATCGGCGAGCCCGACTTGGACCGTCGTTGGACTCATAAAAATAGCAAATGGGGGTCTATAAAACTCGGCGAGCCTATGGACAAATCAGTGACTTGCCGAACAGGTCAACGATCTCGATTTTGTCCCCGAGGTGCTATAAAACTCAGCAAAGTAAGTCACCACTCAGTGGATCGCCGAGTGGTTTGGCGAGAATGACTAATACCGCTGAAAGGG